>OX637398.1:3157500-4357500 GCA_951799425.1 Ilex aquifolium | reverse complement strand
TTTGGAACACCATCCTCAAGAGTTGGAACCCACCAAAGGTGGTTCCAACTTTTATGAATTAGTGTTATAATATTTGGGGGTAAATGCAAAAAATTTTATGGATTATATTATTTGGGGTTAGGTTTCATTGGAACTAGAACCCCCATTCCATCGTCATGTTGAATTAAATGTTAATTTAATGTTGATTTGATGAATTAAATGTTTATTTGATAAATTTTTATATTACATTGGTGTTGGTTTGATAAATTGAATATTATTATTTGATTTTTTGATGTTAATTTGATGAATTTAGTGTTAATTGGATGATGTTGAATATAGATTGGATTAATTGAAAGTTAGTTTAGTATTAATTTGATGAAAGTGAACGTTAAGTTAATTTGATGAATTAATTTTTTATTAGATGGAATTGAATGTGAATTTGATGAATTGAATATTAATGTTGTGTTAATTTGCAGAATTGAAAGTTAATTTGGTGTTAATTTGACGAATTGAATGTTAAATAGTTAATTTAAATGTTAATTTAATGAATTGAATGTTTATTATTCGAAATGAAATGTTAATTTGGTAAATTGAATGTTAATTTGTAATAGATTTGATGAATTAAATCTTTATTAGATGATTTTATATTTTAATTTGATGAATTGAATGTTAATTTAATGAATTAAATATTAATTGGATAAATGGAATTTTAATTTGGTGTTAATATGATGATTTGAATGTTTATTTGATGAAATTGAAGCTGAATTTGTTGAATTGAATATTAATTTAGTATTGATTTGATGAATTAAATGTTTATTAGAAGTAACTGTATGTTACTTTGATACTGATTTGTTAAATTGAACATTTATTGGATGATTTTTTATGTTAATTTGATAAATTGAGTGTTAATTTAATGAATTTGAATATAAATTAAATGAATTGAATGTTAATTTTATGTTAATTTGATGAATTGAATATTAATTGGATGTGATTGAGTGTTAACTTGATGAATTAAATGTTTATTAGATGAAATTGAATGTTGATTTGAAGAATTGAATGTTAATTTGTTATTTATTTGAAAAATTAAATGATGAAATTGCAGGTGTTAATTTGTTAAATCGAGGATTTTGATGTTAATTTGATGAATTGAATGTTAATTGAATGAATTTGAATATAAATTGGATGAGATTGAATGTTACGTTGATGAATTAAATGTGTATTAGTTGAATTAAATGTTGATTTGAAAAATTGAATGTTAATTTGTTAAATCGAGGATTTTCGATGTTAAGTTTATGAATTGAATGTTAATTGAATTAATTTAAATATAAATTGGATGATATTGAATGTTACGTTGATGAATTAAATGTTTATTAGTTGAATTTTAATGTTGATTTAATGAATTTAAATGTTTATTAGGTAAAATTAAATGTTGATTTGATGAATTGAATGTTAATTTGGTGTAAATTTGATGAATTGAGTATTAATTGGATGAAATTGCATGTTACTTCTTCATTTAATAAATTGAATATTTATTGGATGATTTTGGATGTTAATTTGATGAATTATAATATCAAAAGGTTAAAAGTGTAATATCAAAGGGATAAAAGTGTAATATGATAGGAGAGGTATGTGTAATTATACACAGGATCGGTCCACCATTCCTTGAGCGGTCTTAGTTCAAATTACACTTACACCCCTAAACTATAATACTGTTTTCATTTTGTTCCAAATGTAACCCAACACAAAATAGTAACATTCAAATTGATTAAATTAACATTCAATTTCATCAAATTAATATTTAATTCATCAAATTAATATCAAATGAACATTATTAATATTCAATTCATCACATTAACACTAAATCGACATTCAATTCATCCAATTAACACTCAATTTATCAAAATTAACATCCAAAATTTTGTTAATTTTGATGAATTGAATGTTA
The DNA here is from genome assembly GCA_951799425.1 of Ilex aquifolium. Lineage (NCBI taxonomy): Eukaryota > Viridiplantae > Streptophyta > Magnoliopsida > Aquifoliales > Aquifoliaceae > Ilex > Ilex aquifolium. The sequence continues at coordinate 4,355,576 of OX637398.1, read as the reverse complement.
ACATTAAATTTCATCAAATTAATATTTAATTCATCACATTAATACCAAATTAACATTTAATTCATCCAATTAATATTCAATTCATCAAATTAACACTAAATGGACATTCAATTCATCCAATTAACACTCAATTTATCAAAATTAACATCTCAAATTTTGTTAATCTAATGAATTGCATATTAATTTGGTGTTAATTTAATGAATTGAATGTTAAATAGTTAATTTCAATGTTAATTTAAAGTTGGAACTCATACCCAAAAAAATTGGAACCCCTACCCAAAAAAGTTGGAACCCTACCAAAAAAGTTGTAACTCACTCCCAAAAAGTAAGAACCCCTACTAAACTAGTTGAAACCGATACCCTAAAAAGTTGGAACCCCTATCCAAAAAAGTTGGAACCCCTACAAAACAAGATGAAACCGATACCCAAAAAAGTTGGAACCCCTACCAGAACCCCTCCCCTAAGATTTGTAACCCCTACAAAAAATGTTGGAACCCCTCCCCAAGAGTTGGAACCCCCCAAAAAAGTTGGAACCCTTACCCAAAAAAGTTAGAACCACTGCCCAAAAAAATTGGAACCCCTGCCCACCTCTACCCAAAAAAGTTGTAACCCCTACCCAAAAATATTGTAACACAACCCAAAAAAGTAGTAACCCATCACCAAAAGGTTGTAATGCACGCAACAACCACAATCTTTCACATTTCTTTCCAAAATCACATCACATAATAAATGCAAGCCAATAGTTGGTATTTTTGAAATAAATGATATTAATATCTCCCACCTAACGTTGCCTGAACATTCTTCATCTCCCTACAATTTCACTCATTATTCGGTAATTCTCCAAACAATTTCACTCTTTATTCCTTCATTCTCCAAACCATTTCAATCTTTATTCCTTCATCCTCCATACAATTTCATTTGAACGTTTAGAACCCCCATTCCACCATCATCCATCCAATTACGTGGGACGAGGTAACTATTATGTGTTTGATGTTAACTGCATAATTTTGTTTATGAATGTTTACTAATTTTGATAGGCAATATGGGAAATGAGATTAGTATACAAACTAATATTGTCAAAACACTAGGTTTTTTTTTTTTTTTTTTTGCATTATGTAGAATATTAGTTAATTGGTCACACATTTAACTAATATATAACATGCATCTATTGTTAAATATTTGTCTGTAGGTATAATCAACACAAATGTCGTCAACATATTTACAAAAAGGAAAGCACGTTATTGTAGACCTAAATGAAGATGTAAGGGAGGACGATGTTGAAAATGAGAACATGCAGCAAAAAATGATGGATGAGTTAAAATCTGAAGAAGTTCTTGAAATGACGTTTGATTCACACGAGGAGGCAGGAGAATTTTACAACAACTATGGAAGTCATGCGGGGTTTAGCATTCGAAAAGATGACCTAAAGTGTGACAAGAACCACATGCCAATTTCAAGAAGGTGGGTTTGTTCAAGAGAAGGGTATCGGTCTGCAAAAAATGCAGACCACGTCGAACGAGTAAGGGAACCAAGAGGTTTAACAAGGGTTGGATGCCTTGCAACATTGCGTGTGAAGTACGATAGGAAGACGGGAAAATGGGTTGTAAAGGATTTTGTTAAGGAGCATAACCATCCACTGGTTCCACCACGTGGCGTGCCATTTCTCCGATCACATAGGGGTGTTAAGAGTCCTGACAGAGCACAGGCTGTATCCTTGCGTAATGTTGGTATACGAACAAGTCAAATTAGAGATTTCATGTTGCAACAATCGGGAGGATATCAAAATGTTGGATTTACCACAAAGGATTTGTACAATGATGTAGCATCCCAACGTAGAGAAGAAATGAGGAACGGTGATGCGGAGAGCGCATTGGCATACTTGAGTGCCAAGGAAGAGTTGGACCCTCTATTATATTTCAAGTATAACGTCACTGAAGACAATTCATTGAATTGTTTGTTTTGGGCGGATTCGACTTCCCGAATGGACTACAAGTGTTTTGGTGACGTACTAACGTTTGATACTACATATCGAACGAATGTTTATAAGAAGCCATTTGTGATATTTGCAGGTGTCAATCACCACAATGCTACAACTATATTTGGTTGTGCATTGTTAGCAGATGAGACTGTGGAAACATATGTATGGGTGCTATCAACTTTTCTTCATGCAATGGATAATAAGATGCCGATCTCTGTTATTACAGATGGGGATAGAGCAATGGCGGCTGCAATAGAAATAATCTTTCCACAGGCAACACACCGCTTATGTAGGTGGCATTTGGCCCGAAATGCTTTCACAAATATAAATTCTGAAAATTTTGTCCAAGCATTCAAGAGATGTATGTGCACTCGATGTACACCGGATGAATTTGAAGATTTATGGAAATCAATGGTTGAATCATTTGGACTGGAGACTAATAATTGGATTGCGGAAGTTTATGCAAAGAGATTCAAATGGGCTGAAGCATACTTACGCGGGATATTTTTTGCAGAACAAACAAGTACACAACGGTCTAAAAGTATGAATGCATACCTAAATCGCTTCCTAAAAACACGTCAAAGACTGTTTGAGTTTGTTAGGCAGTACGATAGGGGTTTGGCACGAATCAGAGAGACCGAGGCCAATGATGACTACGAGTCAGAACACTCCGAGCCGGTGCTCACAACAGCACTTAAATGCTTAGAGGAGAAAGCCTCCAAGACATATACCAAAAAAATGTTCTTCAAAGTTCGTGATCAATTGAAGGATGAAAGTCTATTTTTTGTAGTGGACAAAATTGAGAGCGTAACGCATCGAAGTTACTACTTGTCCCGGTTCACACAACCTGAATCTAGGTGGATTGTTCAATATTATCCTGGCATTCAAACGTTTAAATGTAATTGCATGAAATTTGAATCTGTTGGCCTTCCCTGCTCTCATACGATTGCCATCATGAAGTGTGAGCACCTCAAAGAGTTTCCTCCTAGCAGTGTGATGAAAAGGTGGACAATTACTGCAAAATCCGATTGTCAAACAAATGATGTGTTGCATACCTTGAGTTTCCCATCAATTTCTAGAAGATATGCTGGACTCATGTCTATGTGCAGCAAAATGTGCTACTATGCTGCACAGTCAATGCAAAAAACAAACGACGTGAGACATATGGTGCATCAGCAAACGTCTGCTCTACAAGCCCATCACGAGTCAGCAGTTGTACAAGCCCATGAGTCAGCAACTAGAGGTTATGATGAGAATGTGAAAAATGGCAAATTTGGCGTGGGTGACCCAAAATTTGTGAAGACTAAGGGAAATCCAGGACGGGTGCGAAAGAACATTTCAATTACCCCACGAAGGTGTAGTAAATGTAGGGGTATCGGGCATACTGTTAGAAAATGTCCACTACTTACGCCCCATTTGAATGATCCATATGAGAACATGCCGTTTTCACATCTGGATGAATCGCACCAACCACACAATCTCCATTATTTTCCTCATGCATCACAAGAACCGGTCCTGGACGAGATGCCATTCTCACAGCCAGGTGGATCACAACAACCCTTCCCAACATATGAAGATGAAGACCATTGGACTCCTTTTTGAATGGCAAAAGTATGTTCCCTAATCAACTATGTTGTGCATCAACATGCATCAAGAAACCAACTGTGCATTCCTAGCATTTCAACATGCATCAAGAAACCAACTGTGCATTCCTAGCATTTCAACTTGCATCAAGAAACCAACTGTATATTCCTAGCATTATATTATAAACATAGCATCATCACTTTGAAATTACATAGCATCAACAAAAACATCCACTTTACATTTACATACCATCAACAAAATACCATAACATTCACTTTCAATTTACATACCATCAACAAAATTACATATTTACAATTGAACTAAAATGTTATCTACAATCCCACAACTAAAAAAGAGTATTACTCATTATTTTTTTGAGTTAACAACTTAATCTCCAACTGTTTCAGAGACTCTTTGGTGTCTTCCCCGAGCTGCCTGAGAGACTCATTGGTGTCTTCACGGAGCTGCTCGAGAGACTCTTTTGTGTCTTCACGTAGCTGCTCCAGAGACTCCCTCATTTCTTGTTGCAACTCCTCTTGGTTTGCCAAAATCTGTTTAAGCATTTGTACCATATTGTTATCCCCCCCTGCAGAAGTACTTCCTCCATCTTTCTATAGTGGATCTTCTTCATAATCATCTGGAGCATATGCATCGGTTTGCCCTAAACTCTTTTTTAATGTGCATTCACCAAATGGACTCATAGGGGACTTATAAGTGTCCGTTGGGAGGATGACAATTCCATAATGTATCATGATCTTTGAAATTAAGATGGGGAATGGGAGACTTTTTCGCTTATCTTCAAGGTAAAATGCCGAAACAATTTCATTAAATATCATACGAGGGAGATCTATACTTATCCCTTTTCCCAATGGCATAGAGGAGATGAGCTCTATCAAGTCCAAATTGAGAATTGTGTCTTCTAGGATTAATATTATATCCCACTATAAGGTTTAAAACCCTATAATTGTTAGTGAGATATCTTTGATAAAATGTGACTATTTTCGAAGTAAAAGGTGTACCATAAAGTTCTGTTGCAACATCCTCGGTGGTAGGTTTATCACTCAGATTCTTGTATGGGTATGTAACAGTATTCTCAACAATAAAGGGTGAAGGAACCTTCAATATCTTCGAAATCAAATCCGGATTCACTTCAAAATGTACATTTCTAATAAAAGATTTAAACTTCAAATCTTGCTTGTCAACGTCATTCATATTTGCATAAAATATCCTCACTAATCCATCACAAGCTTTATCCTTCATATCTATTTCAACTATAGAATTCCAATGTCGCAAACCAAAAATGAGAGCACAATTCACATTTTTCATCTTATCCAGCTGAGCACCACGCTCTAATAACACAGGCCTATTACAAAACCGATTATGATAGAGCTCTTCACTATTTGCATTTAAGTAATTTGTTACATAGCTCTTCACTATTACATAATCAACATCATTATTTTCTGTTCTAATAGAGGGATTTGGACAACTGGAGGAATCGAGAGGACAATTGGATTGATCACCAACCTGTGTATTCTTCATTTTCTCAATTCCACCGTAACAAGTGTCATCCACTTTTGGCCTATACTTTCCCTCAGCCTTCCTCTTCTTCTTTGTTTCCATCCAAATTTTTTTTGAATTCTCTAGAATCTCTGTTGTTCTGATAAAAAAAAAAGGACATAACCAATCAAACAAAATAACGAGAAATTAATCTATGGAACAATTCAAATCCTCATACACACACCAGACTCTCGCATACACACGGTGACCACACACACAGTCATATAAGAATACTTACTGAATCGTTTTGGAGTCTCTTGAAACTGGTTCTTCTTGAAATCAAAGGGATTTCAAAGGCGTTTTGGAGTTAGGGTTAGGGTTTTGGAGTTAGGGCTCGCTTCCTAAATCTTCTTCAAATCGATCGAATGCTTGAAATCGATCTTAGATTAGGCTCCTGGTGTTGATTTGGCTGAAGGCGTGAATGGTGGAATGGTGGTCTGGTTGAGACACAGTCGCAGGTCCCTCCTAATCAGCCTGAGACACGGAACGGTTGAAGACTTCGTCTTTCGTCTTTCGTCTGGAGTAGGATATAAAAGTGTGAAAAGGATAAGTAAGTGTAATTTTTACACTCTATCGGTCCATCATCCTACGACCGGTCTTAATTCAAATTACACTTACACTCCCTTCATTTTGTTCCGAATGTAACCCATAACATTCAATTTCATCAATAAACATTCAATTTCATCAAATTACTATTTAATTCATCAAATTAAAACCAAAATAACATTTAGTTCATCCAATTAACACTAAATCCAAATTCAATTCATCCAATTAACACTCAATTTATCAAAATTATCATCCAAAATAATCCAATAAAAATTTAATTTATCAAATCAACACCAAAATAATATGAAAATTAATCAAATAAACATTTAATTCATTAACTCAACTAAATTAACATTACATGTAATAAACATTCAATTAATAAAAATAACATTTAAATTCAACAATTAACATTAAATTCATCCAATACATATCCATTCGTCAAATTAACACCAAATTTATGCTCAATTGATGAAATCAATTCCAAATATATACTCAATTCATACAATTTATATTAATTTAGTGTTAGTTTGATGAATTGAATGATAATTTGGTATTGATTTGAAGAATTGAATTTAATGAATTGAATTTTATTATTTGATTTTGGATGTTAATTTGATGAATTTAGTGTTAATTGGATTATTTTGAATATAAATTGGATGAATTGAATGTTAGTTTAGTCTGAATTTGATGAAATTGAATGTTAAGTTAATTTGATGAATGAATTTTTTTTTAGATAGAATTGAATGTGAATTTGATGAATTGCATATTAATGTTGTGTTAATTTGATGAATTTAAAGTTAATTTAGTGTTCATTTGAAGAATAGAATATTAATTTGGTGAATTAATTGGATGAAATTGAATAGATTAATATAATTTTAAATAGTTAATTTAAATGTTAATTTAATGAATTAAAAGTTTATTATAATGTTAATTTGTTAATTTAATATATTTTGTTAATTTGAATATATATTTGATGAATTAAATGTTAATTTAATGATAATTTGATAAATTAAATTTTAATTGGATGGAATTGAATGTTAGGTTAATTTGATGAATTAAATTTTTATTGGATGGAATTGAATGTTAGTTTGGTGTTGAATTTGAAGAATATTAATTTTGTGTTAATTAATGAATTGAATGTTAATTTGGTGTTGATTTGATGAATTGAATGATAATTAGGTGAAATTGAATGTTGCTTTGAAGGATTGAATGTTAATTTATTATTTATTTGAAAAATTAAATGAAATTACACGTTACTTTGGTGTTAATTTGTTAAATTGAAGATTTTCGATCTTAATTTTATGAATTGAATGTTAATTGAATTAATTTGAATATAAATTGGATGAGATTGAATGTTACGTTGATGAATTAAATGTTTATTAGTTGAATTTTAATGTTGATTTAATGAATTTAAATGTTTATTAGGTAAAATTAAATGTTGATTTGAAGAACTGAATGTTAATTTGGTGTAAATTTGATGAATTGAGTATTAATTGGATGAAATTGCATGTTACTTCTTCATTTAATAAATTGAATATTTATTGGATGATTATGGATGTTAATTTGATGAATTATAATATTAAAGGTTAAAAGTGTAATATTAAAGGGATAAAAGTGTAATATGATAAGAGAGGTAAGTGTAATTAAACCCCCGATCGGTCCACCATTCCTACGAGCGGTCTTAGTTCAAATTACACTTACACCCCTAAACTATAACACTATTTTCATTTTGTTCCCCGTAACATTCAATTTCATCAAATTAATATTTAATTCATCCAATTAATACCAAATTAACATTTACTTCATCAAATTAATAACGAATTCATCAAATTAACACTGACATTCAATTAACACTGAGACCAATCTTCTTCTACCTATTCTAATTCGGATCTTCTTCCCACCTCTGCAAGATTTTTAATGCTTCAAGATGCTATGATGAAGCTAAAAGTCTTAAGAAATAAGACATGCTTAAATTTTGGATGATCATAAAAAAAATGCATTTCAGAATTTAATACAGTATCATTCCTTTTCTACGAATATGAGAGATATAGAAGCTCAAGTGGAGAAGAATATAGCAGGTACCTGGACATGGAAACTCACAATGCAGCCCTTGCATCATGTCCTGGAAGACCCTTCGGATTTACAGACTCCGTCTTTTCAGATTCCACCTTAGGTTCTCTGTTTCGATTTCATTGTTGTCTATTGCTGAATCCAGATTTCAGATCTGTTTCTGCTTCGACTGCCGGTACTTTCAATTTCTATGCTGCCTTGGAATTTCTGAGAATTCTCTTCAGTTTCTGGACATGATTACCCAGAATCAGACCCTTTCTTTATTTGGTGCATTGGATATGGAGAAGAAATCTGGACCCATTTACTGTTCTTGTCTTCTCTTCAGATGCTTTCTCTGGGTGACCTGCTTCAACATTTTTATTTCTTCACCATTCTTACAGACGTCTTTGGAAGCAGAGGACTTTTCATATACCTTTATATCCCAGCACTCCACGAAGAATTCCCTCTGCATCCTCCAAGATCTATCCACGTCTCTTGGTCTTCATGCTGGATATTCATCTTCTACCATGCTTCTGGATAAAAGCTTTTCGTTTCTCTTTGCTGTGGCATGCAGCCAACGCCTGAACATGTGCAACATCTTCTCTTCTCTGCTATTTTGCAGGTGGTCAAAGGGAGAAGATCTCTCAGAGGTTGTTTCTCTCATCGAAAATGCAAGAGTCTGTGTTTTGGTCTCCTTTGTTCACGCGTCTGTTCAGCTGCCCTATCTCATAGACTGTTCACCTTCTTCTCTGATAAGCAGGCTCCAAGCTCAAACGTTCAACTCTTAAGCATACATGGCTGTTTTTTAATGCAGCCCTAATATGAACTGAGTTTTAGGTTACATGCATTAAACAAGGAGCATGCTTTATAATTTTATTATTTCTTTAATTCTTGTATCATGCATGCATTGCTTCTATTTATTTTATTTTGTGTATCGAGACTAAGGTACATATTCCCTCTAGGTGTAATTTGATTTGAAGAATTGAATGTTAATGAATTGAGTATTAATTGCATGTTACTTGTTGATTTAATTAATTGAATATTTATTGTTGATTTAATTAATTGAATATTTATTGGATGAGTTTGGATGTTAATTTGATGAATTATAATAATATCAAAGATAAAAGTGTAATATGATAAGAGACTTAAGTGTAATTATACCCACGTTCGGTCCACCATTCCTAGGACCGGTAGTAGTTTAAATTACACTTAGATCCCTAAACTATAACACCATTTTTATTTTGATCCCAATCTAACCCAACACAATCAAATTAACTTTTAATTCATCTAATTAATATTCATCAAATTAATACTAAATGGACATTCAATTCATCCAATTACCACTCAATTTATCAAAATTAACATCCAAAATAATCCAAACAAAATTTAATTTATCAAATCAACACCAAACCAAAGTAATATGAAAATTAATCAAATAAACATTTAATTCATTGAATCAATTGTAAATTAACATTACATTTTATCTAATAAACATTCAATTAATAAAATTAACATTTAAATTCAACTATTAACATTAAATTCATCCAATACATATCAAAAAAAAAAATATACATATTCATTGTCAACAGTTGAAACCCCAAGAGTTGGAACCATCCCAAAAAAGTTGAAACCCTCCCCAGAACCTCTACCCAAACAGACCCTTACCCAAAAATATTGAAACCCCCACCCAAAGAGTTGGAACCCCTCCCCAAGATGTGGAACCCCTACTCCCACGAGTTGGAACCCCTACCCAAAAAAGTTGAAACCCCCACCCATAAAAGTTGGAACTCTTAACAAAAAATGTTGAAACCCCCACCAAAGAGTTGGATCCCCTCCCCACAAGATTTGGAAACCCTTCCCAAAAAAGTTGCAACCCCCACCCATAAAAGTTGGAACCCTTACCCAAAAATGTTGAAACCCCTACCCAAAAAAGTTGGAACCCTTCCCCAAGAGTTGGAACCCCTACCCATAAAAGTTGAAACCCCCACCCATAAAAGTTGGAACCCGTACCCAAAAATGTTGGAACCCCTCCCCTCAATAGTTGGAACCCCTACCCGAGTTGGAACTATTACCCATAAAAGTTGAAACCCTTATCCAAATAAGTTGAAACCTCCACCCAAAAAAGTTAGAACCCTTACCCTAAAATGTTGGAACCCTTACCCAAAAATGTTGAAACCCCTACCCAAAAATGTTGGAACCCATCCTCGCAAGAGTTGGAACCCCTACCAAAAAAGTTGAAACCCCCACCCATAAAATTTGGAACCCTTACCCAAAAAAGTTGAAACCCCTCCCCTCAAGAGTTTTAATTGCATGTTACTTGTTGATTTAATAAATTGAGTATTTATTGGATGAGTTTGGATGTTAATTTGATGAATTATAATATGGTTAAAAGTGTAATATCAAAGGGATAAAAGTGTAATAGGATAGGAGCCTAAGTGTAATTATATCTATGTTCGGTCCACCATTCCTACGACCGGACATAGTTTAAATTACACTTACACCCCTAAACTATAACACTATTTTTATTTTCTTCTCAATTTAACCCAACAAAATTACATTAACATTCAATTTCATGAAATTAATATTTAATTCATCAAATTAATATCAAATTAACATTTAATTCATCTAAATAATATTCAATTTATCAAATTAATACTAAATCGACATTCAATTCATTCAATTACCACTCAATTTATCAAAATTAACATCCAAAATATTCCAAAAAAAATTTAATTTATCAAATCAACATCAAACCAAAGTAATATGAAAATTAATCAAATAAACATTTAATTCATTAACTCAACTCTAAATTAACATTACATTTTATCTAATAAACATTCAATTAATAAAATTAACATTTAAATTCAACTATTAACATTAAATTCATCCAATACATATGCATTCATCAAATTTGCTCAATTGATGAAATATTTTCCAAATATATATTCAATTCATACAATTTATATTAATTTAGTGTTTGTTTGATGAATTGAATGTAAATTTGGTATTGATTTGATGAATTGAATATTAATTTAATTTTAATTTAATGAATTGAATGTTTATTATAAATTGTTAATTTGTTGAATTGAATGTTAATTTGGTGTTCATTCGATGAATTAAATGTTTATTCGATACATTTCTATATTGCATTGGTGTTGGTTTGATAAATTGAATTTTATTATATGATTTTGGATGTTAATTTGACGAATTTGGTGTTAATTGGATGATTTTGAATATAAATTTGATGAATTGAGTGTTAGTTTAGTATTAATTTGATGAAATTGAATGTTAAGTTAATTTGATGAAATATTTTTTTATTAGATGGAATTGAATGTGAATTTGATGAAATGCATTTTAATGTTGTGTTAATTTGATGAATTGAAAGTTAATTAACTGTTTATTTCAAGAATCCAATATTAATTTGGTGAATTGAATATTAATTGGATGAAATCGATTGTTAATTTTATGAATTTAATTTTAAATAGTAAATTTAAATGTTATTTTAATGAATTAAAAGTTTATTATACGAAATGGAATGTTAATTTTTTAATTTACTATATTTAATGTTAATTTGATACATTAAATTTTTATTGGATGGAATTGAATGTTAGGTTAATTAATGAAATGAATTGAACATTAATTTTGTGTTAATTTGATGAATTAAATGTTAGTTTGGTGTTGATTTGAAGAATTGAAAGTTAATTTGGTATTAATTTGATGAATTGAATGTCAAATAGTTAATTTGTTAAATTGAATGTTAATTTGGTATTGATTTGATGAATTAAATATTTATTAGATGATTTTATATTTTAATTTGATCAATTCAATGTTAATTTAATTAATTAAATGTTAATTACATGAATTGAATTTTAATTTGCTGTTAATATGATGATTTGAATGTTTAGTTTGTATAAATTTGTTGAATTGAATATTAAATGTTTATTGGATGAAATTGGACGTTACTTTGGTGTTAATTTGTTAAATCGAGGATTTTCGATGTTAATTTTATGAATTGAATGTTATATGAATGAATTTGAATATAAATTGGATGAGATTGAATGTTACGTCGATTAATTAAATGTTTATTAGGAAAAATTAAATGTTGATTTGAATAATTGAATATTAATTTGGTGTAAATTTGATGAATTGAGTTTTAATTGCATGTTACTTGTTGATTTAATAAATTGAGTATTTATTGGATGAGTTTGGATGTTAATTTGATGAATTATAATATTTAAAGGTTAAAAGTGTAATATCAAAAGATAAAAGTGTAATAGGATAGGAGTCTAAGTGTAATTATATCCACGTTCGGTCCACCATACCTAGGACCGGTCTTACTTTAAATTATAGTTACAGCCCTAAATTATAACACTATTTTTATTTTGTTCTCAATTTAACACAACAAAATTAAATTAACATTCAATTTCATGAAATTAATATTTAATTCATCAAATTAATATTAAATTAGCATTTAATTCATCTAAATAATATTCAATTTATCAAATTAATACTAAATCGACATTCAATTCAACCAATTACCACCCAATTTATCAAAATTAACATCCAAAATAATCCAAAAAAAATTTAATTTATCAAATTAACACCAAACCAAAGTAATATGAAAAATAATCAAATAAACATTTAATTCATTAACTCAACTCTAAATTAACATTACATTTTATCTAATAAACATTCAATTAATAAAATTAATATTTAAATTCAACTATTAACATTAAATTCATCCAATACATATTTATTGTCGAAACCCCAAGAGTTGGAACCATCCCAAAAAAGTTGAAACCCTCCCGAGAACCTCAATCCAAACAGAACCCTTGCCCATAAAAGTTGGAACCCTTACCCAAAAATATTGAAACCCCCACCCAAAGAGTTGGAACCCCTCCCCCAAGAGGTGGAACCTTCCTCCCAAGAGTTGGAACCCCTACCCAAAAAAGTTGAAACCCCCACCCATAAAAGTTAGAACCCTTACCCAAAAATGTTGAAACCCCCACCCAAAGAGTTGGACCCCTCCCCACAAGAGTTGGAACCCCTATCCAAAAAAGTTGAAACCCCCACCCATAAAAGTTGGAACCCTTACCCAAAAATGTTGAAACCCCTATCCAAAACATTTGGAACCCCTCCCCCAAGAGTTGGAACCCCTACCCAAAAAAGTTGAAACTCCCACCCATAAAAGTTGGAACCCGTACCCAAAAATGTTGGAACCCCTCCCCTCAAGAGTTGAAACCCCTACCCAAAAGAGTTGGAACTATTACCCATAAAAGTTGAAACCCTTATCTAAAGAAGTTGAAACCTCCACCCATAAAAGTTGAAACCCCTACCCAAAAAAGTTGAAACCCCCACCCACAAAAGTTGGAACCCTTACCCAAAAATGTTGGAACCCTTATCCAAAAATGTTGAAACCCCTACCCAAAAAAGTTGGAACCCCTCTCCCCCATGGAACTATTACCCATAAAAGTTGAAACTCTTATCCAAATAAGTTGAAACCTCCACCCATAAAAGTTGGAACCCTTACCCAAAAATGTTGGAACCCTTCCCCAAAAATGTTGAAACCCCTACCCAAAAAAGTTGGAACCCCTCCTCCCAAGAGTTGGAACCCCTACCCAAAAAAGTTGAAACCCCCACCCATAAAAGTTGGAACCCTTACCCAAAAATGTTGAAACCCTACCCAAAATAGTTGGAACCCCTCCCCCAAGAGTTGGAACCCCTACCCAAAAAAGTTGAAACCTCCACCCATAAAAGTTGGAACCCTTACCCAAAAATGTTGAAACCCCTACCCAAAAAAGTTGAAACTCTTCCCCCAAGAGTTGGAACCCCTACCCAAAAAAGTTGAAACCCCCACCCATAAAAGTTGGAACCCTTACCCAAAAATGTTGGAACCCCTCCCCTCAAGAGTTGGAACCCCTACCCAAAAAAGTTGAAAACCCCACCCATAAAAGTTGGAACCCTTACCCAAAAATGTTGGAACCCTCCCCTCAAGAGTTGGAACCCCTACCCAAAAGAGTTGGAACTATTACCATAAAAGTTGAAACCCTTATCCAAATAAGTTGAAACTCCCACCCATAAAAGTTGGAACCCTTACCCAAAAATGTTGGAACCCTTATCCAAAAATGTTGAAACCCCTACCCAAAAAAGTTGGAACCCCTCCCCCAAGAGTTGGAACTATTACCCATAAAAGTTGAAACCCTTATCCAAATAAGTTGAAACCCCCACCCATAAAAGTTGGAACCCTTACCCAAAAATGTTGGAACCTTTACCCAAACATGTTGAAACCCCTACCCAAAAAAGTTGGAACCCCTCCTCCCAAGAGTTGGAACCCCTACCCAAAAAAGTTGAAACCCCCACCCATAAAAGTTGGAACCCTTACCCAAAAATGTTGAAACCCCTACCCAAAATAGTTGGAACCCCTTCCCAAAAATGTTGAAACCCCCACCCATAAAAGTTGGAACCCTTACCCAAAAATGTTGAAACCCCTACCCAAAAATGTTGAAACCCCTCCCCCAAGAGTTAGAACCCCTCCTCCCAAGAGTTTGAACCCCTATCCAAAAAAGTTGAAACCCCCACCCATAAAATTTGGAACCCTTTCCCAAAAATGTTGGAACCCCTCTCCTCAAGAGTTGGAACCCCTACCCCCAACAGTTGGAACCCCTGCCAAAAATGTTGGAACCAAAGAGTTGGAACTCCTCCCCAACAGTTGGAAACGCTGCCCAAAAAGTTTGAACTCCTACCAAAAAAGTTGGAACGCCTCCCCAACAGTTAGAACCCCTACCAAAAATGTTGGAACTCCTCCCCCAAGAGTTGGAACCCCTACCCGTCGGAACTAAATTATATGTTTATTTTGATGTTGAGTTGTTAAATGAAATCTTTTAATGTTTAATTTAAACCTTAAAATTAAACTTTTAAAATTTCACCATGAAATCAAACAATGATTTGATGAATTAAATATTTATTGATTGAAATTGTATGTTATTTTGAGGTTGATTTGTTAAATTAAACCTTTATTGGATGATTTTCGATGGTAATTTGATAAAATGAGAAAACAAAATCTTTTTTGAAGGATTTTCCTTGTTAATTTTATGAATCGACTGAATTTGAATATAAATTGGATGAGATTGAATGTTATTTAATGTTAATTTAATGAATTAAATGTTTATTAGATAAAATTAAATGTTGATTTGAAGAATTGAATGTTAATTTGGTGTAAATTTGCTGAGTGTTAATTGCATAAAATTACTTGTTGATTTAATAAATTGAATATTTATTAGATAATTTGATGAATAATAATATCAAAAATTAAAAGGTTAAAAGTGTAATATATAAGGTATTACGCAACTGTTGGCTAAGTAGAACGTGTTAAGAGCAACCGGTGAAACCGGTTTTAAAACTGATGTGTCAGTCAAACTACTTTTCGGTACCATACCGAAAAGTAGTTTGGCGGTATGGTAGTGTTACCCGATTTTTATTATATAAAACTCTACCGTCCAAGTAACTCATACAACCGTCGCTTTGACTTTGACTTTGACTTTGACTTTGTGTTTAACTTTCTTTTTTGATTTTTTTGTTTTTTTCCCGGTGTATGGTTGTAATTCCCTTTTTCAATCCATCGAATGACATGCCAAATGGTCCCGCTAAGCTAACCCACGGGTGACCCAGACATTTTGTTTAGAGATGACAATGGATGGGAGAAAATGGATATTCATCCAAATTCATCTTGTTTGGATCAGAGATAGAGGTGGGGATGGATTAAAATTTATCTCTACCCTGTCAAATTCATAATTTATATATATAACAAATAATAATTAAATAAAACACACATTTGTTATACATATTATTTTTGTGAGTTTTTATGTTTGATTCATTTGTTATATAATGAATTTTCATTTTTTTTATAAATTCATTTGTTATGTTTTATAATTTTTGTCTTAAAATTATAAAAATTAATTATTATGGACGGAGATAGAAATTAAAATTAACCCGCGGTGCGGAGGTGAATCAGGTGTGGACGAATATTTTTGAAGCTGGTACGTGGTCCCTCGCTCCCACCTCGGTCCCCTGTCATTTCTAATTTTGGGGCCTAAAAGTGGAAACATTTTTTTAATATTAGAATTAATAATAAATTTATTTTTTATTTTTTAAAATATAAAAATATTAATTAAGTTTTTATATTTAAATTTTTGTTATCATAGTTAAACTTGATGGTAAGAGAAAGATAATAATTGAAAAATTATGATAGTAAATTTAAATTTATCCTTTTTTGAGGGTTGAGAATTAATTTTTAGTAACTTTAGTTTTATTATTAACTTTTCTCTTTTAGTTTTCAAAAAATTGAATTTTAGGTTTTTTTTTTTATTTTATGGGCTGAATTAATTGACTCAATCCACTCAAGTTAAAATCTTTTGTTTTGACTTAAATCTAAGTTTTTTTGTGGGGTATATTTCTTATGGATTTAAATTTTTTGTTTGACCTATTACTAAACACTTCAAAATTATAGAGGTCTTACTTAAAGTGGGCCTAAAACCAAAGTTTTGTGAGATAATGAAATGTGAGTACCTTTTTCAGAACTTATTTGACTTTAAGTATCATCTCCAAACTTATCCTCATTTAAGTCATCTTTTTCATCAAATAGTTGTCAATAAATACACATTTTAAAACATTTTCAAATTCTTTTTAAAATGTATTCCATAATTACCCATACCATAAATAGTACATACTTAATTGACAGTTTTTATATTTCCAATATCTAAATATTAGAATGTGAGACTTTCAAGATTCATTTTGATATTTGTGTATCATTTGAATTTTAAAATTTCATATATATGGGTATTCGTTCAAACTCATTTTGTTTAAATTGGAGATGGGGGCAGGGATGAATTGTAATTTATTTATGCCCTACCTCTACCCGGCTAAATTCATAATTTATATATATAACAAATAATAATTAAGTGAAACATACATTTGTTATACATATTATTTTTGTGAGTTTTTATGTTTGATTCATTTGTTATATAATTAGTTTTCATCTTTCTTACAAATTCATTTGTGAGGTTTT
This sequence comes from Ilex aquifolium, assembly GCA_951799425.1. NCBI lineage: Eukaryota > Viridiplantae > Streptophyta > Magnoliopsida > Aquifoliales > Aquifoliaceae > Ilex > Ilex aquifolium. The sequence continues at coordinate 4,338,798 of OX637398.1, read as the reverse complement.
ATGATTTTTTTCTTAAAATTATAAAAATTAATTATTATAGACAAAGACAGAAATTAAAATTTACCCGCAATGCAGAGGTGAATTAGGGGTGGATGAATATTTTTGAAGCAGGTACATGGTCCCCCGCTCCCGCCTCGATCCCAGTCATCTCTAATTTTGGAGCCTAAAGTGGAAACAATAAATGAATTTTTTTAATATTAATATTAATAATTTTTTTATTTTTTATTTTTTAAAATATAAAAATATTAATTAATTTTTATTATCATAGTTAAATTTGATGGTAAGAGAGAATAATTGAAAAAATTATGATAGTAAATTTAAATTTGTCCTTTTTTGGGGTTAAGAATTGATTTTTAGTAGCTTTAATTTTATTATTAGCTTTTCTCTTTTTGTTTTCAAAAAATTGAATTTTAGGGTTTTTTTTTATTTCATGGGCTGAATTAATTGACCAAATCCACTCAAGTTAAAATCTTTTATTTGAACTTAAATCTAAGTTTTTTTGTGGGATATATTTTTTATGAATTTAAATTTTTTGTTTGGGCTATTACTACACACTTCAAAATTATGGGGGTCTTACTTAAAGTGGCCCTAAAACCCAAGCTTTATTAGCCTAGTAATCACTTAGATCCCATGATATTTAAAATATTATACATAGATCCCTTAAAGTTTGTACTCATGTCCATTAGAATATCTGTTAGTAAATTATATACCTAGATCCCCTAAAGTTTATAAGCATACAACACTTAGACCCTCAAATTTAAAATATTACTCTTAAATAAAAAATATTCGAATTAAAAATAAAATATCAAATATTTTAAATTTTACAACTAAAATTCATGTTTTATTATGTCATTTATTGAAAAAAAAAATTTAATTTTAATTTTTTCTTAAAAAAATCGCAATTAATATTGTTAATGTCAAATTTTGGACGACCTACATGTCAGTTTGTTGGGTTTCGATTACCTGAAAAAGAAGTCGGAGACCAGAGGGAGCTCTAGAGGTCGATTCTCCGATGCCTAAGTCAGTAAGTGACTCAAATGTATGAACTGAGTATAGTAATCAATATAAATATATCAAAAAACTCAATTCAACTACATACAATTATTCTGTCTATTGGAATAAAAAGGAAAAAAATCAAACAATGGGTCAAACTGTAATAAGCACAATATCTTATATTTTTAATTAGGGTAATTTAGTTGTTTAATAGATTCAATAAGTTTCGTAACTAATAAGGAGTTTAAGTGTAAAATTTTAAACTCAAAGGATCTTACTGTTATACTCCTATAGATTTCAGGGGATCTAGGTATAATTTATTGACGGATAGACCGAAGGACATTGACAACAGGGGCTGTGTGTAATATTTTAAATGTCAATGGGTCTAATTGATTAAGTGACAAACCTCAATGATTCTGAGTATAATTTTTCCTAAATTATATTATGTTGAGTTTCGCATAGTTAAATTTATATTGTATTTAAATTAAACCATATAATTTGTAATTATAAATTTCTAAAGCTAAGATTCTCTTATCTCTTAATCAAATCCTCCGCATTTTAGTCTTATTAATACATAAAATATCTACCATACTTCCCATATTAGCAAACACCAAATTTAACGGGAAAATAAAATAAAAAAATATAAAATTTTGTGCTGACATGTTATTTAAAAATTCATAGTATCATCCTAAGGTCCAGCTCGTGTTTCGGAACATGTAAAAATTAGCACCCTTAAAAACGGGTTTGGACATTATGGAGTCGGTTCCTTCCTTGTTCCGGTAATAACTTTCATTTGAGCCACTGAAATGCACAGTCGTACATTTTTTCTAAGTTATTATGGAAACAGCAAAAGCAATTTGTGACAGCATTGTTGATTTTCAGTAATTTTTCCAAGTTACTACTACTTGCTTTCACATATGCAAAATCAGGAGAAAAATGAAAAGAAAAAACAAGGGAACACAGATGATGAAGTGAATAACAAAATGAGACTGATTCTCCAAACTTATCATTACTAGGAACAAAAATTTCACATGCTGGATCCTTAATATTCCCCACACATCAATAAACCCAAGTGAAAAATAACAGAAGGATGGGCAATAACCCAGTTACACACTACCCCCATTTCAGAAAGCATCCAGCAGCCCCTCCCCTCTTCCAGCATGATAAATCCATTGCTTCCAAACTGAACACTGGGTAAAGCAACATGGACCAGGTCTATAACTTCAATTAAGAAACCAACTTAGCTACCCATAAATATTGGTCAACAAAAAAACAAACCCGACACTCGATATATGTATGCCCTATAAATGAAGCAGATGTTTCCAACGCTAGCCATGAGTGTTAAAGTAGTGTAGTAATACTTCAGTCATGCTCTCTTTCTTTCCATATCCTTAAAAGACTATTTTCTTTGCTCATCCTGTTGTTGAAGTCCCACTTATGGTCTGTTTAGCAACATATACTTGCTTCATTTTCGAAGGAGGAAAGCCCCTTTCGGAACCCAGAGACAGGTTCCTTCCATGAAACCCCATTCTGCGGTGGGACCATTCACCCCCTGAACTGTTCTTTTGAGATACCACACCTCCTCTCTGATAATTATAGCCAGAGTGCCTATAATGCTGGGCAGACAAATTCTTCAGCTGGGAAGGACGAGTATTAGAAGCATTAGGGCCCTGGTCTTTACTGTTGTTGCCACTGCCATTCTGGACAGCATCACTCTTGCCAGCATCTGCAATAACACTTCCACAAGAGCTTTGATTGACGGCATTAATGGAGCACGATGAGTCTACTAATCCTAGTTCATCACGAAACTGGGTTACGGATGCATCTGTAGCCACAGGAAAACTTTGGTCCTTGTCAGATGGTGTTGAAGTTCGAGAATCCGAGAACCTATTAGTAGCTGATGAATGGTCAACAGGGTGTCCATGGCTGAATTGAGAAAGCAGTACAACTTCTGTCGGTTCCTGCAATGGCAGTGAAAGAGGAACAGAGTGTAGAGGCGATCCAGGAACATGGGACCAGCGAGCTTGGGCTGAAATGTCAGGCGCAGACTGTGGTACAAGTTAAATTGAACTGTTAGTTATGCGATCTGCTAATCAAACACAAGCAATAAAAACCTCCTCCCCAAAAATTATATGCTCATAACTGAATTTAGAGTAGGGCATAATTTGTTTTGACCAAATCATATTTTGGCAAAGTCGTTACAGTTTCCCATCTTTAGGTTGAAAATTAAGTCCCCCTCGAACAAAAATCTGAAAAATGTAAGACCCCCATATATGAGTGTAGACTGTGAAGCTACTTGGAAACCCAAAACAAAAACCAAATCATTATCATCTTGCAGCTTTAATCAGCTCACAAAATACCTGGAATGGAGACATATCAAACATGGCCAAAGGGGCAGCCATGGGCAGGAGTGGTGATCCAGGGGTAAGATGCTGGACAGGAGCAGACATGTTTGGAGGATTGCGCTGTGGAGAAGCTATATTCATATTATTCATGCTTCGCTCACCAATGCCTATGGCAGACGACGTAGGGTTGTGCTCCCAATCAGGTTGCTTTCCAGATGGGATATAAGTAGTACCCATGTAACTCAAACCAACCTGCCCAAACTGACCAACTGGTGCAAAATGATTATAGACCACCATGTGTGGGGGGCCTTGAATACCTCCTCCAGGCGGACTAATGAAAGGACCAGTGAATCCTGTTGTAGGACCATAAAATGAGTCCACAGTGGAATGGCATTGTTGCCATGTCCCAAGAGGACCTGGACACGATGCATTACTCTTTTGGGACTGTGATTGGGTACCAGCAGATTCTTCATGTGGACCAAAAGCAAAGATAGGACCCCCCAACATGTGATTCATCTCATAGAAGGGAAAGTGGGAAGGTGGTCCTCCAGGGAAATGAGAAAGTATCTGGCTTGAAGAATTCTGTGGACTTGGTAAAGGCGGCCATAAGGACATTGGTGGAGTTTCAACAGAGAGATCAGCTGGAAGAGATACACTTAAAGATTCTCCATCCCTCAATTGACTTCCTAATTGTCGATCACTAGCCACACCTGCAAGTATTTAAAAAAGCGCTCAAACAGTTATACTATTGTTTTAACAACCAGAAGCAGCAACAACAGGGTTCAATAATCATTGGTTGCGAAGAAAATTTGTTACCTCCTGTAATTCCATCAATACCCGCACCACCAAAGCTTTTGGTATTCGAGACAGAAACAGAGCCCAACCCATTCCCCACTATCTCATCACTACTAATGGCGGCAACAGCCACAGCTGAAGCAGCTGCTTCAGCTTCAGCCTCATGATCTTCTAAATGGACACAAGATTCATTGGGGTGCTTATCTTTTTCAAAGAAAAGAGTACAGTCACTATCAGCCGAGGAAATATTGGGAGAGATTTGGATGTCAGACAGAGAAAAACCTGGAGATCCAATCCCATGTGTAACAGCACGGCTACTTGGAGGGAGAACTGTTGGGGATGTAACTGCACCTGAATGGGAAAACAAACAGTAAGAATTGCAACCTGGGAAAATGCTTGAGCTTCATTGGATGTATATGCTTACCAAATTGAATTTTCTCCCCTGCAAGCAGAGAGTTGATTGGGCTTGGTGTGGAAGAAAATGATTTGTCTCTCGTAGAGATGGATGATGGCGGCAAGATAGGCTCACTAACTGAGCTACTATGACCTCCGAGAGAAGCAACATTTGTATCAAATCGGGCAGGACTCATGGCCTCATCAAGTTGGGTCTGCGTTAAAGCCATAACCTACCAAATAGAAGTAATAGATTTCATTGCAACCACAAGGTTACGACTCACTGCAACAGCAAACAGCCAAAAAAACTGCTCAAACAAACTAGGCCAATTAACATTCAACTAGGTTTACCTTCCCTCTCCCACACCCACCGAGTCACACCGAGTCAAGTTACAAGTAATCTTCGAGTTAATACTTCAAGGAAGAATGGAATGAGTACTTGAAAATTTTGCTGCCAGTTACCTTTTCTAAATTCTAGGATGTATTACCGCAAATTTTAACTTTTCCTTTCTGCTTTCATATCCAGAATCTCTGATATGAAAGCAGAAAGGATGAAGGGAGGATTGACCACCAATCATGTTTACATAATCTCATTGGTCTAGGGGGGTGAGGATGGAAAGGGAGACAAAGTATGCTGCTAAATCAGTAAAATCCAGAAGTCATGTTGCTAGGTTTTTCAAATGACATAATTCAGTGCAATTGCATTGAAAGCCGCAGCGAAAATCCCCCAAATATATCACCTACAATCATAACAGCTCAACCGAAAACAGTGATTGTTACTCCCTATGTTAGGGACATGGGAAAAAAATGAGTCTATATAAAATCAAATTGACCCATCCCAGGTAAACGCAACACCGCGATCCTAGCATTTAAATATAGATGATTTGACCTACTGTAACGTAACATCAAATACCGCCAAACAAAGAATATAAAGTACTACACAAAATTCCCATAGTGCAACCAATTATTCCACCTTTTTTTGAGAAAAATTTCACAGTTATCATTTTTTAACTTTGAGTGTCCTTTTTGTTGTTTTGTTTTGGGTTGGGGGCTTCTAACAGCAAAAAGAAATCAGTCCCCACAAATAAGAAACTGTGCATGAATGAAAAGTAATTAGCAAAAATAAAATCACTCGAACTTAGACCATGAACGCTAATACTTTAGATGTGTGTGATCACCCAGGGAAATTCGTGTGTGCTAGCACAGAACTGTTCATAACTACTCTTAAAATATAGTAACAGCAGTTTGGCATACCTGTTGATTACTCCGTTCATTACCCCAGGAACCCAAAGTTGCCTGAAAAGTATCCATAACTTTGTCCTTGGTGTCAAATAATAGGCCTTGCCCATGGTCATTTCCACTGCTAGATGCAACAGAAGCAGAGCATGTTTGGAGGGACCTGCTAAAAAGAAAAAATGAGGATCAATACCATCCTGATGCAAACCTTTCTGGCAACATTCAGCTTATATTGAAGAGTATATACTTTACGGTACAGGATCCTGTATCAGCCTGAGTATCCATATTCACGGCAGGAGCATCAATTGGAGCCAATGGCTGAGACACCACAATAGTAAACCCTGTGGATATCTCCTTGTCTGCTAAACCTCGTCTCGCAGAGACAACAAAATCAGAGCGGGTGTTTATTAATGCTTCTCCACCAAATGATGTAGAAATTTTATTTGATCTTGATGATGGCACTGTACTTTGGGTAGAACGAGGTTTTCGTGGTGGCTGAAACTTAACAAAAAATATAATGTAATTAAGAAAAACATGAATTTCTTTGCAAAAACACAAAAAAAAAAAAAAAAAAAAAAACCATTAGAAAAAAGTCGAAATGAGATGATTAAAACCTTTGTGACCACAGACTTTGCCTTGATTTCTTTCTCTCTCTGTTCACGCCGATCATTCAGCATTTGCCTCTTCGACCTCACCTCAATGAAGTCATCCTCATCACTGGGAGCTTCTATGCCGGGTTGTTTGAAAACACGCACAATCCCACTTTGCAAGGGAGCATCAACATCCTCATCAGAAACATTCCTCTTCAGGTTTCCCTCCCCAGAGTGCAAGATATTCTTACTCTTGGTTAAGGCTTCTTTTCCATTTCCCTTCCCAGCTCTGCTTTCAGAATCAATCTCCTGAGAACTAACAGGACCTGAGAAAGAACTTTCTGATTCACCTATTAGCTTCAATGTTTTGCTGGGCATGGTACTTCTCTTAGACCCACTTCTTGCAGAAGTTCCCATTCCCCTTCCATTAACGTTTGACTTTTCATCTGACACCAAATTGTTAGAAGAATTCAAGCCTGATGATTGCCTCCTGTCAACATTTTCCCGAATTTGGAACTCCTTCCGTTGGATAATACGTTGAGATCTCCTCTGAAATCCGTCAGAATCAGAACGAGAAGCCTCCGAAGCTGGAAAAGATGATCTCAAGCCAGAATTTCTAAGAGAATGGGCAAATCTTCTTCCCTTGCTACCAGATAATAGGCCTTGAACCATTGACACACTAGAATCCCTTTCACTGGGTAAGGACACAGATGATGCTGATGCACTTTGCAATTGACTTTCAGGCCCTCCCTCCTTGGATGATGGCATGTAAATCTTCACAGCCGCATCATGGTGCTGCTTATCTTCAGCTTGGGAACCTCGTCCTAGCATGACCTTGATATCACCAGCAATGGACATCTCAGTTTGACTCTTAGGAATCAGAGCATTGCATTCTGCATTTTCTCTTGCTGACAGTGAATTCAACCCCCTCAACACATTCTCATGTGATAGATCCTGTGACTTTGAAACGACAACAGGCTGGTTATTCATTGGAAGAGATTGCACATCATGTTTCATCACACTCAGAGCAGTAGTGCCTTGACTGGGTCTTATAGGCAGAGTTCCAGAATTCTGATGCAGATTATAATGGCCCTGCACATTCGACTGAAAAAACGACATTGATTGAGGAGCCATAGGCAGTAGTCCTTGGGAGATAGGAGATGTATATCTGAGCTGACCAAACTGGAAGAGAGGAGGCTGTGATGTGTGTATATGGGTAAGGGATGGACCAACCGGGGGATGCAAGTGGAGAGGCATCTGTATAGATCCAATTTGTATGGCAGGAACAGGAGAAGGTATCAGAGAAGGACCAGAAAACAGCCCAAACTGAAGCTTAGGTAAATCAGCTTGACTAGGAACAGAAGATATAGTAGACATGAAAGACTGAGTAATCGTAGATGGGACAGCTTGCTGAGAAGATAGACCAGAAGTACTTGAAGCATCAACACCATCTAAAAGATCTGATGCAATTGGGGTGTGAGGAGCACTAATAGGCTGAAGAATTGACTCTTGCATTGCCTCTTCAATTTCCAGGATCCTCCTAGAAGAATCATCATCACCTACACGACTAGATCCATCCACAGGCTGAAGGTTCTGTTCATCACCATGCAACCTGTCAATAGATCCATGTTTTTGTCCAAGCGCACCAGAAACTTCAGGCGTCCCAAATGTACTTTCTTCATTCATTGGATTTCTTTCAATATCATCACCTGGTATTCCAACTTCAACACCCTCGTCGAAACCCAAGACCAAGTTGTCCAGCATGTGGGATGAGTCTTTTTCCTGAAGTAGATTCATATTTTCAAATTCCTGGGTCAGGTTAATATCACCATCATCTTCTTCTCGAACCACTTCTTCCTGATAACCATCATCGTCCTCGACGTATTCTTGTTGCTCCTGCAACTCTTCATTATTCTCAAGACGCCATTCTTCGTCCTCACCAGCAAAGATAGAACTTGATGTTATCATTGCAGAATGTTTCGCAGATTCAGATTTGTCATTCAAAACATCATTTACGTTCCCAGACAAAGGAGGAAACTTTTTCCCTTCTTCCGTAGCAGATGCCACTGGAGAATCATCAGACTCATCCAACTCATCGTGAGATAGATGAGGTGGAGAGTTAGGGGGGCTTGAAACAGATAGTGAAGACTGTGAGTCACACCTTGGTGTGGTATCCTTGTCTTGTTTCTGCTCTTCAAGCCCAACATTATGTTGTTGGACATCAAAAAGGGTAGATGGTTCAGGTTTTTCCTGATGACCGCCATAATACCCTGTCTGCGGAGTAGATTCACTTCTTCCTGTATGATTGTAATGAAAGTCATTATCTATGAAAGTTGAGGGACCTGGTCGTTCATTCTCACCTCTGAAGGAACTTTTGTGCATAGGAGCTAGTGATGGAGGGGGGAGGACACGAGGCTGTCTCGTGGAATATCGTGACCTCGCATAGAGATATATCTCATCTCCCTCACTATTTGGATAGACCAGTTCTGGGTAAGGAGATTGGGGATAGCTACGAGAACGGTCCTGCCCCCATCCGACATTCCCATATTTTTCAGCAAGATTCTCATAAAATTCTGAGTCACCTTCCCTGGTTTTGCCGTAAGAATCTCCATCCCCAGGAGGATTCCACCTTTGTTCTTTTAGATGAGCAAATTCATCCATGTGAGGTTCATGTATCCCTCCTCTGAAATAAGTTCTGGAAGGCATGTATCCAGGTCCTCCATAGAACTCTTTCCTAGAGAATGCACTTCCGCCAGATTCTCTCCCACCAACAGATGCATCTTGCCCGGGACTATAGTGACCATTATCCTGGTCTTGTACGAGGATGGATGAGCTGTTTCCATTCTCAAACACATCCCTTTTCCACGAATGAACAGGTTTTCCTCTGTCCAGAAAGCTAGAAGAACCTTCTCTAGAAGGGTGAGGCTTGGGACCCGTCTCAATGGTTCTATTTGGAATGGATGAACCTGAAGATGCTGAAGTTGTCATCCTCTCCACCATCATATCGCTATTTTCCCAGTTATCCAGACAAACGCCCTTCGAGACATCTTTTTCCTTGAGCACTCCTGAAACTTTCTCGTCTGCAACAGCAGCAACCAAACCATCACACTTTGCTGCTTCAGCTTGCCTCTTCGCAATCCTAGCCTCCAATTCTAAAAGCTTTTGATTAGCAGCCTGTTTCCTCCTCTCTTCCTCCATAAGAGTCCTCCTCCTCTCCTCTTCTCTAGCTATCTTCTGCTCTTCAGCCCTTCGAATGGATTCCAGCTGCTCTTGTTCTGCCCTCCATGCAGCTTCTCGGGCTTCCTCTTCCAGCATTCTCCTTTGTTCATCCTCTTCCCTAATAAGTCGCCGTCTCTCCTCTTCTTCTCTCCTGGCTTGCTCCAAAGCTCTTTCTTGTTCTTCAATGATGCGCTGCCGCTCCAGCTCTTGAAGCTTTTGAACTCTTTCAAGTTCAGCCTCAAAAGATTCCCTAATAGGGTCATGGAAATCCGCCTGTTTAACCACGTCTTTTTTCCTCTTAATTACTCCAACAAGTCCCCCAGAAAAGGGGTCCCTTTCTCCAAAATCAATAGACCCAAAGTCTTTCACAAAAGGGTCCTCTACATAAGGTCTTTCACTCTTTGAAAAGGAAGCTTTCTCCTGACCAAAATTCGACTTAAGATCATTCATAAGATATCCTTTACCATTTGAAGAGAATGAGGATTTGGCCACTGCTCTACTGTGGTAAGCATCAATACCGGAATTACTAGACTGTACGCTACCATATCGGTCTCTTGTATTCTGCACAGACCCTCGGTTGCCAAATGATTCCGTTGTGTTATTCAATCGATGTCTCGCTTCTGTTACATGCCCCATATCCCTCCTTCCAAATGCCAAGTCCCGGTTTCCTGTGGAAACACCATTCCGAGTGCTATCTCCCAAATATGGTGCGATGTGCTTATTCTCCTTCCTTGTATCGCTGTTAGCCATTGGCTTATCCCCCAAACCATTTCTTCCATTTACACCTCCTTGTGCATTAAATCCATCTTTTGGAAGAGGGGAAGTCTGCCACCTGTTACCTTCACTGCCCTCCCTATTAGGTGTTCTTACATCTCTACGGTAAGGGTCCACTACAAGGACTTCACTGGAGAAACCCTTTCCAGTATCATTGTCACGTTGGCCCCACCTATCCGATTGATTATGAACCGGTTTGTGTGGTAAAACACTGGTCCTGGGCATGCTAAAATCTCTATCCCAGTAAGCTTCACTTTTTGGGAACCCATGATCTCTACCCCGGTCTGCAAATCCATGACTTGTATCACGCTCATCATCAGCCCAATCAGATCTTGGATTCAACCGAACCAAGGGCAATGGAGTCGGGAAGAACTCCTCCTGCTTCCGCATTTGATCTGGCACGCGTGAACTGCCCTGTTCATAACCTTCACCACCATTCTTGTTCGACACATTAACAACAGTATGATGGGAAGACTGCCTCTGCGGATGCATGTTAAGCAGCGAACTATGCAAACTGTCCCTCTGCTCAATCAATAAATCCTGACCTGCTATCTGCTTCTGTTTCTGATGCACAATATCTTTCTGTTTCTGAGCAGGCCCGGATGTGGTAGGCAAGGCAGCTCTCAAAGAAGGAAAATCCTCACCTCTCAAAACCATGGATTTCTCTGCCAGGGGTGGATAACCTCGAGCTGAATCAGGAACTGCAAGTCCAATCCCACCTGTCCGAGCTGAAGGAGGCATATAAGAACTAATCCCCCTAGTCACAACACCATCAATATCTTTTACATTTTGGTCCATACCATCAACTACCTGAGTTTCACTCCCATCTTTCTCTTGCAATGCAATAGTCACCGGCCTTGTCCATCCCATCCCAGAAGAACTGGGTCTCGACCCACTTCCCGAGACAGACCCACCAGCCGACCCACCACCACTGGATCCCAACTGATCAAATCTCTCATGTTCTTTCCTCATGGAAGGCAAGTTCAAGGGGGGTGGAACAGATAATTTCGGCACAGCCTTCTGCAAACTCCGAGTCCGCGACAGAACAACCATTCCCCCACCACCACTACTGGGCCGGACTCGGCTTGCTGCGGCTTGCCCATAAGAGCCACTATAAGGTGGATGATTATGATGAGAAGATTGTCCATAAGATTTATTCAGATTCACAGACAAAAACTTAGTGCCGACCCCACCGGGATTTGCCATCGACACAAAGCCTGACCCGCAAACCTTATTGGTCTGGTGGATTCAAAACCACAGCTAAGCATGAAATTCCTAACCCTAGTTTTCTCTCTCCTCCACAAAATGGGCCTGTACGGACACTTATTTGCAGATCTTACTGTAGGTAATCAAAAATCAAAACCCTAGAAACTCCTCCAAACCTAATCACCAAAAATAATAAAAACACTAAAATACAAATATCGATCACAAAAATTGATTAATACAGCTACTAACTTAACAAGAATAGAGATATAATTGTGTTACTGGCTTAATCAAGGCTTCGATGGGCTATTGATTGAGTTCGAGATAGAAATACAAATAGGGGATCAAGTGGAAATGGAAGGAGAGTGTAGGATAAGGAGCTCACCTCCGATCGCGTAAGATAGAGAACGACGTTTGTTAACTTGCGCCGCGTAGATAAAGAGAGATAGGGATGGATACCAAGACGTCAGAGAAGCCCTAAGTCGGAGAAGAGAGAGAACTTGGGAGTAGTCGTTCGTTGTCTTTTGGGTTGTTCCCCCTTTTTTTGATGTAATTATGTTTCTGTCCCCCAATACTTTTATTTTCTCTTCTAATTTATATGCACGCATAAAGGGGGAGATCTATTTCTATGTGCCACACTGACCCAAAAAGAAAAAAAAAATCTATTTACCGCTGCTATTCTTGCACATAAGGAAGAAAAATAAAATGTATATGGTTTCATAACTAGCTAGATTTCGTTCCTTATCAATTTTTTTTTTTGTCTCTCATACTCATAAATCAATGGCAAATTATACAGTAAGGCATCTAATAAAAATATTGTAATTTTTTTTTATGTACAACCACTGAAAGATTTAAATCTGAATTTGTTCAAATAAATGGTTGTGCTATTGCAATAGGGCTATAGTTTTAATATTCTAAATATCGTAGTAATCTGTCAAATTGTAAGTTCTTTTTTCTTAGAACAATTTCAACCTCACATAACAAGTTATGTTATTACAAAGATAAAAGTAAAATTGCATATATTTGATTCTTCTCAGACCCCATAATGATGAAAACCTCGTACACTAAGAACACTGTTTTATAAGAAGTGTCGTTATTGTGCAGATATAATTTCTTGCCGGTTCTATTCTTGAAATTTTGAACCCTTCACATTATGCAAAATAAGGAGAAAAAAATATAAAGGAAAAACAAGGGGCACATACGCTTACAACTACTCCAAGAACACTCATCCATAAAACCGGTTACTGGTATAAATAACATAAAGAAATGATTACTAACAACAAAAATTTTATATGCTGGATCTTTAATGTTCCCAATACATCAGATCCAAGGGCAAAAATAATTTTGGTTTGCAGCCAAGCAAAGGAACACCAATCAGGGAAGGATTGACCATAATTCTGTTACACACTACTTACATTTCACAAAGCATCCAGCATGTTACACCCATTGCTTGCTTCCGAATTGAACACTTGGTAAGGCAATTATGGACCAGGTCTATGACTTTGATCAAGAAACCAACTTAGTTACCTATTGATAGTGGTCAACAGAAAATCAAATCCAGCAGTCAGTGTGCGCTGTAAATGCAAAAGTTGCTTCCAAAGCTAGCTATTAAACACCCAGTTATGTAGCATTTCTTCATTTACCATATCCTTGAAATCCCACTTTCTTTGCTCATCCCGATGCTGAAGTTCCACTTATGGTCTGTTTAGCTACGTATATCTGCTTCATTTTTGGAGGAGGAAAGCTCTTTTCTGCACCTAGGGACACGTTTCTTGCATGAAACCCTGTTCTGTGGTGGGACCATTCACCCCCTGAACTGTTCTTGTGAGATACCCCACCTCCTCTCTGATAGTTATAGCCCGATTGCTTGTACTGCTGCGCAGTTGAATTCTTCGGCTGGGAAGGGCGAGTATTGGAAGTATTAGGGCCCTGGTCTTTACTGCTGTTGCCACTGCCATTCTGGACAGCATCACTCTTGCCAGCATCTACAATAGCACTTCCACAAGAGCTTTGATTGACAGCATTAATTGATGCCCTGGCATTAGTGGAGCTCGATAAGTCTATTAATCCTAGTTTACCTGGAAACTGGGTTACGGATGCATCTGTAGCCACAGGAAAACTTCGGTCATTGTCAGATGGTGTTGAAGTTCGAGAATCTGAGAACCTACTGGTTGCTGATGAATGGTCAACAGGGTGTCCATGGCTGAATTGAGAGGGCCTTACAACTTCTATCGATTGCTGCAATGGCAGTGAAAGAGGAACGGAGTGTAGAGGTGATCCAGGAACATGGGACCAGCAAGCTTGGGCTGAAATTTCAGGAGCAGACTGGGTACAAGATACATTGAACTGTTAAGTAATGCGATCAGATGATAAATGATTGTAGCAAATAATAACAAACACGAGCAACATAAACCCCCTCCCCAAAAATCATATGCTAATAACTGAATTTAGAGTAGGGCATAATTTGTTTTGGACGAATCATATTTTGTCAAAGGCGTTAGATTTTCCCATCTTTAGGTTGAAAATTAAGTCCGCCTCAAAAAAGTATCTGAAAAATGTAATACCCCCTATATAGGTGTAGAATGTAAAGCTACTCGGGAAGCCCAAAACGATAACCAAATCATTACATTAATCAGCTCACAAAATACCTGGAATGGAGAGATATCAAACATGGCCAAAGGGGCAGCCATGGGCAGGAGTGGTGATCCAGGGGTAAGATGCTGGAGAGGAGCAGGCATGTTTGGAGGATTGTGCTGTGGAGAAGCTATATTCATATTATTCATGCTTCGCTCACCAATGCTCATGGCAGAAGATGTGGGGTTGTGCTCCCAATCAGGTTGCTTTCCAGATGGGATATAAGTGGTACCCATGTAACTCAAACCAACCTGCCCAAACTGACCAACTGGTGCAAAATGATTATAGACCACCATGCGTGGGGGGCCTTGAACCCCTTGAATACCTCCAGGCGGACTAATGAAAGGACCAGTGAATCCTGTAGTAGGACCATAAAATGAATCCACTGTGGAATGGCATTGTTGCCACGTCCCAAGAGGCCCTGGACCCGATGCATTACTCTTTTGGGACTGTGATTGGGTACCAGCAGATTCTTCATGTGGACCAAAAGCAAAGATAGGACCCCCCAACATGTGATTCATCTCATATAAGGGAAAGTGCGAAGGTGGTCCTCCAGGGAAATGAGAAAGTATATGGCTCGGAGAATTCTGTGGACTTGGCAAAGGCGGCCATAAGGAGATTGGTGGAGTTTCAACAGAGAGATCTGCTGGAAGAGATACGCTTAGAGACTCCTCATCCCTCAATTGACTTCCTAATTGCTGATCACTAGCCACACCTGCAAATGTTTAAAAAAGCGCTCAAATACATCACAAATAATATTCTTTTAACATCCAGAAGAATCAACAGCTCAGTAATTATATTTGCAGAAAATTTGGTACCTCCTGCTATTCCATCTGCAACCCCAAAGCTCTTGGTATTTGAGACAGAAACAGAGCCCAGCCCATTACTCACTACATCATCACTACTGATGGCAGCAACAGCCACAGCTGAAGCAGCTGCTTCAGCTTCAGCCTCATGATCTTCTAAATGAACACAAGATTCATTGGGGTGCTTATCTTTTTCAAAGAAAAGAGTACAGTCACTATCCGACGAAGAAAGATTGTGAGAGATTTGGATGTCAGACCGAGAGGAACCTGGAGCTCTAATGCCATGTGTAACAGCACGGTTACTAGGAGGGAGAACTGTTGGGGATGTAACTGCACCTGAATGGGAAAGTGAACGGTAAAACAATTGCAACCTGGGAAAATACTTGAGCTCCTTTGGATGTATATGCTTACCAAATTGGATTTTTTCCCCTGCAAGCAGAGAGTTGATTGGGCTTGCTGTGGAAGAAAATGATTTGTTCCTTGTCGAGATGGATGATGGTGGCAAGATGGGCTCACTAACTGAGCTACTATGACCTCCGACAGAAGCAACATTTGTATCAAATCGGGTAGGATTCATGGCCTCATCAAGTTGGGTCTGCGTTAAAGCCATAACCTACAAAATAAGAGTAATACATTTCATTGCAACCACAAGATTATAATTCATTGCAACAGCAAAAAGCAAAAAAAAAAAAAATCAAAAAAATTCAGCCAATTAAACATTTAACTAGGATACCAAATTTTTCTCTCTCTCTCACACACACACACACAGACAAACCAGCTCAAGCTATAAGAAATCTTGCCATTGTGCTTCAAGAAAGAATGAAATGAGTATTTGAAAATTTTGCTGCCAGTTATCTTTTCTAAACTCTAGCATGTATTATCAAAAATTTAATCTTTTTTTTTTTTTGGGTTGGGGTGGGACTGGGCTAAGTAAGAGCTTCACAGAGGGAGGAAAAAAAAAAGAGGATCCAGAGAACTTGTCTATCTCTGATATGAAAGCAGAAAGGACAAAGGGAAGATTGACCACCAATATTGTCTGCATAAGCTCATTGGTACAGGGGAACGTAGAGCTGATATGCGACAAAAAAATTAATACTGATGCTGCTGTTGGTGGGTGTGGAAGGGGAAACATAGTATACTGCTAAACCAGTAAACTATACTCAATCTGTAAAACCCAGAACAGCGGTGTTTGGCTTGCAAAGTAGTATAATCTCCATAATCAACACCAAAAAAAGTCGCAGACTTGTAAAGAATCGTGTTGAAAGGTTTTTCAAATGCCGCAATTCAGTGCAGTTGCATTGAACGATGCAGTGAAAATCCCCCAAATATATCACCTACAATCATAGCAGCTCAGTGGAAAACAGTGATTGTTCCTCCATACATTGGGGATAGGGGAAAAATGAGTCTCCATATAAAGTCAAATTGACCCATCCCAGATAGACCCATACACCATGATACTAGCCTGAAATATCGATAATTGACCTACTGAAACATAACATCAAATAACGCCAACAAAAAAAGGTGTATACCAATACACAGGATTCCTACAGTGCATTGCCAGCAATTGTTCCACCTGTTTCGTGAGAAAGATTTCACCTTTTTCTGTTTCCGTAAGTGCTCTTTTTGTTTTTTCAGTTGTGTTGGGGGGCACTTAACAGCAAAAAGAAATCGAGATCCACAGATAAGAAATTACACAAATGAAAACTAATTGACAATTGGAGATTAGACCATGAAGGCCAATAAATTAGACACATGAGACCACCCAGGGAAATCCCTGAGCGCTAGCACTGAATTATTCACAACTATTCTAAAACTATGACAACAGCAGTTTTGCATACCTGTTGACTAATCCGTTCATTACCCCAGGAACCCAAAGTTGCCTGAACATTCTCTATAACCTTGTTCTTGGTCTCAAATAGTAGGCCTGTCCCAAGGTCATTTCCACCACTAGATACAACAGAAACAGGGGATGTTCGGAGGGACCTGTCAAAAAAAAATTGAGGATCAAAACAATCCAGAAGCAAACCTTTCTGGCAAGATTCGGCTTATATTGAAGAGTATATACTTTATGGTACGGGATCTTGTATCAGCCTGAGCATCCGTATTCACAGCAGGAGTGTCAATTGGAGCCAATGGTTGAGACACCACAGTTGTAAATCCTGTAGATACTTCCTTGTCAGCTAAACCTCGCCTCTCAGAGACAACAAAATCAGAGCAAGTGTTAATGAATGCTTCTCCACCCAATGATGCAGAAATTCTATTTGATCTTGACGACGCCACCGTTCTTTGTGCAGAAGAATGTTTCCGTGGTGGCTGAAATGTAAGAAAAAAGAAAAATGTGATTAAAAAAAGAAGGAAATCCATTGCAAAAAAAAATATCATAGAGGTTGAAACTAAATGTTTATTGAAACTTTTGTAACCTGAGACTTTGCCTTGATTTCTTTTTCTCTCTGTTCACGCCGATCATTCAGCATTTGCCTCTTCGACCTCACCTCAATGAAGTCATCCTCATCACTGGGAGCCTCTATGCCGGGTTGTTTAAAAACACGCACAATCCCACTTTGCAAGGGAGCATCATCATCCTCATCAGAAACATTCCTATTCAGGTTTCCCTCCCCAGAGTGCAAGATATTCTTACTCTTGGTTAAAGCTTCTTTTCCACTTCCCTTCCCCACACTGCTTTCAGAGTCGATCTCCTGAGAACTAACAGGACCTGAGTAAGAACTTTCCGATTTACCTATTAGCTTCAACGATTTGCTGGACATGGTACTTCTCTTAGACCCACTTCTTGTAGAAGTTTCCATCCCCCTTATGTTAACATTTGACCCCAAATTGTTAGAAGAAACCAAGCCTGATGATTGCCTCCTGTCAACATTTTCCCGAATTTGGAACTCCTTTCGTTGGATAATATGTCGAGGTCTCCTCTGAAATCCACCAGAATCAGAGGGAGAAGCCTCAGAAGCTGGAAAAGATGATCTCAACCCAGGTTTTCTAAGAGAATAGGCAAATCTTCTTCCCTTGCTACCAGATAATAGACCTTGAACCATTGACCCACTGGAATCCTTTTCACTGGATAAGAACACAGATGATGCTGATGCATTTTGCAATTGGCTTTCAGGCCCCGTCTCCTTGGATGATGGTGGGTAAATCTTTACAGCTGCATTATGGTGCCGTTTATCTTCAGCTTGGGAACTTGATCCTAACATGACCTTGCCATCATCAGTAACAGAAATCTCAGTTTGACTCTTAAGAATCAGAACACTGCATTCTGCATTTTCTATTGCTGAAAGTGAATTCAACCCTCTTGACATGTTCTCATTAGATTGGTCCTGTAACCTCGAAACGACGACAGGCTGATTATTGACCGAAAGAGATGGTACATCATGTTTCATCACATTCTGAGCAGAAGTACCTTGACTAGGTCCCACAGGCAGAGAACCTCCTGAATTTTGATGCAGATTATAATACCCTGGCATGTTTGACTGAGGAGCCATAGGCAGCAGTCCCTGGGAGATAGGAGATGTATATCTGAGCTGACCGAACTGGAAGGGAGGAGGCTGTGATGTGTGTATGTGGGTGAGGGATGGACCAACCTGGGGATGCAAGTGGAGAGGCATCTGTATGGAACCAATCTGTATGGAGGGAACCGGAGATGGTATCAGAGAAGGACCAGAAAACAACCCAAACTGAAGCTTAGGTAAATCAGCTTGACTAGGAACAGAAGATAAGGCAGACATGGAAGTCTCAGTAATGTTAGGTAGGACAGTTTGCTGAGCATATATACCAGAAGTACGAGAAACATCAACACCATCTAAAAGATCAGATGCAATTGAGGTGTGAGGAGCACTTGCTGGCTGAATAATTGACTCTTGCACTGCCTTTTCAATTTCCAGGATCCTCCTAGAAGAATCATCGTCACCCACACGAGGAGATCCACCCACAATCTGAAGGCTCAGTTCATCACCATGCACCCCCTCAATAGATCCAAGTTCTTCTCCAATCCCATCAGAAACTTCAGGTATCCCAAATGCGCTTTCTTCATTCCTTGGGTTTCTTTCAATATCATCACCTGGTATTCCAACTTCAACACCATCGTCGAAGCCTAAGACCAAGTTGTCTAGCATATGAGATGAGTCTTTCTCCTGTAGATGCATATTATCAAACTCCTGGGTCAGGTTGATATTACCATCATTTTCTTCATGAACTTCTTCTTCTTCCTGATAACCATCGTCATCTTCAATGTATTCTTCTTGCTCCTGCAACTCTTCATTATTCTCAAGACATTCTTCATCACCAGCAAAAATAGGATTTGATGCTATCATCATAGAATCTTTCGCAGATTTGTCAGTCAAGACATTATTCTCATTCCCAGACAGAGGAAACTTTTTCCCTTCTTTTATAGCAGATACTACTGGAGAATCCCCAGATTCATCCAACTCATCATGAGATAGATGAGGTGGAGAGTTAGGGGGGCTTGAAACAGATAGTGAAGACTGTGAGTCACACCTTGGTGTGCTATCCTTGTCCTGTTTCTGCTCTTCACTTGCAACATTATGTTGTTGGACATCAAAAAGGGTAGATGATTCACGCTTTTCTGGATGACTGCCGTAATACCCTGTCTGCAGAGTAAATTCACTTCTCGCTGTATGATTGTAATGCAAGTCATTATCTAGGACAGTTGAGGAACCTGGTCGTTCATTTTCACATCTGAAGGAAGTTTTGTGCACGGAAACTAGTGATGGTGGGGGGAGGACCCGAGGCTGTCTCATGGAATATCGTGACCTCCCATAGGGATAAATGTCATCTCCATCAGTATTCGAATAGAACTGTTCTGGGTAAGGAGATCGAGGGTAACCACGGGAACCGCCTTGCCCCCATCCAACATTTCCAAATCTTTCAGCAAGATTCTCTTGAAATTCTGAGTCAATCTCCCTGGTTTTGGCGTAAGGATCTCCATCTCCAGGAGGATTCCACCTTTGTTGTTTTAGATAAGCAAATTCCACCTTTTGAGGTTCCTGTATCCCTCCTCTGAAATAAGTCCTCGAAGGCATGTATCCAGGACCTCCATAGAACTCTTCCCTAGAGGATGCTCTTCCACCGGATTCCCTCCCACCAACAGATGCGTCTTGCCTGGGACTGTATTGACCATTGTCCTGGTCTTGTACGAGGATGGATGAGCTGTTCCCATTCTCAAACACATCCCTTCTCCATGAATTAACAGGTTTTACTCTGTCCAGAAAGCTAGAAGAACCTTCTCTAGAAGAGTGAGCCTTGGAACCCATCTCAAAGGTTCTATTTGGAATGGATGAACCAGAAGATGCTGAAGTTGTCATCCTGTCCACCAATGTCTCACTACTTTCCCAGTTATCCAGATCCACCCCCTTGGAGATATTTTTTTCCTTGAGCACAGCTGAAACTTTCTCGTCTGCAACAGCAGCAACCAAACTATCACCCTTTGCTGCTTCAGCCTGCCTCTTGGCAATCCTAGCCTCCAATTCTAAAAGCTTTTGATTAGCAGCTTGTTTCCTCCTCTCTTCCGCCATAAGAATTCTCCTCCTCTCCTCTTCTTTAGCTGTCTTCTGCTCTTCAGCTCTTCGAATAGACTCCAGTCGCTCTTGTTCTGCCCTCCATGCAGCTTCTCGGGCTTCCTCTTCCAGCATTCTCCGCTTTTCTTCCTCTTCCCTAATCAGTCGCTGTCTATCCTCTTCATCTCTCCTGGCTTGCTCTAAAGCCCTTTCTTCTTCTTCAATAATGCGCTGCCGCTCCAGCTCTTGCAGCTTTTGAACTCTTTCAAGTTCAGCCTCAAATGATTCCCTAATAGGGTCATGGAAATCTGCCTGTCTAACCACATCTTTTTTCCTCTTAATTACTCCAACAAGATCCCCAGAAAAGGGATCCCTTTCTCCAAAATCAGTAGTGCCAAAGTCTTTCACAAAAGGGTCCACTACATTAGGTCTTTCACTCTTTGAAAATGAACGTCTGTCCCAGCCAACATTCAATTTAGGAACATTGACTGGAAACTCTTTACCATTTGAAGGGAATGACAATTTGGACACTGCTCTACTCTGGTAAGCATCAATACTAGATCTACTAGACTGTTCAGAGCTGTATCGGTCTCTTGTATTCAGCACAGACCCTCGGTTGCCAAATGATTCCACAGAGTGATTCAATTGATGTCGCCCTTCTGTAACATGCCCCATATACCTCCTTCCAAATGCCAAGTCCCGGTTTACTGTTGCAACACCATTCCAAGTATTATCTCCGAAATGAGGTGGGAGGTGCTTATCCTCCTTCCTTGGATCCTTGTTAGCAATCGACCTTTCACCAACACCATTTCTTTCATTTACACCTTGTGCATTAAATCCATCTTTTGGAAGAGGGGAAGTTCGCCACCTGTTACTTTCACTGCCTTCCCTACTAGGTGTTCCTACATCTCTACGATAAGGGTCCACTTCAGGGACTTCGGCGGAAGAACTCTTGCCAGTATCATTGTCGCGTTGACCCCACCTTTGAAATTGAACTGGTTTGTGCAGTAAAACACTGGTCCTGGGCATGTCAAAATCTCTATCCCAATAAGCTTCACTTTTTGGAAACCCGTGATCTCTACCCCTGTCTGCAAATCCATGACCTGTATCACGCTCATCATCAGCCCACTCAGATCTTGGATTCAACCGAACCAAGGGCAATGGAGTGGGAAAGAACTCTTCCTTCTTCCGCATTTGATCTGGCATGCGTGAACTGCCCTGTTCATAATCTTCACCACCATTCTCATTTGACCCATTAACAACAGTATGATTGGAAGACTGCCTCAGTGGATGCATGTGAACCAGCGAACTTTGAAAACTGTCCTTCTGCTCAATCAATAAATCCTCACCCGCTAACTGCTTCTGTTTCGGATTCAAAGTATCTTTCTGTTTCTGAGCAGGCCTAGACGTGGTGGGCAAGGCAGCTCGCAAAGAAGGAAAATCCTCTCCCCTCAATACCGTGGGTTTCTCTGGTGGATAAGCTCGAGCTGAAGCAGGAACTGCAACTCCAACCCCACCTGATCGAGCAGAAGGTGGCAAATAAGAACTACTCCCCCTAGTCGCACCATCAATATCTTTCACACTCTGGTCCATACCATCAACTGCCTGAGTCTCACTCCCATCTTGCAATGCAACAGCCACCGGCCTTGACCAACTCAACCCAGAAGAACTGGGTCTCGACCCACTTCCCGAACCTGTCGCACTGGCCGAACCACCACCACCGGATCCCGAAAGATCTAATCTCTCATGTTCTTTCCTCATGGAAGGCAAGTTCAAGGGGGGTGGAACAGATAATTTCGGAACAGCCTTCTGTGAACTCCGAGTCCGCGACAGAACAACCATTCCACCACCACCACTAATGGATCGGGATCGGCTCGCTGCGGCTTGCCCATAAGAGCCACTATAAGGTGGATGAGTATGATGAGAGATTGTCCATAAGACTTATTCAGATTCACAGACACAAACTTGGTGCCGATCCCACTGGGATTTGCCATCGACACAGAGCCCGGCCCGCAAACCTTATTGGTCTGGTGGATTCAAAACCACAGCAAAGCATCAAATTCACAACCCTAATTTTCTCTCTCCTCCACAAAATGGTCTGTACGGACAATTCTTCACAGATCTTACAGTAGATAATCAAAAATCAAAACCCTAAAAACTCCTCCAAACCTAATCACCAAAAATAATAAAAACACTAAAATACAAAAATCGATCACAAATATTGATTAATACAGCCACTAACGTAACAGGAGTAGAGATATAACAGTGTTACTGGCCTGATCAGGGCTTCGATGAGCTATTTATTGAGTTCGAGATAGAGATACCAATAGGGGATCAAGTGGAAATGGAAGGAGAGTGTAAGATAAGGAGCTTACCTCCGATAGCGTAAGATATAGAACGGCGGTGCACACTTGCGCCGAGTAGAGAGAGAAATAGAGAGTGATGAATGAGAAGACGTCGTAGAAGCCCTACACTGGTCTATGTCGGAGGAGAGAGAGAGAGAAAGAGGGGGGGGGGGGGGGGGGGGGACTTGGAAGTTGTTGTCGTTGTCTTTTGGGTTGTTTCCCTTTATTTTGAAGTAATCAGTTTCTATCCCAAATGTTTTTGAGAGAATTACAGCAGGCCTCTTAAAATTTGTTCCTTAATTATTTAGATCTCTTAATATTTAAAATGTTATACACAAATTCTTAAAATTTATACACACGTAACACTTAAACCCCTATCCGTTAGTAATATCTATTAGTAAATTATACCTAAATTCCATAGAATTTGTATATGTATAATATTTAAACCCCTCAAGTTTAAAATATTATATTTAGACTACAAATATTTTAATCAAAAATAAAATATTAAATATTTTAAATTTTACAACTAAAATTTATGTTTTATTATATCATTTATCGAAATAAAATTAAAATTAAAATTTTTTTTTTATTAAAAAAATTCATAATTAGTATATATAATTATACTATCTATTGGAATAAAACTAAAAAATAAACAGGGATCAAACTATAATGAACACAATATCTTCTATCTTTAATTAGGGTAATTTGATCGTTCAATAGATTTCGTTAGTTCTGTAACTAATAAGGGGTCTAAATATAATATTTTAAACTTAAAAGTCTAAATATTATACACTTATAAACTTCAAATAATAATTTCGTCATATTTCAAATATCACGAAATCTAAATAATTAAATGATAAATTTCAAAAAATTTGGATGTAATTCTCTCAATTTTTTTTTCTTCTTGACTTTGACGGTGCAAATATGTTTGTTTAAATGATTACTTTATGCATTAAATTTCATCACCGTATCTATTTTCTACCAATAATGACATGGATATGTTAAATTTATGTTGTTTAATTATTTAATTTTATTTTATTATTTTTATGATAGCGTTAAATAGCAAGCCTGTTTGGAGCTAATTTAAATAGGTAATTTTTAAGGATTTTAGAGTAAAATAAGCTAGGTCCGTTTGGACCTTGGAGTTTTTGTCGCAAGTTTTACATAATTTTTTAATTTATTATATTTACAAAATATTTTCAGTGACGTAAAAAATTTAAAATTCATATTTTGAGAATTATTATGTATAATCTATACATATATGTAATTATTTTTTTATTTTGACATAAAAAGCTTAAAAAGTCACTCTTATAAGTTTTTTTCAACTTTTTAAAGAACACCTACAAATAGTTTTGGTAGATTTTTTTAATTTTATTTTTTTTTCCAAAACTTTTCTAACCATAACTTTCCCATAAAAAAACTAGCTCCAAAAGGGGCCAACGCCTTAATCTTATCGACAAAAGCAATAAATAATCTTTATTTTATTTTTGACAATAAGCATTATAAGAAATTACATTGAAGCTTGCGTTTAATTTTTTTATTTATAAATACTATATTCAGGGTGTCTGAATCAACTTAATTAAGCTCTAAATTTTCATCCAAGCTTTAGTAAATAAATCAAAATTCGGATTGGTAGTATTTTCACAATCCGAGTAATCCGGATTCAGGAAAATGATCTATGGCAATCGTACTGGTCTGTTAGACTGGCGGCCCACCGATATATGGGCTCTCTATGGCCAATTTGATAAGCTTAATGGATAGGACCATATGTTGTGGTTTTTGGCCCGATAGCTCTGGTGGACCGTCCTCCTAGTTTGCGTCCTACCTAGGGTGGTTTACTAGAAGGCCTGGTTGGCCCGGTCCATTGTCGATAGTTTGATGAAACTTAGCCGATTTATGCTAGGAGTTATAATTTGACAAAAAGAATACTGACAACAAGGTACCACAAAGACTTAAAGAGAGATATGAGGAAAAGGGCTGGTGGGTTTTGAACCCATGACCATGAGCTCTTATATTGTAGCTCAAATGATAACAGAGGCGAGTTGTACACTCAATACGTCATGAGTTTAAATCTTGATAACTTTTTAGGGTCAAACTATGAGAAATTTATCTCTCATGAATACCTTAATCTTGACGTAGATGACATGCTTTTAATCAAACAAGGGAGAAGATTAGTCGATGTACGCGTACGTTGAGTTGACAAGAACACGCCTGACCGTTGAACCTAAAAAAAAAGACTTGAGAGAGAGAGAGAGAGTGCCCTCAGACTATCACCAATTGTTGTGTATTAAGGAGTAGCACACAGCAGGCCCAAAATAAATAATTTTTGGGATATTTTTTTTGGGCTTTAGATATTTTTTTTGTTTTTGAGTAATGCTAGATTTGTTGGAAACAAGGCCCGATAAATGATTCCAAGGTAATATGTTGAGCAAAATTTGAATTTTAAATGATGAAAAAGTCAGATAAAAAACAACATCATCATATGCTAGAGGTAATTCATGGTTGAGGCACATTGTAATGCGAATAATTTTGAAATGAATGTTGATGGGTATTTAATGAATCTATTTAAAACTGTCGGAAATATTTATTGAAGTCTATCTTATTTTATATTATAAATTTTTAGATAATATAACATCATTTTTTTTTGGTATAATAATACATTTGATCTATTTAGAACTAGCTTAAATAGGTAGTTTTTAAGGGTTTTGAAGTAACATAAGTCAGGTCCATTTGAACTTTGACTTATTTACCAGTCTATGCAACAGTTTTTTGAACTCAAAAAGATTTATTTAGGATGATACAAGAAGTTAATTTTATGAGTTTTTCTTTTAGTTTTTTGAAATTTTGTCGCATGTTTCACATAACTTTTCAGTTTATTATATTTATAAAATAGAGCAATGTTACAAGAACTTTATTTTGGGACCTAATGATGTGGCTTCAATGCAACAATTTGATTAGTTGTGAGTCCCAATGTTAGATAGAGCTCACAACCAATCCAATGGTTGTACATCATTAGGTCTCTAAATAAGGTCCTCAAATTATATTCAAATAGCATTTCCCTGTAAAATATTATTAGTGACATAAAAAAATTTAAAATTTATATTTTGGGAACTATTATGCATATGCTATACATCTATATGATTAACTTCTTTTTTTTGACACAAAAAAGTGAAAAAGTCATTCCAAACGGATTTTTTCAACTTTTTAAAGAATACCCTAAACGATTTTGTGAGACTTTTTTAACTCTAACTTTTTGCGAAACTTTTCACCTAAAAAACTCAGCTCCAACACAAGCTCACTATCATTGCCACATCCAAAAGGGCCCGATCTTTCATTTTAAAAAAGTTTAAAACATGATACATTAGTTTAATTTAGTTTCAATTGTAGTTAAAAGCTTAATTTTGCAAAAGACAATAAACATAAATAGAACATTATCACCTAACCAAGGTTTTTTTTTTGTCATACAAGAGATCCTTATGTAAATTTTGAATGGGTGCAATCAATTATATGCATAAGTTCAACCGAGATCTCTAGTATAATCGAACTTAAAGTCTCTAGATATTAAACAATAAAATTATAACATCCAAGTTATTCTAAAATTGTTAATCCATGGAAGACAATTTTGACTGTCAATTTTTATTAAATTAAATATCCCAATTGATTTTACCTTCATGAATCAGTATATTAGTCAAATGGATAAGGTTGTGGTATCAAATAATAAAAATTACTCATAAATCTTATTTTTAATTATTTGTAGTTAGGGGTTTATGACATGTCGGGAGATAATATAGATCAACGTCTGTGGGAATCGACCCCACGGCCACGTGGTCAAAAGCCGAACGCTCTGCAGGCTGAGCTAAGACGGCTTCTTTAATCTATAAGCAGCTGCTCTCTTTTTCACCTTTCTTTCCGTTACAATTTATAATCATTTTGAAAACCAGGTGGTACAAACGTACCTACACTCCTAACGTAGTTAACAAAAAAATTTGAATTTCTAATCTATAATATAAAATAGGATAAATTTTGATGGTGCTCGAAAATATTCAGTCCAAGTTCAGGTCAACGTTTTGCAAAATGGGGGAGGGTAGTGTGAATATTCTAAGCTAACAGAGAGAAAAATATATGACGAAATGAGATCACAAACAATATATAAGTGGTTTATCCTAACCGGAAGACTTGGGTTACGTCTACTGTAATTGAGGCTCTTACTCCGTAAAATTTGTACTACTTGAAGAAGAAGAAGATTACAGGGGATTTTTTAGCTTAGAGCTTGAGTGGACAATGCTTTGTGAATACAGGTTTTTCAGATCTCTCTGTTACATAGTGTCATTGCGTTCTATTTATACAAGTGGTTATTTAGGATTTTCTGTTATCTTCTTCTTCTTTTCGCTGATCCTGTGGTCCCTTTCTTTTTGTCTTGTAGTGGTGACCGTTACCCCGACACAAACCATATATGTGGTCCTTCAATGGAATATGCACAAATATTCTCTTTACCAGTGAGTACTCGTTCGTTAGAAGCTCCAGAAGGTGTCCCATGGTCCACTGGACACATGGCGCGATGTGGGGTGTTCGGGATCTGGTGAATACCGAGTTTCTTGATCTGGGACTGCTTACTGCTGAGCTTGTTATGACCGAGCAGGACTCTTTGTTGGACTCCCTTCTTTAGGTTATGACTCATTCCTTATTGCGGAGCAGTTGGGTTGCGGAGGGGTCTTTGGGCCGTCATGTAACCATTGGGGCCATTTGATGCTTTAGGTTTTGACTGGGCAGCCCATTCCAAAATCCTATTTTTATCAAACTTCAATAAGTTCATTTGTACCTTGCATTTAGATACGAGTTATTCCTAATATTAAGAGTAATGTTACATGGACTTAAAAACTAGATTTAAAAATTAGACTTGATAATCACAACCATTGAATACGTAGTAAGTCCTAATAAATGTTGGGACCCACAGTGAAATCAATGATTGTAATTATCAAATCTAGTTTTTAAATCTAATTTTTAAATGTATGTAGCATTGCTCTAATATTAAATACTAGTTATTTCATGTGCCTGAAGGCACGAAGTAATAAAAAAAATGGTCAACAATAAACATATTTGTATTCACACATAAAATTAAATTACAAAGATAGACAAGAATTGAATGAATTTAAACACTGTTTATAGTGGAGGTGAACAATGGTAGTGGTGGTGGGCGACAGTGGTGATAGTTGTGATGGATGATGACAATCGGTTGTAATGGTGACAACTATAGGTGATAGTGGTTGGGGGCAGTGGAGGTGATGTGGTACAGTGGTAGAGGTGATGGTGGGATAGTGGCGGCAACGGTGGTGGTGGGGTTACGATAGTGGAAATGATGGGGCGGTGGTGGTGGTTGTTGTGGAAAAGGTGATGGTGGGGTGACAGTGACGATGACGGTGGTAGTGGGGGCGATGGGTGTGGTAGGGTGGCGACAGTGGTGATGGTGGCGCGGCGATGGTGGTAATGATGGAGTGGTGGGGCTGGTGGTGGTAGAGGTGTTGGTGAAGTGGTTTTCAAACACTATTTTTTTTTAAAGTACTTATGAGAAGTTATAAATATTAAAAACACTTTTAAAAAATCACTTCAAACACACCCTTAGAGTCATATTTTACATATAAAATTTTAAGTGTTAATATTAGCCGTCAGATTAACTTTAAAGTAAAATTTAAAGAGATCTCAACTGCGAATAGCAAAAGTCATTTTATTTATCTGTTATAGAAGAGGTGATGGTGGGATAGTGTGTAAAATCCGAAAAAAAAATATATATATTAAAAAAATCCTAATTACAGGGGTAAAATATGAATTAATTGTTAAAGCACGGGTCAAAAATGTGAATTTTTATAAAATTCAGATGACGAAATGGACTTCATCGTTGGATCCGTCTCGTGAAATCTAGCTACCCAGCAAATTTTTGTAAAATTCTGAGACAGATCGCATGTTATAAAGTGATCGGGTGTCGCGTGACTAAAATAATTGCGATCAGATTTTATTTGCGGGACCCGAAAACTAATTTAAAGTTAGTTGAATAAAAATATTTTAAATTTAAAATGAGACGAGATTTAATTAATTAGAAATAAAATTGGACCCGTTAAAATTGAACATGTGGCACGATGTGGGCCAAATAGTTAAAAATATATAAAGTGGCAGCAAGCGTTCAGCGAGATAGAGAGCCAGAAAAAAATAGAGAAAAAGAAAAGGAAAAGTAAAAAAATTAGACCCCTTTCATTCTTTCTCAGATCCACGAAGATTTAACCGTCTAATCGCTTCAGGCCAAGAATTAAAGTTGCTCTACACAACGAGAGCTACACAACGGTACCAAAGATCGTACTTTTCTCCAAAAATATCAAGTACGAAAATTTAGACCTAAAGCTTGGAAAACTAAATTTGGACTTTCCTTGGAATCTACTACGTGGGCTCACGCTACGAGAGGTAGAGTTTCCCCTATTTAGATGTAATTTCAATCTAAAATATGGCATATGAAATGGGCAGGCTAAGGGTGTATATCACATGTTAGGTCTTGACTAGTGGGTCAAATATAGGATTTATAATTAATTTTGTAATTAGTAAAATCATATTATAATTAACTTGGTGTAAGTTAATATTAGTGGTTAAAACATGTTAATTGTACATTAGCATGACTTAATGTTTTAATGACATATCAAGTTTAATAAAATTATTAGCTTGTTATGTGGTTATGAAATAATATGTATGTTAAATGATTATTTAACATATGATTATTGTGATGGACTTGTGCTTATGTTTATAGAATTAATAAACATGTTGCCATGTTGGAAGTAATAAACATGTTATTTGTGTAAATTAATGTGCCTATAGGTGTTTGTTTAAATGCCTAGGTGAATACAAGTATATTAGTTGAATTGATTATCTTACATAACATGCTTGAGATTGTGTTGAAAATGTCATTATATTGCATTCATTATATAATGGACATTATAAGTGGTACCAAAGACAATTGCGCATTGCATTGCATTATGCATGAGTTGCACTACATTCATGGGCATTGACATGGGTGGGAGTGTGTACGTAGTATGAAATTAATCACCACATAGGTGGTTGATCGTGGGCTCGGGAAAGTCGCACCAAGGTCCGGTTGAGTCGCACGGGAAATTAAATGGATAAATGTGTCGGGGATAGCAAGAAGGACTAGATTCTCCCTCGGGTGCAAGACCCGTTTACTTGGTTTATACACTTTCCGGCGGTACAATTCCAGAAAAGTGTAACGGCGAAAACGGAGCCGCAGGTGGGATGTCCTGAAAATCCGTTGATGGTTGGTGTCCCATTGGTGTAATACCATAAATCATCTCCCCACAAAGACACAAGAAAATGAATTAATTTGTGATTGAGTGTATATAACACCAATGACGGGGGCTTAGAATGCCCGGATACATACGCATAACATTGCATGCGTTTTGGGAGCTCAGGATTGGGCTCGGTGTTGGTATTGCTTGCATGAGTCTCATCTCATGGCATGACATAATTTATGACATTTGTTCATAATATACATATTTGAATGAATGCATGCAATGATTGTTGTATGTTACATTTCATATGTATTTAGGTTGAGATGAATTCTCTATAGGAGTTACCCTATTAAGCGTTGGCTCACCCTTTATGGGAACATTTTTCAGGTATCGCTCAGGCGTCCACCGAAGGCGAGGCCATGGGCCCGCTTTGACGATAGAGCCGGTCAGTGGCTCTTATTTTGACTTCGCAGTTCCTTGTATATATTTACTTTTGACCTTGTATAATTTTTATAACAAAAACTTGTTTATATTTAAAAGACATGTATATGTGACTCTTTTGAGACATTTATTCTTTTATGAATGAATGTACGCAGTGATGATGATTATGGTAGTATCCAATACTATGCAATTGAGTATGAATGAATGGACCCGGTGTGGTCAATGTTGTATGATTGCACATGTTGCGTTTTGGGTAGAGCTCCCTGTACAAAGGAGACTTTGCCCAAATTTTGTTCAGTTATGGATTCCGGTAAATGGGGTATAACGGTGTGGTATCGAATTACACGATATCCACGGATATTCCGCGGATTGATGGGTAATCAACCGGGTAATTACGGACACCCGAATTTTGGGGCGTCACATAGTGGGGTTACGATAGTGGAGGTGGTGGTGGTTGTTGTGGAAGAGGTGATGGTGGGGTGGCAGTGACGGTGGTAGTGGGGGGCGATGGGTGTGGTAGGGTGGCGACAGTGGTGGTGGTGGTGTGGCGGTGGTAGTAGTGGTAGTGGTGGGGCTGGTGGTGGTAGAGGTGTTGGTAGGACGGTTTCCAAACACTATTTTTTTTTAAAGTACTTATGAAAAGTTATAAATATTAAAAACACTTTTAAAAAGTCATCCCAAATACACTCTTAGAGTCCTATTTTTCATATTAAATTTGGAGTGTTAATATTAGCCTCCAGATTAATTTTAAAGTAAAATTTAAAGAGATCTCAACTGCGAATAACAAAAGTCATTTTGTTTATCTTTTGAGATTTAAATTGTATTATACTTTATTATATAGATGTGAGGCTTCACAAATGTATGCTTTTCTAAAAGAGTTTGGTAATTGATAGCTTAAAAATTGATTTATTTTATTAATTTAATGATGTAAAAATGTTAAATAGACTTTAAAAAATGACTTAAAATTTTGACTTAATGAATCACTATTATTTAATAACTATTGAGTCCCAATAAATACTAAATCCACCATTAAATCAATGATAAATATCATTAAAAATTTCTTAAGTCAATTTTTAAAATTTCTATAGCGTTACTCTTATATCTATATAATAAAGTAGAACGATTTTGAATTCAAGAGACAAAGAACGGCTCAAATCGTTTCGAGATAAAAAAAAACATTATCCAACAGCCAACGATATTTCAAACTGTCTCAAGCTATTGACGTCTCAGATTGTTTCGATCCGACGTACCATATTAGCTCTTGAAAAAAAAATTCTGCTCAAAACTTTTAGTTTCCAAAACTAACATCCCTAAATTTAATTCCCCAACCCAATCAAATCCGGCAATTAAGCGATCTCTCATTCCTCAACTCTGTCTCTCTCTCCCTAAAATACAAATTACAACTCTTATCATAATTTTCCTGATTTTATTTCCTATGTTAAGAGATCACTTTCTATACTAAGACATTGACTGTCTCTCACATTCTAATCTTTCATGATTCTCTTTCCAAATTGAGACATATGTCTCTCCAAAATTCTATCATAATGCAGCTACTCTCCATCTTTACTATTCATATCACACACATCTTTACTGTACATATATACAGTACAAAGATTGAAGACATACTATATCTGCATGTTACATCTAGGGAAAGTTTCATCTAAACACCATGTAGTTGAGTCTAAATTCAATGACAACCTCTATAACAATAACTTTTGTCTCTATCTGTAGATAAAATAATGATTTAACTAAATATTTTGTGAAAATACTAAAATTACCTTTTATTATGTAAATAGACTAAAATGTCATCAATTCTTTCCCCATTATATATGCGCTAGCCAACCAACAAACATAATTTCAATCATTATATTATCCTAATGAATTTTTTATTTTAAAAGGTTGTATTATAACTTTGTTATAATATTAGTCATCATATTATCACTCATTTGGTTACATAATCAAGTTTTTATAATTTTTATATTTTTTTATCATAATAATTTTTATAGTTAAAAATGATTTTTCTATAATAAAAATTACAATAGATAAAATCAATGTCAAAATCTCATCCATTTCTAATTCCTATGCTATCATATGACCGCCACAACGTCCCCCGACCGCTCCTCACACATCACACATCATACTTCATATATAAAATTTAAAATTATTTGATAAAATTTAATATTAATTGAATAAATTTGATCTTAATTTTGATAAATTTAAATATTAATTTAGTTTTAATTTGTAAAAAATAATTTAATTTGATAATTTAATTTTAAATTTGATTGAATTTAATGTTAATTGAATAAATTTGAATGTTGTTTTAATAAAATTGAATGTTCATTTGGTGTTAAATTAAAGAAATGACATTAATTTGATAAGGTTAAATTTTAAATTAATGGAATTTAATATTCTATTTAATAAATTAAATAGTTTAATTTAATAAAATTGAATGTCAATTTGATGTTGATTTGATAAAAATAAATAATAAGTTAATATTAAATTAAATAAATAATATTATTTTGATGAAATGAAATATTAAATTAATATAACTAAATGCTAATTTGATAAAATTAAATATCAATTTTGTGTTGATTTGATTTGATGAAATATTAATTTAGTTTAAATTAAATAAATAAAATTAATTTGATAAAATTGAATATTAAGAGAGGATGTTGTTAAAATTATGTCTATTTACAGGGGGTGTTGTTAAAATTATGTTTATTTATAAAGGGTGTGGATAAAATTTACCCTATAAAATACTCGGGGATATTTCTATAAATCAACCATAGCCATTAACGGTGTAACCCGACAATCACTAACAGGGAGTGACAGTGAAATTTCAAAATCGGAAGGAGGTGTCATTGAATTTAGACCTAACTACAGAGGATGTGGATGAAATTTTTCCTTATATCTATACAAATCTATATAATAAAATACATAGGAAGTTAGATTTTATCGCCTATACATTCCCCCCCCAAACCATCACATCACTCATTTTTATCACATGCTCAACCATTTAATATTTTGATTAATTTGTAATTTAACATAATTTTTATTTCAGATATTATCCATACACAATAGTATATATCTATTAAAAAAATTTATCGAATTACATATTTTGAGAAATTTTTGTCGATATCTTTAAGAAAATAATGGGTAAAAATAAATTTTGAATGATTTAATCAAATAAATGAAGGAAAGAAAAATTATTATTTAATATAGTGATATCGATTTTTAAGGACTTGAATTTTTTGTTCTATCGTGCCTTCAGGCACGGATTATGACTAGTTAATAAATAAAATTAAATTTTTAGGTGAAAATAACGTTACCCTTCCTCAAAATATTTTGGCAAAGTCTGTCCCCTTAAGGCCTCTCACACACTCGTTCAGAAGGCACACAATAATGAACACTGTTAGTACCACTCTAAAGAGGTTACTTGTTTCTGAAAAAGAACAATGGTGTGGAGGTAATAATTCCCCAGTGGGACTTTAGGTATTCAATTTTCGCTCATATTTTTTTGACTTAACCGATATATGTAATTTGTGAGTAAAAAAATATTTGAAATTTACTCTTATAGGAATGAGTTCGAAGTGACCTTGTATTAGAGAGGTTTCTCATTTTTAAAAATAAAAAAATAATAATAAAAATAATATTATATTGACCTGATTCAATTTATATTAATTGCAAACTTTAATGTTAGGTGCATCCCATTTTTAATCTAATAATTATATTAAATTAGGTCTTTAAATTAAATTCAAATAATATTCGGGTGAGTTTTTTGAGTGAGACTGAGTGATGTACTTTGTAATGCATGCAAAAGTGGGGTTAATCTAGAGGACAGAAAGCATCCACATGGAAGATCCTCAACGTGTCCGTCGCTTAGACGGCAAGGCCCTTGCACAATGTATTACTACCCCTCTGCCATTCCCAAGTTCCACCATATACCCATCATGATATCCTCCTCCTAATTTCTAACCGACTCTTCTATTTTCATCTTTCTTTTTCTCTACTACTGAACCCACAAAGCTGTCAAACAAGGTCCATCTCCCAATTATATCTCTTTTTATTTCATAAAATTATCAATCGCCAAAACAAACAAACAAACAAAAAAATTGGCATGAAAATATAGTGGACTCAGTAATGGGCAAAGAGATAGAAAGCTAACACAGCTGAACTGTTCGTATGTCGTAAAAAACAAATGCATAGAAGAAGAGACACAAGAAATTTAGTACTAAAACCACAGAGCTTTTATCTTCCTCCATGTGTTCAATTTTTTCAGAAGCTATCTCCATATACATCCCATCCCCCCACTAACAGAAGTAGAGAGAGGTTCATTCAAATTCAGATAAATAGAGAGAGAGAGAGAGAGAGCTGTACAAGTACAACATCTACCAATTCAAAAAAAAAAAAAAAAAACTACCAAAAATTAAATATGTAGATACTTGTTGTCAACGTGGTTGGCCTTTTGTTTCTTCTTCACCGCTTTAGTTGAATCCACTCGTAGCGACCTTCCAGAGGCACGTCCTTCACAATGTCGTAGTTATACCTACAAAACCATCAATTTACATTTTTATAAATTGCAATGTTGAGGCAAAAATTAGGGTAAACTTGCGGAGCAAGAAGCTGTGGCAGTGTGACTCACTTTTCCGCGAAACGTTTCTGGACATTTTTCTCTGCTGCGGCGAAGAATTTTTCGAGTTCGGCTTCTGATGGCATTTTCTCGAGTGCTGTTGATCGGCGGCGAGAACTTGCCTCCGAAGGCCTCCCTGTTGACTCCAGCTCTCCGGATTCCGCTCGAAGCTCGCTTGCCGGTGTCATTTCTCTCCTGCGAATTAAACGCTCGTTGTGACGGAGGAGACGTGAAGAATTGGTAGGTATATATAATAGAATGAAGACACGGAGAAGAATTTGAACGGAAGAGAATTAAATAAGAGGGCGTTTACGATCATTCACTCGATTTAAATTTCGAATTGAAGAGACGTGAGCATGAAGATCACATAAATATTTATGTAAATGAAAATTAAATAAGAGACGTAAATACCTCTCTCTTTCCCCGCAGTGGACGTCATACGTCGATGTTTCAACTTCAGCACTCTCCTCCTCCTGCCATATAAGAAATTTAAAATTCAAAACAGTAAAAAGAAATTAAGTAGCACTAGCAATAATAAGCACGAGAACCGAGGATTCATTCGAGCTTTCAGCGAAGAAAGTGAGGGAGAATGTATGTGTGTGCAAGCGTGTATTAAGGAGAGAGAGAGAGAGAGAGAGAGAGAGAGAAGATTGATAAGCGAGTTGAATTCCGAGAGTCCACACAATCACATACCTCCAGATCTACGAATTTCACTATCTCGTTCGCGAGCTCGCTTGATCCATTACTCGAGCAATAAGAAGCGAGAGCGTGATCAGAGCTAGTTCTTTGGCGCAGAACGTTGGAAGTCATCTGTCGTCTTGAATTCCCCGACGTTGGAGGCGAAGTCGAATTTTGTGGCGTAACCACGACACGACGGCGACGTCTTAGCTTAGCTAACGATGAAGATAACTCCAATTTTCCGCTGCTTACCTTCCTCCTTTTGGCTGTCCGCGAACTAGTCACCGCCGCGGCCACTGCAAGAGCCGCCCGAGCTCTAGTCATCCTCACACCAATCTGTGCCACATCCATCACTGCATCTTCTCCAATTCCTGTACACTTCTTCATATATTCCTGTCTGATCTCTCACTCTCTCACCAACACACAGGTTTCTTATCAAAACACTCGCAATTATCTCTCTCTATACCATTTCGAATTCTTGAACCGGAACTCTGAAAATTCTCTGTAGGCGCGTACTTGAATTCTGCGTCCAAGTGCTGAGCGTATCTTGTTCAGCTGTGCAGAGAAAGAGAGAGAGTGCGCGTTGGAGGTGGTGTTGATGATGACGATTACACTGTTGGCAGGGATTCCGTTGCACGGTTGGGATTGGGCTCTGGTAAATTATAAGCTAGGTGAGTGTGGCCCTAACTCCTAAGTCCGTTGAGAATAACGGGGAACTTTTTGATTCCGTAACGGGATATTGACGGCACCGTTATTCAGATCTGGGATGTATGGTATGGATACAAGAAAAAGCCTGGCTAACCAGTGATATCCACGTGTCCTATGATGGTACCTTGTTAGTTGTTGCGCTTTTTCCGTGTAAAATGCTATCATCACCAATTTTTCTTACCAATTTTTTTATTTTAAATGATATAACACAATATTTATTATTAAATATTAATAGGACTTACTTGTCGATGTTAAAAAACTGTCATATAATTTAGAATGAATATTTGATAAAATTTTTTTGAAAAACATAGCATTATCAAATCTTTTCCCGGTACCAACTAAGGTGCGATAAATCACATGCGGTTCGGGGCCAAGTTTCAAAGTTCTACCACTAATTGATCGCTCTCTTCTCCTCCAAAACGACCTCTTTTACCTCCAGTCCAATATGGTATTTACCCTTTTTCTCGCATTCGCTGTTCGATAAAAGAACTTTGTGTTCAACTAATCTTTTTCAATCTGATTAGCCTCCTTCATTCTTCTTTGATACTCTTCCATTAAGTTTCATGTTTGGAAGTCTGTTTACTGTAAAAGCAGCTAAAGCTAATCTTAAGTCAACCACAATTATTGGATTTATTGTGTAGATCACCAAATTGTTTAATCAATAATAGCAGTTGAATCTAATTTATTAGCATAATTCATTACAACCTTTTGATTGATAACGGAATTGAATCAATATTAGAATCCACCGTCAATTCAGTTACCGTGATTGGTTAAATCAACAAATTAAATCGGTAAACTAAGTTAAAGTTAGAATTGCCCTTGTTTAATTAGCCTTGATTTCACTCTACCTACCAAAATGACCTCACCTGCCTTCTTAAGGAACTGAAAATTTCACAGTGTGTGATCAATATAAAGTGAGTGAAACACTTGCCCACAAGTGAATAGGTGTTTGATCATCTAATCAATGTATTCCCAAATCAACTTCTAGTGTCAAATTAGCCAAATTTTGTCCACATTGCATGTGAAGTGGATCCAAATACAAAAAATACTACATAAACATTATTAGCATTAAAAAAAATCTGTGTGTGTGTGTGTGTGAGAGAGAGAGAGAGAGAGGTGTGGTGGTGGGGCTGAGCGAATAAAAACACAACGACAGTGTGTTGATTTAAGTTTGACGAGAGGTTGAAGACAACCAAGTAAGGTAGAGAAATTGATTGTTGGAATCCAAAGGTTTGATATTTATAGATTAACCTCTAGTCTCTAGATGTTTCAATAATTATACCTAACTTAACTCTTGCGAAAGATTATAAAACGGGCTCCACAACCCATACTAGGAAAGGTGCATTGAACATAACAAGTTCAGTGCATGCAACTATCTCACCCCTACACATTACAAGTTTTAGATGCCTACAAGAATTACGATTTTTTGAGATAAATTTTTTGCGACGCTAATATTTACCGTCACAAAATAAGTGGAAGCTCAAAAAATTTTTATGGCGACAACGCAGGTTTCAAATAATATTTGTGACGGTAAATAAATTTTTTTATGACAGAATTACCATCACAAAAAATATTTTTTCCTTCAAAACATGTTTTTTTTTTTTTGTGACGGTTGTCTCAAAAGACCCTAATTCTTGCACTACCCTCTAATATAATTTCGTTTCAATTTCCTTCTAAATAAATCGTGTATCATTTATTTATGTAAATTTTATTGTACACAAGTGAATTTTTCGTTAATTGTAAATGATCCTGTCAAAAAAAAAAAGAACAAAACATAGATTAAAGAAAATTTGAATCCGGGAGACATGGGCATGCATGGTCATTGGATTAAGGGCAATAATGGCACAACCGTTAGGTAAGTAACGGAAATGAATGCGGGAATTTGAGTGTAAAAACAATAGCGCTAGCAACACACCACACGTGGGGGGGCTCAATATATGTAGGAGAGAGTCTTCTATTCGATGGGCAAAGATGGGCCACCGCCATAAAAGTCTCGTTTGTGGAGATTATAACCTTTCCGTTAGGATCAATGGTCCACAGCAGTGCGTTAATCATTCGGTCGTTGAATATAACCTCTTTTTTTTTCTTTTCTTTTTTACAAGTGCTCGAATCAATTTATATATACCTTGACTAATTTTTTCTTCAGTTCAGTTAAAGACGGGTCATTTACGCCGAGATTAAGATATTCACGATAGATAAATTCTTTATAACTTGATCTCAAATAGCTGTCAAAATTTAAATTCATAATGTCTGAATTTATAACTCGTCATTATTACTATTTGAGCTACGTCTGGGTCGAATACAACTTCCGCACTTCTATCTTCTTCTCCACACTTCTGTCTTTTACAATTTTTTTCTATCATTTATCAAGCATTCAAATAAAATCCGTTATATATATAAGTGTGTCTCTCATTCATTAGTAGTGAATAATCTGTTAAGAAAGAAATTTAACAAAAATTGAAGACGATCTAGATCTTACATTAAGCTAGTCGAGTCTTTGATCTCATTGTTTGTAATCTAACCATATTGGATTGTAACTTTTTCCATTTTTTTTTTGCTATTATATCTAATCCGTTTCGTAGATTCTTCTATCTATTGTTATATGAGAAGATATAGCGTTAATGGTGACAATCAAGTTATATCACATTAATTTTGGGGTTGTTTCATTTCGTTTTTATCTCATGTTCAAATCATTCTCTTAAACAAACCAACCACGGTCCCTGTTAAACTAGAAGTTCAAGTGATTCTCGTGCAGGCAAAACCGCGTTAAAAGTACTCTAATCATAATAGGATTCAAATAATAGCAAATCAAACATAGAAAAAAAAATAAAAATAAAAAACCAAATATTTTTTTATATCTAGCTACCAATTAAATTAGTTTGGACGTCAAAATTAAATTATCCGTATTACAGACTAACTTAACTCTTTTTTTTATTTATTTGGGTTAACGGATTACGATATTGTGAAATTTATATTACAACTGATCAATTATAATTTATTAGAGATAACCCGTGTCTGAAGGTACAGTACAATGTGAATAGTTTTGAAAGGAATGTTTGTAGCTATTGGATGAGTCTATTTGAAACCATTTAATAAACTTACTGAAATCTATCATGTTTTATATTATAAATTAATTCTCTATTAGTTTATATCTACTAACTTAGTATTTTGACACTAACCATTCTAAAAAATGTTTTCGGGTAAGTCATATTTTTTGCTTAGGAAAAAGGGTATAGAAGAGGAGGGACGACCAGATATAGAATTTTTGTCGAGGACGGAACCATAGCAATCCTTATTTGTTGGGAAAGCCCTTAGAGAGGCCTAGACAGAAGAACCTGTAGACACTACCCTATAGATGACTTGAGTCTTAGCCGGACTCCGGTTCCACTAAATTGATAATAGCAAATCAACAGCCTATTCTTTATGAATCGAACTTAAATATAATTCATATAGGCCTCAAGGAAAACCTTAATAGGAGCGTCACAAAATCACACAAACTGGTGGTTCGGGTAAAATCATAGGTGTTAGTATTAGGGGTTTTAAAATATGATACGATCTGTTAACAAGACACAAAATTAGTGAGTTTGAGTCTTTTATAAGCCACTCGTTTCGTAAACGAGTGGACCCAACACGATAAGACTAATAAACGAATTAGATTTAGGTGAAAAACAATTAAAAAAATACACAATACGACTCGTTTATATATTAGTTATACACGACACAAATCCGATATGATACGATTCGTTAAACGTAATCTAATAAATAAATCGAATATGAATTAAATATTTTTTAACATTAACTCTTTAAAATCTAACATGAATTTAACTCGTCCGATAGGCCTTGGTCTTACCATCACCAGGAGATTTCAAAAGCTCATGTTGCAAAGTTGCATGGATAAGACTCCACTGTCCGTGAAAGGACAAGACAACGTAAAATGGTAAAGACACCAAATATTACTATTACGATCTGAAATCAAAGGCGAAAAGAGAAAGTAAAAGATTCCCCACAAGTGCGGTACAACAAAAAAAGATACAAGGCTGTGATACGTCACTGATACCCATATCAAAATTGATATGAGGTCCTAGGTTTTGATTTAGACAATTTATAATCATTGATTGAAAAATAATAATAATATAGATAATTTCACACACATCACATTTTTATTAGATTAAAACAAAGGTATATTACAAAAAAAATTATCATTAAACAGTTATACTGTGTGATAATACTGACGTGATGTAATCATTACACCTAATATTTGTAACGTTGGTTTGACACGGAAAACTAGATCGCATTTTGCATTCTATGAACTTTAGGGCGGGGCTAGTATAAAAGAGAGTATATCCTGCTGTCTTCCCCTCACCTAAGGATAAATGTTCAACTTTAGTTTAGTTATAAAGTGATTTTTGCCCACTTTATTTGAACCACCAGACAATTACAAAAGTCGATGCATGATCAATGGTTGACCACAAATTATTTATGTCTGACGGTTTCTCAGAAATAACGGCCCAAGCCCGGCCGATGAGATGCTAATGGATTTTATGAGTTGGTTTGATAGAGAAGTTAATATATCGAGAGTGGAAAACACAGAATATAAGTGGTTCACCTTAGTCAATGAACTGATGCTATGTCCACTACAATGGAGTCTCCTGCTCCTTGAGGTAGTATATTAATTTCTCGATGAGTACAAGTGAGTTACTGGCGCTGGGCCCGTATAAATGCGTATGCCTTGTTCTACTGAATACCCGTGAGTGGGGAATATAATGGGGAAGACGAAGATGGTGATCCAGAGAGCCTCTAGTTGCATAACACTCTTCTATTTATATGGGTCGTCCGTCCTAGGGTTCCTGACGGCTCCCTCTACCTTTTTCCTGATCTTGTGAGGACCTCATGTCCTTGTCCTGCAAAAGCTTCTGCTAGTCGGCGCTCCTGCGCCCACGATCTCTGGATCATTATGCACCACCTCCTCCTGCGTTCGGGAGGGTGTAACTGTCTTAGGTTTTAGAGATGGTCCCCTTGCCTCTTGGACATGTGGTGCGACGATATGCCTTCCAGGGCAAGAGTGTGATTTCTCTTTCCCGGATTGCCCTTTGGCTAGTACAGGATTGGGCTGGGACTGGACTGCTAGTTCTCTGGAGTCGTTGGGCTTGGTCTCTTGGCCCTTTCTGCTCTCGATGTGGGCCAATTGGAAGCGTTTCTTTTGGGCCAATAAGCCCAACTTCTGGGTTCTCAAAGTATATTGGGCTTCGAGGCCATGGCGGCCCATGCCCAAAATTCCACATTTATCAATGTCTATGTGAGGTTGCATCTAGGGATGTCAGTGAACCGAAGCGGGGGCGGGGAGTGTAGTCTCCATCCCCGTACCCGCTTAAAAAAATTTCGTCCATCCCCGGTCCACCCCCGTTAACAGGTATAGTTTTCATCCCCATCCCCGTCCACGGGTAAATTTCTAATCTCCACCCCCGTCCCCGCTTCCCCCGTACCCGCCCAAGCCCAAGTCTAAGTCCAAGCCAACATAATGATCATAACTCATGCTCAGATTATGTACAGGTTCATCATAACTCATGCTCAGAACCAGTATTACACAAAGCAAGCATACATACACAGACACGCACATACACACATACAGTTATTTAAAGTTATATCATCTATATGACAAGGTTACGCAGGACGATTGATCAGGAAATTAAGTGACTGTTATCCACTTTAAGCAATCCTATTGATAAAAAATAGTATACTGTAATCCATAGGCATTTTTAGCTTGCGATTTTGTTGAACCTTTTTTTTGTAGCAAATTTGATGTTATTTCATAGTATTTCCTTGCATTACACTAATATTGACGTTATGAGCATGCACGGACAAGACCATTGTATGGACATAACTACCATTAGGAGAAAAAATCAAGATTTGCATCACAAACAGTTCAAGAGCTACAAATAAAACAATAGTGATACTTCACAACAGTAGAAAATTTTTTGCCACTAAACCCCATTCTACAAATGTTGAACATGAATTAACTATTAAAATTTGGGAGTATTTATATATATATATATAACGGGTAGCGGGGGCGGGGCGGGGCGGGGGTAAGGGTAAGTCCATCCCCGCCTTCATCCCCGCACGGGTTTATACGGGTATCCCCGTATACGTCCACCGTCCAATTCGTATAGTCCATCCCCGGTCCAAACGGGGTGGGTTTGGACGAATACCCGTTTTTCCCCGGTCCACTGCCATCCCTAGTTGCATCCAATACAATCACATGATACACAAACAAGGGAGGAATTTTTTTGATTACAATACTGTTATTGAACAATTTTTTCAATTACATCGCGCATTTGTATTTGACTGAGCAATTGACGGTGAGTTAGATTGAGAGATGTTAGTGCAATGAAATATCTTGTCAATAAAAAATGCTTGTTTATGTTCTTGATCTTGGAAAATATTAAGATCTCAATGCCTCAACAAATACATGGTCTTGAAAGAGATTTTGTTCACACAATGTAGTAGGGTTTGATGGGGAGTTTCATGGCAAAGTTTAAAAATCGAATACTGACTCGACTCTAAATTTTTGTGTTGCGTAATGTTTGATTTAGCTCAACTAGCCCTAAAAAAGAAAAAGATGTTCGCCAACTAGTATAGGAAGAGTAATATTGAGCCACTTTTGCTCTCTCTCTCTCTCTCACACATTTGTAGAGAAATTAGGTTGAAAAGTCAAACTTTGAAATGTTGGTGGATGCAAGAGAAAGGA
This sequence comes from Ilex aquifolium, assembly GCA_951799425.1. Lineage (NCBI taxonomy): Eukaryota > Viridiplantae > Streptophyta > Magnoliopsida > Aquifoliales > Aquifoliaceae > Ilex > Ilex aquifolium. The sequence goes on along the minus strand of OX637398.1, from coordinate 4,295,455 downwards.
ATGTTTCTTTCTTTTGAGAAAAAAGTTATATCCACGGTCCTTATGCCATTTGATAATTACGAGGGGTTCTCTCGTGATTATTAAAATTATCTTAATATTCCTCTAAGTTTGCATTTGTTATTTTAAAGAGTACTCCTCCATTAGTCAATAGTACACATAACTTATTCACACCAACCTCGATCTATTTTTAACAAGATACTTATTTTACCCTTGTGCAAAAGGCAAATCCAAACACAACGACCTGACTCTCAACCCTTCTCCCCCCTCCCCCCTCCCTCCTCCCTCCCAACAACCGATTGAAGCAAAGGGTTAATGACTATGTCACCAACATTCTTTTTTGTGCCTCTACTACCACTTATGTCAAGTCGTCCTCTTGACTAAGACAATTGATTTCAAATCACTGCAAAACCCAACAACAAGATATTGTGAATGAAAGACTCATATGCCAATCATAGTTGTCTGGTAAAATGGAAGAGTGAAAACTAGAAATGGAATAGCGGTGACAAGTTATAAAGGGCAAAGCACTTCACGTATTACCATCTTTTTATGGTACTTTAAACAGTTGGAAAGATTTAATCAGAAGGGTTTGCGGAAACAAAGGAAAAGGAAAAGGAAAAGGAAAAGGAGGAGAGAGAGAGAAATAGAAAACCACAAATGCAACAAACTAATAATTAAGGAATCTAAAATTAAAGAAGATCTAGAGGAGGGTGAATTGAAATTTGAAATGAAGCCCAACTGTTTGTTTAATGTCCAGGACATGTTTTCACCTTTAGTGCTCAAATGGCCCTCTCTCTGATCAATTTCTAAAAAGCATTCCTTTTTCTTTCTAAAGTCAATCCTTTGGCCTTTTGGAACAGACATTTTTGGACCCTCTCTTTTTTAAAGCTAGACTTTTGCGGCTCAAGTCTTTTACTTCTTTTTAAAGCATACAAACATTAGTCTTCGTGGCCATTGGGAGATGACTATGTTTTGCAACATGGTTAGAACGATCTTGATAATCTTAACTTGATCAAAGTCCTTTTTTCCCTTTAATATTAATGTTTAGTGTCAATTCTACAAAGGGTTGCATTGCTGGATAGTGGGTCATATCAGTAAACACTATCATGCATGAAACTATCGTCATTGTGAGATATAAGAAGGATCGCATGTACAAGTTTAACAAACATGCGAGATCGAGATCGTTTCGTAACAAAAATTCAAAAAGCATCCAAAAGGGACCCCTCACCATCCTCTTAGTAGGGTGGCTCTATCAAACCTAAAAAAAGATAGGTTGATCCCTTGATCATGGTGAAGCACATGCAAATCCAGAAGGGTTTTCATATCAAGTGGTCCATGATCCGAAAGACAAAATGAGCCGTAACTAAAAATATAGAAGAGTGTGACAAAAGATGAAAGGCTAGATAGCGAAAGTGGGTGTGTAACCTCTTTATATAGGACCACGTACCCTTGCGCTAAAGGCCTACAAATTGTTGCACTTATAAGGCAGTGGTCCTTAAGGAGCCAAATTAAGTGTCGTAGTCTTTCAATATGGTCGATATATCTCTTGTTTTTTTGCTCAATTAAGGTCGTAGGTCCCAGCTCTACCGGTTGTTTAACTTAGGCTCCAAATTTAACTACCCAACGCTTTATTTTTATCGTTCTCATTTATAATTATACATGGTCGGATTTCTTGCAGTGTCGGGTTCATCATGTATATGTCGTATTTATTGGATTTATTGAACAAAGAAATCAAATCAATCTGTTTAAAACATAATTTTATTTAAATTAACTTTAAACCCGCTCGTTTCGTATTATTTTCGTATCCGTATCGAGCTTCTGTGCCACGTCAAAGGTTTAGATATCTCGTTATAATAGTCGATCTATTTGCAACCCAGACAACTTCAGTGAGGCAAATATAGTTGCAGCTTAGGACTGCGAGCAAGAGGAAAAACGACAAAATATTTAATATAACAATAACATTTGTGATGATACTCAAATTTTGGCTAAGATTGAACTCAGTCACTCAGTTCGATCATCTGAACTCGAATTATGCAGTTCATGGCAAACAATCAGAAGTGCGCATGTCGGGATCCCTAGCAACAAGGTCCTCGTGGGAACGACGTCGAAGTCGACAGGGATGACAGCTGGTTCCCATCAGAAGGCTACGCGTAAATTGCAACGGTCCAGCAGTCAGGCAAGAGAGGCACAACCGCCTCAGCATTATCCACAATGACTGTGCAAAAGACGCATCCGTTACGAAGAAATTGCAAGGATCACGCTAGAAAATCAGACAAAGCCTTTTTAAGGCTATAAATAATAGGCATATCTCTCACAATAGAACTCAAGCAATAGTCTATGCAAATACTCGGTGTAATCTTTTCCCTTAATTAATTGAGAACTCCCCCAAGAGCAAGAAACTCTTTTAAAGTGGATTAGTTGAGTTCCCAAAGTGGTGAATCACTATAAATCTTCTATCTGTGATCTCTTGCCACCACATTATTTAATCCCCAAGAGCCAAGAAATTCTGACTGGACTTTCTAGTGATTCCCAAATCCCTATATATCACAACTCTGCTCAGCTCTGCTGCACCCACACCATCAATTTGGGATTGTCAATTTTATTTATCAACGTTAACTCGATTTAACACGAAATTCAAAAATTAACATAAATAATAAATAAATTAAATTTAGGTTAAATACGAATAACATGATTAATTGTTAATATAAATAGAAAATAGGTATTTTGTTATTTTTTGAATTTCTTTACAAAGTATCATTTAAGTTGTTTCAAACTTAAATAATTTTTTATTGATATGAATCGAAAATGAAAAAAATCTATATAATAAAGTACAATACAATTCAAATCTTAAAACATAAACAAAATGATTTTTGCTATTTACGGTTGAGATCTTTTTTAATTTTATTTTAAAGTTAATTCAACGACTAATATTAATACTCCAAATTTAATATGAAAAATAGACCCCTAAGAGTGTGTTTGGGGTGACTTTTTAAAAGTGTTTTTAATACTTATAACCGCCCCACCACCACCTCTATCACCACCATCATTACTACCACTACCACAACTACCACCACCACCACAACCGCCATCGCTACCACACCACCACCTCTGCCACAACAACAATAACCACCACCCCACCCACCGCCACCACCACCCCCATCGCTCCACCACCACCATCACCACTGTTTCCGCCACCCTACCACCACCAGCACCACCTCTTCCACAACAACCACCATCATCGCCCCACCACCGCTATTGCCACCTCACCACCATCGCCACTGTCCCACCATCACCACCACCCCCACCGCCCCACCACTACCATCACCATTGCCACCCACGGCTGACACCATCACAAACTGCTCGTCATCACCCATCACAACTATCACCGTCTCCCTGTAACGCCCCAAAACACACTCTGGACAGCATTACTATCCACGACCATTCACAACATGAGAGCGACTAAATAAATTCCATAAATAAAGAAATTTCATTCATCATATATCATGTTCATAACATTATCCCAAAAGAATAAGCCAAATCATGACAATTACATCCCAAAAGAATTAAACGTAACTTAGCAGCGGAATAAAAAAAGATTATATTTTTACATGATTTCAAAATAACCCTTCAATCTAATACAAAGAAGGACCGTCGAGATATCCCCCTCCGGATCCCCCTACCAGTCTTCTAACCGATCCTCTTTTACAGCATTACCTGAAAAATGTGTTGGTTTGTAGGGGGTGAGCACTAAGCTCTGTAGGAAAATCCTCTCAAACTCAACCAAGGTTTATAAAACATGTAAAGCAAGTCGGTCTCATTTCACAAATATCATATATAACTTTTGAAGTAAAATCAGGACATTTAAATAGATCTCAAGTTTAAGGAACAACAATAATTGAATAAATAAGTGAAACCACTATACAGTTAGCAAACCATTTCCAAATATAATCCAGCCCACCATACACTATTTTCAACAATTCCTTTGGTAGGTGACATATTTTGTGGTAACCTCCACCCCCATTTAGGTCATCTCTGATTCTTTCGGTAGGTGGCATACTTTAGGGTAACCTCCACCCCCCTTTAGGTCATCTCTGATTCTTTCGGTAGGTGGCATACTTTAGAGTAACCTCCACCCCCCTTTAGGTCATCTCTGATCCTTTCGGTAGGTGGCATACTTTAGGGTAACCTCCACCCCCCTTTAGGTCATCTTTGATTCTCAAGCATCCTTACCGGGAACCTCTTGAGAATGGATGAGCATCCTTACATGGAACCTCTCACCAATCACTACATTGTTTCCCAAGCATCCTTACAAGGAACCTCTTGGGAAAGGGTGAGCATCCTTACAAGGAACCTCCCACCAATCACTACATTGTTTCCCAAGCATCCTTACAAGGAACCTCTTGGGAAGGGGTGAGCATCCTTACAAGGAACCTCCCACCAATCACTACATTATTTCCCAAACATCCTTATAAGGAACCTCTTGAGAAGTGGTGAGCATCCTTACAAGGAACCTCTCACTCATGTGCATCACAAACAACCCAACCCAAGCATACAATTCCAACATTTATTTCAATTCACAGTAACTCCACAAACCCCCAATTTCACATGTAACATTCCAATAGAACAATTTAAGCAAAAGTACATGAGATCACCAAAATATCATTTTATTGTTCGACACAAACCACTAAAGTTTTGAAATCAAAACATATGAGTAATCAAACTTTGAAATCATTATAGATGAATATTAAACTTGGAGTACAAAGAATAAAGGCGCACCAAGCTTGAAAATCATGGACAAAGGAGAAATTAAGATTTAACGGAACAATCATGTATGGAAATAAATAACAAACGACTACCAAGGTGTGAAATCAAGAACAAATGATTATGAAGCTTAGAAATCAAGACCAAAAGAACACTCAAGTCTTGGAACCAAGAATAAAGAATATCAAGTATTCAATATCAAGCTTAGAATTCAAAACAAAGGAACAATCATGTATTGAAATCAATAACAAATGAGAAGTCAAGAGAAGAACACATTTCCCTTGAAGACTAGGGTTTGGTAGCAAGCAAGGAGATTTAAGGGTTACCCAACAATCACAATATTTTTCACATGGCATTAATTGCAAGAATAACAAGAATTAAAGATTGGATAGCATACATATAACATTTAGAGTAAAGAGATACATATAAATAAACCTAGCCTCAATATAAAAGAATGGGAGAAAATCCCTACCTTGGTGTTCTTGAAATCTAGGGTTTGATCTTGAATCACTCTTAAATCATTTGTTTTTTTCCCTTTTGATCTTGTGTTTTCTCCTTCTTTATTCTTTTCTAAGACTCTCTCTAGGATTCCAAGAGGTGTGGGTAAGGGTGTAGTGAAAATGTAGAAGAAGAGAGTAGAATAATGGTGTTCTTGAGGAATTTCGGTTTTGATCTCTATAAGGGGTAACTCTCTCAAGATCTTTGTGTTTTTTCTCTCATTTTCTCTTCTCTTAGGGCTCTAAGATGTTTGGGGTGAGAGTTGGATGGAAGAATGGGTCAAATGAGGCCTAAAATGGTGTTTTAAAACACCAAAATCCCGACTTTTACTGTGCCAAGCTTCGAGCGTACCGGTACGCTGTACCGGTACGGTTTAGCTACTGGTTCGGGCGTACCGGTACTGTGTTCCGGTACACTTCGGCTATTTCGACTTTCAGGGCAGTTTTGACCTATTTAGAGGTCGAATTGGAAAATTTTCATGAGATACACTTTTGTAGCCTTAGATGTCTACTATCTACTGTCAAAATTTCAGATCAATTGGACATCAGGATTAAAAGTTATGACTTAAATACTAGAAGGTGTCCCAACTCCTTTTTACCCAAATTTTCTCTAAGTGTGTTTTCACTTCGGAATACTTCCTAGCTTCCAATACACCCCACATTACCTCTCCCAATGTTTTTCGACCTTTCGAATTCAATGGAGAACTTATTTTGACCTTACGATATTTAGAAACTTACATAATCCCTCTTCTCAAGTTTACACACCTTCGAAACTTAACTTCCCAATCAATTTGTATCTCTAATTTTTGCTTTTATTCCTACCGTCACTACACATATCCACATTTTTACAACAATTATTTACTATATATCTATATACATATATAAAATAAAATGCGGGGTGTTACACTCCCACCACCACAACTATCGCTCGCTCCCACTACAATCGGTGCTTAAATTCCTTTCTATCTACTCTATCTTTATAATTTAATTTTGGGTGTGAATATAAATATATTTATTGTTGACTTTTTTTTTTATTACTCTATGCCTTCAAGCACGAGAAATAACTACTGATATTATATACTCCCTCCGTTCCTAAATATCTGTCGTTTAAGGTTTTTGCACAGGGATTAAGGAAGCTATTAAATAGCTCTAATATGAGTAAAAAATAATTGCACAAGACTAAAATACCCTTATTCAATACGTATTGGGAAGGAAATGACTATGAAAGACACTTAGCCTACACCTAATTTAATGCATTGAAGAGTTAAGGGTAAATTTGGAAGAAAAAATATTAATTATGCTTTGGTATCATGAAACGACAGATATTATGGAATAAACAAAAATGGAAAAAACGACAGATATTTAGGAACGGAGGGAGTAATTGACACTTCTAAATATATCATTATTGTACCATTATTTAATAAAAAATAACAACATTATTAATTGTAGAGAAACAGAAGCAAAGCATTAACTTCAGCAATGTGACAAAAGGAGAAAATACAGAAACCGAGGGTGGGCGTAGGTCCAGAATGATCACCAATAACCCGGCCAATTTGGGTGTGTTCTTTGTTTTATTGCGCCGTTGCATTTAATGCACACACATGGTTTTGGCTACGGTATTAAAAAAAAATCGATAATATATTATTTATTATTTTTTTAGTAAAATTTATTATTTTTTAAAATAAAATTTATAATATTTTAAACTCTTTTTTTTTTATTTTTCAATATGTTAATATAATTTTTTTAATTTTTAATATTATAATTAATTAAAAAATTAATTGTATTGGAGGTCCCCAAAATATGAGGCTTGTCTCATTTTCATCCCTAATATTTCAATTGCATCATTTTGGTCCCTAAAGTATTAAATATGTTTTTATATGGTCCTTCAAGCAGACAACGTCCAAATTGCTAACGATTTTTTATAAACTTGTCACGTAATACTTAAATATGAATAAAAAATAATTTTGATAGCTCTTAAACAAAATTTTGGTAGCTTTTAATAAAAAATGTGTAATATTAATATTTTTGACCAAAATTTAGATAGCTCATGATAAAAAATGTGTAATTTAAGTAGCTATTTAACTAAAATTTGAGTATAAATTTGGTCAAGAGTTATCCAAATTAATTTGTTATCCATATTTAAATATCACATGACAAGTTTATGATAAAAAATCGTTAACAATTTGGACACTGCCTGTTTGAAGGACTATATAGAAACATATTTAATATTTCAGAGATTAAAATATTTAATTTGTGCCACTTGTATTTCTTTCTTATCTTATCGTAGAGGTCCATACCTAAATAACTATGGAAGTCAGTTAGAACACGCATCAACACATGTTAAGGATAGATATCTTGATTTTATGTTTAGAGAAAGATATATTCAATTACATTAATAATGAAATTATCATAAAACACTTTCGAGATACCTATGCTCGTTGGGGCCAAAGTTCTAAGATTAATCTTAGATGAAGTTCGCTTTTTAAAGAGTTAAAAAAAAAAGGAGTTTTGACAATCAATTGCGCATCAGGGTCTCGCACCAGGGTCTCAATCTTGCACTTGACCTATACCATGCAATTATTATGTGACTTGTTTTGCGCGGTCTTAAGGAAGAAAAACCTAACAATCAATTGCGCATTAGGGGCTCGCATCAGGGTCTCGAACTTGCACTTGACCTATACCATGCAATTATTATGTGACTTGTTTTGCGCTATCTTAAAGGAAGAAAAACCTAATGATGGAAAATTTACATTGTTTAATTACACACTTTGCTAGGTGCAATTACTATTTTTTTGGGGGACACGTATGTTAGATGGGCCTACAGATTACTAATTGGTAAAATGAGCCCATCCTTTAACATGAACATTGTCCAAAACCCAATCCATGAGCCCGTAATCAGGATGGGTCTGAATATGTTTAGTAATATTGGGCCAAATCGGGACGGTCATTATTCTTGATGGTTTGTCCCAACACGGCTCAATAGGCTGAGTACATGGGAAGAAGCCCACACCTAAAATTCTCCAATTAACGCCAAAATGTGCCCCAAACGGATAAGAAAACAGAGGAGGGAGAGAGAGAGAGAGAGAGAGAGAGACAGGGACAGGGACGGGGGAAGTAGCGAAGGTAACCGTTGATTGTGTAGAAGAATGATGCTAGGAGCTTCATCGTTTCAATCCCGAAGTATCATCTCTTCTTTTGTTGGCGACCATCGCTTCATTCTTCATTCAACACGCCCTCTTCATCGACTGTTTCGCTGCAATCTAGGTCCTTTATCTTCACCTCCGCTTAATTTCTTGGGTATTTTTTTGAATATCTGTAAATGTGTACACACACACACAAATCTTGTGATCGTAGGCTTTTCTTGGGCTGATCTGACAATGGAATGTTACTTGGTTTAGGTAGAAAAGGAACACATTATGATTGTTAGCGTAAAGTGTTTATCATGAGGAAGACTTTAATCTGGATTAATAGGTATTGGTAACAAAAGGAGTCTTTTAGGCCATTGCTTTGATGACTCCATATCCTAAAACCCCTCTAGACTAGACTTCTGGGTTTGTAAGCCAATTCACTTCTGATACGTATGGAGTATGCTATTTCTTTTTGAGTGAGAGGAACATTTTTCTGAGGGATGGAGATTGAGGTTTTCATTAGACACTTGATTGGCCCGGAATCTTCTTTTCGTGTAGTCCTTCCAATAAAACAACAATCCCGCTCATTGTGGTAGATTGGACTAGCCACTATTTTGAGGCTGAAGGTTTGTCATGTATGTAAACCACTGACAATTGAGTCGAAATATCAATGTTTGATTTGCAAGTTCTATCAATGCTAATCTGGTTACCAATATGTTAGTTAAAGGACTGTTCCTGACTCCTTTAGGACATATGAGCAAATTACGGGTGGTTAATACTTTGTATAGCCAAGACTTTGTAGTTAGTTGGAATCTAAGAAACACGAACACAAATACGGGACACGGATACAACAGGATAAAGACACGTGGATATGACATTTCTCAAAAAGTATGATACGGACACGTTGGATACATATTATAGGTAATTGCGCTATATATATAAAATTATATAATTTATCATAAATATAATAATATATTATTTATAAAAAATTCAGTATTTTATGATAAGTAAATGTTATGTCTAGTCATCTAGTATAAATTTTTAGACTTAACATCATAATAGTCAATAATCATTAATTTTTTTTATAAACGTGTATCAAACATATATAATTTAAATGATTGCTCTCGTGTTCTTAGTTACTCTTTTCTAAATTTTTTATATATCTTTTGCTTTTCTTATTATATTTTGGGTACAAGTTTAACATGTCCAATTCCAACCTTGGTAGTTATATGTCATCTCATAGTACAAGATACTCAGTAGTCACATTTTTTAGTTTTGTTAATCACATGTCAACACATATTTATTATTTAATAGTAGATACGATTTAAAAAAGGGTTGGACATGTGTCCGAAATTAAAAAAATTTCATTTAATTATGGACACGAATAAAATATTATTGGACACATATCTGAGAGTATCCGAAGAGTGTTGGTGTCTGACACGGATACGTCACATTTTTAAGAGTGTCTGTGCTTCGTAGGTTGGAATTATGATGCCATGACACCTTGAGTTAACTAAGCAAGTCATACTAGACCAATTATGTGGCTGACAATGGCCTTTATTGAGACTTCTGGTCTCAAAACAGTTACTCTTTCCATGCATGTGAGAAGTGGGTAAAGTTAGAGGAGCTAATCTCCTAATGGCTTCATAAATTTTGGTGACGCACTCTATTGGACATTTAGTACACGTGCCTGATATATCTTTATTACATTAGCATGACACTAAGGGTGTGATTGGAGAAAAATTAAATTGAAGGCTTATGAATGAGTTTGGCCATATCTAAAGACAAAAGTAAGACAGTAGAGTTTGCTATAAAAGAAGTAGGTATGAGAAAAGGAGAGTAGTATTATGTTTATGCGTGTAATAGTATACATAGATACGTGCATATGTACATACAATCGTATATTGTGTCTTTGTTATGTCTTAGTTCATGCAACATGGTTTACTTTTCATAAGGTAATGCTTGTCATATGCACTATATATATAACAACTACTTTTATTATTGTTTTGTCCTCTCCTCGTTGAGTCCATGCCTTTGTTTTCTAGGATTATTGGTGTCAATCAGTTTCCCATGTTCAACTGTCATATCCTGAAATATATTAACAATCCTATCATGGGTGACTGTTTTACTCTCCCACTCAGGAAGCAAACATGTCTCCATGCAATTATCGAGAACACTGTCTGGATTAACAGATCTTTTATTCAACAGAAGGTATGCTATTCAATTGCACTGGGATTGCTGTGTGTATCTTGTGTTTGTGTGCACTTTCTTGCTTCTTTATCGTAAAGCGGACACAATTACACAATATATGTTACATATCCTTAATATCTAATCTTTCATTGTCCATGTCATGCTCTCTACGTCCATTATCTCATTACACATAGACTGTAGAATTTGTGCAACTTAGTTTGTTTAGAATCTTTAGATCCATTGTTTTTGTTTCTTGTTATCATCCTACATATGTTACACATCAAAATGTGCTATTTAAGTAAAGCAATTATGCATTTATAGTGTCATCCTCTTGTTCGTGCTAATGATGTTAAACTGTGCAACTCCTATAGGTACAGCAATCTATGGTACATTTTTTGTTGTCTTACTGCATCTATAGGAAAACATAAGGTCAGGATGCTCTAATATTATTGCTTCAAAAGATGGGAATATAGGAGAAAACATTGAAGGATTAGAGGAAAACAAAGTAAAATAAATTGATGTAATGTTGCGATGGAGACACTTCGTGGTTTTGTTGGATGGGCAATTTGAACATTTTGTGTGGCTATCCAATCTAGAAACTTATTGGTAGCTTTTGGAAGGGCCGTGAAATGACAATAGTGGGGACAAAAGATGGAGAATTGATTAAGGTGCTATTTGGACATTGATCGGTGAATTAGTTCAATTGTGTTCTATGGTGCCTTCAAAACAAAAAAACTGGTAGTGTAATGAAAGAGACATTGTGTATTTACCTTACCTTTTGGTTGAAAGGCATCCATTCTAAATAAATGATAACAAAACACAGATGGACAAAAGTATATATGGTTGGTTGAATTTGGGGCTGTTCAACAAAGGATTATTTAGTACATAAGTAACATAACTAGCAGTTTGTGGCTGGAAAAATGATTTAGGCATTCACAACAAAGATGTTATTCCATATTCTCACCTTCCACATGTAATATTGATTTCCTATTTTGTGCTAGTTTCCTTTCCATTTTTCGCTATAATTTTGAGACCAGTGCTGCTTCCAGGCTATTGTTTTAAAGCTAAATGCATATATTGAATTGGCTTATTTTTCGATAAGAATTGAATTGGCTTATTTGTTGGCCTTTATCGACGGCCCCCATTTCTCTCCCTCTGTGTGTGTGTGCGCCATATGTGCAAACTCATGTTTGTGGCTGATTTTCTTTTCGTATGTGCAAACACATGTTTGCATATGTATGTGACTGATTTTTTTTGTTGAAATTAGCAGAAATATAGATGAATTTCCAAACAGCGAGCGGAAACGTCTAAGGCCTGGAAAACTGTCCCCTCATCGACCTGTTCCAGATCACATACCGAAGCCTCCTTATGTCAGTACTAGACAACCACCTGGAATTGCGAGTGGACCACAAGTGCATGATGAGAAGGGGATAGATTGCATGAGAGCTTCAGGGAACCTTGCTGCTCAGGTTCTTCAGTATGCTGGGAGTTTAGTCCAGGTGACAATAAGATTTATTTTTTTCTTTTGTTACTTATTTTGTAGGCGCGAGGGGCATGGTTCAAAGTATCGGCCGATAATGATACGAGTCGGCCGAGTCGTATCTGTCTCGGCACCTTCAGAGACGATACTGTTACACGATACGTATAAACCCCGAGTCTAGCACAACTTGGACGAACCCGGCCAAGTCGTCCGAGTTATATTCGAGTCAATCCCGAATTGCTGAAATATCATCACCGAATTGGTCGATACGGTTCCACGACGTCGCGATTTAACCTGAATTTCTCGTAATGTTCAACATTTTCTTTTAGGTCGTATCGCCCGATATCGCGCCGTGACGCTGCGACCGATGTGTCTCAGAGCTCTTCGAGTTAATGGCCGATACTGTGATCTTGAACCATGGCGAGGGGTGGGGTGTTTTTTTTTTTGGGGGGGGGGGATGAGTAACACTGGTTTTTTTGTCTTGTCAATCTCTGGAAAACAATCACATTTTGATTTGTCATTAATTTCTCTTAAAACTTAAGATCATCATTTCATTTGATAGCCCTTCTTCCCAAGATTTTTCATTTAGATGACACTATGACACAGGAAATTCTCTGATATTGAGTGACTTCAATTCAAACTCCATTTGTGTTTATTGCAGTTGCATTGAGAGAATTATACTTTTTTGAAAACTGAACTAGCTTTTGCTGAATGGTCTTCTCGGTTATCCTTGTTAGCCATTCTAAATGTGTTCTTCTGGCTGCTAAGCCGCCTGTATGAGGTGATTATGATGTTACTGAGGTTGGTCTTTGGTAATAATGGGTGAAGGAACAGAGAATGGATGGTAGACTTACATGATTTAGTTAGGACTTAGGAGGCAAGACTTTAATACGAATTTTTAATTGTTGCTTCTATTGGCAGCCAGGCATTACGACTGATGAAATTGACCAAGCAGTTCACCAAATGATTATTGACAATGGAGCGTATCCTTCACCTCTTGGTTATGGTGGTTTTCCAAAGAGTGTATGCACATCAGTGAATGAATGCATTTGCCATGGAATTCCAGATTCGCGTGCCCTTGAGGTTTTTCCTACTGGAACAGTTAAATTACTTTATATTTTTGTGCAAAGCCATCGTGTCTCAACAAATCAAAGATCACTGTTGAGTGTTACTTTTTGCAGGATGGTGATATTATCAACATTGACGTTACGGTTTATCTACATGTAAGTAATTTTATTGCCTCTTTGCATTGATATGTTAAAGGTAAGCATTTTATTGCTTTTGTAATTGATATCTTTCTCTATAAACACCCCTAAGAAAGAAGAAAAGAATGAAGTTGTACATGGTATTTGATTAGAAGGAAAATGGTAATCCGCTTTTGGGATTGAAATAACTTGCAGATATCCCTTTGAGTTCATAATGTAATTCCTTTTCTGTGTCAATCATGAGCTAGATGACATTATTGTACGATTTTGGTTGCTGGTGGATTTTGTGTCTATATAACATTATACATTTGTTCATCAATGTCCTCCCTAACATTAGGTTACACTCCACAATTGATATCATTTCCCACTGTTGTATCTATTTTCCATGATTTAGGCATTTTCTGATATTAACATCAAAGCGATATCTTCAAGATGTAATTATGTAGACACATTTTTTTGGTGGTAAAGTCCGCGACTTGATTTTGATATTTCCTGTGAGCCTAAATGTTGTTTTTATCATTCTAATACGGATAGCTGCTAACCCAATCACCTACTTGCCTGTGGAGAGAAGATGAATTTTCAGTTTGTGTGCTGATGGTGAGATTTGCTTATGTATTTTTAACACATTTAGTACGTGTAATAAAGAAATAATGTTCTTTTTCATGTTTAATATTTTCAGAAAATTAGATAAATAAATACTGGCCGAATAACTAAATATACATAATCCATTAATTATGAAAGAAAAAGAAAATTATCTTCTTTCTCACATCACATTGTTGCATGTCCTGTTCGGAATAGCAGAGTGTATCCTAGAGCAGATTTTTCGTTTTTCACTTTTCATATCACATGGTGAACTTGTCTTTGATCAATAATAAGTGTTTATTGTTCTAGTTAATACAGTATTTGATGAATTTTCTGCAACTTGCCCCGTAACCAGGTTGTCATATGCAGGGTTACCATGGTGATACATCAGCAACTTTCTTTTGTGGAGATGTTGACGATGAAGCCAGAAACTTGGTGCAGGTATGATTTTCTGGAACTATGACCTAGGAAGTGTTCTACTCTTTTGATTATTTATTCTTTCATGGTCATAAAAATGTGAACATGCAATATTTTTCATCTGCAAAATTGATTCATTCCCAAAGCTCTTTTTGTTGTTTGGTAGATGTCACCCCAGCTCTACAATGGTCAATTTTTCCATTTAACGTGATGCTATATTGGTAATGCAGAGTATTGATATTTATAGAAAAGAAATGTAGTTACTATCGTCTTTAGTGATGGAAATGAGCTAGATTGGATGAGCTTGGGTATTATGGTTGGTCCGTAGCCTTGGGCTTTGCTTAAGTGACAATCCTCCATTCGAGTTTGTTTCTATGATTGAAAGTACTGTTAAGAAGTATACTTCAAAGTACTTGATATTCATATAACGCCATTAAAAGATATCAATGTCTCCAGCACTCATCAATATCACTGTTAGAACTCCAAAAATTTGGTTTAGTAAATTAGCATAACAAAGCCACCTGATAAGGGTACTTCAAATTTCGCAATTTCTGTAGCGTTGGATGCGTCATATATCTGTTTATTATCATAACTTGCGCTGCATTTAATAATTATTGTCAATTGATTATTACAATAACACTCTGCGATGCGCTGTAGTTTATGTCCTGTTCCTTGTTACAGGTGACATGGTCTATATGTCTGTTGCCCGTTGTCTTTAGTGGTCATTCCAGGTTTACACCCATTTTGCTTGACCAATATAATTTAGTTCTGCAGCCTAATTTCACCCTGCTTATGTCATTTAACCATCCTAGCATGAATTCAGGCCTATATTACTTGGCATTGCCTTGAAAAAAATTTGTAGTGGGGAGAAGGAAATCGGAATAGCTAAGCTCTTTGCAATCAACCAGCACAACCTGTAATCACCATATGTCAACCAGACACATGGAGGCCATGGCCGTGTTCTTTAGAAAAATGCCAGCAAGAAACAGTAGCCATCCTTTGAAGAGGATTTGCAGACTTACTGAAGGAATGTAAAAGGACACTGCCAAAATTTGATTGAGAAATTATTTTGCTGGAATTGGTGCATTGTCCCCTGAGATCTGTTATCACGTTCATCTCACTACTTAAGTTCTTTATTAGATTTATCTAGAGAAGGATCTAACAAAAGAAGTTTGAAGTCTTACTAGGCTATTTGAATTGCTTTAGATGCTGCAATAGAATTAGATTCCCAATAATGATTGGCCGTCATCTTGCCTTAGGTAACCGAAGAATGCCTGCATAAGGCAATATCAATATGTGCACCAGGGGTGGAGTTCAAGAAGATTGGCAAAACAATACAGTACGTAATGCTTTATATGTGCAACTGCCTACAGTCTTTTTTTCAATTTTTTTTTTTTTTTTGCATTTCTCAGTTTCTTGGTTGCTGCCTCTTGTTGGGAGGTTTTATCCACATTTATAAATGGGAACCTAATGATTAGAAACAATATCTTTTTCCAGGAGATTTTGATCTGCATTTAGATTGCCTTGGTTAAGTTTATATTGTTCTGACTGGGTATATCATGTCAAATAGGTAGTTGGCGAAATTAGTTTCAAATTACATGTCAAATTAGTGAATTTACATGCTAGCCAGTCAAAACAGGTTAAGTTGTTGGAGATTTTGATTTGTGGAATTTGATATCCAGTGATTTCTTCAGGATAAATGGGGATGATTCTTCTTCTTCTTCTTCTTTTTTTTTTTATCATTTGATGCTATAGAAATAAATTATTTGTTTTGTCTTTATCTGTTACTGATTAAAGATGGCATCACGAGATATCTGCTTGCTGTATAAGATGTGAGGTTGTATATGTTTTTAACTTACTCGACATATTTTTTTTTGAAGTGACTATGCAGATAAACATCATTATGGTGTTGTCCAAGAGTTTGTTGGCCATGGGGTGGGACGTGTTTTCCATAGCGAACCAGTTATTCTGCACTACAGTAATATTTCTGAGCTTTTATACAAGACACTTGCAATTATGTTGTTTTTTTTTATATTTAACTACTGTTTTGATGGCAAGGGTAAGTTGATTGCACTTATCTTATTGACTCATTGGCTTCTATGATTTGATTTTTCTAAACTCAATATAGTCAGTCTCAAGTAGGACTTGAATGCTATAGCTCCCATTTTGGATTGGCCTGAGATATTAATCACCTTTCCTTATGCGATAATTTCACAATAATAGGAAGAAAAGTACAAAGAGTCAAATACATCAATTACGCTGATGCTTTTTGTTATTTGAGCACATTTTTTTTTTCTTGTAAAAAATTAATGCTCTTTGTACAAATTAGTTTTGGGGTTGTCTTCTACGCTTCTCTCCCCCTCATGGTTCATGTTGCATGTTGATCACAATTCACTAGATTTGAGCATGGATTCACAGCCCTGTTTCGGACAATTGAGGCAATGGAATATGGCCACAGGATGAGCGTTTTTGGGTGCACATGTTATTCGTGGTTCATTTGATGTTAATTTCAAATCATCTTCTGCAATTACAAAGGAATCATTATTTTTACTTCATCATCTTGCTCCCTATGGACTTGGACCGAGGAGTCTAGAATGCAGGCAAAGTGTCTGTGGGAGGGAGAGTATGAGAGGCTGCCTTTGGAGATGGATGGGATTGAGACCCCACAAGAATGTCTATGTTAATATGATGAATAATATATTTTTAAATTATTTTTTAATGTTTTTCCATGTGAGGGAGATGTATGTTTTCGTGCATTTTGTATGACTAATCTATAAAATAAATATAACATTAGCTCTTTTAACAAATGAGGCTTAGTGCATGTAGAAAGTAGATTTAGATTTCATGTCTATCGCAAGCTTACAGGTCGGAGTCTAGCTGGTATGAACATGTGAATTGTAGTACACCATGAACACTTGAAAACTTAAAGCCACGTCTGCAGCTTTGATCCTCAGGAACAAGAATCCATTTAGGATTCGTGGATTTGACCAAATGAATCTGCGGATTTTGATGTGATATCTGCGAGTTCAGCATGCATGAGATTCGGACACGTCACTGAAAAAGGCCTTCAATATATCTTCAGGGGACCTTTTTTCCCCCCCTTTTTTTTTTTGGGGGGGGGGGGGGAGGGGGAGGAGGGCAGTTCTTAGGACCATGCACTGATGAAGTCAACAAAGGAGGCAGTCAGAAAATTAGCGTTGAAATATCATGTTGATACAGTTGACCATGAGACATACAAACACTACAGCCTTTCCTTTCTCCCAAATTTACACATATTAGAGTTTGAGAAACTCACAATTTTTCGGTTCACCTGCATGTAATATTCCTTCCATCTTACTGCATGATACATGTAGCTTTACCAACAAATTATGAACATGATATTATTTTCTGTTTTCAACACAAGATCAGTGCTCATGAATGCCATGTCCATTGCTTCTGGATTTTAGCGTGCCATGTATACCACTAAGAATCAGTGGCCACTTGTGTAACTTGATGCGTGGTCACTGCAGGAGTTGCTGGAGGAGGATAGGGACTTGTGATCTTTTTGGTTTCGTAATTTATTCACTATCGAGGGCCATGCGATGCAAGGGATGTGCGTCTCATCCCCACCTTGGCATTCCAGCCTCACCCTTCACCCACAGCCCACCCAAGCCAACCTTTATCGCATCCCTGCATTGTGGAAACTATTGGTTAGTGGGTGGATAACCAGTTGACATGAGTAGTTATAGGGAGGGACAATGGGTAGTTTTAGAGAGGTGAGACATGAGAAAGAAGTAAAAAAACTGAGTTTCTTGAAAAAATTCAAATGAGCAGTGTTTACATGAGCAATGCGGGGGAATTTGATGGTGGGAAACTATTTTTGTTTTAAATTTAACAACTTTAAAGTCAGATAATCAAGCAAATGGGGAGGGAAGGGTGCCCAAGCCTTCTCTCCCCTTATTTGTGAAGTTTTTATTTAGATAGATGGCAGGCAGTTTGTAAACATTCTTTTCTTTTTCTCTCTCTAATTTAGGACTTCTACCACTGTACTACAAGGTTTTTGACACATCGGAGACTGCATTGTGCTTGACAATTTTATCATGTTTCATTCAACGGTCTGGATGCATGTAATCCTTGAGTTTTAGAACATCACCCATTCTAACCTAGAGGAGAACGTGAACTATGTATTTTTATTTTATCTTGAACATTCTTATCTCCATGTTATCCCCGCGCGTGCAGGTGAAAGTCTAACTTGCTTCTGATTTGTTCTATCTTCAGGGAACAACACCGGGGGACGCATGGTGTTGAATCAGACGTTCACTATCGGTAATTTATTTATATTCTTGAAAAATCTCTTACTGCCCATGAGAAATAACTACTTTACATAAGTGCATCATTTGCCCATGATTATTATCCGCATATTTCAACTATGCCCCTTTCATTGGTCAGGATAGATGACGGATGAACCACTCAGTTATTTTATTGTGGACATAAAATAGTTCTTTCTTTGAGCTCACTTCCAAGTGCACACTTGAATTTAGCCATTTAGGGAATGTGCAGTATGTGGGGAGTAATAAGCGGTGGTCTGAAAGTGCATAGTAATCTGTGTCCTGTAGTAATCCCACAAATGGTTTCTTTACTAGGGTATTATAACATAGAAAAATAAAATCATCTACATTTATGTACTAAGATATTTCTTGGTTTAGTAATCTAAATCCCTTTATTGTCTTAATGTTTACATTTAGATGATGCCCATCTCTTGTCTATTTTTTGCGCATTTATCATGGATAAAATAAAATAAACATCTCATCTATATATGTATGATCTATTCTTGATTTTTCGATGCATACATTCCATATGTCTGCAGAACCGATGCTGACTATTGGTAGTAGAAACCCTATAATATGGGATGATGAGTGGACAGTTGTCACAGATGATGGGAGCCTGTCATCACAGTTTGAGCACACCATTTTGATAACCAAGGATGGGGCTGAGATACTTACCCAGTCTTAACAATGCCCTTCATCACCTCCAAAGAGGATAGAAGGAGGTTGATGGACACTTCTTTTATCTTATGCGATTAGATTGGCCTCTTCCAAGTAAAAATTTGGCCTTGGAAGAAGCATTGTAACTTACTTTTTTTTTTTCCCCAAAATTGTACCCGTAAGTGTCATTTAAAGTCACCACCTCTTGCGTAGTTGGTTATTTCTTTATTTTTGGTGATTGATCCATGTTTTTTTGGGTTTTCTCCCTTCTTTTTGGTAGACAGGGTATGTAAATAATTCTGTTGTTGAGAGCCAAATGTACCTTGGCACTGGAACACCAAAATGTAAGAACATTATCTTTACATTAGTAAATGTTTTCCAATAATTATGGAGAGATGTGTAAAGCTGGTTTAATCTTGTCTGAATTTTGTTCAAATGGTTTTGGATGATGTGAGAAGAGGATGAATTGCCATGACAGCAGATAGGAAGAACTGTAAGCTGCACTGATAGCTACTAATTGTCGCTTCTTAATATGCCACTTTATTTGTCTTCCTTCTCGGTATTTTTAGTACTTAGCTAGAGGTGAAAGTAACCTCTCATCCCACGAAGGCGCGTAGGCAAAGATTGTAGTGTTTGTGGCGGGTCAAAATTGAGATATTGGCTCAATCAAGTGCAATTTGATTCACCGTTGGTATAACCTGTAGTTTAGTAGATAATTGAGTATAGATAGTAATGACAAGTCTACATGACGTGGTTTAGATAAAATATTATTATGGCCACCTAATATTTGGGTCGGAGGTACGATAAACTCAGTCAAAATATGACACATAACTAATATTTGGCTGTTACTTGCATTCTTAATCATATCAACCATAAATCTTTACCCCCCCAAAAAAAAAATAAAAAATTATTTTTATTAATCTGGGCACATGACATAGACACAATTTACAAGTTATAATTGATCGTATTTGAGAAGAATAATTTTAGACCGATTAAAAATGAAATGAAAAATAGGAAGGTACTTTTGTTCCTATTATTATATATTTAAAATTCAACTTTTTTTTTTATCATGATCAGTTCACAAGTCATATGTAGATATGCACAGTATCATAAGCTAATAACCATTGCTACAATGATAACAAAACTAATAAATAATTTTATATTAAGTTGGCGCATGATTTAGCCACGTGATTCACAACTGACTATCGTTGTCGTCGACGGTCAGCATTGATTCACACAGTTTTTTTTTTAGCTATTTCTGATTGATGATAATCATGGATAATTTTAAGAGTGGTCACTTTCTACACGACAAAAAACTTAATATAAAATTAGCAGCTTAGAATATATTATTTTTAAATATAAATTAAAAAATAATATAACTCGCTACCATGATTAATTCATGACCAAGTATTCTAATTTTGACATGACAAACTCGTTTTATAGGTTTTTTGAGATAAATTATTTCTTTATCTTTTACATCTTGTGATATACTAAGTCTCTTATTTATTCCTTGTACTCATAAGCTTATTATCATTTATCAACTATCACTAATATAATAATATTAATAATAATTCAATATTAAGTGATTTTTCCACATGATTTACAACCATGGTCGTCATTTAGGGGTCATGATTTACAATCCAAATATGAATTCTCTCTCTCTCTCTCTCTAATAGATGGTAACCGTGGATAATTTAGGGGTGATAATTTTGGACAAGGTAAAAATACGATAGGTTACGACTATATATAATTTTTAATATGAATGAGAAAATAATATAACCCACTAATATGAAAAATCACAGATAAATAAGATGATTAATTAAGATGTATATGTCACATTCACATAGCTAATAACCATTGCTACAATGATAACAAAACTAATAATAATTGGGCGAATTACACAAACTTTCTGAGATTTGTCACTTAATCATTCAGACTCCCTGATATTTGAAATATTACACACAGACCCTCTGAGGTTTGTACGCGCGTTAACACTTAGACCCTACTGTAAATATATCTGTTAATAAATTACACTTAGACCCTCTTGAAGTTTGTAGGTATATAATATTTAGACTCCTTAAGTTTAAAATATTATACTTAGACCAAAAATACTCTAATCAAAGATAGAATATCAAATATTTTAAATTTTACAACCAAAATTCATGTTCTATTGTACCATTTATTGAAATAAAATTAAACATTTAATTTTTTCTTAAAAATCGTAATTAGTATACAATTATATTATCTATTAAAATAAAACTAAAAAATCAAACAAGGGGTCTAAATTATTCATAATAGAACACAAATTTTACATCCAAAATTCATGTTCTATTATGTCAATTATTGAAATAAAATCAAAAATAAAAATCTAGTTTAAAAAAAAATCATAGTTAGTATATAATTATACTATCTATTAGAATAAAACTAAAAAATTAAATAAGAGGTCAAACTGTAATAAACACAATATCTTTTAGGTTTAATTGAGGTAGTTTGGTATTTTAATTTGGTCATTTAAACGACCAAATTAAATTCGAGTAGACAATATAATTGTATACTAATTACGATTTTTTAAGAAAAAATTGAATTTTGATTTTTGATTTTATTTCAATAAAAGATGCAATAAAACATGAATTTTAATTGTAAAATTTAAAATATTTGATATTTTATTTTTAATTGAAATATTTTTGGTGTAAGTATAACATTTTAAACTTAAGCGGTTTAAGTAATATATGTTTATTAACGGATATATTTACAGCATGAGTTTAAGTGTTACGCGAGTACAAACTTTAGGGGGTCTGTGTGTAATATTTCAAATGTCAGGGAGTCTGAGTGATTAAGTGACAAATTTTAAGGGATCTAAGTGTAATTCTCTCATAATAATTTTATATTAAGTTGGGGCATGATTTAGCCACGTGATTCACAACTGACTATCGTTGTCGTCAATGGTCAGCATTGATTCACACAGTTTTTTTTTTTTTTTTAGCTATTTCTGATGGATGATAATCATGGATAATTTAAGAGTGATCACTTTCTACACGACAAAAAACTTGATATAAAATTAGTAGGTTAAAATATATTAGTTTTAAATATAAATTAAAAAATAATATAACCCGCTAATTAAGATGTATATGTAACATTCACATCGAATCATATGATATAATTAACTTAATCGATCGAATCAAAATTAACTAGTACTAAACATAATCCGAATATATAGTAATACAATTAAAATAAGAGACGACAACTTAATTGGCACACATGGTGGACGAAGACAGAGGAAGCTGCTGCTGCTGATGTATATCCATGACCGGTGCATTGGTCTTACGTTCTTGGTATTATCCTCGCGCCTTAGCCTCAGCTATAAATAAGAGAAGTTAATCATATATGTACAAATTAACTCTCGGTGGCATAATTAACTACTTGTCATAGCTACTGCTTAGCAAAAAACAGTTTTTAGAGACCAAACCCGAGAGAGAGAGAGATGAACGGAGGATTAGCATCAACAGAAGAAGGCAGAAGCATGATCACTATTCTCACAATCGATGGTGCAGGAATAAGAGCCATCATTCCCTCCATTATACTCTCTTTCTTGGAATTTCAGCTTCAAGTTAGTACTCTAATTATCTCCACCCCCCTACAATTTCGACATTTACATTGAAAAAGGGTGATAAAATTCTTTTTGATCACCTTAAAGAAATAGGGTTTGTGGGTGTTTGTGTTTGTGTTTGTGTGTGTGTGTGGTGGGGGGAGAGTCTATTGAGGCATGGCCACTACATGTGTTTGAAACTCAAATCCGTCAAAAAGTTTAAGTCTATCACCATCCATAGCATTTTAATTACTTTTTAATACTGCCTCAAATAGTAATCCATTTATATACTAGGTATTGGATGGCAAAGAAGCAAGGATAGCTGACTATTTCGATGTTATTTCTGGTATGAGCACTGGGGGGCTAGTGGCGGCCATGCTCACAGTTCCTGATCACAATAACCTTCCTTTATATGCTGCAAAGGATCTCGTGACTTTCTTCATCGATAATTACCCGAAAATTTGTCGCCCACTGAGGTTAATTTCAACGCTTACTCCTTTTGTGTATCTTGAATTATGTGAGATAATGTATTTTGATGCTGAACAGTTGTTGATATATACTGATGTTTCGTGTAATATCAGAGGACCACTAAGCTCAGTTAGAGAGAAAATCAAGGATCTGTTGGGACCAAAGCATAGTGGCAAATACATTCGTAATCTAATGCGAACCGTATTTGGTGAGACAAAGATCAGCCAGGCATTAACTGACTTGGTTATTCCCACCTTTGACATCAATTTACTTCAACCTGCTGTCTTCTCCACTTGCGAGGTAATTTTCTCTACATTTCGATTTACATTAGAATGTGAATTGTCGATAGAACTATAACACCAAAAGATAACTTTCGATATTACAGTGAAAAAAAAACATTTTTGGTATTGCTACTACTATATATATGTTTTTTTAGGGGGTATAGGGTAGGGGATAAGGTTAGAATTGGAAATCACCCCCTCTAGTCACCCTTGATATGTATATATATATATATAAAAACATATATACAAGTACAAAAGTCTGCAATGTATTCATTATGTCAATATATTCCTTGTCATTATGACAGGGAAAAAATGACATTTCGAAAGATGCAATGGTTTCGGATATCTGCATTGGCGCAACAGCCACGCCTACGTATCTTCCTCCTCACTATTTTCAAACACGCAATGCTCAAGGCTGCCTTAGGACTTTTAACGTCATTGATGGTGCCGTTGCTACCATTAATCCAGTAAGTCACATAACATATATACAACTCTCTCTCTCTCTGAATTGTGAACTTGACCAGATGCATTATTCGAAATTGAAAATGAATCCATGGCTTGGTTGAATATCAGGCATTGTTGGCAATGAGTCAAGTGACCGAGAAGGTGTCGAGAGAAAACCCAGAATTTTTCCCAGTAAAGCCTCCAAATTATGGAAGATTCTTGGTGATTTCTCTAGGGACTGGGACAATGAAGAGGGAGGAGATATATAGCGCTAGGAAAGCAGCAAAATGGGGTATTCACAGATGGTTGCGCCATAAGGGAACGAGTCCCATAGTTGATGCATTTACTCATGCTAGTGCTGGCATGGTGGACTTCCACATGCCTGTGGTTTTGCAGGCACTGGGCTCTCATAACAACTACCTTCGAATTCAGGTTGGCAATTTTAGTTCATGATTGTTATTTTGAATAGTAAAATAAAAGGCACCGAGCCCGTATGACTTTAAAATGCATTAGCACAATGAAAATCCACAACTTAAGCTAAGGAACCACTATGCACCCACTTCGCCAAGTAATTTGGGATTGGGTAATCACAATCAACCCGCTTATGCTCAAACATCCTCCTTTGGGCTTTGCTCCCACCCAGGCGATGTGAGCTTTGGGGAATGACTTCCACCAAGCTAGCTATGAATGTCACCGCCCGCTTAAACGTAATGCACCGAAGGATGCACAACCTTATATTTTTATAATGTTTTTCACTTTGACCAAGTCTGCATGATTTTAAAATAATAAATATTTTAAATTATATACTTTTCTCCGCACCCACTTTGCCAAGCAAATGTAAAATTGGATCATTATACGAAAATTCATCGCATCTAATTTCACGTATTTCCCCATCTTGCTTAAATCATTCTTACTGAACGTACTGATATAATTTTACTTCGGTGGCCAGGAAAATGAGCTACAACGTGAAGCGGCATCACTTGATATCTCAACAGAGAAAAACATGGAAAATCTTGTAAGGATTGGTAGAGAGCTCTTGCAAAAGCCCTTGGAAAATGGAGTGATTGTTGCAGAATCTCTCATCAGGTAGCTTAAGTACGTTTGTTTAATTAAACTACCTACATGGTAATTAGTATCATTTGGTCGTAATACTGATCTGGTTCTTTCCTTGTAGGTATGCCAAGATTTTATCACAGGAAAGGAGATATCGTCAACAGAAATTGATGCAGAACTAAGGAATTCATCATTCAACTAATGTGTTACTAGTTATAGAAATATCAATTTATTCTATTTATACATTAATTTGTAAGGCAAAAAATAATGAATATGTTATAGAATGTAGTCTATTGTGTGAGAAGATTCTTTTTAGTACTACTCCGTGTGTTCTCGTGGACATGTTTTTGAACTTTGTTGTATATCACCTACCAGATAAAACAAAAACAGAAAGTTGGGTTTTAGAGGCTATAATTTTGCTAACTTGTCCCACTGGCCCAAAAAAGTCCCTAACTTGTCGACTGATCCCACAAAAAAAAAAAAAAAAAAAGACTTGCAAAGATGGGTTTTTTAGAGGCTAATACCTCCAGTTGTTTGCCGTCCAAAAAGGGTTGCAAAAATATAAAAGAAGGACAACCAAAGGCGGTCAGTGGAGAAGAACAAACAGCAAAAATCAACCAGAACAATGTTATAATAATGATAATGGTGGGCTTTTTGAGCTCCAATTTGTGTCATTCTCATACGGCACACCAACCATACCTAGTTAAAATTTTCAAACTACCTTAGAGTTGTGGTGTGTGGACTGATTGATGATTGATCTCAACTCTGAACAAATTGGACGGATATAAGTTTGATAGGGAAAAGAGAGAAATGCATAAAACGTTATTTGGGCATGCTAACAAATCATTGAGAGGCAAATGGTTCGTAGTCTCTCGGGATGTGAAAACGATAATTACTTATAGTTCTTTGATTAGTGAGAATATTCTCAACTAAGCTAGGTTAGTTTGAATTCTAAGTGACTCGTTTGAGAGTACAACTCAGGGG
Organism: Ilex aquifolium; assembly: GCA_951799425.1. NCBI lineage: Eukaryota > Viridiplantae > Streptophyta > Magnoliopsida > Aquifoliales > Aquifoliaceae > Ilex > Ilex aquifolium. The sequence continues at coordinate 4,269,418 of OX637398.1, read as the reverse complement.
GCTCTTATCTTAGGCATGTCTTGAGATTTACTGCATATCCAATTTTTTGATCAATAAACAGGTTTTGCCTATCAGAACAAAAAAAAAACCTTTGAGAGTCTGTGTTGAGTGTCTGCTTACCCCTATAAATACCGAAGGGGCCTAAGAGTTTTGATCATCTTGCATTGCTTAACTGCCTCTCTCTCTCTCTCTCTATCTCTCTCTCTCACACACACACACACACACACAAACTAGCATGGCTCAAACAAAGCTGGTCCTTTCTAGTCTTTCCCTCTTACTGATTTTATTCCAGATAATTCAGTTCAACGAGGGAAGGCATTTGATGTTAGAGAGGAGAAATGAATTCCCTCACCTCCAAACTCAAACAAAGATCTCTGAGAAAGAGACCAGAAAGACTGCTGAACACAGTACCAACTTGCATGGTGACACCACAAACAAAGCAGCATATGTGCATGGGGCTGATGTACCTGTGGCACCAATGACAACAGAAAGGTCACCACCAATGCCACCGAGTCAGGCGGTATACGTATCTCAGCCACCACCACCACCAGGTCATGTGGATGACTTCAGACCCACAGTGCCGGGTCACAGTCCTGGGGTGGGGCATTCCCTTCAAGGTTAGGACTAGGACTAGGGCAATGGCCTTGGTAGTTGATATGCTTGCCTATGTACAACAGATCCGGAGTTTCATTCATGTAATTAAATAAGTTGCAATTTAGCATTTACAGTTTTTCCCTTTTTTTTATTTATTAGTATGTTGTTTTAGCTAAGATTGGGTCAATCACTAAGGTTCCAATTGAAGTTGGGGAAATGAAAAAACTGCAATATTATCCATCATCTAACCACAATTCTATTAGTACTTAGAACTCATAGAATATAAACTCGGCTCAATTGGTTGTTCAAGTGGTGACAGAGATGAATTATAAATTCAGACGTCCTGAGTTTGAATTTTAGTAATTCTTTGGGACTAGGCTCCCTCATAAATAACTTAGTCTCGGTGTGGATGACTTGTCTTTGACTGAACCGAATAGGAGATTAATCAATATGTGTGTAAGCTAGTTCAGAAACCCTAACCGTTGAACAAAAAAAAAACCAATAAAATATGGGAAAAACCCTTCAAGCTAATAAATCACTTGTTCTCACCACTGTTTGTCTTTCCAAAAATTTGTTTTTTTAACTCTTTTTCCTTTTTGAGCCAATTTTTTCTTCCTTTTAAAATAACTAATGACATGCCCTACATCACATAAAATCGAAAAAAAAAAATTTAATAACAAAGGAGGAACCCATGAGAAATAAAACTACTCCAACCATCCATTCAATTTCTATTTGTAGAATTAATCGATTAATGGAATAAGAATTAAGGTGGCCGATAAGATTGATGCTGGACATGATCGATCACCTTCTTCCAATCTAGTTTGACCTACAAAATACAGTATAGTATGAGAAAACTACGGACCGGTTCTTGGAGTTATAAAATTCAAAAAAAAAAAAAAATTGTATTGCTATTAAGATAAAAAAATCTAAAGACGATGTGGTTGACATGCTCCAATAACATTGTTGTAATCATAACTATTAAACTTTTTTAATAGGATTATATTAAGTGTTACAACATTAGATTAGAATATTAGGTAAAGTTTTTTTTTTTTTTTTACTATTTTGTATTGTGTGAATATTAAGTGTTACAACACTATTTTCTATCGTGTGAAATTAATATTTATGATGGTAATTTATTTATAGTAATTCACAAAAAAAATTAATAAGTGGATGGAGACATTTTCAAAAATTAATTTTTAGGTTTTATGACCCAAATAACTAATATTTACGATGGTATTATATAAAATTTGATTTCGACAAATTCTATACAATTAGAATTTTTATACCAAAATTTCTAACTGGGGCACATCCACTGTTTAGCCCCCTCACGATTACAATCTAGCTCCATCTTTGTATCGAATAGTACAAGAAAAACCCAAAAAATTAATCTTTACGATAGTATCATATAAAAATTGATTTCGACACATTCTATACAAGTAGAATGTTGATATCAAAATTTCTAACTAGGGCACAGTATATGAACTTGAATGAATCTGGATGGAAGGAAAAGGTACGTAAAAACTAGATTGAAGTAAAGTGATTCAATTCAATAGGGACCAGGAAGGCAAAGATCTTTGCATGTTGTCATAATAAAATAGCAATTCTCATGCACTAACCAGTCTAAGTTAGCACAATACAACAGAGAGAATCAATTGCTCTTTGTTCTTCTAATATAGCATGATTTCTTTTCTTTTTTTAAGAGGTGGAGAGTCTTCCTGGACAATAGGAGCCAACCATACATGCAATTATTACGTTCTTTTTGTAAGAATCTCTCTCATTTCTAAATTCATTCCAATTAAATGGAATGGCAATGAGTGGAGGAAGAAGAAAGGGTACAATCCAGGGCAATTGGAGCTCATCATCAATTGCTTCATTGACTTTTGTACGACATTAACAATTAGTAAATTATTATGAGACATAGAGGTGTGGTAGGGTCCTCAGGAGTTGGTGGACTGGCCTTAATAGAATTGACTTTACCTTTCTTTTCTTGACCGACCATTAGGTTCGACCCACCAAACAAAAAAAAGGCAAATTGAAGGAACTTAGGAAAATGAGTGATTAATGTTGGCATTGGGTTGGGGTTAAGGATCAAAATTTCGTTTCGGTGCATTGTTTCGATTACCTAAAAAACGGAAACGTTTCGACATGTTTCGGAAACGTTTCGACTCGTTTCGAAAATAGAATGAAAAAAAAAAAAAAAATTTAAGAATTATTTTTTCAAAATATTGGTCAAAATATACTAAAATATCTTAAAATACCTTGAAACATTCCGAAATAATTGTGCAAATACATTGAAATATAACAAAACATTTCGAAACATTATGGAACACCTCGAAGTATTAGAATTTCGATTCCATCACTGATTCGTTTCGGTCTCCTTGAAAACGGAAACGTTTCGGATGTTTCAACCGTTTCGAAACAATATTTTGATCCTTGGTTGGGGTGGACTTATGGTCCTTGGACCTTGAATGCGTTATAATCGGATTTTTATTTTTGTTAACACGTCTTGGAATGCTGATCAATTGAGATTAAGAAGGAAAAATGTTGATTTTCTTAGTCGGAATGTACTGGATCATAAATTATGCAAGACGAGTTCGTGGACGTATTACATCCACCAACAATACTCTCAATCTTTTGGTGGAGAAAAATAAAGATTCAGGACTGTGTTTATGAATTTTCTAAATAAGGAAATTTTCTTAGCTGACTCAAAATTTCAAAATCAAATAAAAACTTCATTTTTTATTCTTGATGGGCCGCAGACCCACCAAGTGGCTCGGCTTCCTGGGTTGGATCTACCCATCAGGCAAGGCAGGCCATCCCGGGCCAGCCAATCCATGTGTATTTTTTTTTAAAAGTGGTACATTAAATATCTCCTAATTTGATGGGAGAATTTTTAATATTTTATATTTATATGTTCTCTCTTGATTCATGCGTATTTTTTTTTGGAAAGTGATTTTGTTTTCAAATTATATTTAATGCACCTTGATTCATACGTATTTTTTTTTTTAAAAGTGGTTTTGTTTTCAAATTATATTAATATCCGAACAGTGTAACAAGTCATTTACACAAAATATTATACTATTACATTTGTCAAACATATATTTTCATATAATTTGATTCAAAACAATCCATCTCCGTTTTAAATTTGTTACCACATGCACAAAACTACTGAACACTGTTTTTGTTACAGTGTATTGTTACATTGTTTTTGTTACACTATTATGGAATTCGGATATTAATAAATTTTGAAATTCAAACAAGTGATATATTCTAAAATAAACGGAATATTAAAATTCTCCTATAAAACTAGTAGTAGTAAATATTTAATGCATTAATATAATTTGAAAAGAAAACCACTTTTCAAACAAAAAATACGCATGAATCAAAGTGCATTAAAGATAAGAGATTTTGAATTAAATGACCCTAAATTTCAGCGCTTAATAAATGTCTTGTTAAAGTTTGTAGGAAAGAAAATTTTACAAAATGGGCATTTACGTCATTATATCTCAGTTGTGTACTTTTTTCCAAAACATTTTGTTCTATGTACTTTTTTACAATTAAGTCTAATTGTACTGGCTTCCAAAGAACCCTTCTTATAAATATTCATAAGATTAAGAAACCAAAGTACCTTAGCACAGTTTAAAATCGTCGAAGTACTTGAATGGCGAGGCATTCTGTCTCAGCTGATCCTAATGGGGGATGTTATACCTTGCCTATGTGGTAACAACGTTAGGAAGACTAAAAGACCATAAGCAACTCACATGTATGAAGAAAAATGTCATATTTTGAAACATTAAATTCAAAGTTAAACAAATTATCGCTACTTGTACAAATTTTTAATCGTGCTCAAGTCTAATTCCTAATTACTCCAAGCGATATATAACCCAATATGTTGGTGTAATAATCGGGTTGTTTGCGAGAAACTCTCTCGATGATTTGTTAAAAAAACATAGAAAAAAGAAATTTTATAGTTTCAACGAAACACCAATGTGACATTTACTTAGAGCTCTCTGATGATCAAGAAAGATTACATGAGATTTAGGAAGGAAAACAAACCCAAAAAAAAAAAAAACTTAAACTCTTATGTAGTGGTCTCTTGACCTTGGAAGTTTGTTTATTGACATTTACTAGGTTTAAGGGTCAAAAGGTTGCATATACAAATTTAGTATTGAAAGAAGACATGCATATCTTTGGTAATGACTGCAATTATTTGGTCAAATTACGGCTGTGACGTTCTAACCATCCAGGCCTAATCAAACATATCTCTTTTCCATTAGTGGATATGCACATGTGCACTAAGCCACTAACCCCTTGGTGCCCCTTTACTTTTTAGAGGAAAACTGTCTGATTCTAGCACGCGTAGTCAATTAATCTATGACTAAAACAAACCAGAAACGAAAGAAGAAAATAAAAAGGAATATAATGCAAAAAAAAAAAATTGGGATCTAGATCCTCTCAAATATATATTTTTTCACTTATTTTCTTCTAGGCAGATAATTCATTATTAATGAGTGAGGAGCTCCTTTGAATACAACGGGTCACACTTGAATTTATAGGTGAGCGAGAAAGGAAATGTATTAGAGATTATCTCGATCCAAAAAATATTAGAGCCGCCAATAGATTTGAAATATCAGGTTGACATTGATTCTAGGACTATACAACTGATATTAAAGTTTTAATTAAATTCGGTTTCACTTATCCAGGTTGTATTTAGATTGAATATCGAAAACCCAAATCCGCAATCTGATGACTATCCAAATTCAATTGGAATGAGATTTTTTTTTCCTTATAAACCCAAGAACTAGAAATCTCTCCCCATCTATTGAGTATTTAGGGTTTTAGTATTTGGATTAACACTGGGTTTTAGTATTCTTTGAGACCGTTATATTAATTCAATAGTTATGATGAATTAAATCAAAATAAACTAGGTTAACAAAACAAACTAGGTATATATATATATATATTAGCTGATACAGCGAAAGCAACAGCACTCAAAAGGGACTATTGGTATCGTTGAAGGAAAGAGATCACTATTATTTTTTTCACCACCCTATCGAATCTTAGCCTTTCAGAGGCCAAGACAACAAAGCTTACACATACATACACCATAAACAAAACCAAAATGCAAACTTCAGGCTAGACACATGTTAGTGGGATTCGCACGGACAAAAAAAAAATTGCAGTCAGTTTGATAATGATCGACTGACATTAATTTACTTGTCGATTTCGAAGACCGTAAGAGTTTGAAAGATCGCCAATATGAACAATTAATCCACATAAACTAATAGACGTTTTCGAAGTGGGAAGTACAGGAAAATCCTGACTTTTGTTGCATTCCGGTGGTGGTAAGGCAACTGAGCTGATCATTTTCGTTATTCAAAGCTAACAACATCAAAGTTCTTTCGTCTGATATGCCCAGAATTATTGATTAACTAAATTATATTATACCCTAGCAGCATTCAAGCGTTGAAAGTTGAAACACCATTTCAGCACAATGAAAGGTCAATATAATTAAGGGTGTACTCAATGTACGAGATGACTTCTGTCATTGCGTGGTCTGGAGAGTGTTATATGTACGTAGTCTTACCCTTACTTACAAGCAGAGCAGAGAGATTGTTTCTGCGACTCGAACTCGTGACCTCTAAGTTATAATGAAACAACTTTAATGTTACGTCAAGACCAGTCCTCTGAAAGGTCATTATAACTCATTATACTATAGTGTCAAAAATCATATGTCTTGAGGGGTAAAGCTTAAAGCTTCATTCGAGGTTTAAGGCATCAAGCTAGCTTCAAGTTTCATTAATTTGGTGGTGTATATAGCAAATCGTAGTCCTTTGCTCCCATTCTCTGTCAGTCTGATAATATAATTAGATGGTCAAAGGCTTATAGACAAAAGCAAAGAGACACAAAAGTGTTGGTCATTAAAAAAATGCAGGAAGAAACAGGTGATATGTGGATCAGAAAGACCATGAAGAAAGCAGGTGATATGCATCAAACGTTTGAGGGCCCTCAAAGATTGATGGAAGGCGAACCATCCATATATTTTATATAAACACTCTGCATATGATTAACTTATATAAGATCTTTCAGCTGGTAAGATTTTTACAGTTACACAGTACCATTATTATGATTATAAATAGCAAAGGAGGAGATGCAGGATGGCAACCATTGTGGTCACTGCATAGATCTCTCTCTCTCTCTCTCTCTCTTTCTCTCTCTCTCTCTGAAAACATTGAAAACTTTCTCATTTCAAACACTATCCGAATACGTTCTTTGTTCACAATGGCCAACATGCAGTCCATTTGTTTCTGTGCTATCCTTCTTGTAGTTATTGCCTTCCATGAAAGTCCATTTACTGAGGGAAGGCACTTAAAATCAATGAAGAAACTGCAGTCCATTGGAGATGAAAAAGAAATGGGAAAGCATGGCAACAACCACCCTTCAGCTTCAATGATCCCTAGTGTTGATCATTCTGCTGAAATAAAAAACGAAAACTTCCCGCCAATGCCAGCTGCTCAAACTCTTGGAATTGATGATTTTCGACCAACACAACCAGGCAACAGCCCTGGTGTTGGCCATTCTTTCTCAGAGAATGATATTAAACCAGAAGAAGTAGGTGTTGGTGCTGGTTCTGGTTCTGGTGTCAGCCATTCTGTTGCTGGAAAAACAGATGATTTCCGACCCACTGATCCTGGTCACAGCCCCGGTGTTGGCCATTCTTTTCAAACCAAAATTGCAGAGCCAAATGCATAGTCGTCTGAATATATATATATATATATATATAAGTACATAATGTCAATTATAAATTATCGTGAATTTCGTCTCATAGTCATAGGTCCAAGGGATGCTGAGGGCCGGTTTATTTTCATTGTCATATAAGTTTCTAGCCTCGATTGATATGCATGTACTCTGTAGAATAATATGGACGTGTAGCTATTGTGAATTTGCTTATTCTGTAAAATAAAACTCATTTCATCTCTCTCACTCTCTGTATGTGTATATATGTTCCTATACAACTTGCCAAGAAAATTTTTGTATGGGTTCAACACACCACGTGACACTGTCATATAGCGTGCACACCTACTAATAGTCTACCACAAAAACAACTTGTGGGATAAGTAAATTGGATTTTTCAAAAAAAAAAATATGACAAGGTAATAAGTGATAGTTATTCATTGGGCATGTACACTTTTTTATTGGTGATATAGATCACATGACGCTGTCATCTAGTGTATGAAATCCACGAGTAATACTACGCTTACCAAAATTTTTACCAAAAAATACTTTTACCAAATGAGTTGACATGCAACTCCATATCCAATCAAAAACATTTTGATTAGCATTTGGTGGGTTCAAGAGTGACTTTGAGCTGTCAACTCATTTGATAAAAGTACAATTTTATAAAAGTTTTGGTATGCATAGCATTTCCCAAAATCCACTGACAAAAATTTCTTCAAGTTGCCATGCAAAAGCACAATCCAAGAGTCAGCAGTACCATGATTGAATCACATAAACCAATTTTAGACCTTGTTTAATTGTTCTACGATCAACATTTACATTGGTCACCGTATTGTTGAGGGATTAAAAGCGTGGATTGGATTAAAAGTTCTTTAATCGTCTGTTTGTCTGCTGATCAAAATGATCAATCTGTATGATATATGAAATCATATTGTGCCGCAAACATATATTTTATTACTTGTTACCCATACCTACTCCGAGGTTGCTCTAAACAGACTTTTAAAACCCAAAATAAAGCAGCAGCTAGATCTAAAGAAATCGTTCACCAACCCCATTAAAAGCAGAAACTAAAACAAAAAGCATATCACTAAACTTGGGTCCACCTCCATTACCTCTTGTCTGGGGGGATTGATTTCGAAATATATATGAAGTACTCAAACAGCTCCTTAACTTGGGGAAACTGACTTTTGATTCTTTACTACTCTCCATTGTTGCCATTAACTGCAATGGAGAATCTTCCATATTCAAACTGAAAGTGAAGTAGACCTGTGGCTGTGAACTGTAAAGTCTCTTCTTGATCTGTCTAACCGCAGAAAGCTAAAAGGAAATAAACCTCATAGCAACCGTCCAAATAAAAATTATAAGTGTTCCATATTGTCATGGAGATTGGGAAAGGGGGCACTACTTTCTTAGGAAAAAATAATGAAAATGTGTATTTAATTAGAATGCAGCCCTTGAGTTCTTTGAAGGACAATATATATTTAAGATGTGTAGGACTCACTAATAAATTAGATTGAAGATCCAGTGGCTCACTCACAACAACAGTAAATGAATCATTTCTTCTCGTCTTCATCTTTCTTGGTGAGAAAGAAAAATAGGGTATTGTGTATGTAAAGATGATAATTCTCGATAAAACATATTGAGATGATATGAACTATGATATTAATTAACTAGTTATTGCTTGTGATGATGCACAAATTAGGTTTGCACACCACCTGTCAAGTAACAGTAAATAATGCGGTAATTAAAGTAGAGAGAGAAAACGAGAGTTATAGTGGTTCGGTCAATGTGACCTACGTCCACTTCTGAATGGCTAGAGTCGTCGGGTACTTTATTAGTTCAGGGATGTAGGGAGAGCAGAGAGTACAAGTTTAGAGAAAGAAAGGATATATGTGCTCTGTTGAGTGTAATGCCCCCCAAGTGTTGGTGGGGCTTACAATTTATAGTCGCCCCCTAACAGATTGGGGCGACTTAATAGCAACTAAATAACTATTCTGGTGGAGCTTACGACTTCTTCTCAACAGGCGAGGTGGTTGAGGTGCTCTCCACGAGACTCGGTCAAAGATGAGGTGAGGGTTGATTATTTCCAAGGCGGTGAAGGTGAGGCTTCCCGGACGTTCTCTTGATGACGTAGCCAAGCGGACGTAGCTCCCTGATGATCTTGACTGGACTTAGACCATATTGGGTTTGGTGGGTCTTTATAAGATTGGGCTCTTAGTTAAGATTGGACTTCTTACATGGATCGGGCCATTTGGGCTTGGCCCATTAGCTTGTGCTTGAAGACACGGAATAATAAAAAAAAATTCTCAATCATAAACATATTTGTATTCACACTCAAAATCAAATCACAAATATAGAGGAGAGAGAAAGGAATTTAAGTATCGATTATAATAGGGGTGCGCAGTGGGAGACGATGAAAGTTATGATGGATAACAATGACCGTGGTGGTGATGGCAGTTGTGGGTGACAACAGTGATGGTGGTGGTTGATTTTGTGTGACAATAGTGGTAGTGACAGCCATGAGTGACGACGGTAGTGGTGGTGGGCAACGGTGATGGTTGTTGGCAGTGGTGGTAGTGGGACGACGATAGTGATGGTGGTGTTGATGGGTTGTGATGGTGATGGTGACGATGATGGTTGTTTGCGACGATAGGTGCTTATGGGTAACAATGGTGGTGGATAGTGGTGAATGACGGTGGTAGGTGTGGTGAGGGGTGCGTGACCATGGGTGGCTACAGTTGTGGGTGATGACGGGTGGTGGTGGTGGTGGTGGTGGTAGGTGTGGTAGGGGTAGGTGACAGTGGTAGGCAACAATGATGGTGATAGGTGGTGGCGGTGGGCAACGGTGGTGATTGGATGATGGTAGTAATAATAATAAATATAAAAATGAGATGATAATGGTGGTGGCAATCGTTGATGGGTGCCGACGATGGTGGTGGTGGTGGACATGGTAGTGGTGGTGGTAGTAGTGGTTGTGACAGAGGTGGTGATGGGGTGGCAGTAGTGGTGATGGTGGGGCGGTAGAGGTGGTGGTGGTACTAGTGGTAAAGTGTTTTGTTGATGAGTGATTTTAAAGAATTAATTTTTTTTTTTTACTTATTTAAGTGGTAAAATTACTTTTGACTTATTTAAAAATAATGAAAATAAGTTATTCCAAACACAACCTTTTTTTTTAAGTACTTATGAGAAGTCATAAGTCTTAAAAACACTTTTGAAAAGTCACTCCAAACACACCCTTGTGGGGCCTATTTTCTCTATTAAATTTGGGGGAGTTAATATTATCTATCGGATTAATTTCAAAGTAAAATTTAAAACGATCTTAACTACGAAAAGCAAAAGTATTTTTTTATGTTTTACTTTATTCTATAAATTTATTATATAGATAGGATAAGATTTACTAATTTTTTATACCAAAACGAAAATATTACTTTCAGCTAAAACAAATAAGAAATGTGTTAGGTTTAGTCTAAATAATATGAAGAAAAATTCTGATTTTTTATTTATTGATTTAGTATAAATGTTCATTGTAGAATTAGACAAATCAATTTAAACACGAGATAAATATTTGACACATGTCAGAATACACAACATAACAGAGTATACATATCAAATAATGAACATAACAGAGCACGCATGTCAGATTAGAACAAAAAAATAATATTCGACGTAAATTCAATATAACACGATTTGAACAAAAATAATATGAATTGACAATGTGGTATTCAAGTATGATCCGATCTGTGTGGAAGCCGGGTAGCATACGAGTCTATTCTTATGGGCTTTTTTCTGGGTAAGTTAGTGTTATGTTATGGGCTTTAAAAGCATTGACAATTGTCAACATGGAAGAGGTCGAGGCCCATGGTCAGCACTCCAGCACAACCAAAAAGCCCTTTTGGTATGGTATTTTGCACCAAAATGGACTACGAAAGCCCAATTACATATCTTAAAAAGTCATTTTCCAGATCAACTTTTTTTTTTTTTAATCTCCCATCCATTGATTGCAATCAGGCTATGCATTTGGCTCTGCAATCAATGGATGGAAGATTAAAAAAAAAAAGTTAGTCTGGAAAAATATTTTTTTAACAACATAAGATGGACAAATTTTTTTTTTTTTAACAGTAAACTGAAATTTCATTCAACTATGAAGATGAGAATTACAATCATAATATAAAAAAGTCTTTAATTCGGGTGAGGGATAATTGACTCAACTCAGAGGAAGAGAGTTGGTCATAACAGATGCTGCTGCCCAATGAATTGCCCCATTCCAAGCTCTTGCCTTGTGTAGAAATCTTAAGTGATCTTGCATATATAGTGCCTAATGTCTTTCCAAGAAGGCGTGAATTTGCCATGGGTGGTACTCCCTCGACTGAACTGAGTTTGATAACCTCAGTATTATCACATTCAATAATAGTTTGCTATAGAAGGAGCGTCTGTGCTAGCAAGCAAGCTTGCCATATTGAAGTTGCTTCAATATACAAGCTTGATATTACTGGTATGTTTTTAGTTATACCAAGGTGGACAATTGATAAGTCATCGTTTTTCACCAATGTAAAGGAATTACTTAAAATTAGTTCGAACTTTTTTATGAAGCCGACCAAACATTAATGCCACACAATACTATTTTTCTAAGAAAAATAAGAACAATTTTTTCAATTTTAAACCGCCATTTTTTTTTTCCTTTCTTTTTCTTCTTTCTCCCTCTTTTGCTTGGCAATGGCGTTACACCAATACTTCAAGCTAAGTTTGTGACTCCTTTTAATTATCCCAACAAATGGGTCCATTGACTATCTTAAAAAATAGAAATTTATTTTTTGTCGAATGAGTGACAAGTTGGTGTTAATCATAAGTTTAACATTTGATTTGTATATTTTCTATCTGTCTTGGAATCCTATTACTAAGATATTCAACGTTGAATCTCCAATGAAATCAAAGATGCTCTTTGTTGAGCCATTTTTTAAGTATTTGATTAATTGGATACTATTGTAAGGAATCTTTAACGAAGTTTTATATATAGATACTGGTCAAATTACAGTTATATATTCCTTTCATATTGAATCTTTCATGAAATAAATAAATAAAACAAATTTACCTTGAATCATGATAATTAATTACTAACTAAAAAAAGGTTTGAGCTTGCTTTCAAGTTTCAAGTTTAAATAATAAACCCATAAAATAAAGGGAACGACCAAAAAATGGACTATGAATAACTTCTCAAAATAATATGAGGTTGAGTCTTATTTGTATTTCTATTACGTGGGAGGGATGACGAGATTTTAATCTATGACCTTAAGGTTCAATAACAGGTGCGATGATCATTTGGCTAACTACTAATCTTAACTTTTATAATTGTTTAATCTTAGTTTATATCCAAATAAGTTTGTCAATATATTGGATTTTGTTTGATTCGAATTTGATTTTCGTGATCCATATCTGAATCTATTAACAATTTGGAATCATATATGAATAACTTAATTTAACTAATTTTTAACAAATTATATTTAAATTTTAACTAAATTTCTTCAGATAATCACTTAATTTTTTTAATATTTATAAAAAATATATATATAAATATATTCAAATCCGAATTTGTAAAAATTATAAAATATCATATCCGAGTTTAAATAATTGATAAAAAATATAAATTCATATTTAATTGATTGAATTCGAATAAAAATCGATCCATCGAAAAGTCTACATCTAAGAATTGTAGCTTTATCAATTTAATACTTGGGTCCCACCAAATCCTCGGGTTTCATCTGATGGGTGTAAAGCAATCAACATCACACGCAAAATAGTGCAACAGGAGTACAGGACTCTTTCCCGGGCCCACTTTGATCCTACTTCGTCATTTTTATTTACTTTCTTTTAACTATCACCGTACGATCGGCGGACCTTTATTAATCACCAGATGGTCACGACAATCCCTAATGTCTCTGTCTGTGGACCAACCCAGCAAGATCGTTATTTCCGTATCACGCACGTTAGAAAACTAACGAGAGCAAACGGCCGTTGGCCAAACGACGCAACGGAGTAATGGACGAACCAAGTTAAAACTAGGGGTGTTCATTTTATTTTACGGCTAAGGAATATAATCTTTCATTTTTATACCCAATATTTTATGGAAAAATTTTGTTTTTGCCTACCCTATCCGATCAAGTGTAAAATTCTTACCAGACTTCCGTCTAAATTAATCGGGTAAGAAATCGGGTGAACATGTTTTGTAGTTATTAATTTTTGGATCATTTTAACAATTCAATTAAATAACTTGTACCAATTTAACAACACAATAAACCATTAACACTAAAATTTAAAACAATTACAATAATAATTAAAATAAAACACAAGAAAGCCCAAGTCATAAATATCAATCCATCGTAATTGTTGCACAAATACAATAACAACTATTTTATATTTAAACCATATGAAACACATCAAAAATCATAACTATAACTATAACCATATATATATATATACACATACGGGTAAGGTAAGATAAGAATACGGAAATTTGATGGTCATTCCGCATTCCTACCCGATTTAATCAGAAGACCAAAAAATCTTTCGTATTCCTACCCAATTTTTTCGGTTAACCGATCAATAGGGTTGGATATGGTAGAAAATTGCGGGTAATCGAAAATTTGAACACCCCTAGACAAAACATAATTCAATGAATAACTCAAGTAATGACAGAGACAAATTGATCTTGATAATTTTTTAGGATCAGGTCATAAGAGATTTATTTTTTATGAATATCTAAGTCCTGACGTGGATAATCTGTCTTTGACCAGACCGGAGAGAAAATTAATTGAGGTGCGCATAAACTGACCTGAACAGCATTGACTATTGAATAAAAACAAAAAACAAATAATAAAAAGAACCTAGACAAAACATCGTGAAGAATTAAGGATGTTAAAAAAAAATATTATTTTGACATAATTTATTGAATTAATATATCATAATTATTAAATTGGTGACAAGTCTTATCTAAAAGTGAGGTTTACTATTATTTCAATAGTTGAGAGCGATTAGGTAAATAAATTAAGTCTAGATAATATTATAATTTCGATCAAAGGGGATAGATTGTGTGAATAAAATATGATTGAAACTCCCCTTTATCATAAAATGAGTTTCCACATGGGACTTGATCTCATATTCTACTACTTATCATTTATATCTTATCTTCATTTGTCATGTAAGTTATTTTTGTGATATACGTAGGGGTGATAATCGAGCTGAATTCGAGCCTAATTTACACATAAACGAGATGACTCGTTTTACTATTTACATATAAACGAGCCTAAAAAAATATTCAAACTTGACTTGTTTAACAGCCCTAGATACACGTGATAACGTGAAGTGGTGAATTTGGACCCAAGTAATGAAATGAACATACATCTCAAGAAGCACCTCTTTTTATACGAGGTCGAATCCGACATCCAGATGAATTGTGTTTTTTAAATACGCCTATTAATTCTATTAATTCACGTTACCCACAATTATTTTAATTCATAATAATACACCAAATGTACACCTTTTTAATTCTCGAAATGCTCTAAAAAAAACACCACCAAAATTGTTCTTGGATTTTGATGTTTTTCCAATAATGCAAGACCGCATTATAGATTCTCCAAAAAAAAAAAAAAAAAAAAAATTTGGGTCGAACCCACCCATACCAACTATATTTGCCAGCTTCTATTACAAAGTGGGCATGATTGTCGTACACCCCTTGTTGTACGCACCTTTTTGTGACCACCAAATGGCATGCATGATGCTAAATTTGGGGGTCCAAAAAGTTGTAAAAAATTGCAACATAATTTAAATAAAATTTAAAAAATTATAATTTAAATGCATATTTATTTTTTAAACGAGTGAGTCCTATTAATTTTTTTGGTGAGTCTCATTCATTCAACACTCATCTAAGAAATGATATGTATTTTGATTGTAATTTTTGGAGTTTTATTTGAATTGTATAATATTTTTCTTATGAATTTTTATAAAACTCACTTACAGACTTATTTATTTTTTATTAATAAATAATTATATTAGGTAACACTATACTGACGTGATACAACGATTACACTCTATATTTTTTTCATATTGAAACACTATTAGTGCAAGAGTGACGTGTCCTGAAACGTTGAACCTCGAACCGTCCGACGCTGCTTTGGCTCGGACCACAATACGCGCGAGGGTGTTCCACTTTTCGCCCTACAAGGCAACTATTTCGTATGCATACGTAAAGGGCAAAACAGACTTTCCAGGTTTTAACTTTGTATTATTTTATTGCATCGTAAACTTCTCAATGCACATTGATCTTATTTTTTTAATGCACGCACGCAGTCACAAAGAAAAAAAAATTATTTATTAAAATTAGCAAAAATCAATTCAAAGTCTTCGAATCTCCCTGCAATGTCAATGTAGGACACCTAATAAAATTACCAATTTATCCAACCATTAACGTTAATCACCACATTAATTAGAATTGATAATTTTATGCAAGACTTGAGACCACAATACAAGATTAATATAAAATTAAAAAATTTAAGAAAAATTTCAGTCACACCCTTTTTAATTTATCATATTTTCAAGGACATTTTATCTATTATCTAAAACATCATTGACACTCTTTTTAGTATATATTTAAACATCATTGATACCACCCCTGTAATTTAACCACAATTTATAACAAAAAAAATTATCTAAAATATCAAAATTGCTCCTACATAAACTCCAAATAATATTTCTACATAAATTTTGACTAAAATTTGAGCCAATTAAAATTAATTTTTTATATATTACAATTTGAGTCAATTAAAATTCATTTTTCAACATATTAAAATTCGAGCTGCTAAATTTTATTTTTTTACATATTAAAATTTGAACCTATTAAAATATTTTTTATACGTATTAAAATTCGAGTCGATTTGAGCTCAACTTGAAATGTTAGTGCCGATTAAAATTCGATTCAAGTCGATTAAAATTTAAGTTTTGTTACTTATAAAAATTTCTGCTAATTAAAATTCGATTTAAGATAATTAGAATTTATTTTTTATGTATTAAAATTTGAGTCAATTAAAATTTATATTTTTTTTATGTTTCAAAATTCGGAATGATTCGAATCAAATTTTAATTAGCCCAAATTTTAAAACGTAAAAAAATTCATAAAATAAAGAAGGTATCATTAAAGATATGTCTATCTAGAAGATGTAATTTTTTCTAAAATATATTATAGGCAATTTTGTAAAATTATATTTTAGCTAAGGCCTTTAATTTGATAGGGAGTGGTAATAAATATTTAGAAAATAGAAAGGGATGTCCTTAAAAATATGATAAACTAGAAAAAGTGTGGTTGAAATTTTTCCAAAAAATTATTCATCTATTTAGAGTTTCGACCATTCTAAAAAGGTCTGATGGAGGAAAACAAAGGAGGAGGAAGGGCTAATTTAATTATAAGAAATTTGGGTAGTAAACAAATAAATTAGTCAAACTTGGTTATTATTTCTTATTAAAAGACTTACTAAATATTAATTGAAATAAATCGTATATAAAGTAAATTAAATTAAATTTAAATATGATTTATACAATACTTATACCCCTATTGGAAATACTTTTTATAGAGGATACATATGTGACGTTGGGTGGGTAGTTTAGTATTTTCATGTGCATAAGTCATTTTTTTCTCTTTTTCTCGTTCGTTCTCCGAGGCCATTCATTCGCTGTTATCAGGCGAGTGAGTGTGTGTGTATGTGTCCTCAGCATTTCGGCAAAAAAATCAAAGCGAAGAAACTCCTCAAAAATCACTATCCGGAAAAGAAATAAGTCAGATGCTTTGTTTCGGTTCTCAACGATGGAGTCTCAAACCCTAAAGATCAGAGCTCAACCTCAACTCTCCACCAAGTTCAACCGCCGGTACCTCCGTCACTCTCTCTTCGTTTCCATCTTTTTCTTTTCCCTCCGGATACTACGCTTTTCATTTTTCTTTACCTTCCGATCGTCGGCTCTTTTATTTTTTTTACTTCGTTTTTTGCTTACTGACGAATATTTATTCCGTGTTCCTTGAAATACTTGAGGTTGTGTTTTCTCATCCGTGTTCGATTTTGAAATAAAGATTTTTGGAAGTTTTTGGGGATATTTTTTTGGTCGTAGAGACTTAAGCTTGTGGTTTTGGTGAATTTGATCATTTTTTTGGTGGATTTTGAGTAGTCTTTAAGTGTCTCTTTTGTAGACGTTGAAGTATCTGATGTCGTTTTGTTATTGTTTTTCTTGTTTTGGTAATTCCTATTGGGGCTTAAATTTGTGTTTAAGGTGTTGTTAGTTAATTTGTGGATAAAGCTATAACGGGGATGATAATGAGCACTTCCACTAAAATAGGAAGTTTTTGTCTCTGTTATAAATCAACTATTCGTACTATTTTGCGCGTGGTTAATACTTGATATATATAGTTAATGCAAAAACTCAAAGTTGAAGTGGTTGTAAGCAACTTATCTGGTAAATAAACATGACTACGGAACATTTAATCATTGACATCCGCAAATTTCATATTTTTATGAGTTTTTTTTCTTGGTCTTGTGGTTCTCTCACTAGTATCCATGTCTTTTTGAATAGGAATAATTAGAGTTTCTGCTAATTTGTGCTTTTTAAGATAAAATATTATGGTTATGCTGATGTGTTAGAGCTCCTTTGACATGCTTGAAAATCACATCTTGGTTGTTTTACTCAATTATTTTTAGAAGAGGTTTTTGCCTTGCAATTTAAATTTCTGTTTGATTATACTAATTGATTGAAAATCTGGTTTATGCAGGGGTTCTTGTTACCATGATGGGGCTCTCCATTTTTGGGTGATTCTGTTGTGTGCCCTTTTCTGCTTCGCTGCATGTGGACCATGTTCCATGAATGGGTTGCAGAATTCAGCAGGATATGATGCATGTGGATTCTACAGCGATAATTATAATGCAGGGTTTCAAGAAGTATTTTCTGGTGATGTTAGTTCTGAATTTGTATATGGAAATCCGGTGCCTCTCAGTCTTGACAGTGTATGTACCAATTCAGATTTTTTCTGCTTTCCTTCAACATTGCCAGGCTTTTTACCTGAATATCCTAATGATAAATCATCTGTTCTGGAAGTTTCGAGGGTTCAGTCTGATGCTACATTATCGGTGCAGTCAACTCAAGCAAGAAATAACTTAAGCTGGTCATCAAATTGTGGTATTTTTAAGTTGTTGAGTGGAAGGGCTGTTTCTTGCTCTTTGGACTTCCAAGAGGATATCCATGACATGTCATGTCTTTGGACCCAAGTGGTTGATCGAAATGATGTATCTTCCTGTAGAGGACCCTTACTTGACCAAAGTACTGCAAAATATAAGCCAAGTGAGAACTCTGAGACAGTAAAATCTGTGTTTTTAGATGGTTCTTCGTCTCCCCATGTAGAGATAAGCCCTCCTCTTCTGGACTGGGGACAAAAGGATTTATATTTCCCTTCCGTGGCTTTTCTAACAGTGGCAAATACTCATAGTGATAACATTTTGAAGGTCTTTGAACCTTATAGTACGAATTCACAGTTTTATCCTTGCAATTTTAGTGAAATGATGCTGGGCCCTGCTGAAGTTGCTTCACTTTGTTTTGTGTTTTTACCAACATCGCTAGGCTTGTCATCGGGTCACCTAGTTTTGCAGACAAGCTCAGGTGGTTTCCTGGTCCAGGCTAAAGGCTTTGCTGTTGAATCTCCTTATGGGATACTGCCCTTAATCAGCTTTGATGTTTCCTCCAGTGGAAGGTGGAGTAGGAATTTGTCTTTGTTTAATCCTTTCAATGAAACCCTCTATGTGGAGGAAATAACTGCCTGGATATCGGTTTCTTCAGGGGATACTTTCCAGTCAACAAAAGCCATATGTCATATTCATAATTTTGAGAGTGCCCCTGATCCTAGCCTGCTGGCCACTGAAGAGTGGTTAGATATCAGAAGTGACCAACTTGGTCTACCACTAATGGCAATGAGGCCCCATAGCAGTTGGGAGGTTGCTCCTCACAGTAGTGAAACCATCATCGAGTTAGACTTCCTGTATCAGTCTGAAGGAAAAATTTCTGGTGCCTTTTGCATGCAGTTGTTGAGATCTTCAAAAGATAAGGTTGACACAGTTATGGTCCCTCTTGAAGCAGAACTGATTGAGAATTCAGCATATGATGATCTTACAAGTCCTGTTTCAGCATCTCTTGAGGTTCTGGCGCCATGTGATGCCAATGGAACTGTGGTTGTTGCTCTGTCATTGAGAAACAGAGCTCCATACCTGTTGAGTGTTGTCAAGATTAGTGAAATTGGGGGAAGAACAGAGCCTTTGCAGATTAAATACATGGAAGGCCTAATACTTTTCCCCCACTCTGTCACTCAAGTAGCTGTAGTGACTTACACTCCCCCTACCATTCAATTATATGATCCTCCATCTGAAATTCCCAATGAAAACATGAATTGTAAAGTACTTATACTGACAAATGACACAAGGAATGCTCAATTTGAAATTCCTTGTGATGATATATTCAGAATTTGTTCAGCATATCAATTACATTCTCATGTTGGATATGACCATCACTATGAAAAGGAAGAATATGCCAAAGCTAGAACAGGCTCTTTTGGCAGCAGCATGCAGTCACCATCACAGATCAAGGTATGCTGATTCTGATTCTGCATCATTTTTCTTGAACTTCTGTATGTTCCATGTTGGGTGCCATGATTGACGATAATGTAATAGCTGCAATTACGGATAGTAATTTGTGCTCAATATGCTTTTCAATTGCATGTTTCCTCAAGGTTTCCTTCTCTTCTTATTCTCAAATCAACTGTAAAAATGCCAAATGAGATGCACGGCCCCAATCCCCTGCCCCACCCCCGCCCCCATAATGGCCCCTCCCCTCCCCCCATAATGGCCCCTTCCCGCCCCTAACATCAAAACCTCCTGCAGCTCCTTGCACTGCCCCCCTTCTTTCTGTGGACAGACCAAATCTTCTTTAATAGGAGCCACCCAGTCACTGTTTTGGTCACTTGCACTTCGTATTGAATGGAAATATTGGATTTTATGGTGGAATTAGGATTCTTTGTGGTTGAATCGCGATTTCGTGGTTGAAGTTGTGGAACGAGTAGTGGTGGTGGTGGCACCAGTGGCTCAACCGAGAGGGTTAGGATTTGTCATTTTGGTTGAGGTGGTGGTTGTTTGGGCTCTCCCCTCTCTCATCTCTCTGTCTCTGTTTCTGTCCTTGAGTTTATGTGTTTAAGTTGCAGATATATATTCAAATGTATCATGCATGCAAATTGTCTTCCCAGTAAAGAAGCAACTCATATACTTATTTGTACTACTTCTAGCTGAAGGCATTGGAGATGGCAGAAGCAGACGAATTGGTACTAGGAAACTGGAAATCTCAAGGTACCACAATTGGCATGTCTGTGCTTGATGATCATGAGCTA
Source organism: Ilex aquifolium (assembly GCA_951799425.1). Lineage (NCBI taxonomy): Eukaryota > Viridiplantae > Streptophyta > Magnoliopsida > Aquifoliales > Aquifoliaceae > Ilex > Ilex aquifolium. The sequence goes on along the minus strand of OX637398.1, from coordinate 4,248,633 downwards.
CTGTTCCCAATGGTTCAGGTCGGAGATCATTGCTCTAAGTGGATCACTGTCAAAAACCCAAGCGAACAACCAGTTGTAATGCAGCTCATTTTGAATTCGGGGCAAATTGTTGATGAATGTAGGACCTTAGATAAGCTTTCTCTGCTTTCTTTGTCCCGTAGTTGGGTTCATAATAAACACCCTACCCCGACAAAGTATGGTTTCTCGATGGCCGAGAATGCGCTAACAGAGGCCTATGTCCATCCTTTTGGTAGAGCATCTTTTGGGCCAATTTTCTTTCACCCCTCAGATCGATGTGGATGGAAAAGTTCAGTTCTGATAAGGAATAATCTTTCTGGTGTTGAGTGGTTATCTCTGCGAGGATTTGGTGGGTCACTTTCCCTAGTTTTGCTTGAGGGTTCTGAGCCTGTAAAGAATCTAGAATTTAGGTTCAACATGCCCAGTCTTAATTCCTCTCCTCCAGACATGTTACACCACGTGGATGACAATACTCGTGCTTGTTCTCAGCCATTGTCAAAAGAGCTGTACGCAAAGAACACAGGAGACTTGCCACTGCAGGTCAGTAAAATCGAAGTTTCTGGGACAGAATGTGGAATGGATGGGTTTAGAGTACATGCTTGTAAAGGTTTTGCTCTTGAACCTGGGGAGTCCATTAAGCTCCTAATATCATTTCAGGCAGATTTTTCGGCAGCTGTGGTGCAGAGAGATCTCGAACTGGCCTTGGCAACTGGTATTTTTGTGATACCCATGAAAGCAAGTCTCCCTGCATATATGCTGAATTTCTGTGAAAAATCAATGTTCTGGATGCGAGTGAAGAAACTTTCTGTCGCAATCCTCCTTGTTGCTTCCATAATGTTTCTGGTATTTTGTTGCATCCTTCCCCAAGTGATGAACTTTGGCTCCCTAGATTACTCGTTCAAGAGTGGGAAAAGCCCTATCGCCACTCTAAGGCATGCAGGAAAATCTTATCCTGTCCATAATAATCAGAAAATAAGTGAGTTTGCCATGCCCACTAAAATGAGTGGTTTGTCAAGTTCAATTGGGGAAGAGGCGACCATAATGCTGGAATCTGCTGGTAGGTGTCCTGATGGTCAAGGTGCTACCCCAGAACAGCATATGACTGCTCAAGCTGTAAATCCAACTCTGGGATATCAATGTCAAAGTAGCTTTTTGTCAGATGCTCAAAAGGAAATGGCAATGCAGTCATCTTTACTGCCAGATTCTGTCTTGGTTGAGAGCTCTGATATTCAGGAAGCATCACAACCTGGAAACCTCACTGTTAATATCAGAAAAGAGAAAGGAAGAAGGCGAAGGAAGAAAAAGGGTTGCAGCACAGGACTGACAGTACAGTTTGAGGTTTCGAGTAGTCAAAGTGGTAATTCTACACCTTCACCACCCTTATCCCCTGTCTCATCTCTCACGCCCAAAAGATCATGGTCACTATCTCCTGATGTGGATCAGTCTGTTGAGGCCAGGAATCCATTTGCCAAAGTGACTGATAGACGTTGTGAGAAGATTTCAGGCACCGAGTTTGTCTCTAAAGCAAACAATTTGGAGCCTGAGGCTTCTGTGAAGTATGTCAGTAACAATTGGTTTTTTCCTAATCAACAGAAGCCTTCTGCACCAAGAAAAACAGCTAGCAAACCTGTTCTTTTGTCTTCTGCAACCTTCCCATCCACTTCTAGGCCTGCCTCCAATTTGACGTGCCCTTCTCCTTTATTGGCTTCAACATCAACAATTGCACCACATGTGCGGGCTCCTGGATCGAAACATTATGATCAGAAAACAGTCAACAGAGAGGAAAAGAAAGGGTGTAAGGATGAATTCAAATATGATATCTGGGGTGACCATCTTTTTGGACTTCGTCCAACTGGTAGATCAAAGCAAGTCTTTGCTATGTCACCCCTTGCTGCAGAGAGCAAGTCTGATAGCTTCTTCGTAAGGGGCCCACAAACCCTTATGACAAACTCTCAAACAAACTCTGTAAGTTATTCTCATCAAGAGGGTTAATGATGAATTACTAAGTAATTTTTATAATTACATGCATCTCCACATCTTGTCTTAGTGATTTTCACAGTTTTCTCTGTTAGTCAAAAGCAAACAAATATGTACATAGACTAAATTCATATTTTTGATTTTGAAACATCTCAACCGTCTTTTTCTTTTTCCTTTTTAACTTAGATTAACAGATCAAAGAAAATATTTTATCTAGTACAATCTTCTTACAATCTCAAAGCTTTCAAAACGAGATTTTGTTTCTTCACTCTTAGTTTTTCTTTCACAAGTCTTGCTGACAACAGCATAATGGGTGCTTAATTTTTGTCTTAAATCGCGTACCAATGTTTTTCATACTTTGTTTTCTATTTCTGTTGATGATTTTGATCTGCATTCTGTTCCACTCAATACTTTATCTCCCATTTTGTTGATGATAAAACATTTACACACTCAAACACATGCAAGCTCAGAGCTTCCACGCGTGCTTGAAATATCTGAATACAAAAAGTGCCTAAATACAGTTCGTATACTTAAGGAATTCAATGATGTGACCTAGTTGAGATTGCTGAGGTGTACAGTAAGAATTTTTACATTGGTTAATCACTGAAATAGACACCAGTTTTGGTGATGGCTGTTGGATGGTGCCTATTGCGTTGGCTGTTGGGTGGCAGTTTTGGTATGGGCTGGCTGATAACAGTTGGGGAGAGAAACACAATTGTTGACATAATGGAAGGAAGGGTGTGTTCATTTTGGACCAACATAAGAGGGTGCCAATTCTTTCTGTAAAAGGGGATTTATTTTACTGTTCTTGAAATTCTTTTGAGCAAGACAAGTTATGGCTGTCTTGAAACCAACCCTTCTGTGGAACATGACCAAGGCTAGGTAATTTCGACCTGTAAGAAGCAGTGCGGGCAACAAACCAAGAATATGTCGTGTGAATGTGTTAGCCCAATTTGAAATTCATCCAGTGTTGGAATTAGATGTCATAACCATGTGGCAGTACCAACAATCCTGACCCATCCCAATATTTCCCACCAATTCTAAGCACTCCATCATAGTGTCTTTTTTGATCGAGTTCATGGATGCCTTTATGTATGTTTTTGTGGCATAAGGTGGTGTAAGTGACAAGATATATATGTTCCCTGCATGATTGACCTTAGCCCTCTTTTACATTAACAAGAATTCTGATTGGGTCCAGTTTTTTTTTGGTTCAGTAGAAATAGGAATGAATGAATAGTTCTTGCATGGTCGGATGTGCTAATTATTGTGTAGGCCCCATCTGTATGCCTAGATGAGTCTGTTAGAATTGGCATGCGTCCGAGTACATTTGTTGTACAAGTACACTGTAATCTGTAAGCCTGTGCTTATTGCCAGAGGGGGTGTTTTATTTCAAGGATAGTTAAGAGTGCTGACATTTCCCTATAAAGATTTTTCGATTTTTGTATTAAGTTACGTTTAGTCAATTCGGGTCGTGCTTAGCTAAGTTCATATCACCCTATTCATTTGATGGATTTAATGTGTTAATCTATTTATCACCCGAAGGTTATATCCAAATCTGTATCGATTTCGGGTTTGTGAATTTGTTCTAGAATTGACAGTCTAGTTAGCATGCTGTAACTATCATGGCGTAAAGGATGGTGGTGACAAGGCATGCTGTGTTATTGGAAGTTATTAAAAAATGAGAGAGAGGATCGTTGAAGATAAGGCAGGCTTGGAGTCCATGAAGAGTGATGTTGACGAGAGAAAGGACTGCGGGTGAAGTTGTTGTGGAAAAGCCGGCAATGGAGGAAGATAGAGTACCACCATCACAAGCAATCATTCATGGAATGGGTTTTCTCGGGACCATTTTCTCTCCCACAGAGAGCTGGAAAAGTAAAATTGCAGCTTGGAGGAAAGTGACCTAACCTTTCCAACATAACCCATCTTCCAGTCATTTACCACTACCACAAGTCTTACTCTATTGAAAAGATGAAAAACTTGTACCTAGTGTACATGGTTTTCTCGCTTATAACGGGATGCGAGAGAGGTAAGTAATAGACAATCAATCTTGTTCTTATTTCGAAATATGAATTCTCGGACTTGAATCCATGATATGTCAATTGGGTAGATGATTATTATTGCTATTGGGTATTCATTTATGTTTGAGCAATATTTACATAATAGGGACGTGGTATTATCGTTATATTTAATATTTACATTTAATATTTACTGGAAGGTAGAAGCCAAAAGATTTGAATGGTTGCCATTGGAGCAGCCAACTGGTTGGGCAGAGTTGTGGCAGAAGATGGGCCACCAATAATAAGGTGGTCCAAATCTGTGCTTTTTTGTTTGGGCTGGACCGCGACCTCTCTGCAATGTCAATGGTAGTGGGTTGAGTGGACGTAGCCACTCCTTATAAGAATTATTACCAACCAGCAAGTACAGAACGTTAGCTAGCTCATTGGCTGGTATTTTTGCCGTTCCATTTTAATTGATTTTTTTGCTTTTCCTTAAAAAAAAAAAAAAAAAAAAAAAAAATCTAGTACATGGGTCTTCAATCACTCGATCTTGGAATAGTTAGATATACTCAATCTTTAATTCCCTGTGAAGTGGTTGCTTCTGAGATTCTAGTCCTTGTGACTCGAAGTTCATAAAAAAATAATCGTACCTCGATTCTTCTAAATTCGCCCACCTCTGTAGAAAATAATTGAATTAAAGTCGAGAATTAATTAAACAAAAAATCAAATGCAATCGAAGCCAAAGTTATCGATGTTCAGTTCGAGAGGAGGGACAATTAATGATTTATGTGGCATGATCGCATGACATATACTTCATTATTTTTATCCAAGCTTATCCTCTTGAAGGGTGATGTCTCCTTCACACACACTCACCCACACACCCATTTTATTGTGATGATCTCTCTCTCTCTCTCTCCATGCAAAGCTGAATTAAGATTACAAATTTCACAAATTCCATGTCATCATTTAAACTTCGATTTGAGAAAACAATTTGCTCAAAAAAAAGTGGCAATGGCCCGACAAAAAGGTCGTATATAGAATGATCGATGTTCAAGAAGTAGGTAGTTAGTGTGTGTGTGAGAGAGAGGAATAAATATTCAATGTAACGGTGACACAACGTTATTATTGTCACGTAATGTCACCATTCAATTAAAATATTAGAAATAGGTAAAGTGAACCCCACTATTTTCATAACTATCAGTAACCACCATATTTAATTAGAAATACATAGAATTAGTGTGATCCACTTTATCTATTTGGTGTCTTTTAATTGGATGATAATATCATATGACGGTGATGACATGGTGTCACTGTTGCAATGAATACTCTCTCTCTATAGATAGAGAGAGAGAGAACTACATGGGGCGACTTACTACCCACTCTTTTTATTTTTTCTTGGCGACCACTTAGCTGTAAGAAGAAAGTGAAGGCGTTCTAAACAACAAAGGCACATGCATGGGATGGGATACAATCACGTGCTTGCTAATAACAAACATAGACATAAAATTAAGTCCATGCACCTAACCCTGCTCTTCTCGATCTGGACATAATAATGTACAACTGGGTAAGGATTATAATAACAGAAAATTTTGATGGTCAAAAGTTAGTGACGAAGGTCCATATTACAACGTTTTTAATATATTACATTATAGATCCCTAAAATAAAGAGTTTCTCTCATTTTTATTTTTTAATATTTTAATTGCATCATTTTAGTTCCTAAAATATTGAATACTAGTTATTTCCCGTGCCTGAAGGCACGGAATAATAAAAAAAAAGTCAACATATTAGTATTTACACTCAAAATCAAATCGCAAACATAGATGAGAGATAAAGAAATTTAAGCACCGATTGTAATAGGGGTGAGCGGTGGTGGGCGACAATGGTGATGGTGGGAGACGATGATGGTTGTAGTGGGTAAGGCGATGACCGTGGTGGTGGTAGCAGTCGTGGGTGGGAATGGTGATGGTGGTGGTGGGTTTTGAGTGACGATGATGGTAATGACGGTGGCAACGCGAGACAGTGGTGGTGGGGGTGGTGGGGGTGGTGGCGGCGGTGGTTGTAGAGGTAGTGGTGGGGCGGTTTCAAACACTATTTTTTTTTTAAAGTACTTATGAAAAATAATTTCTAAAAGTACTTTTAAAAAGTCACTCCAAACACACCCTTAGTGTCCTATTTTTCTTATTAAATTTAGGGTGTTAATATTAGCCGTTAGATTAACTTTAAAGTAAAATGTAAAGCGATCTCAACCGCGAATAGCAAAAGTCATTTTATTTATCTTTTGAAATTTAAATTGTAAGCTACTTTATTATATAGATGTTTCTATGTAGTCTCTCAACCAAATAACATTCAAATTGTTTACAACTTTTTATCATACATTTGTCACGTAATATCAAAATATGAATAAAAAATAACTTAGGTAGATCTTTTTATACTCTTTAGAAAATAGAAATGGCTTAAAATGAGTGGAAGAAGATTATATTATCGAAAAATAATTACAGTACCATACTGCCATGTACAAGTTTTGTGAGGTTTTTTTTATAAATTTTGAAAATTATTTATCATTTTTGAGAGTTATTTACAATTTTTTTAGGTCATGTTATAATTTTTTAGAGTCATCTATAACTTTTAGAATTATTTTTGGATCAACCCTAATAAATTGTAAAAGACTAAAAAAAATTATAATTTAAATTATAAAAATTATAACATGACTTAAAAAATAATAACTTTTTTTTTTCTTTTGTAAATAAACCCAAAAAACTGCATCCCAACCCACAAAAATTTATAAAATTTGAAGAATGAGAGATTTAGAGTGCACGTTCATTTATGATGAGATCATGTTGTCCCCCACACCATTATATTAAGTACACACACATACATGAGGACAGCATACCACACCTTTATGTTTTTGGGAAAATTTTAGCACTATTTTTTTTAATTTATCAAATTTTTAATGACATCTTCTCTATTATAAAAAATATCATTAATACCCATTCTATTTTATATTTAAACATCACTGACACTTCCTACCATTAAACCACAATTTATAACAAAAATAAATTATCTCAAATATCAAAATTGCCTCTACATAAACCCCAAACAATCTTTCTACATAAAATTTTATTAAAATTCGAGCCGATTAAAATTCATTTTTCTATATATTAAAATTCGAGCTGATTAAATTTTTTTTTTTTCAAATTAAAATTTGAGTTGATTAAAATTTGATTCGACCAAATTAAATTTTATTTTTTAAGTATGAAAATTTGAGCTTATTAAAAATCTTTTTTTACGTATTAAAATTCAAGCTAATTTGAGCTCTACTTGAGTTGTTAGCCTCGATTAAAATTTGTTTCCAATCGATTAAAATGTATATTTTTTTATTTATTAAAATTTGATTAAAGTTGATTAAAATTTATTTTTTTAGTCAATTAAAATTTATATTTTTTTATGTATAAAAAATCAGTCCGATTAAAATTTAATACGAGTTAATTAAAATTTGATTTGAGCCTCGAATAAAATTTTAATCGGCTCAAATTTTAATACATAAAAAAATATAATTTTTAGTTAACTCAAATTTTAATACATAAAAAATAAATTTTAATTAATTCGAATCAAATTTTAATTGGTACGAATTTTAATACGTAAAAAAATTTAGGAAATAGAGGGAGTCTCATTGAAAATATATCTATCTAAAGGGGGTGTGGATGAAATTTTTCTTAAAATATATCATGACAATTTAATAAAATTCCATTTCTAATTAAATATTTTTAATCTGAGTGTTAATGAACTTGTGACTTGGGCTTACAGCTACAGGACACCCCTTCCCTTCCTCTCTCTCTAGAATATTGTCTTGTCTTCGTCTGTTAACCCTGTTCTTTCTTCTCCTTGTCTCTTTGTTCTTCCTCCTCTGTTCTTCATTGCTATTTTACTTTTATTTGTTCATTTGTTGTCTAATGAACTTGTTAATAAAAAACTTACTATTTTTGCTTCTCTCTGAGTCATCATCTGTTACGTTTAGCTTTCGGTGGCGTTGAAGCTCCAAATCCTCGTCGTTTTCTTCAGTTTGGTGCGCTGGGTTTTTTTTTTGTTTTTCTTTTGTTGTTTAGTTCCTTCACACTCTTCGAGATCATATATACATTTGTTACCACCAAACTCTTATCTAACTCTCAAAGCAAGGAATACTATGCTATGCAGATAGATAGCCCATTGGTTGTGGTGTTTCACACTGCCTCTCTTTTTTTTGGGCCTTTGAGCTTTCCCGCCCTCTCTCTCTCTCTCTCAGAATTCAGGCTATTAGATTACCCTATCTTTTTTTCTTCGTTTCAAATTGATTACTAGAATTAAAATTCAGACAAGGGAGGATGTTTTTGCATTGTTTTTGCTGGAATTAAAGTTAAAAAAGAGATGAATAACAGAGTCCACGGTACTCTACAGTCCATGAACTCACCTTTCAATCCTCACAGAGTGAGTTAATATGTTTTATTTTTCTTTATTTATTATGCTCTTTGTTGTGCTTAGCTTGTAGTTACAAGTTGTAGCAATTTTGAAATGGGTATATTAATATCATAGTATTTTTTTTCTTTTCAATCTCGAATAATTTACGGTTCTTTTCCATTGTTTAATCTCACAAATGTGAGGATTTCGTTGGAGATTGAAAAGTTGGGCACTTTTGTATCCAAATCTGTATTGGGTTTCTCACAAGAAAGGAATAAACTTTGTTTTGAGTTTCTTTCTTCAGAGCCTCACTTTATGCAAAGTTTGATTTTTTTTTTTCATAGGAGAAGACAATGGAGGATGAAGTGAAAAATTTACAGGCTGCTAAAAAATCCACAGCAAATCGACGACGATCAAGAAGAGAAAGAAAGTTGGCCTTGCAGCAAGATGTACTTATTCAATCTCCACAAGTGCATTCAATTGAGTTCATTCCATCATTGTTTACATGTTTTTTTCTCTCTCATATATTGACAATTTTTTGTTCTTCAATTGGCAGGTTGATAAGCTAAAGAAGAAGCTAAGACATGAAGAGAATGTTCACAGGGCATTGGAAAGGGCTTTCAATAGACCTTTAGGAGCTCTACCTCGTCTACCTCCTTATCTCCCTCCATATGTTAGTATATAATCACTATAATTCAATTCCCATTCTATTATATCTGTCACATTCTCTAAAGGACTAATGGCATGGTTGGGAGTGTTTGTGAATTGAAATTGGAGATACCCACATAAATTTAGAAATTTACAGCCTTTATATATATAAATTTTCTTGGTTTTTAAAAAGTTATGTAATTTGATTTTCAATATTGTCAGACAATAGAGCTTCTTGCTGAAGTAGCTGTTTTGGAAGAGGAGGTTGTTTGGCTGGAAGAGCAGGTTGTGAATTTCAGACAAGGTCTTTATCAGGAAGCTGTACAGATATCCTCTAGACAAACAGAGAATTCAACAGATTCAAACAATGTGTTGTTGCTTAGGAGTTTCAGAAAAGAGCACTCAAGATCCTTGTCCCAAAATGAATTCAGTTCAGGATCATTGGCAAACCGGCCTTTGCCTTCTCTTTCTAGAAGTGCTTCAAGTAGAAAGCAGTTGTTTTCTGACCCGGTCTCTGATCGAATAGGGCATTGCCCTGATTTGCCAATTAATGGGAAACCAGCTTTAAAGAAACCAAATTCCTCTTTGGAAGATAGGTCAGGGAAAGAGAACCAATCATGTTCTAATTCTACAAAGCATAAGCGATCTCCGGGAAAGAATAACCTCGTAATCAGGACTCCAGCAAAGAGACCTCCAATTAAACCTGAATCAGGAGATAAGTGTGCTGATCCGCCAAAGCAACAGGTATCTGATAATTTCCGGTTTTAGATAAGAATTAGGATTGGCCTTTTAGTCGTTACATTAATCTCACTCCTCATTGTACTGCAACAGTGCAGATTAATTGACCAGGAAAGAGCACAAGATCATAGCTGTTCTAGTTCTTTAGATGATAGAGCATTGGAAACTGAAAGCACAGCGAATAAAATCTCTGAGGATATCTTGAAGTGCTTGTCCAGCATTTTTTTGAGGTTGAGCTCATCCAAGGGGAAAACATTGGAAGCAGAGGCTTTTTCCTCTCTGCTAGTGTTGGCTTTCAATGGAAACAATCGAGAAACGGAGTTTTGGGATCCTTATGGCATCTGTTCAAAATCTGGAATTCGAGACATTGGTCCGTATAAGCATCTTTGTGCAATAGAAGCTGGATCAATTGATCAAAACAGAAAAACAAATGCTTCATTTCTGATCCATAGACTAAAGTATGTTTAAAAGTTGCTGTCTCTTTCATGTATCAATATTGTTCCTACATGTATTTATTTTGTTTTAAATATTCAGGCTGCTCCTTGGCAAGTTGGCATCCATCAACTTAGAAGGTCTTACTCATCAGCAGAAGCTTGCATTCTGGATAAACACATATAATTCCTGCATGATGAATGTAAGAAATTTCTCGGTTAGAAAAAAAGTACTTGAAACAATGGACTAAAAGTATTCACATTTGCAGAACTAATAATGCCACTATGGACGTTGAACGGAAGTCTTTGCCAGATTGTAATACCAAAGTGAGATTAATGTATGTTTATTACCATTGTTTCAGGCTTTTCTAGAGCATGGGATACCTGAGAGTCCTGAAATGGTTGTAGCACTGATGCAAAAGGCAAGAACTTCCAGCGTTTTTTGTCCTTTATGGCAAACAATTTATGGTTTGTGATTCAATTCCTATTTGTCATTTTCCTGTTGGATAAATAACCAAATCGGAAAAATACAATTATTTAACTGCAATGGATGGACTTGAACTTGGACCTATTGCACTGTAGTATAGGTCAGACCTTGTCTTAGCTTTTGAAATGAACAATATGGCATCAGGTGACATAATTATAAAAATGCCAAGGAAGCAAGAACTCGTGACTTGCCTCCATTCGCTTTTGCTAGAGCTCTAAAGCAGCTGTTTTAACTTGCTACAAGATTATTATGCCTGAATTTATAGTCAGATTATCATACCACTGAGTGTATCCTTCTACACTGCATTTAGCAACGGTGTCTTCTACTTATCTGAACTTAAATTATGATTCTGTCAGGCAACAATAACTGTTGGGGGGCATCTCCTGAATGCAATTACAATTGAGCATTTTATCTTGAGGCTTCCCTATCACTTGAAATATGTAAGTTGCATTCACCTCGTGTCTTTATTGAAAAAAAATTGTCATGTTGGGGAGCAATAAAAACGTTTTGGGAGTTTTGTTGTTCATTGGAACAGCCTTGAATTTGCTGACCTATTTTTTATGTTCTCCCCAGACTTCTCCAAAACCTGGTAAGAACGATGATCTGAAGGCTCGCAGCATGTTTGGATTGGAGTGGTCTGAACCCTTGGTCACATTTGCACTATCCTGTGGAAGCTGGTCCTCCCCTGCTGTAAGTTTATGGCACATTTAGAAAGTTTGTTGAGTTATGTAATCAAATCCACCTCTAATGATACATTTTGAAATAACTCATGTTGCACTTTATTCTTCTATTCATCATCATATCCTCTATACTTCTGATAAATAAGCATTCTTTGCTAGTTTTGTCCAAATATGACTGCGTTTAATAATCCAATATTGTGGGTGTGCTATTACTGACACTTCAATTTCCTTAAATGAAGGTGAGGGTGTACACTGCATCTGGAGTTGAGAATGAGTTGGAAGCAGCAAAAAGAGACTATTTACAGGCAGCAATTGGCATTTCAACAACGAACAAGTTGATGATCCCGAAGCTGTTGGATTGGTATCTCCTTGACTTTGCAAAGGATTTGGATGCATTTCTCGATTGGGTCTGCCTGCAGCTACCCGATGAACTTAGGAATGAAACAGTTAGATCCCTTGAGAGAAGAGGAAGAGAGCCTCTGTTACAGTTGGTAGAAGTCATGCCATATGATTACAGTTTCAGGTACCTCATACATAGATGAAAGATCAGTTTCTTGTCTCAACCTTCAGTCTGCAAGAGTTCTTAGAACGTTGGAATCGCAGATCTGTATACTGATACAAGACTCATTGAATGTGCAGACATAACAGCCCTGTTACAAATTGTTGGATAAATACTAATTCCTCGTTCAAATGGTAGTATTTATCCCACAAATGGTTTACAGTGTGGTGGTTGGTTTATAAAATTGGTCTTTGGAAGAGTGCATCGATCACTCTGACTTTTTTGGATTTTTGAGCAATTTTTTACCACTATACAAACAGAGTACACAATAAAAAATCTGAAATGACCGCAACTGGAATTTCTAAAGAAGTAACTATGCACGATTTATAATAAATGACAGACATTCAACATGATACGAACCGACAATATGTCGATTATAGATGGTTTGGTATGATTGAGTAAATTGTGGCATCACAAACTACAAACTACATCATACGAACCGATATGACACGAGAAGTGTCATTATTTGTATTCATGACTCAAATTGTAAGGATTTGGAAAAAGGCATGAGGTGGGAGCTGTCAAATAGGTATGAGGCAGGTGGGTGGGAGTATCACAAGAGGGCTTCTCTAGGCTGTATGTCTAGTTCAAGTAATGGAAGTTTGGAGGGAATTGTGGCAGGACATTTTTAGATTTTGTGGAGAAACAAGAGACAGAGTAGGTAAATAAGACAAGTTACTGGTCACATGTAATGATAGTTTAGGTACAACATTACTACATAAAGCACTTGGAATCTAACTTTGATCCATCTTTATAAAATAGTTTCTCACTTCACATGACCTGTCTTCCAATGTAAAATTAGCATACCAGAGAAAAGTTATTTTATATTGTTCCTCATTTTTTTAATGAAAATGTGATGTATAACAGTTTCTTAACTTGTAAATTGACTTTATTATTGACAAAAAATAAATCAAACAATAACCTACAATTAGAAATCCAATTTTTTCGATACTTTTGTCTTATCTTCCTGGCTCTGATAAAATTTACGAGTGTTATGATTTGATGAATTTACGGGATTAATGGTTTTATTTTAAGTTTTGAACTCCACCCAATATATTTCATTCAATATTCTTTAATGGTGGATCACTCAGCATATAGTCGTAGAAAATCCATTTTTATGTCCTAGCTCTCACTTATGCTCCATTTGGTACGATAAAAAAATGAAAAAATAAGAATTTGAAAATATAGATAAAACATTATGTTTGGTAAGGAAGGAAAATAAGAAGAATAGAAAAATGGATGGATGAACTTTTCTTCCAACTCACCAAAATCAATCCCTCCAAAATTGGAAGAAAAATGGATAAAAATTTAATTCTTTGTGTTAAAATATATCTTATTTGTCTGTATATCCTTTGATATATACATATATTATATTTGTCAATTATATATTACGTATACATTAATTTTATATATAAATACAATGATAAAATATATATTTATATTTTTTTAAAAAAATTTAAAAAATAAAAAATAAAAAAAAATATTTTTCTATCTTACCAAGTACAGAAAAAATTAATCATTTTTATTTTCCATCCGTTCTACCAAACATAAAAGAAGGAAAGTGTATCATTCCTACTTTCCTTCATTAGAGGATAAAAAGTGTATCCCTTTTACTTTCTATCCCTCCAACTTTTCATCCTTCCTACCAAACGGAACATTAAATTTAGGGTAATGTTATGTTTCATCATCAGATAAGTGAGTTCCATTAATATTTAATGACAGAGATTGTGTCATATCATTTGTGATGAAAAATTTGGTAAGAAACTTTGGTAAGTATAGCATTTTCCTTAAATTTATGATAAGTGACTGATCTTATAAAGAGTCATTGGGAAAAAAACTAGAGAGAGAGTCTCCGGCAGGTAACAATAGGTATCAGTCCAACATTGCCCTGGTGCATTGAGCATTTCCAGGAGAGTAAAAAAAAAAAAAAAAGAAACAACACAGCTTCCAGATGGTACAGAACAGCACTAGTAGTTCCTCCGCTCATACATCTCTGTTCTAAAGGGATATGGATGAAGCGGCATATGCACCGGAAACCGGTTAACATTTCTTGGTTCAAATACATAGGTTGGACGCGAATAAGCATACTGGGAATAAGGACCATGGTTTAACTGCAGTGGTTCCGATGCATGAAAAACAGAAGAACCTGCGTTAGGCCTGAAATGCGAATACCTCATGGAAGATGAAGTTGCACCCCCTTCACAAGGAGGGAAGGGAAATGGTGCTCTCTGGTTGTGAAATTCCGACCAGGAGGGTTGAAAATTATGGGGAGGATATGCAAGCGACTGCAATGTAGGATCAGTACCTCTAATAGGGTGGGTAAAGTTTTGATGCCTCACATAAGATATAGGGCTTCTTTGCTTTGTGCTTTGCTTTGAGTTCATGTTTCTAGGCTTTTGCCGATGATTATTTGACTTTATATCTCCCGCTTGTGCCTTTCCACGTTTGTCAACTCTCTTCCTTTCCTCTTGCTTGGCTCCCTGTCTAGCTTGAGATGGCCTAGTTTGATGAAAATGCTTCTGACGCTTTGCACCTATTATCAGAAGAAGTTAGACATACGACCTCATATGCTGTAAAAGACCCAAAAGCAAGGAGCCATCCTACGTGACCCCTTCTTTCATTTGAAAAAGCAAGAACCATACCTCCACTTATGCATGACATCTTCTTCCTCTTCATTGCTCTAGCAGCTGCGCCTCGTCTGTGCTTCTCAGCAAGGACTTTTGATCTTCCTGCTTCATTCTTCCAGCACTATATTGGGAGAGAAAAGCAAATTAACATTTTATAAGACAATAGGAAATAGAAGTCAACGCGAATTCACCTGTCTAAATGTCTTCAATTTGTATAGGTTACGGCCCTTCACAAGCAAAGGGAAAAGTGGAGGCAACTTCTTAATTCCCTTGCTCCACAATGCTTCAACCTTGCAAATCATTATCATTAACATATAAGAACTGAATGAACCACTGCATATATTAATCCCCACTTTCATTGGACAGGCACCAAAAGAAACTTAAAGACATGTAGTGAGACCAAGCAAATTCTTGTTTATCCAAAAATCAACACTCAATAACTCTAACCTTACCGTGAATGTATGCTGTTGTTTGGCTGCACCATAACTTTCCTTGACAATCCTTCCAGCAATAGTTCTCTTCCCCAGAACATTTCCTCTCCTTCTCACTTTGTCAAACCTGTTATGAATAAGATTCTTAATCACTTGTTAACTTCAATTTAGAACTTGAAATGTAAAAAAAGAAAATTCAAATGTTAAAGAAAAATAATAGGCAAAATAGGCCAATACTTCTCGAATACTTTCTGTGTGAACAATACAACATCTCCTTTACATACATCACCTTCATGGACAACCAAAAGGTTTACTTGTCAAATACAGCAATGATAAAAAAAAATAGAAGATACAAATTGCATAAAATGGATGAACAAGTGCACCAAAAGATGTGTTACCTGTACAATTAATGGTAAAGGAAGATCTGGGATATAGTGCATCACCGTTTCCATCTTTTAACCTGAGGTTTAAAAGATTGGAATTATCCTTTTCTAATCAAAATCACAACTTAACAACCATAAGCTTGGTGCCACTCATGATTGAGAACCCAAAAGGAACAACTCACAACACCTCAGAATTAGATTAGGGACCAAACCATCACAAAAATAGGAAGGTGATGAAAACTAAGTCACAAAACCTCATAAAGAGTTATTATGACTGCAAACGGCTCTACGAGTTCATACTGCAACAAACTGCTAACCTCCAGTGCTCCTTCATTCTATCTATACATTCTGCCTTGGTCCCTGATAATCTCAATCCGAGACTCCGTAAGTAAGCCTTGCATTCCGTCAGATTTAGTTCTTGTAGATCGCCACGTTCTGTATAAACGAGAGGCATTGCACAATATTACATACATTCGTTTTTGAAAAACTCCTGCACCAGGGGTTTGAATGTTCAAGTCAAAGGGCCTGATGAGATGACAATATCTCGAAGCATGGCAGTCAGATATTACAGAGTGGAGTAGGAAACAATTCAAGACATAGAAGTGGAAAAGGCTTGATGCACGGTTCATCCAAGAAATAGCAATACATTTTGGTAAAAAGGCAAAAAGCTCAAGGAAAGCCCTAACCTCGGAGGAGGCGGATAACTGTGTCGCAGGTGGATTGATTGTCGTTGTTGTCGATGTCGAGATCATCAGCAACACAAGTTTCATCCTCCTCGTCATCCTGATTGTCTGATTCACTCCCATCATCATCATCATCCTCATCTTCAGAACTAGCCTCCACACAACAATTGAAAATCATCAATCAGAACACCAAATAGCAATAAAGTGCATGTGATATGTATATTACCAGGAAGTAGAAGGGCTAGTCTCTTCTACACTGTCGTCGTCGTCGTCTTGATGATCGAATGCTTCTTCTGATTCTGATTCTGATTCTGATTCTGATTCGTCGCTGCTTTCTTCTTCTTCATCTTCATCTTCATCGGAAGACGAAGATGAGATTACAATGAGAGTGTGTTTTTTACCTTTCATCTCAACCTTTCAAATGTGATGAAAAGAGGGTAAAGAATCGAATTACGATGGCAGCCGGATTCGATTACGAAACAATCTATATATTTGCTCTTATAAGAAATGCTGGGGGGGTGTATTTGGTTGTATGAAACGACACCGTTTGACTGGAACAGCATTTTGGGTAAAAAAGTTCAAAAATCAAAACCCAGTGCTGGTCCTGCTAGCTTGACACGTGGACACAGGCCGACACAAAACTTGATCCGATACATACCTCATTCATTTATAATTCAATATTATCGGATTTATGTTGTACTGAACATAAGTCCTGTTTTATCAAGTACTAATTATTGCATGTACTTGAAAGTACAGAGTAATAAAAAATGATAAATAATAAATATATTTGTATTCATATCCAAAATCAAATCACAAACATAGAGGAGAGATAAATGAATTTAAACATTAGTTATAGTGGGGGTAAGAGGTGGTGGTAGTAGGAGACGGTGATGGTTGTGGTGGGTGGCAATAACCGTAGTGGTGGTGGTGGCGGCAGCGATGGCATCGGTGGCGGTGGGGGCGATGACGACGACAGTGGTTGTGGTAGTGGTGGCAGAGGTGGCGATGGTGGTGGCGGTGACGGCAGTGGTGGTGATGGCGGTGGTGGTGATGGAGGTGGCAGCAATGATGGTGGTGGTGGCGGTGGCGACAACGGTAGTGGTGGCGGCGACAGTGGTGTCGACGACAACGATGATGATGATGGTGGTGGCGGCGGCGATGGTGGTGGCGATAAGGGTGATGGTGGTGGCGGTGACGGCAGTGGTGGTGATGGCGGTGGTGGTGATGGAGGTGGCGGCAATGATGGTGGTGGTGGCGACGACAGTAGTGGTGGCGGCGGTGGCAGTGGTGGTGGTAGAGGTAGTGATGGTGGCGGTAGTGGTGGTAGAGGTAGTAGTGGTGGTGGTAGAGATAGTGGTGGAGCGGTTTCAAATGCTATTTTTTTTTTTTAAAGTACTTATGAGAAATAATTTTTAAAAATACTTTTAAAAAATCACTCTAAACACACCCTTAGGACCCTATTTTTTCTATTAAATTTAGGGTGTTAATATTAGCCGTTAAATTAACTTTAAAGTAAAATTTAAAGCGATTTGAACCGTGAAAAATAAAAGTCATTTTATTTATCTTTTAAAATTTGAATTGTAAGCTACTTTATTATATAGATATATATATGTATTATTTGATTTGAATTCATTTGATTTGATTTGAATAGCAAAAGTCATTTGATTTGAAACCAATGCCTAAAACAGGAGAAAAGCCATTAAAGCACACTGAACTCGTGGTTCAAAGTTTGAGGAAAATGATGAGAAATAGGTTGGAGATCTCTTAATTAGAAGGTGTAAAGAGAACAACAATTGATAAATGGCAATTGAACATATGTCAGAACATCAGGTACAAATCTAATAATCAATGGTGGAAATAGTCTCAAGTCACCTACATTCCAACACAAAATTAACTACAGATTTACAGTGGGAGACACAAATGCATAGGCTGACATTGCTGAGGTAGCAGCACACTGGCGGATGCGACTCCAATCTTCACCCAAAAACTAATGGTGGGCACAGGCTTCTGCCATGAACATGATGCCGTCCCTAATGAACTGTGTGCCACATCACATTTGCAGCGGTGAAAATCTCGGGAGAGTTAAAGGCCCTGAAAATGATCTTTAATCACCTCTTATCTGCATAATTAGTGGCCAACCAGGCAATGGAAAGCAACAATTGGGGCTACAAGAGGGCACCAAATGTTATTGAGCTTTCACAAGGGACCGGCTAGACGCACCGTGCAACAATTTGACAAACCCGAGAAAACTAAGCTTTCCATCAGTGTGCCTAATCCAGTCGTGTAGAACAGTATGAACAGGGACGGAAGGGCTAAGCCCAAGTTCCTGAAAGAAGTGTTTCAGAGCTTGTGTCATATAATAGTGAAATATACCAGTAAAGAATGAACTTCTCCATTGGCATTTCTATTAGATTAAATAGTAAAATTCCTTTATTGCATCAAAACAAAAGCACAACTCACCGAAGCTAACTCTTCAATGGCAATGGCCCTGTTCCCATCCTTCTCAAAAAGTTCATAGGCACAACGAGCATGTTGCTCCCACCGATCAAGTACCTCAAGCTGATAGATACTTAATGTAGCTGCACAGAATTCATCAAAATCCATCCTTCTGTATTGAAGTGCATTAAGCTGCCAATAAAGAAGACAAGAGTTTAGCAATCAATAGTGAGAACATCATACAAGACACAATTGATTCCAATGTCTATCAGAATAGTCAAAGGACAATACCGATGCCACGAAATCATGGACTCGGGAATCTTTCATTGCATCTGTTGCATTATTCATCAAGGCCTGACCAGCTCATAAAAGTTGAGAGAAACATTCAATTCAAAAACAGTAATGAAGTCTCAGCATTCTGCAGAAAACTAACCGTTTTAATATTATCCAAACTTATGGTGCCATTTTTGTTTGGTTCCAGCAGTGCAAATTGCTCCTTCAAATAAAATAGCTCATCTACAGTCAATGTTTTAGATAAAGCCTGCCACATTCCAATAAAAAGAAAATTGGGAAACAAAATATTAGAATATGTACAGAAAAATATAAGGCTAAATGTTAAACGAATAAATGAAAAAACTAGTAAGAATTACCAAAAAAAAAAATGTTTTTACCATGTCATTGAAGAATCTAGACCACCAGAACATATAAATTTAAAGAGAGATAATACGTAGTGGGCAATGGTAACTGTAACTTAAAGTTCATGCAGACACATCAATTAGAAAATTCAAAAAAAAACAAAAACAAAAACAAAAAGATCAGTTTACAGTTGCATAATGTACTCACCCGTAAAGCAGCTTTCCGGAGAGCAGATGAACGCATATAAGTCCTCATGAGTTTAAAAATAGATATATCCAGTGGCACTTTTGCATCATTACTATCTTTTATCCATGGATGACCTGTGGCAGAAAATATATTAGAAGCACTTCAGGAATATGAACAACAAAATGCAGAGGAGGAATGGTGTCAGTTGAGATACTCACTCAAGGCTTGAGCAGCAGTCATTCTTTTCCGTGGGTCCTTGTTCAATAGCCGTTTGACAAAGTCTTTTGCCTCAGAAGAGAGCGAAGGCCAAGGTGGTTCCTCAAAACTTGGATCAGCTTTTAAAACGGTACGAAAGATTCCAGACTCGGTTCGAGCCCAAAATGGACGGCTGCCACACAATAGAATATATGCTATAACACCAATACTCCAGACATCAGCCTCTGTACTGTACGATCTATGTAGAACTTCAGGTGCTACATAATATGCACTGCCGACAATGTCATTAAGCCTTTCATCTGGAAAACAGTTGAGATATCAAACTTATTAACCGACTCCCAGAGAAAATTAGATATATATAAACAAGAAGCAGAAGCGGTCTAAATTAGATTTGAAGGATAAACCTGGCTTCACAAAGTCTGACAACCCAAAATCTATGGCCTTCAGTTGTGAGTTTTCATCCTTAGACGTAAACAAGAAATTCTGATACATCAATTAGCTACCGTTAGATAACGAATATAAATATAAACCAAAAGACAATTGCAAATACAATATCTGAACATGGGGCAAAACAAAAAGTAATAACAACTAAGACACTGCCAAACTTCAGTGAATGTTAACACTCGTATCAACTGACAAATCATTTCTACTGAAAATTTGGAATTCAAAAGTCCAAGAAAAGTATTGTGGGGAAGAAAAAGAAAAATGGTAGGTGGGGGGACGGTATAGCCTAATTCTACTTGTCATTTGACTTATGGCTGCACTCAAGATTCTTCACCATATTGATTTGGACCAATATAAATTAGGATTTTCAAAAATCGAGGTAGTGAATTACAAAAGGATTTAGAGGGATCATAACATAACTCCAAAATTCGGAGAATCAGGTCATTAAAATGGATTGCTGCGAGACCACCTGGATAAATATCACCCACTCACCCTCCTCCGTACACCAGGATACATGTTTAAATCATATAGATCAGTAATTCAAAAATGTCTCTCACCTCTGGCTTAAGATCCCGGTGCACCACACCCTGAAGATGGCAAAATGATACAACATTCAATATTTGTATCATCACAGCCTTTGCATCATCTTCTGTGTATTTCCCACCCCTGCAAGCAAAGAAAGACAACTATATCACATGCCAATGATTGCAAAAGAACCTGATCTCTTACAAGTTACAATTTTCTCCTCTGGTCCAGCAATAAAATCCAAGATATAAAAAGAATACAAATACAACAATATTCAGTAAACTAACACAAACAGAAGTACCTTGCAAGAATTCTATCCAGGAGCTCTCCTCCTTCACATAACCTGAAAATATATTACAGATTAATAGATTAATAATACATTAAATGTTTTAAATAACTTACAAAATTTGCTCACAAATATATGTTTTTAGTGACTTAGAACAAAACATTACTATGTATTCTCGAGTAAATGAATGGACTCTTAAAAATATTGATTAAATTAAACCCACGTTGCAAAAAGAAGTGCTTAATCTGCTTCTTGATCACTATCCATATAGTATTAATACTAATTCATGGAGTCCAGAAAGGAAAAAAGCAATGATACTAAAAATGAGAAAGCATAGCAGGCTCCATAATAATATAAGCTGAACAAAAATATATTACTCACAAACAGCTTAGTTTGAAAGTGAAAAAGTCATGCTATCCATTAATCAACTAAGGGGTCTAAACTTCGTCACTACTAAGGCAATCAGGTCCACCAAACCTACAATAATCCAGAGAGTAAGATAAAATTCAGGTGAAGTGTAAAGATTAGAGCTTACTCCATCACGACGTAGACGTTATCATGGTCTTCAAATGCGTCATAAAATTGCACTAGATTATTATGTCCTGTCAAAGCTCTCAATATTTTGACCTCCCTTCTCACATCCTCGATGGCTATGGCAGTGGTCATCTGGGTAAAAATGACAAAACGATTAGAAAATAAGACACAAAACTTACAATCTAACTATAGTATCTTAAAAAAACCATGCCTTGTTAATAAACAGGTGTTATGCCAGCAGTATTAGTAGTACGTTTTTCAATTGGTAGTACATAGTGTTGAAATTAGACATAGGATTGACTCTCAAAAAACATATAGGCAAATAAACTTAAGATTATGTTTTCAATAATAAAACATCCAGCTACTGAAAAATGATTTGATTCGTTGGCAAGTGTCTCACAAAGCAAAAGAACAGTCTCAAAAGATTCTTTTCACAGCTTTATCAGCAACATCTATGAACTTATGTCAGGTTCATACCATCCAGCATCAATTGAGCCATTTTCTCGCTAAAGATAAAGTACTGTTTGCAAACCTTATTTTTTCATACTAGTAAGAAAAAAATCACAGGATGTGACCCAAAGGAAAAAAGACTACCATAATCAACAAATGAATGTGCCACAATTGAGTTTTGAATCCAATCTCGAAGCACGTTAACTTGTCTGCCACTGCCAGGATAGTCTCTCTACCTCAATGAAACACATTCATCTATAAAGTAAAAAGATGCAATAAGGCATCGAATTACATATGAAATACTCTCTCCAAGTCACTTAATGAACTTATTGATTCCAGGATCCCAGAGCAGGCATTTTGGTACCAATAAAACAGTCTTGCATTTTTCCAATATCTTTATGCTACAATCATTTTCATGAATACAAACAAGTATAAACATCACCATGAACTGTATCCATTAATGCAGCACAAAATACTAATCTTCCTCTATAAATACAATGACATATGCCTCCTTCAAAAGATCAGTTCTGCTACTGACAACAAGAGAACATAGGCAATTCTAGCCAAAAATATCTAAGCATCTCTCTTCTCATCCCAAAGCAATTCCTAAAGAACTCTGGACAATTAAGTCACATATACACGTAAACTTCCAGGCTCTATCATCAATGCAAGTATGGAATGAGCAGCCATTCACAATTATTAAATGTTTGTAGCTTGTATTCTTAATGCTACTTAGTCAATAGGGTGTAACTGACAATGGCAAGATCAAGTATCTGAACTGCACCCTGAAAGCATATCGATAAAATTACCACAGTGCTCTAAAATGCTCTCTCAGCTTCTAGTCATTAAACTTCAACGTGGAAATTTACATTTCTCCACAAACCAACCACTGATCAGCACCAATTTTAGCCTATCACTGAACATCCTATACAAGGAAACCTACAATATATCAGAAGAAATTAGGAGCTTCCTTTTTTTTCAATGCCTAATCACCACAAGTCTAACCTATTAGAGAGAAATGCGAGCTCTTCCAATATCAACTTAGATTTATAAAATTACATGAACATATATTAAAATTAAAAATTGCATCCAAGTCCAATTACACAAAATATCCCAAAAAAAGGACAAAATTATATATCCATCCTATGATCCTCAGTTCCCATAACCAAACTCGGTGCCTGCCAACAGAATTTGATCACCATAATTTCAAGGACTTTCAGCAAAAATTCAATGCCAGCAAACACAAAATCACACAGATCACACATTCATGATGCAAATTATCACCAATTCACTCATAACCAAAGAGAATAAGAGCAAAAAATTCCAAACCTTTGCTTTTGGAATGACCTTAACAGCCACCTCTTGTCCCGTAAGCTCACCTTTCTTGAACTTGGCCTTACAAGTATACCCAAAATGCCCTCTTCCAACCTCATCCCCAAGCTCATACTTGTTCCCAAAATGCTTCGAGAACCCAAAGCTCTTATCCAAACCCGAAACTCCATTCTCTGATTCATTCCCCTCTGGTATCGCCGCCTCGTTGGGCTTCACCGACCCTTGCCGCCGCGCCAACAGCGCCCTAATGTGCTTCGCCGGCGACGGAGGCGGAAACGGCCGCTTAAAAAACCGCTTCGGCGTCGAATTGGAGCTCGCATTCGCTGGAGATCTCGCCGGAGACTTCTTCGACAACCAATAATGAGCCGGACTCGGACTATAGAACGGAAAAAACGGAGACTTCTTACCTACCTCGGCCTCTTCTTTCTTCTTCTCCGGCTGATTGCTAAGGTTTTCGACATTTTCAAGGTTACCCTTAATCGGAACAGCGTTATTGCCCGCCGGAAGAGGGCTGTTTGTGGTGGATTGATCATTATCGGAGAGATTGGGTTCTGGGGAGGGTCTGGAAGTGCAACCACCCATTTTGGGTTGTTCGTTTAATCTTTCCTCCCCAAACACAATCTATCAAGAACCCTAGTTCAGAACATAATGGAACTGGAATATTTTTTTTTTTTGGGTAATTTAATCAAATGGGTTTACTTTGAAATTTGTCTGGGGCGATGGAGATTGAGGAGAGAGAAAGAGGGATCTGAAGATGGTGATAAAAAGGAAACGACGATGGCGTTCACTTTTGTCGAGGTCTATGGGCTCAGTTCAAGCTTTGTTGAATTGAAAAGGAAATTTAAAAATAAAAAATAAAAATCACAATTAATTAAAAAATACAGTAAAACTGTAAAAGGATTGAGGATCATGAATGTGGACGAAGGGTGGTCCATCCAGGCTATACAATTGGTGTCCACGTGGCGAAATATGATTGAGTATTTCGACTACTTTATGGTTTTTGTAGTTGTTTGATTTTGATGTTTAGTTTTGGGGAGGATTAAGGTGGGTCCGAGGTTTTAATTGAGGGGCGGCGGTGGGTGTAGGAAGACGAAAATGCCCTTAAATTTGACTAAATTTGTCGCATGTATTTGGTTTTGGGGCAAAAGAAAATGTGAGGAATAAGATACAATTCCTTTGGGACTCTTGGCTTACCTTACTTCCAGTATCGCAAGGAATCCCAAAATCCAGGTGCTTTATTAAAGGGCGATCAGGTTTGACTTTCCGATTTTAAAATTTAATAGTAAAAATGATGAATATTAAATTAGTCGCTTATCTTTTTATAATAAGATTTAAATTTTGAAAATTTTAATTATGATTCGATTTAAATCAAATATGTTGTTTGTAATATGTAGATGACGTAATCGTATGATTTTTGATAAAATTCAAATATAAAACAAGGCATTATTAGGTATAAGTTTAAAAACCAGCTTATCTCACATGCAGTATTATTATTGAATTGACAGTAAATTTTATGAAATAATAGAACGTATTACTAATCCAAAAATGAAAATGTATTAGATCCTAAATAATATCTCTAAATTAGATTTTCATTGTACTACTCTCAAGCATAATCTATAGCTAATCTCATTTTCACACGTAATATATTTGTTGTTAAGGGATGATAAACGAATCGAACAAACGGATTCAAATTCGAATATGGCGAGCTCGTTTTTCAAAATGTAAAGCTTCTTCTATGCGAATGTATAAACAAACACATGTGAGGTTCAATTATACTTGGTCCAAAAGCAACCACTAAATGATATTAAAATTTGATTAAATGATTATAATCCCGCTTATGCTGGTTAATAAGCTACAATTAAGAAAGCTGATATGTATTGAAAACAAGGAAGAGAAAATGTCAACGAAAAGATATGTCAAAACTAGATGAATACAAAAACAGGAAGTATGGATCAATTCTAACCTCGTCTATGTAAGGGATGACGTTCAATAATACTAAATCCACCGATTTCTTATACCAAATTCACATTCCAAATGATACGTCCGCATTCATCACTATCATGTATATGAGTCCCATTAGAGTATATTGGTAATAAAGTCAAGAAGGACGTAGTCAAGGAGATAACTTCTAAGGAAAGTAATTTGACCCATAAAAGCGAGGATTTGGAAGAGAGGGTTGTTACTGGGTCAACTATGATAGTTATTGTCATATATAAGAGTCTCATTAATATTTTACGATAGTGATTGTCTATGAATGGGCTTTACCGCTTACCCCTCAAAGTTTTAGGCTAAAGTCATGAATGGAGAGTAGTTATGACATAGAGGGTGGCATGATCCCACTCAATCATAACAGACTTCTCAAAAAAAAAATGTGAAAGTTGATGTACGTTTATCTTAAGGAAGAGGGTGGCCCCTACCTACCTCCTACTTGGGACCATGCTTGCTTTCAACTACTATTTTGAAGGGCTATACAGTATACACTTCTCCCCAGTGATGTCTCACACATACATTTCTGAGGAACTATATTCTAATTTTGAAACCAACCCCAAATCAGTTTAGTATTCTTAGATGGTACTATACTATTCCGCAATCGTTGTAACTTCAAAATGTTCTCTCTGTTGCCAAATTATGTACCTTTTTATAACGTGCAAGTCAAAGGGATCCAGCCCCCCCCCCCCCCCCCCCCCCCCCCCAAAAAAAAAAGTACAAGGCAAGAGGTCATCTCTGGGAGGCGTACATAAAATAATATTGGTACAATTTGTTGTATCAATGATATTACTTACCAATCAATGAACTGCTAGTTGGGGAGGTTCATTACGCGATAGCTAGCCAGACATTCTTGGAAAGAGAACAACTTACTGATATCGAACAGATCAATTTCTGGTGCCAAAGTCGAATCAATAAAGAAGGGATCAATAGTTGAATGTAACAAGTAAGCAAACTCCGGTCAGGACCACAGAAAGTTTCCAATGAATACAATTATTTGAACAAATTTGCAACAGAAAGTTGTCATCGAAATGACAGAACTAGAACTCCAAAATGCGCTTGGATTGTTCACATTATTGATTCGACGATACTTGAGTTTGAAGTTTCACATCTTATGCTTGGATTGGATTGTTCTCACCTACAAATCAGAGCCATGTGGTGCCAGTAGTCAGTCTGTGTCACTCAACTTCAATCAATTTGATATGTATTGGACCAATACAGATCCCTGTCAAGCCATTGCTATTGCACATGGAATATTTAAGACTCACAATCAGTTTGGAAGACTAGTTTGAGCTCAGAAATTAGGTCTCAAAAACCAGAAAGGACCACAGGATGTCATCATGACTTTGAAGTACTGTCCTGACTATAGGAAGATGTAAAAATTTCTATGTCATGTGAAAGTTGGGGGAATGCATATTTAGACATTATATCAGCTGAAGAAAAAATGGCACAACTGTAGACAATAATGGAATGTCACTTAAATGGGTTCCTCCTGCACCACCGATGTATATGATTAACAGGAAAGACCTCTTCGAACGCTGAATTGATTGAAATAATTGAATATATCCTTCACTTACAGGTATTGAGTCCCTCTGCGGGTGTGGCATCAATGAACTAACCGGAAACTCGATCCCCACCGAAACCTGACTTCAGAAATCCTGCTTGGCTGAGATGACTAACATCTCCCCATGCTTTTATGGTCCATTCATCATCAGACAAGTGAAATACATTAACAGATGTATTCAATATTTTCCCTGCCCGCCCATGTGGAGAAGCCCGCTTATGAAGTGCTCTAATAACACCACCATGAGTGACCACAACTACTCGCTCTCCTGCAATGGAAATAAGGATCATAATTGCACGCAAACTTTCTTCTCATTGTTAACCATGAACCTACAAATACCTTTGTGCTTCTCTCCAATTCTCTGCAACGAAGATGTGCAGCGCTGATAAAGTTGATCAAGACTTTCTCCACCACCCTGCATATGCATTTCAGGTATGGATCACTAAAAAATGCCCGTAATGAATCCATGCCCAAGCAAACTTTCTAGTTAGGTATGCATTATCCTAAGAGAATGCACCGCAAGAATTTGAATAACAGAAAAGCTTATAATAGAAAGCATCTTCTGGCAAGAGCCATACAAAAATGTGTAATTAAACGCAAGTAGGAACAATTAAATGAGCAGCAGAAAAAATTTTGTTTTCAATGCGCAACAGAACACAGAAGATGAACTTATTTTAGTAGCCCAATGCATTGAGCTGGCATCATAGTGTCAACTAATCTCAGCAGCATCTCAGATTACAAGTGCAAGCTGGACTGAGCCAAGCATCCAGCAAGCCCAACCTCATCCTTAAATCATTTAGCCCGAGTAAGCTAGATTCACTAGATGAACATTAGAAAAGGATGGCAGGCCCAACTGTAGCACCCTATTGCAAGAAAGATAACCTGACCAACAGCTCACACTCAGACCCAAAATTGTTAGATTTAAAGCAATGCTGCTGACCATCTAACCTATGATTGATTTGTTTCCAGCTGGCTAGGCAACACTGTGCTTCAAACAGAAGCTTTGTACAAATAGCCCAAACGGGGTTAGCCAGTTAGCCTGCCACATTTTGCAGCCCTATCCATGGGATTCTCCTAAGGTGTGCTTTTGTTGAAAAAAACTGTAGATTATGCAAATAAAAAATTTAAATCACAACTCACACCATATTGGTTACTACTTCACAGGTATTAAACAGAATCCTTACTGGGATTTCTTGATCTGTCCTGCGAGATACAAAAGCTTGATGAGCTTTACGATTTAATTTGACAGCTTCGTGGTATACAACACCTTGAAGTTCTCCTAAATGTCTTTCCCGTAGGTCTGGATCTTTAACAACCTGAAATAAGAACAACAAATAGGCTTGTAATGATACCAGATATAAAGCTATGCCAGTCACCTTGACTGCATTCGGCTTCGTAAAAACTGAGCTCTATTGTCCCTGGAAAAACTCGTCAGTATAGAATCTCAATTTGAACACCCCCCCCCCCCCCCAAAAAAAAAAAAAAAAACCCCCATACAATAAATAAATAAATAAATAAGAAAAAGGACAATTCATGAAAGTGCAGAGTTTAGATTCAGATCCCAATTTTCACTGTTGAGTGCACAAGTCATGTTCTCACTAAGGAGAGCTTTGGGTACCTCTTTTACATACATACATCCTTTACACGATAATTTTTCATAACACCTAAAAACATTAGAAAAAGTATGACCCTAATAATTATTAATAACCACTGCTATGTCATCAGTATACGGACTACCTTACAATAAGTATGTCTATGTTATTTATGTCCATCCTCAATAGATTTTAAAGCCACGACTCACAATACAATAAATTTTTCCACAGGCACAACAGATTCTTTTTTTCTAAATATGGTAAAGGCATGTCAAATTTGTGTGTTTCAATGTTGTTCCTTGTAATGCTGGTTATCCCTTCATCCTTCTCCATGATACTTCCTTCTATCTCACTTATCCTTATAATTCGACATTGAGAGTGACATTCCAATGGTGTTTAGTATGTACTTCCCTACTGGCTACTTTGACTTTGGATACCTAAATGTTTTCATTCTTATGATCAAATTGGGTCACACTATACACGTTATTTTAAAATGTAATTTCATGCCACGGCCTTGTTGAATTTAAAATTCAAAGTGCAAATGAATGTCAATTTCTTAAAGTTGCTTTTGAATTCATACCTCAACCCCACCACAGCTGCTTGCTATTACCTCTGCTGTCTCAAAAGCTCGCTTCAGATCAGATGAGTACACAGCAGAGATTTTAGGCTCCCTGGAGAGTCGATCAGCCACCTTCAACAAAATAGAAAACAAAAATAATTGGTCAGACTTATATATATATATATATATAGAAATACATGCCAATAGAGGTTATAACTTACTGCCACTGCTTGCTGTCTCCCAATCTCATTTAAGTCAATATCTATGTGTCCCTAGTAAAACACAAATAAAGTTGAGGGCAAAACTCATTACATGAAACTAGAGGAAGCACAAGAATATACTTTTAATAAACAAATCATATGGAAATGGAATACATTAATCTATTCTACACCTTCAAAAAAGCAGGGATCCCAAAATTCTCAACTAACCCCAAAAAAATATTATATTTTCTTCATGCGAATGGACACAGACACACCTGAATTCTATTATCGGCATTCCACTCAGTTTCACCGTGACGAACTACAATAATCTCCGCATATTGCGGTTTAACCGAATCCAAATTACCGTCACCGTCGTGTAGAGATTGAGGCACAACGCTGATGAAAAGGAATAGAAAAAAAAATTCCCAACGTGAATTTCCAGTACAAGAAAACAACACTGATGATGCATAAACATATAATTTGCTAAATTGTACTACGATCAAATTTTTTTAAAAAAAAAATGAAAGATCGAACCTCAAATTTAACATACATGTATATATACGAACCTAGAATGAGAATCGGCCATTGAAGAGCGAGAATCTCTGAGGAGGTGAATCGGCCGATGAGTCGAGATTGAGCTTCGAATAATGCTGCACCTCCGCCTGAGACCTTTTTGCTTCCAAATGGAAATGGGAAGAAGAGTTAGGCAAAGGGGATTAACGGCCTGTGACGGAGAAGCATAGGTGTAGTAGGGAAGCATGCGCGGGGTGCTTAGTGCGCTCATATTTTGGGCCAGCCCAGAGTAGCTGAAGCCCTGTACAGTTTTTATGTGAACCCATTTAGTCCACGATCCGGCCGGCAATTTATTTCTATGGAGTAAAATTTTATAGAATACTAGTTATTGTCTATGCCTGAAGACACAAAGTAATAACAAAAAATTGTCAACAATAAATATATTTGTATTCACATTTAAAATTAAATCACAAATATAGAGAAGAGATAAAGAAATTTAAGCACCGGTTATAATGGGAGTGAGCGATAGTAGTGATGTGGGCGGTAGTGACGATGGTGGTGGTAGTGGTGATGGTCGTTGGGGTGGTGGTGGGGTGGCGACATTGATGGTGACGACAGCGATGGTGGTGACAGAGGTGGTGGTAGGGTGACGACGGTGGAGGTGGTAGTGGTAGTGGTGATGGTGGTGGGGTAGGGTGGCAGTGGTGGTGGGGTGGTGGTTCCAAATGTTTTTTTTTTTTTAAGTACTTATGAGAAATTATAAGTATTAAAAGCATTTTTAAAAATTCATTTCAAACACACCTTTAGAGTCATATTTTCCCAATTAAATTTGGAGTGTTAATATTAGTCGTCGGATTAACTTTAAAGTAAAATTTAAAGAGATCTCAACCGCGAATAACAAAAGTCATTTTGTTTATCTTTTGAGATTTTAATTGTATTGACTTTATTTTATAAATATTTTCATTTTTTAATAAATTATTTATCATGAGATTCTTTGCATATATATAGGTGGTGACCAACTAATCAATCTATTGATTTTTATCAAACCCTAATAAATACAAATTTAGAGTATTTTATATAATCAAATCTAATAATCATCATGATTAAACAAGGTAATCGACAAATCTCATGTCAATCGTGATTCACGATAATGACCCCTTATTTTTTCTAAATAGAAGAATGTAGTGCTCTACCCCATTCTCTAATGCACACGAGTGATGGAAAGCTGATGCATTAAAAGGTGCATTGAGATGGGAAAATATTGAAATGGAGACGATTATAACATATATATAAGACTTTATCTCCTAGTCATATCTATCCATCAAAGAAGTTCTAAGAAAGTGATAAGACTTTCACTCCTTATTTTTAGGGAAATCACACCCCACATATAACCAATTAAGTTACAATCTTTAACCCATGATTAAAATACGCAAGACTAATAGAAATGTTTTATTAAAATAATAAACATAATCTATCAAAGAGAAAAATGACAAAAAAAATAAAATATTGAACCATATTTTAATCCTATTATTTAAAAAAAATGAGGAGTAAATTGATGATCATTCTAGATAGAATCTAATTATTGTTGTTTATTTGAAGTAACTAAGGAGCATATGTGGCCCATATTTTTTCAAATAAGTTTTCATCATGTGTTTTTTATTTGTGATTATATCCTAAACTCAGATTGCATATAATCATTCACAAATAATTACAGAAGTGAGCGACAAACTCAAGCAAGAATAGATAAAAGGGTAGTTAAAATAGTAATATAGACGCGCTGAAAATTTGGACATTATGAATTTGAATCTTGGTAACACCTTGAAACTAGGTTACAAAAAATTTATTCCTTATGACTACCCTAGTCCTGACATAAATGATCTGTCTTTGACTGAACCGAGGTGAGATTAATCGAAGTATACATAAACTGATCTGACATAAATAATCTGTCTTTGACCGAATCGATGTGAGATTAATCGAGGTATACATAAATTGATTTGAACAACCCTACCGTTGAAAGAAAAAAAAAAAAAAGATGAAGCTGGACACGAGAAGAACGCCAAGCTAAATCAAAAAATAAAAAGTAGTCTCACGGTAACAAGAAGATCTAAAGAGACTTCACTGGCGCATTGGCCGAGTTTCAACGGCAAAAGGAACAAAAGCTTGGAGCCCAGGAAAACCAAGACTAAGCTGTAAGAAAACTGAAAGAAGTACACTCCATCAACCAATCAAGGAAAAAGAAAATGAGAGAACTCATAAATGGTGGTGGGACTGGTGGAAGAGATGCAGAACAAGGTTCAAGGACCAGAAACTGAGCACAAGTCAACACTGGACAGAGATTGCTTCCCCTACCTAAAGCATAAGCCAGATTATCTGCAGAAGCTAGTCAAAGAATCCCACAACAATTGAGATGACCAAAAGTCTAAAAATGAAATATTAATCAAGAAAAATAAACCATCCATTTTTGTTCAAATAAGAACTTCCTTTTGCACGAAAGATATAACAAGTTTGGATGATATTGGATGTGTTCGTCAACTACCAATGATGTCAAGCTACAACCTCGCTTCACAGCAAACAAAAATGTTCAGAACAAAAATTGGTTCAAACTTTGACCTACTAAAATTGTTGTCTCGAAAGTATCTGGAAAATTTTTTCTGTTCTGCATCAAAACCTGTAGAAAATCAAAACAGAGATTACTTGAGCTTGAAGCACAGAAAGACACCAATCATTAAAACGCAAGCAACGACCTCCATAGCTGATTGTGTTGAGCTAAATGCGAATTTGAATTGAGTAAACCTGATTTATGAAGGAAAGTTAATCGAGCTCATCACCTGATGATTCCTAATCTATCAAAAGCAGTGAACTAGGAAGCCTGAACCATCTCTCTATATAAGCTAGTATGTGGTCATGAAGTTTATAAAGTGATAAACTCGTCTAGCAAAGCCTGCATTCAAAAATTACTACCAAAAAGTTAGTACCATTTTTTTATGAATATAAAGAAACGCTTATTGTTAAGTAGTGACAGACCATACGACAGCATCGACTTTACTGGAACATTCTTGAGTAAGCCTTTTTCTCCTGATCACGTCTATCAGCAATCTGCAGATGATTGTAACTATTAATCAAATACGCAGAAGGTTTGGAAAAAAAATCTACATGTGCAATCAAAGAATCATATAAAGAAAAGTCACTGGCCTTCTTCTTTGCTGCAGCGAGCTCTTTCTTTATGCCACCTGAATGACAAAATGCATAAACCAACACCATCGGCAGTCAGAACTTAATGGTAAAAACAAAAAGATATTTTCAAAAAGGAGGAATGCCAATACGGCCTTCCATTAGTTCCCTTAAACCACACTTTTTCTCTTGTTATATCTTACAGTTATGACAAAAATATCAAAAATATATGGAACCTACCATCATTTGGTTCCAATACTAATGCTTTCTTGAAACTTTCAACTGAAGCATCTATATCATTAAGTGCCATATACGCCTGAAGAATTAACAGGAAATCAATTACCATACATCACAAAAGCTTCACAATAAAATTTAAGAAGTTAGGTTGTTCACATCAAAACAAAACAGATACTGTGTAAACAGGACATCTCTTATAAGTACGAGGTGGAAGTGGAGTTATTCTAGAAAAGTTATACTATCAAACTAAATTCACCATGTTCTACGTTCAGACAGATAAGCTTTTGGGGAGTCATCGTACAAATTGATCATAATATTAAAGCTCAGGATAAGGTAGAAAAAGAATAATGAAACTAAGGCATGATGCTACAGTAATAATGAAGTTTGGCATATGGTGGGGACATTGTGGGTTTATCTCCCGATTACCACCAAAAAGAAGAGAAAGTTTGATTTGGATGAGTGAAATCTCTGCGTTTCTCAGATTTGGTCTCAGGGTTGGTGCCACAATGGTTGAGTAATCCATCAATAATTTAATGTTGGATACTGAAACCCGGGTGAGATTCAACGTGGGAAAGTAGAATGAAAGAAAAGCCAAATATCTTCATATAATGGTACTAATTGAGTGTTTAATTAACCTGACACTTACTACAAAGCAGTGCAGTACGAATGTCATTTCTATGCCCTGATCAAAATTAACAACAAATTGAACAAGTTCACAAGATTAAGATAAAGAACTTGGTCTGAAAATGAAAGAAAAGAAATTAAAAAACAATGATCAAGAACAGCATAGAAGTGAATCAATCCCTACAACTTTCAGGAGATAGAACTTAGAAATTTACTACACATACTGAGAAAGGTACTGCTGTTTTCATAAACATGAGAATCCCCAATCTCCTTCATAACACCATCACATACTGCAGGTTATTCAACTAGATAATAATAGCAAAGTTACAAGCCAAATCCTCGTACTAATTTTGGCCGTACTTTGAATCTTAGAATGTTTTTTCTTGGAACAAGACATGCTAATGGATTAAGTATTAACATTGTCGAGTAGGTTACTGTAAGTGAGATAGCCATGGCAGAAGTGTGATGAACCTATTTTAACAAGTATGATTGAAATGTACTTTGAAAAACCATTAAGAAAGTAAAACTCACCATTCAAATCAGGCACTAAATTAGATAATCTACACAATACAGCAGTCCACTAGATGAAAAGTACACAATTGCTCTTATATAAGAACCAACCTGGCCTTGGCGAAAGAAAGCTTTTGCATTATCTTCTAGATCACGAATAGCGAAGTCTGAGTCCAGCAATGCTCCTTTTAAATCCCCCAACTTCAGTTTGCAGGCCTAAAGAGTCATGTCACACATCAGTTGGCAGAAAAGAGAGCTTTTTTCTGAACATGTCGGATGACGAGGAAAGACATGCTGCCTGACAAATAACAGCGGACATGTCCATTACGAAGCAACTGAAGCTTTGAAGACGTGCCAGCCTAGAATTTGTGAAAGCATTTTGACTTATGGTGTTGTTCCAGAAATATGCTAGTCCTAGATCTCCTTAAAAGGACAAAAACTCAGAGTGAACGTTAGGGGAGAAAAATCAAAATAGAGAAAATGTTTAAATATGTACTCAAGGAATGTTCAGACAATTAAGCATATTAGTAGATTGCACTCTAATAATCACCCTTTTCCTATGTTATCCGACAATTCTCAATCCATAGATCAACTACTCGAGAAGCCATCAACATACTACCAAACCATGGGTTAAAAGCAAACACAATTGAAAACATAATCAATAATCAAGAATTCCAAAAACTAATATGCCACCAACTTTTGACTTCTCAAAGATAACAATTAAGAAAACTTACAGAACTATTTGTAAATATCTGAGACTTTGTCTTCCTCAAAGATTGACTTTTCTCTGCACAATGGCACGTACAATGACATTAGAGGGATTGCTGTAGGACGTTTGCCAACACTAGTTCTACTAATGGTGATTCATGGGCATATAAAATGGTGGACCTTCATCAATGTCTTCGTTCTCCCAGCATATATCCAAGTAGAGCAGAGCCTTTCGATATTTTCTGAGGGCCATTTTATACTCTTGCTTCTGCACGTGAAACCAGCAAGGAATCCAGTAATCAAACGAAAAACCATTGAAAGCAAAGGAACAACCGAAGTCTAATTTCCTGTAAAACCTAAAAGACTAGGACAATCATCATCTATTGGATAAAATAATTTTATTTGAAAAGGCGATATAGAATAATTCTCTGGATTTTTCAATTTCATATTAGGAAAACAATATGCATCAAATAAAATGATGGACTTTAGATGATCATAACATGAATTGGAACCATGAGACAGACAGAACCAAACATATATATACAACAACTACCTTGTATTGTTCATTTCCAAAAGCTTTGATAGAGTCCACAGCATTCATCCACCAAGAAATTTCATCTGGTTTCACGTTAAGGTCAGCTGGCCAATCAGGAAAAGTGTCACCATCATTGAAGAAGTTAGATATCCCATCATCTGCACCCTCAGGAAGTTCTCCACAATCCTCTATTATAATATCAAGAGTGGGCAACTCATTGTCTCCTGTAGGAACGTGCTCAATTGAACGAACCACCCCCATTCCTTTAATTACCTTGCCAAATACAACATGCTTTCCATCCAGATGCGAAGTTCGGGTTGTGGTGATAAAAAACTGAGAACCATTGGTATTTGGACCAGAATTAGCCATTGATAACATTCCCTTTCTTTCATGTTTCAACTCAAAATTTTCATCTTCAAATTTCAAGCCATAAATAGATTCTCCACCAGTGCCATTCCTAGCAGATACATCGCCACCTTGTATCATAAAGCCTTTGATAATGCGATGAAAACAGGAGCCCTGCAATTAGTACTCATCTATGATTAGCAAAAAAGAGAAAGAAGATCCCAAGACAGGTCTTTACGACCATGATGACAATATGAATGCCCTAAAGAACCCTCATAAATACAATTCACTTTCCACATTCTTTCTGCACAATTGTAGAATTTATCTATCTTTTTTGGTTAAATAGATTTCATGTCACTTTCCGCAAATAGATTTCATGTCACATTGATATGATGAGTTAGCTATATCATGAAAAAGCTATTGACGGGTTCCAGTATAGATGAAATTGACCTGTACTCAATTCAACAAAACAATATACTGCTGATGGTAGTGATAACCTAATATTTTGTAAGATCACAACTCATGAACTTATGGAGATAATAGTCGCTTCTCTAGAAATATTCACCACTTTTTGATATGCATTAGCCTATGAAGAGACCTACTTCACCTATGTCCAATTTTATTATATTCATGATCCTAATCACTACATGGATTCCATGGCATATAAACAACATGAATCTGCCAAGTACCAATTTATCCATATTGAAAAAATCAGCGGCAAGTTATCCATGAGAGACTCAAATATGGCTCCAATTGCAAGCCAATTTTCATCACCAAGAACGCTCTGGAGTGTAATCTTTCTGAATAATCAAGTAACCAGTTAATTACATGGTTAAAAGTTCTAACATTAGTCAAACTTACAGTGACTGCTGCCTAACTATGTCAAATTAAATGTAAATATTCCTGAAAATGCTCAAATATGAAAGGGGAGAAAAACATAACAAAGAAAAGAACACCAGTGAAGACATATAACAAAATACAAAAAACAAATTCAACTACACATGTGGAGTTTTAACAAATAAATCGCACGAATGCTAACTATGTCATTTGGAAAGCTAATCTTTTTCAGCATTTAGAAAAACATGGTGAGAGCCAGAATCATCTGAGACGTCATATAGGAAGCTTGCACAATAAAACTGGAAATCATGATGCTCATAGTTTTCTTTAACCCTTAAAATTTATAAAACCCATCAAAAAATCAAGAAACTGTAAATTTTTTAAAAACTCGAAGTTCTGAGCCATGGATTTGCTTCATAAATCATAAATAGACTATACACCAGATCTAATAGTTGTTACTTTTTTGTATCTAAAAGTTATTACCGACAAATCAAGCATGAGATCCTATTCAAACGTATCATTTTTACGTTTCAGCATCAACCTAGGACAGACATATACATTGGGAATACAAAGTAGCAAAGATAAACATCAACACACACATACATTAGCACAAACACATACGAATATAAAAGTTATGCATAAACATGTAGATATATATATATATATATATATATATATATATATATATATAGAGAGAGAGAGAGAGAGAGAGAGAGAGAGAGAGAGAGAGAGAGGGGAGGGGGGGAGGACCTTAAAATGGAGGGGAACACCGGTGTTGGGGCCAATGCCCTTCTCTCCGGTACAGAGAGCCCTGAAGTTTTCGGCGGTTATTGGGACAACATCTTTGTAAAGCTCTATAACTATCCTCCCTTCCAGCTCTCCTCCAATGCTTATGTCGAAGTAGCACCTTGGGTTCACCATTCTCTCTCTGTCTCTCCACTCCTGACTCTCCTTTCTTCACCACGAACACAAACACACAACACGAGAGGAGAGAGACAAAACCCTAAACCCCGGTATTTAAAGTTGAACAGAAGAGTGGGGGTAGTGTGGAGGATACAAAAAGAGTTGTTGGGGGTGATGCTAGGATACGCATTGAACAGTAGTGCGCTTCGTCGTTATTGTGAGGAGTTGATTCAGTGATGCGAAGGCGTTCGTGTTCTACAAGTGGTATGCACCGTCAGATTAAGTTGGGGACACAGATAAGCGCTGATTTTGTGGTAGAGGACAGGACATTCTTAGATGGTGGCAGGGGTTTGAGTTTTTGTGAGGCGAGAACCCACCCTGTTTGATGGGGGACAGGACGTGACGGAAGTGACACCTGCCCGTCGATTTAGGGAATAGGACAGGATTAGGTGTCGTGTCGGCACATAGACAGCCACTTCTAAGAAAGTCTACGGTACAGAAATCATACAGTCAATTATCATTTTTTATCATACAATTATAACTTTAAGATAATAAGTCACAAGTAAATTATAAACTATTGGTATCGCTTTTAATTTTTTATTATTGTTAATATCTTTTAAAATTATAATTTAATATTAAAAAATTATAATTTTTGATACGATACTATCGAGGGTACCATAATATTTCCCCTCATATCAATTCTCTATTTTTCTTTTTCTTTTTGTTTCTATTTGTAAGACAATAACATTAAAGAGGAACATAAAGATGTCATTTATCGTAAATTCTTTTTCTATTTATTTTTATTTTTTGGATATGATAGATAAAAAGTTAGACGGATAAATATTTTATTATTTGATTTAAAGAAAAAAATGGAGGAAAAGAACCAACATATAAATTAAAAATTTTCATTTGATCTGGTATATAAATTTAATTTATCATTTTTGTTTGAGTAATGTGTAAAAAAAATTATATAATTTATAATTTTATACACAAAAAATGAACAAATGCAATAATTAATAGATCACATATCTTAATCACATGTTAGTTAAAGAAATATTTTAAAATTGAATCCCTCGTACTAAATAGTATTTTAAAGACATGATAATACAAGACATGCAAGTAAGAAGGGTATAAATGTAAATTAACTTTATTACAATATAGTAGGCAACTTCTCGTGCTAAAAATGGTGAGATTTTCTATCCAATTTTCCTTTCCTTTCCATTTTCTCCTCAAACCAAACAATAAAAAAAAAAAATCATTTTTCCTCCCATTTTTCATCCTCACTTTTTTATCAATCCCTTTTTAGTGCTACCAAACATAGGCTTAAGTTCCCAAGATTGTTGTACCTCCTAGATCGTATTACCCACCCGAATTGCTCCTTAGCCTTGGTGAGAGAATTTTGCAGTCATTTATGATCTGTTTGGCAGAGTGAATAAAAAAATAAAAAGATGAAAAATAATAATGATATACTATTTATCATTTAAGGGAAGAATTCTTTCTTTCTTCTTTTGTGTTTGGTAAGATGAATAAAAAGTAGGAATGATTGATTTTTTTGTATTTGATAATATGAAAAAAAAAAATTTATATTTTCCTCTATTTTAAAAAAAAAATATAAACACATATTTTACCATTATATATATATATATCTATATAATAAAGTAGCTTACAATTCAAATCTTAAAAGATAAACAAAATGACTTTTGCTATTCGCGGTTTAGATCACTTTAAATTTTACTTTAAAGTTAATCTAATGGCTAATATTAACACCATAAATTTAATAAGAAAAATTGGTCCCTAAGGGTGTGTTTGGAGTGATTTTTTAAAAGTACTTCTAAAAATTATTTTTCATAAATACTTTAAAACAAAAAATAGTGTTTGAAACCGCCCCACTACTACCTCTACCACCACCACCACCACCGTTACCACCACCACCACCACCACCACCCCCACCGCCGCCACCGCCGCCACCGTCACTACCATCACCACTGCCCTGGCCATCACAGTCATTGCCACCCACCACAACCATCATCGTCTCCTACCACCACCACTGACGCCCACCATC
This sequence comes from Ilex aquifolium, assembly GCA_951799425.1. Classification (NCBI taxonomy): domain Eukaryota; kingdom Viridiplantae; phylum Streptophyta; class Magnoliopsida; order Aquifoliales; family Aquifoliaceae; genus Ilex; species Ilex aquifolium. Next base: position 4,209,151 of record OX637398.1, on the reverse strand, counting down.
TCTCACCCTCACTACAAACCGATGTTTAAATTCCTATATCTCTTCTCTATGTTTGTAATTTGATTTTGTATATGAATACAAATATATTTATTATTTATCATTTTTTATTACACTGTGCCTTCAGGCACAGGTAATAACTAGTATATAATAAAGTAGCTTACAATTCAAATCTCAAAAGATAAACAAAATGACTTTTGTTTTTCGCGGTTGAGATCGCTTTAAATTTTACTTTAAAGTTAATCTAACGGCTAATATTAACACCATAAATTTAATAGGAAAAATAGGTCCCTAAGGGTGTGTGTTAGAGTTACTTTTTAAAAATACTTCTAGAAATTATTTTTCTTAAATACTTTTTTAAAAAAAAAAATAGTGTTTCAAACCACTCCACCACTACCTCTACCACCACCACCCCCACCACCACTACCTCTACCGCCACCGCCACCGCCACCGCCGCCGCCGCCACCACAGTCACCGTTGCCGCCACCACCACCGTCACCGTTGTCGTCGCCGCCCCTGCCACGACCAGCACCGTCGCCGTCGCCGTTGCCGCCACCACTACCACCGCCCCCACAACCACCACCACCGCCGCCGCCGCCACCACCACCACCGTTGCCGCCGCCACCACCACCATCGCCACCACCACCACCGCTGCCACCATCACCACCGTCGCCGCCGCCGCCACCACCACGGTCATTGCCACCCACCACAATCATCACCGTCTCCTACCACCACCACTTCTCACCCCCACTACAACCGATGCTTAAATGCATTTATCTCTCTTCTATATTTGTGATTTTGATTTTGGATATGAATACAAATATATTTATTGTTTACCATTTTTTATTACTTTGTGCCTTCAGGCACAGACAATAATTAGTATATATAAAAAAGTAGCTTACAATTCAAATCTCAAAAGATAAACAAAATGACTTTTGTTTTTCGCGATTGAGATCGCTTTAAATTTTACTTAAAGTTAATCTAACGGCTAATATTAACATCCTAAATTTAATAGGAAAAATAGGCCCCTAAGGGTGTGTTTGGAATTACTTTTTAAAAGTACTTCTAGAAATTATTTATCATAAATACTTTAAAAAAAAAAAAATAGTGTTTGAAACCGCCTTACGACTACCTCTACCACCACCATCGCCGCCACCGTCGCCACCATCACTGTTGTCGTCGCCGCCGTCACCGCCGTCGCCGCCGCCACCGCCGTCGCCGCCGCCACCACCATTGCCGCCACCGTCACCATCACCACCGCCGCCACCACCATCATTGCCGTCGTCGCTGCCACCACCACCATTGTCGTCGTCGCTGCCACCACCACCACCACCGCCATCATCATCGCCATCGCCGTCACCACCACCACCGTCGCCACCACCACCAATGCCGCCACCGCCACCACCACAACTACCACCATCGCCGCCACCACCACCGTCGCTGCCATCGCCATCGCCGCCACCACCACCGTCATCACCACCACCATCGCCACCACCGTCGCTGCCACCACCATTACCACCATCGCCGCCACCACCACCACCGTCGCCGCCGTCATTGCTGCCACCACCATCGTCATTGACGCCGTCGCCACCACCATCGCCATCACCACCACCACCACCACCATCGCCACCACCACCACCACCGCCGCCGTTACCACCACCACCACCACCATCGTCGCCTCCACCACCACCGCCGCCACCACCACCGACACCGACACCACGGTCATTGTCACCCACCACAACCATCACCGTCTTCGACCACCATCACCTCTCACCCCACTACAACCGATGCTTAAATTCATTTATCTCTCATCTATGTTTGTGATTTGATTTTGGATATGAATACAAATATATTTATTGTTTACTATTTTTTATTACTCTGTGCCTTCAAGCACAGACAATAACTAGTATATATATATATATATATATATATATATATATATATATATATATATATATATTATATGATATATAGTAAAATAACATACATTTCAACACTCATAATTAATTTTTCATTTATTTTTCTTCCCAATTTTATAGAGATTGATTTTGATGAGTTGAAAGAAAAACTTATTCATCCACTTTTACATCCTTCATATTTTCCTTATCGAACATGAGATTTTATTTTATTTATAATTCTAACTTTCCATCTTTTCATTTTTCAATTGTACCAAATGAAGCATTAATATCGTGATTAGAACACAAGAAGTAAATAAATTCAATTATCAGAGTTTTGAGTCTCTGAATGAGAAATTTGACATTGAATCTTACATTCATCCACATTGTTGACCCGATTGTGTTGCCTACTAATCCACTGAACCAACCATTTTTTTTTTTTTTTTACAAAAAAAGAAAAAAAATCGCAATCATTGTAGAATAAAAGCTTGCTTCATATTCAATCACATTTAGGCTTTTTTATATTTTATTCATGCATTAGATTTTTGAACTTGCTACTTCACAGACTACAAACCATACCAAAGCCTTCTCAACCCATTTCAAGGACTAAAAGCATTGTACGTAGGACTTATATGCATGGATGATTGATTAGTTCACCACCCTACAGTTCTTCCTTATCTGTCCATCTTTTCCAGTAAGTACTCCAACCTTACTCAGCTTCTCCATTGATACTTCGAAATCCTTTAAGAACAGGAAGGGGAACTTGATATAGTTATTAACCATGGCTGCAGTCCTGTTGTCCCGCATAAGTGCTTGGTCTGACTGGAGAAGCCCGGAATTGTTTGCGATGTTCTTGAAATAGAAGTTGTCGAACTTGTTAGCAGTAACTGCATCCAGAGGGGCCAAATTGGAATCGGAATCGACTTGGTTTGGACACACATTCCTCAAACTGCTTAGCATTGATGAATCAAGTACAGGATCAGGATTACCAGCCCCATCAAAGTTGAACAGCCTCGGCTTGAATGTGAAGCATTGAGCAAAACCAATAGTGTGTGCACCTATATTTAACATAATAAAACAAGAAAAACTCCTCAGGAATTCAAGATTACATGTTGAATTCTGCCAGGAGAACTAAATATGATTCCAGAAGTGTACCTGAGAGCACAACTACATCTTTCATTTCGAGACCCTTTGAAGTAAATTTTGCAGTAATGTTCTCTAAGGGTTCAAAAGGAAATGGGATTTGTGTGTTAGCAGCACTCTCACTTGCTGTCAGGCTATCTCGCCGACCAAGGGGTACGGACCAGAAAGGCCCTCCGGTCTAAGAAAATACAGAAAGGACAATATCAATATAGATGCTAGAAGATGGTAAGTGAACAAGGTGAAGTAGTGTCTGCTTAACACATACGATATAGTCAAGAAGTTTCTTACAAGAGAGACTGCTTCTCTGGCTGCAAGAGCTAATATATCAGCACAAGAAACAGTTGATGGGCAAGCTTTCTCCACATTGGCCTTTATTGTGTCAATGACCTCAAAGCCTCTGACTGATTTTCGATTAGGCGATGCGTTCTTCTCCCCCTTGAATGCGCTGTTATCATCGAGTAACAACGATCCATCACATCCCTATACATCCAAAAATTAAGAGAACCACTAAGCAGTCAGATTTTGAAGACACAAAGTTTGAAAATTCTGAATTACCGTGTTTGCATCAATAATAAGGACAAAGTATGGTATTTTTATCTATTGCATTAATCAGCTCCTTCGATGAGCACATAGGAATGAGCTCACTGGTTAGCGCTAATCATATAGATTATTACATAGTCTGATAGCTTTGCTTTTTGTTACTGGCTGGGCTATTTGTTTCATAATTTTTTGTAAAATTGGGTGAAAATAATCGAGCGTATGAGACGATCTAAGTACATTAACAATACAGTCATGGAAGTGCAGACGCAGAAGAGAGGCAGCCATTCTAGTTTCATTGGAGATAGCCGGCCAGACGCCAAGCTTGACAATCGTTGTCAGGCTGGGACAAGTGCTATCATAAAACTTATAATCAAGTTGACAGAATACAAGGTGACTCAGAAACAAGAAGAAGAACAAAGGAATAGTCGAAACTTTATGGGATCTTTGATTCATATCTTGATGTCACAAGAACATCAAAAAAACAAATTCGAGTACACAATGAAAAGTAAGAGAGATGGAAGCAATTTATAAACATAGCAAGCTAAGAGGAATGCGGTTATTATTTGTATTATTTATTTTGGAGAGTGGCAGAGCCCCTAAACATGTCCCTTTCATTTGAGTTTGAGTTTGGTACAATTCCACAATTTGCTTAATGGGTGATGCAACAGGTCAGCCCCAACACACACAAATACCAAATTCCAGAGTGGCACAATGAGGTACCCCTCTATAGTAGTGGATTTCTTACTAAGAAGTTGACTTACATCTATCTATTTGTTGAAAAACTGGGATTTTGTCACTGCTGTCTGGCCTAAACCTTTCAGATTAGTCAATACTTTGGAATTTGGGAGCAATATCCTCTCATTAAAAACTATAATTATAGACCAAAAGTGACAATTTAATGTAACTTTAGTAGAATGTTGGTAGACAATGTACTTGGAACAAGCAATGTGTGTATATTGAAGACTTTTAGAGCAGAACAGTCCATGAAAGTATAGTGGTGGAGATGCGCAAGCACAAACTACCTACCAACTAGGAGACTAATCTCCAAAAAGCAAGAGGTAAAACGATGTGCGCTTACTCTCACTCGCTAATCTTGTAACTGAAGTTAGGTGCTTTTCATACATTCATCACTGCTGTTTGCTTAATTTGCTTAAGGGCTGAATATGGCACTTGAAGGAAGATGCTAGAAGTTAACAATCTGCACGACACACGATTCAGAATTTGAAAAAGCAGACTAGGATGTTAAGCATTGGTAATCCGATGTTGAATTAACAAGTGAATTCGTTAAACGTAACAATTGTAGGGTCTGGAGAAAGTGAAAATTGGCTCAACCACCGTGAGAGGAAGATTAAGAAAGAAAGATCTGATTTGGGCACTGAGGAATCACCTTAATACAGCCAACATATATCAGATTGTGCTCTATTTGAACCGCAGTAAGCTGAAAAGCATAAAGACACAATGGATGGATGTCTATGGGAAGAGATAGAAAATTTCATGTATTATTTTGCTTTTCAATTCTTTTCCACAAAATTTTACCTAGAATCAGGAAGCTAAAGAATTTACATTTCTGCTATTAGAGGCATCCATTTGATTGAAGATATTACACATGACTCTATGAGAACTCTTAAATTTGAAATGGAGTCCACATTGGTTGAGTGAAGACATAATGAGGAAGCTCATGCAACAGCAATTTGTCTTTAGAAGCTCCTCTGGACACTTGGTATTTTTTTATCCCTTACAGTGCCTCACAATTTGCCAAACATAGGATCAGAGAAGTTATATGAGTTAATATTGTGGCATACATGTGGAATAGGGGTGTCAATCGTGTCGTGTTCGTGTGACCCACATGTTGTGTTATTCGTGTCGTGTCATTGTTATTCGTGTCGTGTTTGTGTCAAGACTCACAAAAAAAAAAATCTATTTAGTGTGTTCTGAGTATTAAACATTAGTTTAAACTATTTATTATGCGTATTTAATAATCGTGTAAATTTTATAATCGTTCGTGTCGGGTTCGTATCAACAGGTTAGAGTTGACACTCCTAATGTAGAATGTCACATATTGCAAAATTAAAAGACATTAAGAAGAACAAAAGAGAGAGAGAGAGAGAGAGTAAAGGACAAATAAGAAAAGGTTAAAAACCAGTTATATAAATCAGAGTGCGGATATGGTCAGCCCTTCCCCTATTCAATTTTGATCCCTAGTACACCATATATGGTCATTGGATATGGAACCAATTTGAAGACATTGAGGCACTATGACTATTAAGTATAAGAAAAAGAAGAAGAAATAGTAATGGCTACAAAAAAAGTTGTTACCATTTTTTCCCAATGAGACAAATTAAAGGAAAAAAGTATTGAGAATTGAGATATCATCAGGAGGAACACATTCAGAAAAAAGAAAAGAAAGTATAAATTCAAACCAAGCAACCTACCAATGATGGCTTTGGACAAAATTTCACAACAATGAAAGGGGAGTCCACAGGCATGAAAGTGGCATCGCTGACAAATTACATATACATGAGGCGTACGTAATAGAAGAAGATTCTTACTGCGTTCTTGATTCACATAATTTTTTTTGAATCAGAGTCATACTCATAATTATTGTTACGATTAACCCAACTGGGGCTTTGATTGAACAAGCGAAAAGTGGGTGCTGTGAATCAATCAATGATGGCTATTTTTGGAAGTTTGATTCAAAAATATATTTGAGTCACGATCAATCAATGACGGCTATGTGAGCCTCGCATGGCAAAGATGATCCAAACACTAGGAAGAGTCCACTTAGCCGTCCCCACATTACACATAACAGCGCCCATTTCCGTTCCAAAATCAAACAATTTGATGATGTTGTTCCGGGCACCAGTTTTCCAAATGATAATTCAAGGGTCAGGTTGCGGGAATTCATTTCTCTAAAATAGAGGTAAATTTGAACGTCACTTAATTCTCTCAAACCCGTTATTACATATTCGTCGTTTGTTTTATTACCTGTTAAATCGATCGTTGATGAGAGGGAGTATTGTGATAGTATGAATCACCGAGTTAGGTAGGGGTGCAACTCAGGCGGACCAACCTGAATGTAACCCGAACTCAACCCAAAAAAAATAGGGTTTGGGTTAAAATTTTTAATATTTGAGTTGGGTCTGGATAAAAAAACTCCAACACGAATTGAATTCGGGCAAGCCTTGGATTAAGACCTCGGGTTGTCGGGTTCAACCCGAATATTAAAATCGAGTTGAACTCAAATATACATAAATATATTTAACTAGGATTAGTATTTATCTTCACTTTTCAGAGTCCAGACTTTCACTTCACTTCAAGTCTTCACCCCTGCGCCTCCATTACTCTCAGATCTCTCTCTCACTGGTCTCTCATATGGTCTCAGACTCTCAGTCTCCCTCTCTCCCTCGTCTGAGTCTTGTCTCAAACTCTTAGCCTCCCTCTCTCCCTCGTCTGAGTCTCGTTTCAGACTCTCAACGTCCATCTCTCACTCGTCACTCCTCTCTCTTTTATTAATCCGAATTAAGTAACCCGAGTTCAACCTAATTTTTCACCCGAAATTAGCACGAATTAAGTAACTCGAATTCAACCCGAGCCTGCCTAAATTAAACTTAGGTAGTACTCGGGTTGAATACCTCAGATTGAGGTAAGGTTAGAGTTAGGATTAGGGATGAAAATTATACACCTAGGATTGGATTAGGAGTGACCTCTCAACCCTCCTGAGTTGCACCCCTAGAGTTAGGTGAGTGTTATGGTGGTTCAATTTGTGAAATTTTGTGGATGGTTGATGCTCCGTGGCGTTCGCGGGTGGTGAGCCACACCATTGCTCCCTTCTCTAGGCAGAAGATTGGAGCTGTGGACTTGGATGGGTTCACAGATCCCAAATCAAAACAAGTTTAATTTGTTCTGGGAAAACAGTATTTAGGGATGAAGTTATTTTGCAAATTTTATTTATCGACATGACAAACCATGTTTTGTATAAATTTGCAATGAAAAAAAGTTTCTGAAATGCATGTCTTGGTATAGCATTAATCCCAAATGATAGATGGTAGTAGGCATAGTCTATTGCTTGCATGAAAACCCGATCAATATTTCATTAATTCGTCACAACATTAGTGAACTAGAGAAAGAAACCAACAAGAGCAGAGCAGTGTCTTCATTCACACATACTATGATATAATCAGAAGTATGAATCCAAACAAATCTACCACTAAAACATGTCTCTAAACCAAAAGTATTATATTTCTGACAAGAACATCAGATAGATCTTTAAATTCCTCTGTAGTATTAACAGAGGTCCAAACAGCACAAATAATCCAAACAGCTATCCGTGCAGTCATAACAGCAAGAGCAACTGCATCAAACAAAAAAAAACAAAACAAAACATCCCAAATCAAGAAAATCACTGGAAAAATAGAAAAGAGAGTATAAACTTCTGAAAAAAGATGAAGATGGGTATTGTTATCTACTACCATTCATTGACAATTTTATCTTGTTCATCATCTGCCGGAGGGTAGCTTCTCTCTATGGCTTGGGCCGGCGGTGGTTCCATCTCTCTCTCTCTCTCTCTAGGTGCAAGTGGGATGAATAATGTGTATTGGTGTGGGGCGAGTGGAAGTGAATGGACAAGGGAAAGTCATATGCTTCCAATGGGGATAGTGTTGGCTGAAAAAGGGAAGAAAATCAAAACCTTTTCAACTTTCAGTGGTTAGTGATTTTTTTTGGATTCTTAATTGATATAACTTTATGCTTTGCTTTGACCACATCAACCTCAGTATTTTAGATTAAAAAAAGGAAGACAAATGTCATGGAAACGGTGTCGTAATGAAGGTCCACTAGAAGACACGTTACATTCTCTCTACAAGTCTAAACTGGTGGATCTCATTACTGGGGAAGGTGTCACATTAGATTTATTATTTGCTGATTTAAGGCGGGATTGCTACTGTGTGATAAGTGAATGGAACACGTGATGCCACAGTCCACTAATAAATAAATAAATCATAATTATCTAGTTATCTAATACATAATCACGTGTGCCTTATTTTATGTTTTTTACTTTTTTTTTATTGGATGATTACGCTATGTTAACAATGTTGATATGGTGTAATAGTTACACCCAATATTTACTCGTGATAAGCCCCAAGCTTCTGCATAATTATATTTACCCTAATATATTTTCTTATTTCAAGGGAAAAAAGATTATCATTTTTCTCGTTGAACGTTAGAGAAAGAGCAATGTTATTAGAACGTAATTTGCTGACCTAATTCACTATAGTATTTGGATTAATTGTAAATCCGACTAAATATTAGAACTTAGTATTAATTTAACAGTTATAATGAAATCACATCATTAGGTCAATAAATTAAGTCTTAATTAATAAAAACAAAAAACCGTACTATATAATACATTCCTAACATAGACTCGTGGAATGGAGGGGATACTCTGCAATATATTTTTCATTCAATTTCTTTCTTGGTATATTATATTTTAGGAATTTAATTGAAACTGATTGTATATACGTGATTTTCTCAGTAATGAGTGATAGGTAATTTAATTAAAAATAAAAAAAGAAAAAAAAATTACAAAAAGATATGATACCTATACTCACCGGTTTGTCATTCGGCCTGGATTGTATTGGGCCCAACAATTACCTTTGGGTTTAGATATCGAGTCCACAGTCTCTGCTCCCACACAAAAGTGGTGTTGGGCACCTTTGTTATGACTAAGGTCGATAATTTAGTCAAATTATTTAGGTTTAATTTGGAGAGGATTCAATTTGAGTTTAGCTCGTGTTTTAAAAAACTCGTCTTAAACTCGCAAAACTCGGCATTCCCTGTTGCCATATTCGTTGTATTAGCTTCAGCAGCGTCATCAAGTTTGTTCTGTAATCCACATGCCTAGGTCAATTTCCTGCAGGGCCTCTTGCCAATACAAGCCCCATTGTACAAAATCAGAAACCCACACTTTTGTCTGGTTCACGAGTTTTCGCTTAGAGATAGATATAACGTGTGTTAACTCGTGGTTCAGTTAAGTAGTTAAGTCTAGTCTTTAGTAATTCAGATATTTCAAGTTTAATTCTTTTTCACATCTTTTAAGGGTCTGCCGTCTTTATTTTTCAGGGACATGCTCTGACTTAGTTCAAGCCACAATAACAACTACTGAGTTCGAGAGAGTAATTGGTATAAGCCTGCTTATACATTATGTAAAAAAAATAAATAAATAACATATGATAGGGGAAAAAGACAAGAGGGTTGGGAAGAAGAGTAAATGAGAGGAGCAACAGACAGGTTCAACTTCAATTAAATGATGCTACCCGAATATATTCATTGTCAAATCCATGCATATCATAATCTTCCCCCATCCCCAAGTTATAATATGAAAATTATAATGGTTTATTCAAAAAAAAAAAATGATTTTCTAGTATTTTATCTCCACTTTTTATTTATTAAAAAACAAAACATTGTAAAAAAAATTATTTTCGGACACTTTTTTTTTTTTTTTTATGTTGATAATTTCAAATAATCCAAAACAAACTTAATGGATATGGCTAAATCTTAGGATGGCACCGATTCGATACTCTACTCTTATCCAAAATTTTCAATTTATTTTTAGGTTTTTGCCAAAATAAACACTAATTTAGTTTAATAATCGAATAAGAGACAAGATTTATACTCATACGCTCCGCATTTAAACTAGCTGGTATAGATAATTAAATGGTAAGTTTAATTGAAGCATGAGTTTGTTAAACGAAGACAACCCGTTCAAATTCATATAAAATTAAAATAATATTGTTATTTAAACATAATTTATCAAACTTACATAGAAAAAAAATTAGGGAAGAGGATTTGATATTGCATGTACTTCTTTCTACATGGCTATGACCATCTCATCCTCCCACTGAGAGTATGCTTTTGTGTCACATACAAAATCCATCAATCTTACTGCGGCTTCTTTGCTCAAAATGGTTACACAACAAAATGGAAACTTTTATACATCCATGGCAGGAGAATTTTGTGGGCATTACAGTACCTCAGGATCTCAATTTGGACAAACAGCTTTGGGAAAAAGAAAATGGTTAAAAAAAGGAAAATGCTATGCTTACCAAATTTTTTTACTAAATTTTTCATCTCAAATGATATGGCATAATCTCTGTCATTGAATATTAATGAGACCCACTTATCTGATGGTAAAAAACTGTGCCACGTCCTTTGGGATGGAGATTTGGTAAAAAAAAATTAGTAAGCATAGCATTACCCAAAAAAACAATTCAGAGAAAATAAGGGTTACAAGTAAAGATGTCAAAATATGACTTGAGCACGAACACGATATGAAATTAGAGGATTTGAGTTTTTTTAAGTCACATGTTTAGTAAACGAGTAGACTCGATATGACACGATTAATAAACGAATCAAATATGAGTAAAGTCAATCAAAAAAAAATACACGACACGACTTATTTATGTAACAGTTGTACATGTTTTATACATAATACAAACCCGATATGATACGATTTATTAGACACAAATTAATAAATGAATTAGGTATGAGTAAAATATTTTTTTTTCACGAATTAGTTAAGACTCTACACGAATTCGCCTCAGTTGATTTAGTTACAAGTATAGGGCCGGCTCAACAGCACTAAAAAAAATCATGGGTTTTAGGTCCCAAATTTTTAGAAGGCACTAATTTTTTAGGTATATTACTAACTCATAAAAAATTAAATCCTTTAAATTTTAAACCCTAAAAAAAAGGCCCTAAAATATTAATTACAATCAAAATTTTTATTGTAATAATTTGGGTCCATGATTCAATTCATAATATTAGAAATCTAAAAATCATAAGTTGAAAAAATAAAAAGTACTCAAAAATTAACTCATATTTACCCCTACTCTCTCTCTCTCTCTGTAAAAATTAGTACAAAACATTAAAAAAAAAGTTAAAATTAAACTATATTTCTGATTAAAAACAAAAACATAAGTTAAAATATTTTTTTTTAGTAATACTAGCACGTCTTTCTTCGGTCTCTCTCTCATATAATAAATTGAAAATAAATTAATTTTAAAAAAAATTAATATTAAAAATAAAAAAATTTCATTTAGTATTTTCGTTTTAAACTTTTAATTGTCTTAAGCCACCCCGTACAAGTAAAGACAAAAAATAGGGGGAGAGAGAGAGGTGTGGCTCTGGGTGTGTGTGTGAGAGAGACAGAGGGAGAGAGAGTGAGTGAGTGGTGTGTATAAACCACAATTGTACCTGAGGCAGGGTATGCATTTAATGGAATGAGACCCTCTACACGCAATTGCTCACCAACACACTGCTGCACTGCAAGGGTATGGTGTGGGGAATGTATGCTCACTGGGTAGTCAGACGTGAGCATTCCTCAGTCCCAGTGTTCGCACTTCGCACCATCCCTTTCCCACTCTCCCTTCCTTCTTTTTTTTGTTCCCTAAGGGAATGTTTGGTATGTGAATTTGAGGGGTTTTGAAACATAGGTTGGAGACTAAACCCCTTTAAACTCATGTTTAATAATTATGTATGTAGTATAGGGTTTGAAATCCAGTCCGGTCATGACCCGGTCATGAAACCCAAGTTCATAGATTTCATGAAACTCATGGAGAGGTTTCATATGTGGGTTTGAGGGTTTCACATTCAAATGGCATTTATACCCCTTATATATACATACTCATGTTTGGATTAATTTGGTTAAGGGGCACAATAGTCATTTATATATAAATATATTATTATAATAGTCATATATCTTTGCGCATACCAAACATGAATATGAACAACATTAAATGTTGAATCCTATCTTTAAATCTCATATTTAGGTTTGAAAAGGGTTTGAAAAAACCAATTCAAACCCCTCCCAAAAAATATACTAAATAGGCCCTAAAAAAGGTTCAATCAAAATGGATTCAAATTCACATAACCCCCTTGAGGTTCAAAAATAAAACATAACCCTCCTGCAGTCCTGCTGGTGGTGACTAAAATACCTCCAATTTTTGTTTGGTTATCATAAAATTACACAAGAAAAAAGGAACCTCAACAGTTCAACACAACTATACAGATGGTCCGTCCGTACTGGTCCTCTCACACACTATTGGAAAGGTCTGCCTCGTGCGCACGATGGTGGTAGGTTGAAGACATACGAATGAGCGAATCAGAAAAAAAACGATGTGCTATCAAATTTGATTTGACTGATATACCCTTCAACTGCTGTCCAGTGCAAAAACTGTCTCCAAAGTTAGTTACAAAATTTGGGGGTGTTTGAAAATCTATATCCTCCCTTCTCAAAAAATAAAAATAGATTAAATTAAATTAAATCACATCTATAGTCCTTAATTATATGTTTTGGCTATCTTTATCAATATTAAATTAGTTATTGTGAATTTTTTTTTTTTTTTGCTCATAGTTATTGTGAATTAGTCATATTTAACTTCATGGATTACGTTTCAAAGTAAAAGTTCATCTTTAAGATATACTACTTTTAAAATGAGCTTTTTTAGATGATTTTTTTTGAAAAAACACTATTTTTTTTTGGGTAGAAGTGTGTTTTAAAAGTGCTTTTGAATCAATGTTTATCTACAATTAGTCATGTCTATCTATAACTAGTGTTCTAGTACGATATATCTTTTTTTTGTTTTATCTGAGATATGTAAATTACCTATGAAGTATGACTAAAACATATATTTAATTACAAAAATTAAGGCTAATTTTAAAAAAACAAAGTGAAACTAAAAATCACTTCCAGAGAAATACAAATAGGATGATTTTGAGGAGCTCTCCTTTTTTTTGGACACCAAACAATCATATTTCTTTGAGAAGTGCTTATAGTTACGAGATAGGCTTTTAAGTAGTTCGCCAAACACTTGAATATCTATTTAATAGAATCCAAATTAAGATTTTCAACCCATGATTAATGTGCATGACAATCTTATCTCTTTGTTGGATATTAATTTTGAGTCTCTTTTTATTTTTTAAATTCATTTAAATTTATATATTATAGTCCCTCACTCTCTTTATCAGTTCTCAACTTCCTTAGAAATATATTCTAACTAAACTACCAACCCCATTCAAACTCGCTAGTACCCTTGCCTTTCTGTTCTCATAAAAGATTTTTATAATGTTGAATTATCTAATAACAATATATTAATCTCAACAAATTAAATAATTCCACGTGACTTATGTGAGTATTGCCACAAATTACTTTAAATTTGAATTTTTTTATCATTTTTAATTTAGCAGAATAATACTCAAATAGAGCCGGGGGTGACGATGGCAATAAGAATGATAAAATTGTGATGAGAAAGACTAAAAATAGCGTGTGCAACGCACGGGGGGGACCGCTAGTGTGTGTATGTGAGTGAGAGGTAGAAATGGGGGAAATTAATAGATGGAGATGAGGAAATGTTGTAACAATCTTTATCCACCCCACTCTCAAGGTTTGGGAAATAATTATTTAGTTTTATGCTTGTGATTTCTTAAAATGATCATAAAATGTTATCAATGCCTATGAAATAAATAATAGGCATAACCAAATTAGATATTAAACAATTGCTTAAGCAACAACTCAAATCATTAATCTATATATATAATAATTAAAATTTTGAAAAGATTTTACACCCTAAATACTTAATTACTAGATTTTTAAAAATTTAAATAGCTATTTTCAATCCAAATTGTTTTATATGTCATTTGTAATCACTCCCACTACTTTTTTAAACTAAGATTTTGATGAGGATAGGTTTTTGGGTCTGGGCCGCCATGATAGCCGAGCCCAAAACGCCTTGAAAATACTGAATGTGGATTTCGAAACCCAAAGGAAATAGTCCCAACCGGCCCACACTGAGAGCAGGGGGCCTAAGAGCCCGAAGAGCCAACAGCCCAGCCCTGATCCGATTCTCAGTCCATAACTTAAGGTATGCCCTATTGCTCCACGTGCTCCAAGGACAAAGGGAACCGGCTCTGATTCCTCAGAGTTACACCCTGCAAAAGGCAGAGAAGTGGTGCCGAACGAACCCAGGTGGTCGTGGGCACAGTACCGCCGGCGGCGGACAGAGAGGCTTGCAGGGAAAGGACGAAAGGTCCCCACCAGATCAGGGAAGGGAAGAAGAAGAGCAACAAACCCTAAGGGGAGGCACGATATATATAGAACAGTAGAAGCAAGGAAAAAGGATCTGCCAAAAAAAGAGGAATCGACTCCTGAGTCTTCTTCCTAACCACTATTCTGGTATTTTGCCCTTGATCCTAGAATACCCAGATAAGAAAGAATCTTCAACGGCCCTGCGCCTGTAATTTTCTTGTAACCATTTGAGATCAATACATTTCTCCAAGGGCCAAGAGCCTTCATTACAGTGGATGTAACCCAAGTCCATCGGCTAGGGTGAACCACTTACATTACTTGTCTGTCATTGCATAACTTTCATTTTCTTAAAGCATACCTCGTAAAACCCAACAGAACCGTGTCAGGTTGGGCCTGGGAGATTAGTTCCGAGACACCATCAGTTGGCGCCGTCTGTGGGAACGGTTTTCATCGTTCTCTTGTGAATCTTATCTACTTGATGGTTTCTACTCGGAACATGAGTAAAGCTCCTGCCAATCCCCAAGACCACCAAAACCCACCGGAGAACTTTCCAACGCACATGGAGGACGTTGAGGGTCATCCCCCAGCGACGAACCTCCCTCCGCTCAATGAACTGGAAACTTACCATAGAACTACATTGCAGCTGATGAAACAGAACCAGGAACTGATGGAGTGGATACAGACTCATCAGCTCCCTCGGTTCCCCCCCAGCTCGACAAGAGCCTCCTCCCCTCCAAGAAAAGCATGACATCGCTCCCCCACCCCAAGAGCGCCAAGCTCCGCCTAACGGGGTTATCGAGCTCCATGGGCGCAGCCATTCTGGCGAGAACCACCAAAGGAGACATCCCGAAGAACATGACGACGATGAAGCCCACAGTAGGGCTAGGGCCGCCTACCGAGAAGACAGGCCCTATCCCCAGGATGTCAATGACCATGCCTGGGAGCAAGAGATCCGTGAGCTCCAGCGAGAGCTAGGTAATATGAAAGAAGTGATCAAGGGGCGAACCCCCGACACCATGGACGCCTTGGTTCAGCAAACGGAGTCACCGTTCACTCTAGAGGTCCTCCATTTCCATCTTCCCCAGAAATTTCGGACCCCTTCGATAGAGGCATTTGACAGGACCAAAGACCTAGTTGATCATCTAAACTTATATAAAAATCAAATGGAGCTCCAAGGATACTCGGACACGTTGAGATAGGCGTGTCCTCCGCAAAAGTAGAACTTTTCAATCCAACACAGAACGAAAGGTCCCTGCTGATAAATCTCGACCTCCTGGACGAAAAGAGAGACAAGGCGCTACAACGAATATCCTCCTATCAAAGAAGTACGGCAAGATACTACAATAAGCGAGTAAGAGGAAGGAGTTTTAAACCAGGCGATCTAGTGTTAAAAAAACTGCTCCCAGCCAGGAAGGACCCGGCCCATGGAAAACTAGGACCAAACTGGGAAGGACCGTATGTTGTAAAAAAGATCGTCTGACCCGGAAACTATGAGCTGCAAACAGAGGAAGGCAGAGACCTACAACACTCATAGAATGCAGACCACTTGAAGCGCTACTACCAATAGAGTTTCCCGCAAAGAGTGGAGGGTTATTGTAAAAAGACCAGATTTTATCAATGAAAGTTCCAAAAGTTTCCAAAAATTCCGTTCTATACAGAATCAACAAAGACTTTTCAGTCTAAGAGCTCGTAAGCTCAGAACCAGCAAAAACTTTTCAGTTTAAGAGCTCGTAAGCTCAGAACCAACAAAGACTTTTCAGTTTAAGAGCTCGTAAGCTCAGAACCAGCAAAGACTTTTCAGTCTAAGAGCTCGTAAGCTCAGAATCAACAAAGATTTTTCAGTCTAAGAGCTCGTAAGCTCAGAACCAGCAAAGACTTTTCAGTCTAAGAGCTCGTAAGCTTAAGAGCTCGTAAGCTCAGAATCAACAAAGACTTTTCAGTCTAAGAGCTCGTAAGCTCAAGAGCTCGTAAACTCAGAACCAGCAAAGACTTTTCAGTCTAAGAGCTCGTAAGCTCAAAACCAGCAAAGACTTTTCAGTCTAAGAGCTCGTAAACTCAGAACCAGCAAGAAAAGTCTAAGAGCTCGTAAGCTCAGAGTCAAGAAAGACTTTTCAGTCTAAAGAGCTCTTAAGCTCAAGAGCTCGTAAGCTCAGAACCAGCAAAGACTTTTCAGTATAAGAGCTCGTAAGTTCAAGAGCTCGTAAGCTCAGAACCAGCAGAGACTTTTCAGTCTAAGAGCTCGTAAGCTCAAGAGCTCGCGACCTCAGAAGCAGCAAGGCTCTTTCAGCCTAAGACTCTACCGCTGGGGAGCCAGCAAGCTTGGTAACTCGTCAGCTCAACACAACCAGGATTTCATGTGCAAAGGATGATTACATTTTCGGCAAAAGAAAAAAAAAAAAAAACCAAGAAATTCATTGCAGAAAGGATAAAAGGTCCACATTCCATAGGGCACATACGCCAAGACAAAGAAAAGTCACTCAAGTACATAGAAGAAACATCACAAGCCTCTCCCTCCTCCAAAGTCTCACTCGACAGCAACCCCTTTCAGCTTACGATCACCCTTCTCCATCTGGACAATGACGGCTTGAAGGCGAGAATTCTCTTCCCTCAATTCATCCATTTCAGCCTCGACTTCAGTAATCCTCCTCAAAAGGGCCTCCACCACAGCATCTTGAGAAGGAAGCGGTTGGGATTCTGAGCCGTTCCTTGGCCTCTTTCTGCTGGGAAGGGCATCGTTAGGCTCGGAGCAAGAGTTGATCTCATCAGACTCAGGCTCGGAAGTGTCAGTCTCGGGGAAGGAGGAGGGTGCATAAAGAACCCGGCTCGAACTTCCCCCTATATTAAAGTCAACCAGGTTCGGAGGAGTAAGGAGGTCGAAAAAATAGATCGGCGCGGCCTTCTCCACAAGGTTAATCTCCAGCTCCTCGCGGGGGGTAAGACTAGGGCGGCCTACGACAAAGAAAGGGTGAGTTCAACATAAGGAAAAATAGTTCAAATAGAAACAGGAAAAATTTTCATATACGTACCTCGATCTCGAAAACTCCTCCAAGTACGAGGGACTCGGACATGATAGTTCTCTCTCACCGAAGACTCCCACGAGTCCCCAGAGACAAAGAAAAAACGCTGAGTCCAGCCTTCGGGGGAGTTGGGGAGGCCAGGGATCAGGAGAAGCTGACGATATGATCTCCAGGTGAAAGTACTAAAAATAGGGGGGAAATCGAATGACAGCTGATTCAGGTTTAATAATTACATTTGTCAGAGGTAATATTGATCATTTTATTGTGAAAGTGTGATATTTATGATGATTTAATTGAAGATTAAGGCTATGAGAATAAAAGATGAGTTGTGTTGTTTTGCAGGTTAATAGTGCACAATTGGAGTGAAGCTATGAGAAGAAAGGAAGCATAGCTCAGGATGGATCACACTGGAACACGCGTCCGGACGGAGGAAGTGTACGCGTCCGGACGCGATTGGCAGAAAGTTGACAAACAAAGCAAAGATCATTCTGGAGCACGCGTCCGGACGGATGAGAGAGGTGCGTCCGGACGCGTGTCAAACCTCTGCTGCCGAATTTAGAGTCCTAATGGGATGCAATTTCTTTAAACTGTACTGTATAAATACGAACCTAGAATCTTGTAAAGGGGAGTTCTTCTTTTGTTTTTAGTCTATTTTCTGCATCCTTTACCATGTCTGGCTAGAAAGCTAAACTAGGGCTAGGGGAAAACCTCTCAACGGAGTACGGTATTTTTATTGACTCTTGTACTTAAGGATTTATGTTATTGTGTTAATTTAATCCTTAATATTTTAGCAAAGTGTTTATGCTGTATAAACTCTTGAGTTGTTGTGCCATGTACATCAATTGCTTGATTTTCCCTGCGTGTAAATCACTGGTTATTCCACGCTGGAAGGATTAACATTATTTCATAAAATAATATGATTGAATGATTATTCAGGTTCCTGGTAGTCTTTTGATTATAACCATTGGATTTATCACTTGATTTGTTAATTGAGTTAACTGACATTTAATTCCTCTTTCAAGTCAAGCTTTGAATCTTTAACTATTATTGTATGAAGTTGAGAGGGAGTACCTGATGCTCTAGTATTTTATTTATTACTGTTTTAATTACCAAAATCACTTTTCCCCAATCAATAACTTTCCAAACAATTCTTTTTCCTTTCAAATTACTTTTATTGTTCGTGTGATTGTTTCTTGTTTTCATAATTCCCTGTGGTTCGACCTCGGATTCCCGAGAAATTTATTACTTCGCACAACCTGCGCTTGGGTGATCAATTCTAAAGTTGTAGCAAGTTTTTGGCGCCGTTGCCTGGGAATTGTTTGAAGGCAAAGAACACATCGCCATCTATTGAGGTTTGCTTGATTTGAGATTCGTCACAGATCCGGTAATCTCGTCCTTTTTTTTTTATTATTATTTATTTGTTAATTATTTGTTTTATTTTTCCTCAGGTTAGATATTTCATAATTTTATTTTTATATTTCTTTTAATGTGGTGTGAAGATTTTTCCTGATGGAGGAACTATGTGTGTTTTGTGATGTGTATGGGCATCCCATTGAGGTTTGCCCTTTAATTCCAACTGCTCGAAAAATTTTGAGGAATGAGACAATTGTCTTACCTAATTCGTCTCAACCTTACCCCGACCATTGTTTTGAAACTTTTTATCCCAATTTTGGTTGGGGGAATGAACATTATCAGTTACCTATATATGTCACATCTCCACAAGACCCTCCCCAATATCCACCCTACCATGACCTACAAGAAGAGAATTTGGAGAATATTCTTAACGAATTTATGCAAAGCCAACTAGCTTTCAATGCCCAAACAAGTCAAGATATTAAAGAGATACAAGATATGCTCAATATATTGATACAAAAACAAGAGGTTAAAAATAGTCAATATGAGAGTGATTCTTTTCCTGAACTACAAACTGAGGATGAATCCATTAATACTCTTGATAGTGAAGAATTAAGTGACATTATTATTCCACAAGAGGCTAATGAGACCAAAGACCTTTCATTATCAACAAGTAGTAATGAGATTCACATATCTAATCTTGGTGAGGGTATGAAAGTTGAATTGTGTGCTATAATTGATAAAGATCTATTTTCTATCTCATTATTAGATTTGCATAAAAATGTAAATATCTCCCTTTTCTTGCATGTTCAAAAGATATATTGGATATATGAGTGGATAATTCGATTAAAGGAGTTACTTCGACACCACATTTTTAAGCCAATAAAATTGAATGGTCGCATATTCAAATCTGACTTTAAACCGGATTGAACGTGAGCTTTTATTTTTATTTGTACATAGTAGTTAGATTTTATTTTTTTTTATTTTTTTTTGTTGTTTAATTTCAGTTTCATTTTTATTTGTTTCAATTTATAGTTTTTTTGTTTGTTGAGTATTTTATTTTTAGGTTTTAGCGTTGTTGCAGCACCAGGTATTTCTATCCCTTTTATCTTTATTCATTATTTTTATTGAACAACAAGATATTCATTTTTACATTGAGGACAATGTTGGATTTAGGTTGGGGGGTAGCCACTATGCTTTGTGTTGTGAAAATTCCTAGTTTAATTTTTTTTTTAGTTTATTTACTATGCTAAAAAAATTAAAAAAAAAAAAAAAAATTCTTTTGGGTATTAAATATCTAAATAACATTTTTATGCATAGTTTGACACCACAATATGAGAATAATTTGTTTAACTTTAAATTTGCAATTGTTTAAGCACTACATAGAACTTTATTCTATATTTTTGTATCTCATATCATGTTCTTATAAAAACTCACAATTTGTGCACTTTAGACTTTACCAAGTTGAAAATTTGTTAGGTATTTTACCTTGAGAACTTGAAACATATAGTGGAGATGCATAAAAACCCTAGTGAGTTTTGTTCCAATCTTTCTTGGAGGGTTATTTACATTTACTCAATAAAAAATATTTTTATTCAGCTAATCTCCTTCAATAATCTCATTATTTTTGTTTTGGTTAATACCAATATTGTGAATGATTGCTTGACTTTGAATTATTTGCATGGGAAGTGTGTTATCAAAAGCTCTTGAGATATGATTTTATGCCATCTTTGATATTATTTGAGACTAATCCTTATTCTTTGATTATTATTATCCCTAGAAGCCATGATTGAGCCTTTAAATAAAAAATTTATTTCTTATGCCCAACATATAATAACCAAGCCAATAAAAAAAATATATATATCTTTTACCCTTGGTTATCCCGAGATTGAATTTTTATTGTTTATGTAATTTGGGAGATGTTGGTTAAGAAAAGAAAAGAAAAAAAAGAGTTTTACATACTTGTGAATATTTGCATTAGATGTCTTGCTGAAAAAAAAAAGAAGAAAAGAAAAAAAAAAAAAAAAAGTTGAAAAAAAAAAAGAAAGACAATATGTCTAGCAGTGAAAAAAACAGATTGAAAAAAAACAAAAAGAGAAAAAATAGCAAGTATGTGTTTGAAAAGAAAAAAAATATGAGCAAGTGATGTAAATTGTGCTTCTAAAGGATGGAGAGTGAAAGGCTATGGAAAGAAGTTTGGTTGTGTAATGTACATGTTCTCTCGGGATAGTCTTTTGAATTCCTGAATATCCTTCGTTTCAAAACCCTAATCCCAAGGCCCCATTACAACCTTAAATAAAGACCTATTTGATCTCAAGAGTGTATTGATGGATGCATGACTTGTGTGAATAAGGAAGAAAATGGTGATTATTTAATTATTGTGTGTTGATTTCCTTTCATGAGATTATGTCAAATCAATTTCTTTTGGATTACAATTATTTTAATGGAACATGTGAGCATTATTTTGTTTTGACTTAAATATCTTCTTCTCACATGTGATAGTTGAGGGAATAGTCACTATAATCTGAGAGAATCTTTTATGAGTGAATTATCTAGTGAGATTTGGCATTGAGACGAATAGTTGATAGTTGTAGAGGTGATTACCAGATAAATTACTGACTTGGTATAGTTAATTCACACTACACACGAGTTTATATGAGAATATGATAAGTGCATACATTTATATAGCGCATAGTTCTATATTTTGTTTTGCATGTGCTTATAAAGAGTTTGCATCTTAGAATTTTTATATTGAGGTAGCAATTTGTGTTATAAAATTATTATTTAGATATTTGATCAGATGTTGATGTTTGTGGGTATCATCTCTGGAAACCCTCACGAGACTATACTCGTCCACTAGGGGAAACCTAGGGGTTTAAAGGCTTGTTGCATATGCTAAATGCAATCGTGAATCCTACGAAAGTGGTTTTGTTTTGTTTATAGTATTATATGTTTAGTTGTTTGCCTTACTAGGGACTAGCAAGGTCTAAGTGGGGGGGTGTGATTCAGGTCTAATAATTACATTTGTCAGAGGTAATATTGATCATTTTATTGTGAAAGTGTGATATTTATGATGATTTAATTGAAGATTAAGGCTATGAGAATAAAAGATGAGTTGTGTTGTTTTGCAGGTTAATAGTGCACAATTGGAGTGAAGCTATGAGAAGAAAGGAATCATAGCTCAGGATGGATCACACTGGAACACGCGTCCGGACGGAGGAAGTGTACGCGTCCGGACGCGATTGGCAGAAAGTTGACAAACAAAGCAAAGATCATTCTGGAGCACCCGTCCGGACGGATGAGAGAGGTGCGTCCGGACGCGTGTCAAACCTCTGCTGCCGAATTTAGAGTCCTAATGGGATGCAATTTCTTTAAACTGTACTGTATAAATACGAACCTAGAATCTTGTAAAGGGGAGTTCTTTTTTTGTTTTTAGTCTATTTTCTGCATCCTTTACCATGTCTGGCTAGAAAGCTAAACTAGGGCTAGGGGAAAACCTCTCAACGGAGTACGGTATTTTTATTGACTCTTGTACTTAAGGATTTATGTTATTGTGTTAATTTAATCCTTAATATTTTAGCAAAGTGTTTATGCTGTATAAACTCTTGAGTTGTTGTGCCATGTACATCAATTGCTTGATTTTCCCTGCGTGTAAATCACTGGTTATTCCACGCTGGAAGGATTAACATTATTTTATAAAATAATATGATTGAATGATTATTCAGGTTCCTGGTAGTCTTTTGATTATAACCATTGGATTTATCACTTGATTTGTTAATTGGGTTAACTGACATTTAATTCCTCTTTCAAGTCAAGCTTTGAGTCTTTAACTATTATTGTATGAAGTTGAGAGGGAGTACCTGATGCTCTAGTATTTTATTTATTACTGTTTTAATTACCAAAATCACTTTTCCCCAATCAATAACTTTCCAAACAATTCTTTTTCCTTTCAAATTACTTTTATTGTTCGTGTGATTGTTTCTTGTTTTCATAATTCCCTGTGGTTCGACCTCGGATTCCCGAGAAATTTATTACTTCGCACAACCTGCACTTGGGTGATCAATTCTAAAGTTGTAGCAAGTTTTTGACAGCCCAAAGAAGTAAAGAAATTGCCCCCACAGTGGGGAAGTCGTCAAAACCTTGAAGGCGCCAGAAAATGAAGAAGCTCACCAAAGCGGCTCAACCCTGAGGGGAAAGGCGAGAAGGGCATAACCCATAATAGGAAAGGACCCAGGCAAAGTCCTGGTGTATCGAAAAACGAAGGCCCATTTCAAAAGCACCTTCAAAAAACGAGACTTCTTGATGAGAAGAAACATTGATGGGCTCATCCAGCATGGGGGCCCTGATCGTAAGATCCTCAGGGAAATCATATCGCTTCCCTATTTCCCCCACGTTTGCAACGCTAAGCAAAGAAGGGAGGAAAAACAGGGAATACCAAGACCCATCCAGAGCCTCTCGAGCCCGCAGTTTGAAAAGGGGAGAAAAAGAAGGAGCCATGACTCTGCAAGAACAGAAGAAGTGGAGAATAAGATGCAAAGGAACTACCAAGAATGGAAGGAGTCTCAAGCATTGGAAAATAAATAGGCATGCTGCAGCAACGAAATGACTCCTGGTTTTCCGCAATCATGGCAGCATTAATAATAACGGCGCGAGGTAGGTGGAAGTTCACTTAACCGTTCCCTGTACTTTGCAAATACGAACAGTCACACAGGATAAGGAAAAAAGACACCTAAACCAAGCAGACAGAGACTCGAAATCGAGACCTCAAGGCACAGACAGAATAGCAGATCCAAGTAAGGAAGAACATATCTCAGGCAGTAATACCACTCCAAACAGGCCAAGGCCTCTTCGGAGTAGGGGGGCAAGAGAATATAGCACCAGCAACCAACAAGTACACCACCACGGAAAGAAGGAAAAAATTTCATTACCAAAAGGGAAAGTTCCATTACAAGAATGTCTACATATACCAAAAGCAAAGAAAATAAGAGAAACAAACAGCGGGAAAAGAGAAGTCAACAGTAAAAATCCAGGCACTCAAGGCTGATTTGAAGAAGGAATAGGAGGAGTAGCATCGGGAGCACCGCCACTAGAAGAAGCATCAAACCTCGGCCGAAATTGCTCAAGGTCCAAGTCGGGGAACCTCTCAATCGCCTGGTCAGCAAAATTAAAGAACCCGTCAACGAAAGCCTTGGCTGCCTCCAGCCTAGCCTCCTCAATATCCTTCCGATGATCCTCTACCAGCCAACGCTCAGCAGCTAAAGATTTATTCAGCTCAGAAATAACAGCCTGGCACTCTTTTAGCTGATCCTACAGCAGAGAGCGCGTAACAGCAGCGTTCAGCAGGTCCTCCTTCTGGGCATCACGATATTCTCTCAAAAGAGCCAGCTCGTCCCTGAGGGAGACCTCAGCTGAGATACTGGCAATCAGTTGTCTGAAGGTCTGAGCCCGCTGCTCAAGGACCTGCTCCAACTTTCTCTCAGTAGCCAAGCCCCAGTTCAAGAGCTCGGTGCCGCGCTGACGAGCTTCAAGGACCTCAGCACCCCTCCTCTGGACATCGCTCCTCAACATAAAAATTTTCCTCCCAAGAGCACAGACATGTGTCGCCGACTGAAAACGTAAAGGACGGTATAAGATACCAAGAAGGTAGAAACGAAGGGGAAAAGCACCAAAACGTACCTCGAGGAGGGCATGAAGCGCGTCACGGCTTCGAACTTGAAAAGGGAGATCTACAGAGCGGCGCAGGTCAGCTCGGGGAATCAACTCCATCAGGGCACGACTGCTCAAGCTCACGTCCCGGAGTAGACCGGCCTCCGGGTCAGTAATAGAGGTCTGGGGGGCACGAGCCGAGCTTTGACCAGCTGCAGCAATTAAAGAAGTGCCTCGCCGAACCGGCCCTCCTACAGGGTCAATCACCACAGTACCCGTAGTGGCCTCACTAGCAACCAGCTCTGATCGCGACCTCGGGGCCTCGGGTGCAGAAGCAGGGACCTCGGCTGCAGGAACAGGTACCTCGGATGCAGGAGCGGAAGCCTCGGCAACAGGAACGAGAACCTCGGCAGAAGAACCGCTCTCTCCCAACCTCGTCCTCTTTGCCGGAGGTCCTAGGGTCCTATCCCGTCTCCTTTCATCCACACGCTCCATGATCATATGGCGCTGAGTCACCAGGTAAGAAGGAACTACACAAACAAAGTCAAAGACTTAGCAAGGTTTCGAGCAAAGGAATAGAAAAATAAAAAACGTCAATTACGCACGGTCGCCTGACGCCGAGGAAATCCCGAGATGCATTAGCTCAATGTAAGAAAAAGGGAGACGAGCCCGCGCTTGGTCAACCCGAGCTGACTCCGCAGCAATAAGGGGCGGGAGTTCTCCTACAGCAGGAACACGCAATGCCATTAGTACGCAAAAACAAGCATCAACAAGCACGAAGGCAGGAACTTACCTAGATTTCTGCGACGACCCCAGGCGATAGGAACTCTGACAGACCCCGGGAGTTGGGAACCAAACTCACATCCATCTCCAGAAACAAAAAGTATCTCCTTCTCCACCATTCAGGGCTCGGCGGGAGATCTCGGATGGGAATTTCTCCCCCTCGCCTAGGGACAAAATGGTAGAACTCAAATATTTATTCACAGCGGAAAAAATGAAGAAACTCCATCAAGTTAGCCCTGGCCTGAGGGAACAACCTCCCCCACGCAGCGGTAAAGGCCAGTAATACCGCCCAACCAGATGGAAGGAGCATGGCGGGGCAGAAATCGAAGAAATGAAGGACTTCTCGTATCAACCCAGGAAGGGGAAACCAAAGCTCTAATAAGAAGGGGGCCTCGAAGAAACAAGTTTCACCACTAACCGGGCTATGAAACCTGTGCAAGCCAGCGGGGCGCACGACAACACTTGGGGGGAACTCGAAGCGCCTAGCAAGGAGCTGGGCCTCATCCTCGTTAATCTCACTAACTTCTGCATTACCAAAAATTCGCTCCATAACGTCAAATGGAGAAGAGGAAGTCGACATGAATGCAGAGATCAAATAGGGTTTCTTAGAAGCAAGGGGAAAGGATAAGTGTGTCACACCAGAAATAAGAAAACTCCTTTTATGCTCAGTAGAGAACAATCATCCCTCGTGAAGGCCTATTTATAGGCGCTGCAAGACAGGCCTTGTCACTGTCGCCGGAAGCAGTTAATGCACGTCCCTCGCAATTAATGAGGGGGACACGTGGCATCATGGGGGGTTCTTGGGCGCCACGATCGAGGGATCACTAACCCCACTGACGGCACAACGTTCTCAAACGAACGAAACCGTCGGACCTGCAGTACAAGAAAAGTAACCAGAAAAGACCAAAACATCCCTAGGGAGTCTAAACGACCCAAGGAAGGAAACGTGAAGGTCAGCTCGACTCAGATCAACTCGGTTAAAAGTGAAAATGCGAAAAGTCAGCCTAACTCGTCTACGACCACTGGTTGAAGATCACATGAAGTAGCAAAACGAGCCCCAAAGACCAGACTACGAAGTTTATAATGAAACGCAAAAAAAAATGGTGGCGAAAACCACAAATATTCTCATTTCAGCGTCTGAGGAAGTTACAACTAAGCATTACAAGCAAAGCATTTAGAAAAATTGCAAGGAAAATCAAAACATCAGCAATCTTGGTCCCCACCTGCTCCCTCGCAGGCAGCCCCTGCCGACGCGTCTGGCACCTCCACCGCTGCCACCACAGGACCAGACACCTTCTCAGAACCAGGCGCCCCGCCCTCGCCGGGATCAGGAATTTCGGCCTCCTCAGCCGCCACCATCGCCTTCTTGAAGCCAAGCATGGATACGAAGGGATCCAAGTCAAGGTCGGGATAGGCCTCCTCGAGTTGATCCTGAAGATTTAGAAAACCCTTCACAAAGGCAGAGGCGCTCTCTATCTCAAGCTGCGAAATACGAGCCTGCAAAGATGACAACTCTGAATCCTTAGCCGCCAAATCAGCATCTTTGGCCCTCAGCTCCGAATCCTTGACTAAAAGGTCGGCCTCCTTGGCTTTGAGCTTGTCGTCCCTGGAGTCCAGGAGCTTGACGAAGTCTTGAAGGCGGGCATCCATCTCATCATTAATCCTCTTTAGCTCAATAGCCTCCGAAGACAGAATCTTCACCTTCTCCTCGGCGGCCTCCTTGCCCACTAACAGGGCGCTCATCGACTCCTTAGCCTTTGAAAGCTCCTCATTGTAGTGAAAGTCCAGCATCTTCACGCAGGCGAGCGACTAAGAAAGAAAAAGATCAGAGAGACCCGCAGAAATCTGAGCACAAAGAAATAGTGGAGAAGGAGAAGAGTGAGGGTAGAAAATACCTCTGTCATGCCCCGAATAGCGCGATCCACCTTCCTGTCGAAAGGGACTCGCATGGCCGCCCTGGGATCAGACGTGGAGACCAGCTCAGACAAAGCGGCAACGGCGGCCTTAGGGTCACGAAGAAAGCCGCCCCCTTGCTCCTTGGACGAGGAGGGAGCGGTCTCCATCTTCCCGCCTTCCGGAAAGACAGAGCGAGGAGGAGCTGCCGGGACCTCGTATTTCGAAGCTCCCCTGGTTGAAGATTTGCCCTGAGGTGCCTCAACAGGGAGTAAAGGGGGAGCCACATCCCCATGAGAAGAACGATCCTCCTTCTGCTCAGAGGAAACGGGTAGGGGCTCGGATACGGATGTTTCTTTGGGTAATAGCTGCGAGCCCTTCACCAGTTTCCTTTTCTTCCTCGATTTCTCGGTATCCGAGAACATCGCCATTATCAAGTCTTGTTTCATGGGGGCAGGTAGGGGAGCAGAGGACGATGCCGGAGCTAGAGCTTGCTCAACAGGAGGCCCGAGTTCGTAGAGGGCTAGATTCTCGTCAGTCACCAGATCGAAGAAAGACTGCAACCCCAAGGCCTCGGCCTTAACAACTCTAGCTGCCTCCTCAGCCCCAAGGACAAGACGATAATCTACAAACCAGAAGCTATGTCAGTAAAAGAGAAACAACAAAGAAAGATGCAACCGAAGTGAAGGGCCTTACTTATATTCCGAGGAGCTCTCCAAAACCTGGGAATAAGAGGAACGTCCCCTGGTTCCCCAGAAAGCTCCCAGGAGTCTCCTCTAACAAAGAAGAACTTAGGTTTCCACCCTTTGTTGGAAGAAGGAAGCCCAGTACTTAAGTTCCTCGCCTTGACCCTTTTCGCAAAGTACAAGAAACCCGCAGAAGGGGAAGACTTAAGTTGGAAAAGAGAGGCAAACTCCATCATGGAAGGATGAGAGTCGTTCCCACTCATAAACCAATGAATGAGAAACCCGATCTGGAGGCCCCAGCCATTTGGTGAGAGCCGAGCAGGATAAATGTTATAAAACCCAAGGACGATTCGGATGAAATGATGAACAGGGAACCGCAAACCAGCACGGAAAGCGGATTCATAAAAACAGACCAGGCCGGGAATAGAAGAATTACACCTCTCGTGTACCTCAGGAGAATGTAAGAGAACGGAGTCAGGAAAATGATACTCCCGTCTCAGCTCATCTAAATCCTCATCGCTGAGGCAACTAGGAGTCACTTCTACACAACAAGCCAGGTCGGCTTGGTCCCGACGAACTCTCTTTCTAGGAGTTGGGGGAAGAGCCGGTTTGGATTTCCTAGTCTTTGACGGAACAAAAGAAACAGGGGGTAGGGATGAAAGAGGACGAGCTTCTTCTATAGGGGCTGAAGCAGAAACTCCAAGGGCGGACCCAGAGGCAGCCCTATCAACAGAACTACCGATCAGAGAACCTGAGGTACTTTCCTCGACCTCCTCGACTACCTGGTCCTCCGAATCCGATTCGGAAGAGGAAACAGCATACTTCCCCATCAAGAATCCAGGCTGAAGACCGGAGTGGAGGGAAGACAAATGTAAAGCACAGTCAGTCAGAAATAGGGGTCTCAGACACCAACCTCGAAGGAAGGACACCCTAAGCGAAGTAAGATGGTCCACGAAATACGTAAGGGGGGAAAGGTCGTCGGAATGATTCCTAAAGTAGCTAAACCTCCATATCAAGAAGCGAAATCCAAAACCCCACCAAGGAGGGTTGAAGGGATCCAGGTCGAGCAAGAATAAAGAAATGAGGAAAGACGTACCTAGTCAGGGCGCTAGATGCAGAAGAGAACCGGGAACGCATAAATCCTAAGGATCGCCTGAAGGTCTGAAACAAAGCGCCTCGAAAGCCAAAAGAGGTGAAGGAAACACAAGAAGGAGATTCAAAAAACACAAAAGCAACACAGACGAAGGGATTTCCCCCACTTTTATACAAGACATTTAATGCCCTGAGAGGCGAGACATCAGGACGTGTCTCAGAAACCATACCGATGTATTCACCCGATGGTGACACGTGTAAAAACCGTCCCATCACAGCCGACGAATACCAAAGTGGCCCAAATCAGTGCAAAGCCGTCTGACCACGCATCCCGCCACGTATGGAGACAAGGGAGAAATCAGAAGAGACACTTCCAAACCCCAGGTCAGAGAAGACGTCATTCTCGTGACCAGGGGTTGGGGGGCAACTGATAAGGATAGGTTTTTGAGCCTGGGCCGCCATGATAGCCGAGCCCAAAACGCCTTGAAAATACTGAATGTGGATTTCGAAGCCCAAAGGAAATAGTCCCAACCGGCCCACACCGAGAGCAGGGGGCCTAAGAGCCCGAAGAGCCAACAGCCCAGCCCTGATCCGATTCTCAGTCCATAACTTAAGGTATGCCCTATTGCGCCACGTGCTCCAAGGACAAAGGGAACCGGCTCTGATTCCTCAGAGTTACACCCTGCAAAAGGCAGAGAAGTGGTGCCGAACGAACCCAAGTGGTCGTGGGCACAGTACCGCAGGCGGCGGACAGAGAGGCTTGCAGGGAAAGGACGAAAGGTCCCCACCAGATCAGGGAAGGGAAGAAGAAGAGCAACAAACCCTAAGGGGAGACACGATATATATAGAACAGTAGAAGCAAGGAAAAAGGATCTGCCAAAAAAAGAGGAATCGACTCCTGAGTCTTCTTCCTAACCACTATTCTGGTATTTTGCCCTTGATCCTAGAATACCCAGATAAGAAAGAATCTTCAACGGCCCTGCGCCTGTAATTTTCTTGTAACCATTTGAGATCAATACATTTCTCCAAGGGCCAAGAGCCTTCATTACAGTGGATGTAACTCAAGTCCATCGGCTAGGGTGAACCACTTACATTACTTGCCTGTCATTGCATAACTTTCATTTTTTTAAAGCATACCTCGTAAAACCCAACAGAACCGTGTCAGGTTGGGCCAGAGAGATTAATTCCGAGACACCATCAGATTTAAATTTATAATTAGTTTTTTTTGAACTATTTCATTTTATAAAAAAAAAAACTATTATAACACATTAATAGTTAATTGCCCAGTGATATTAGAATTAGAGAGGGGTGGGGTGGTAGGATGGTGATAATTAATAACACATTTTATAGGGATAGACTTGAGGAAAGTCAACTCATTCAAAATTCAAGATTGTTTTTTCTTTTTATTCTATCTCAAAATCTTCAAAAGATTGGGGACAATTTTGTAACTTTTTGGAACTTAGGGTTTATCTTAAATACCAATTCTATGATAAAAAAGGGGCAATTAGGTCAATAGATGAAAGATAGTACAACTACAGACTCTCTGTCTCTCTCGTAACAACCACCCCTCCCCCGAACCCCAATTGTAATCTAACGGCCAATACAAATCTTTTTTTTAAATCTGACGGCTGAAAATAGACAGCACACTGTTGCTTATTTCTCAATGAAAGTTATCAGTTATCACTCATCATCGGGCCCAATACACATTACACACACGCACAGTATATAAAAATGATCTCTTCCTTTTTCTCTTCTTTCTACAATTTACACTTGGGTTATTATTTTTAACTGCTTATCATACTACTCTCGTTTCAAGAATTCTACGATTTTTGCATTTTCTCTTTCTTTTTGATTGGAATCGTTGAAAAGTTGAAGATCGAAACCCTAGACTTCTACTCTCTCTCTCCTCTGAGCGAAGGTTCGAATTCACTGTTCTTTCTGATTTCCTTTCAGTTTTTATTGACAGGAACGGTTCTTTCTTTCAGCGGTCATGGTTCGTCTTCTTTTTTTTGCAGATAATACGAAAACATCTGCATGCGGAGAGGAAGAAGAAGCAGGAAGAGTTTTCGTGTGATTTCAAGAGGTTTGAAGTGTAAAATCGAAGGTAATTTAATGAAGAATGTGATGATTGCTGGTTTTTCCATATATTTTCTTGATAGATGAGAAGAGGTTTTTGTGCGATTGATTTCGTGGAAGATTGAAAATATGATCTAGGATTGACTTTCTCTTTTGGCTTTCTGATTTCTTTATATAAATCATCGCGTTCGTTCTATATATATCGTTTATTCACTTACACTTACCATGTCGGTTTCGATTTTCGAAGCTTGTAATGGCTACTACTAACCTTCTTCTCCTTCAACTCAGCAGCTTCCTATCTTATATGAGGCAACTCTCTCTCTCTCTCTCTCTCTCTCTCCAAGAGTACTTTGTTTCTTTGTCTCATAAGTCTGAATATTTTTTTCTCATTTTTTAGAAGTTTATTTATCACAGATGCAATGTGATATTGTCTCTTGAATATGTATACAGTCTTGAAGAAAAAAAGAAAAGAAAATGTCGTCATCCAACTCTCCATGTGCGGCGTGTAAGCACCTTCGGCGAAAGTGCACCGAGGATTGTGTATTCGCTCCCTGTTTCCCACCGAATCAGCCTGACAAATTCGCCAGTGTCCACAAGGTTTTTGGTGCAAGCAATGTCGGCAAACTTCTCGGCGAACTACACCCCTCGCAACGCCAAGATGCCGCTAATTCCCTTGCATATGAAGCCCAAGCTCGACTTCATAA
Source organism: Ilex aquifolium (assembly GCA_951799425.1). NCBI lineage: Eukaryota > Viridiplantae > Streptophyta > Magnoliopsida > Aquifoliales > Aquifoliaceae > Ilex > Ilex aquifolium. The sequence continues at coordinate 4,177,246 of OX637398.1, read as the reverse complement.
CCCGATTTATGGCTCTGTAGGACTTATCTCAATCCTTCAACAAAGGCTCAAGCAAATCCGATATGAGTTACACAATGCCAAGACAGAATTGGCAACTTACATGGGCCCCTCCGCGATGTTTCCGATACTTCAATATCCGGGGTTTGTGCAACAACACCCCGACAATCCTTCGTCTTCGGTCATGCCCTATAATGTGCAATCGGTGCTGGGATTACATTCTGGGCCATCGCATTCTGCTCAATTGATGATCGGTGAGCCTCAGCAGCAGCAACATCACTATGATCAGCAAGTGCTGGATGCTCAGCAATTAGCGGCGGTGGAGGCCGCGAGACAGCAACAGGAGATGCTCAGGGCTTATGAGCAGCAACGATATCAGCAACAGGCACAGCAGCTTGACCTTATGAGATCTAATATCGGGTTCGACAGTGCTGGAGCTGGACCATCTATGGCAACTGGGTTTAATATCGGGTTCGGTAGTGCTGGAGCTGGACCTTCTACTGCAACTGGGTTTAATATCGGGTTCGATACTGCTGGAGCTGGACCTTCTACGGCAAATCGGTTTAATATCGGGTTCGATACTGCTGGAGCTGGACCTTCTACGGCAACTGGGTTTAATCAGATGACTGAAGCGGCTTTGTCAACGTCCCTGGCTTTGGGCTCCTACGGCAACCCTTATCAGATTCAAGAACAGCTAGAAGAGCAATCTCATTCCCAACAGCTTCAGGTTGAGCTTCATCCACAGCTTTTACTTCAGCAAGAGCAGCTGCAGCATCAGCAGCTACATCTACAGCCAGATCAACCACCGGCACCACAGAAGCAAGAGAGGACTGGAAGCGAGGAGCGTAGGAGTAATATTGGTCCGTTCTGTTAATATCTTTTCGACCTTTCATGCCTTATTCTTTCAACCATTTTTTGTTCTGGGTAAGTCTCTCGTGTCTCTTTCTTTCCGTTTTGCTCTTTTTCGACTCCTATTTTGCATTTATGTGCTGAAATTTTGATTCACACTTCAAACATGAATTGGGTGATATTATTCTGTTAGCTGTGGAAAGCCAATATTACTCTTTATTTCCTAGTGCAGTAGAGGTGGTTAAGAGAATTATTGTCTTTTCACTGCCCAGATATGTCCCCTTCAGTAATCGTGCTCGTACCTATTAACCCTAGGTTCTTATTTTCATTCAAATGTTTTGCTTGCTTTCATTCATTGAAATTAATATTCTTGGCCTTTGAAATAAATGAGCATAGTCTTTCCATAAAATGAAAATGTGACAGTATAATAAATGCGTGCATAGGATTGTAGATGTTTTGATATGGTTACATAAACCTTATTTAGTGGCCATATTTAGTGATTTTATTACTTTCTATCATTAGATTGATAGTTAGTTGGAATCTACTATCAATTCAATGGCTATGATCCATTATATCACCAAATAAGGTCACTAAATTAGATACAAAAAATATTTCCCTTTGATATGCTATGTGTGCATGGTGGAAAAATCTCAATAAAATAAAAAAAAATAAAATGTTCTGAACTTACTTGGCTTTACACATTTGAATGTTAGGGTGTTTTTGTGTTGTTATGGTAGGTTAAGCCTTTGAGGTCTTCTTTTCTTGAATAGGTGGGTAGCGTCCAACTAGAGTTTTTTTTTTATCCAAACATTAGTCTTTATAAATAAATTACTAAGAAATATTGGTAAAATGGACAAACCACCTGCGGTTGTGGAGGTCAATGGGGATTTGGTTTGTTAAACAATTTATGATCTAATTGCTCTTCACTGGTTCTGGCTCCTTTTGAATTTGAGAGTACTTACAGGATATACCTACTACTCAATCAATGGCCAGGATACGACCAAGCATTAGGTTTAATTTTTTTTATGAATGGTCGAAATGCAATTTGAAGCAGATGGGACCCACTAATATAGTAAAATCCTTAATTTTATTGAAATTAGATTTGTTATGTGAGAACTGAAGTTGGTATGTATTGAAGGATAACAGGACAAATAATTAGTTTCATAATATTTTGGTTTTTTTAATAATATTATTTTGTTGGAAGTGCAACTTTTCAACTGTTTGGATATGAGAATGTCCTGTTGATTTGTTTCTCTAAACACCTTTTATTACAGGAGAAATTAGAAAAATCCCTTTTAATTTTATTAATTTATATATGGACATTCTGAATTATCTGGCTGTTGTTATGTCTTTTTATTCAAGAGCTAATAAAAATTTCTTGTTGTGGCAGCTCATCTGACAATTACTTTTTTGTCTTTTGCTTTTGTTGCAGCCGTATACAAGCAAGTCGTACAAAGACAATATATGAGAGAGAGATAGAGAGCAATTCACATTTTTAGGAGCTAAAGTTTGTAAGTAATCAGTTTCCCTTATGTTTTGTGTTTTGAAGACAACTATAGATTGGTGGGCACATTTAGGAATGTAGGAGCATTATTTGCAGGTATAGTGTTACTCTTTTGGCTCACTTCTAGATGCTGGTACTACAATATTTTCCATTTTTCCTCATCCATCTTTCTGTTTATAGACACACCCAAATTAGGATAAAGCAAGTTTTTCAAACTTTTTGTTTGTTTCGAAAACATTTCATTTAGTTATAGTATATACGAATACGACTGCTAATAATAATGCTACGTGTGATGATAGTGAATATTAATCATTGCATTGCACATAATAATATCTGGAACATGGTTGAATTATTCACATGGTTTAATTTAGGTGTATTCGTCATTGCCACAGGGTATTTTTGTGTACAATATGTTACTATTATCAAGTACAGTGGAACCCTAAAAATAACCCCTAACCCCCCCCCCCCCCCCCCCCTCTCTTCTCTCTCTCTCACACACACACAGATTAGTAGACTGTAACAATCAATTTGAGGAGGGAGTTTTTCCATTATATAGGATGGCTGACTGTGAGTTTCTTAATCAAATCTCCTGAGAATCTTGTGGACTGATCCATTTTTGGAACTTAGTAGAATATGGTTGAAATTATTTGTTGTTTGAGATTATTGTATCCAATCATTGTCAGGCTCAAAGACATTTCGTAATGGCTTTGATGACCCATGTGCATTTGACTATAATATATTGATGCTATTTCTTGACATTATAGTATCACATAAGTAATAGTATTAGTTGCTTAAAATGCCCCCCAACTACCATTGAGAACTGAAAGATGATGAAAAGACTTACATGGTCGTCACCTCCTGCACGTGGCCCTCCTCAGGTGAGATTACTGACCAGTCATGTGCACAAATGAAATTTTTTGTCACTATTAATGGGGTGCCAACACGACACAAGTACAACATCGTTTCTTTATAATAGAGTTATTGTACAAGATTTAATTTACAAAGAAAATAAAACAAATTTTCTGAAAGGTAAGGCGATATTATTAAATGAACAATTGGTATTAACTCCCTTCGGTTAAATAGAGGCCAGATTACTCTGGGGTAGGGATGAAAGTGAAGAATAAAGGTATTTTTTTAAACGATGTTAAATTATCTATAATATAAAATATGAAAATTTTAATAAATTTATCCGACGGTCTCAAATAAATTCATCAAATGACTATCAATATCACTTTCAAAAATATTTACATTACACCGTAATAACAAAGACAAATTACATCTAGTTAGCTTACAGAAGTGGTACAATGTTGGCATCACAAGACAAAATAGAGGCACCACCAACATGTATATGTGCGGCCGTGGGAAGAATGATCATGGAGCTGATACAATGTGCAAAAAGGGGCAGCACGTATATGTATACATATTATGAATGGGGAAAGAGTAATAGTGATATGATACCAAAAATTATAATTTTTTAAAATTAAGTTATAATTTTTTTTAAGATATAAATTACAACTTATAAAAATTATGTTCATTCAAGGTTGCAATAAATACAAAAACTTACAACTCATAAGAGAGAAGTTACAACTGTTTAAGGAAAATTTATAATTGATCATGATCTTTTTTTAAACAATTATAACTTCTACCATAAAAAATTATAATTTTTGGTACAATTTTGGTACTGTAAACTTTCCCTTATGAATAATACCAAGGGTCAACCTGTGTAAATTTCAAGATTAGCAATTGGCCTACTGGCCACCGTCCCGCTGTTGGACTTTAAGATTGCAAATTCAAACCTTATCGTTTTCCTCATCCGTAATAGTGTTTGACAAAAAAAAAACAACAACTACGTACATTTGACTCTCTCCAAACTCCACAGTGATGTAAACCTACACTACAGCATGAAATGAAAATGTCAAACCAATACATATATGTTTTTGTGTAAACAAAATCCATTCCGAGAGAAGCATAGTGTAAATTCAAAAGTCTATTAACCCTCATCTTTGTTGTCTATTATGGAGTAACTGCATCAGCATCCATAAAGATAAAATAATTTTGTATACCTGTGCTGCACATATGTGGACTCTGTGGGAAGTTGAAAGTAGCACAGAAGAACAATTTCCAATCTGTGTTGATGTTACATCTTTCTAGTAATACAATACAGCAAAATCAGCATTCAAGGAACAACAAAAACTCTCGTGTGCACAGATCGAAACAACCTTTCTTCTTGGGTGTTCTCTACGTGCCCTTCGTTGGACTGTCAAAAAAGATACATTACAGAGGGCTCAAAAGAAGAGTTAGAATCTTAAGTTAAACTTCATGCAAAATCCCCATTTTCTCTTTGGCTTCATGATAACAATGCACCAGCAACTCACTGTTCTGTTTTTATGAAATGAGTGGTTAAGAGTTTTGAAACAGTAAATCCATGGAAGGTGTCAACATCAAAGAGTTCTTTCAGCTTCTCATCACATATTATTCTCCTCCTATCAGAGGGATCCTGCAATAATGTGGAAAAAACAGAGTGAGAGATTGCTCGGGCTTTTCCGTCGAAAATCAATTGTATGGCATACAAAAATATATATATACTAAAGCATTTCCCCAGGCTATTTAGTATAACTAGCCAAATCTTAATGCTACTGCTTCCAAACAAGACGATGAAGCAAACATACCCCAAGACCACTAATACACTAAAATCCACTTAGAATTTCAAGAGAATCTTAACAGATTTTATCCCATATCATAAACTAAACCATAACAGTCGATTGAATTTACTCTTTCAATGGTTTCTGATTATACTGATGAAAGCTGGTAAGACATCAATCATTATCGTCTTTCTTGTTAAAGCATTGCTGATTCTGTGATCCACCCTCCATATTTGTATTTGGTGAAAAGCACACACCTGTTCCAAAGGTTAGTCGATCCAAAAACGAACAAAACAAAACCACACAGACTCCCTGGCTTTAGAAAACACCATGGGGTAAATTCCACAACACTCCCTGAGCTCTACCAACAAAACAATGAGATCCCTGGTCATTTGATATGGGAACACCTGAACGTTGTGTGTTACACCACAATCGTCCTGTCCACTTCACAAATATGCTGATATCAGCAAAAATCATACAAGAGGTTTTCGTGCAATTACTCAAATGTCAGGAGTCTCCATATTGATAGTTAAGCCTCAAGATTTACGCAAAGACAAAAAATTACACACCCCACCCCTGGGGATAAGATTACCATCAACAGATTTTACCACATGCTTTCATTTGCTGTTCCACTTTTCTCATGATTAGGATTAACTATATATAGTGTAGTATAAATTACTGCAGTTACAAAATGTCTAAATTTTTCCAAATTAGAGCTACCGAGACATTATGTGCATGTTGGGGTGGACAAAATTTGTCTTCAAGAACCAGCATTGTTGGGCTGCTTGCTTTTAGATCATGTAATTTTCAGTTACCTGACAATAATTCCAAACGGGTGCGGAATGCATACACCTTTCAAGATGTTTATTCTCCATTTTCTTCTCCTAATCTCATCATATTAACCCCAAAACCCAACCCCCAAAAAAATGGAAGAAAAAGAATCCTAAGGTTGAAAATTCCATATTTAGTTTTACTACACTATTAAGCAATTAACATTGTCATTGGAATATTGCAAAATAATGATAACCACATACCTGGAGGTCATTTTGTTTAATGTATTCCCAGATTCTCTTCACAGTATCGGACCGCGACAATGCACTTTCCCCTGTACCAAGGAACTTCACTAGAGCATCTGAAAGTGGAACTGGAGCAAGAAAACCTGAATTATTGCCCTTCTGCCGCTTTTCCTTTCTTTTTGGCTCATCTGAATCTATAAGAGAAGATTTCAAGGTTAAAAAATTGTCGCAAGAAATATTTCATCGTTAAATTTGAATGAGTGTTACATTACACAAGCCTAATCTGCTTATGTGCACATACATATTTGTATAATAACAGTGTCTTAATGTATGCATAGGGCAGTTTTAGACATTGCCAAACCCAATTTATCTAAAAATGGGAAAAGAAAATTTTGAAGCCTTCGACAGGGAAGGGACAGGATCCAGCAAAGCAAGGAAAACTGCTTGTACCAGTCATGGTCATGAATGGAAACAGGGTTGAAATTACTGCCGTGCATATTAACATGTGTGACTCCCAAAACTAAGCAAAATAACATCATCTATAAACTTAAATCACTGTACCCACCTTCTTCTCTCTCTTGCTTCCGCTGTTTTTCCTTCGGTGTAGAATTTACAGGAGCTGCTTAAATAAGGACACATTGTAAGAAATTTCAAGAATTTATATGAAATCGTTAAGTTCTTGAAGATTTCTGATAATAACATAAAACAGAGAAGATTGCAAAGTGATTGATTGAGACCAATGAATAGTCCACAGGCTATAGGAATTAGGAAATCACGTTACTTGACATCACAAGCCTTAGAGTTGGCTTTAGAGTTTTAAATGAAAATAATTAGAGTCTCCACACCAAGCACGCGAGGAAGGTAGATCAAAAACCCACCCTCCAGATGAATCATAGGAAAATGCAAAGAAAACAATTATAGGTTCCTCACTTTTCTACTAGATGGAAAATAGGTTCCCTCACTTTTCTACAAGACTTTGAAGCACGAATGACGAGTCACTTTTCTACTAGATGGAAAATAGGTTCCCTCACTTTTCCTTCACCTTTGCCAATTGTTCAATTTTATGATAGAATCCTAAACTCTCGCCACCTGATTCCTTTTTAATAATACAAAAGTTTCCGCCTTTCTGTTTGAAGTAACGACAGCTTTTGTCCCTTTCTCCATCCAAATAAATTGTCGGCAGTATGTATGTTATACAAAAACTCAATGGGATCAAACTGATTCCAGTATACTCAACTCTTAAATATTTCACAATCTTAGGACCTTTACGAGCATGCATTATCCTTCAAATGCAATGCCTCATCTCCTCATAGGATTATATTTCATCATCAGATTTTATGCCCGATGTCTTAAAAACTCTTTTCCCCCTGTGAACTACTCGTGATTAAAATTAGCTGATTGGAGGTACACTTGCACCCACGCAAAATTTTACCATGAGATCATTCTTATGGCATAAAGGAGTTTTTTCGTTAAGTTGCATAGAGGGGTTATGCAGCCTAATTTGGCAAAAGCATGTTTATGCAACTGAACCACATTATGTTAATTTATACAAAAGCTTCTACTTGTAAGAACATCTTACCAATTGCCAATATCTTCTTTCCTAGTCCAAAAAAACTTGTGGGAAATCCTGTTGTCAAGTTACACAGTCTAACTCTGTGAAAGCATATTCATACCATGCAACAAAGATAACCATGTCTCAAGTTCCTCTGCATAAATCCGGAGTTGATTCTCTATTCTTTGTTTACTATATCCCCTACCCTCAATGCTTGGCAAAAACAAATTTACAGCAATACAGCTGTAACTATTAGTTTCTGAAGCCAAGTTCCACTGGCAAATAACACCCCCTTCCCCTCTCAAAAAAAAAGGGAACAAAAGAAGTAGCACTGTAGCAGATATCGAAGCACAATTTGTTAAATGACACCAAGAACTGATTGGGCAAGCAAGTGTTCAGAATCATGAAACAAACCTCATATAAAAAACAAGATAAAATTATAGGAAGTTATACCACCATCAGAATCCAATGACCAGATATGTTTTGCTAGGGCTTTGTTCATTTGGAACATGTTTATGGAATCCACACTGAAGAGTTCACGTAACTTTTCATCACAAACTATATTCCTCCTATTGTTTGGGTCTTGCAAATCATTCTCTCGAATATAACTCCACAGTCGCTTGACAACCTAGGATGAAGATACATAAAAATGAGTATCTGACCTGAAAGTTTGTACTTCTAGCAGGTTAACTAATGATAAAGAGCTGATAAAAAGTTCACTGATACTTTTGTATACCTCAGTCCTGGCTAATTCGGATTCCCCAGTGAATTTCTGAAGTTGCGGAGATAGACCACATAATTTGGTGAATCCACCCCCTCTTTTCTTGACCTCTTTATTTAGCTTTTTAGACCTGATTAAACAGAGAGTAGCAAAATGTTTACCAATATTAGTAGGTGCAGCCTCTGGTCCAGATTTTATCAACTTTTTCAGGCAAGCAGGCATGCAAGATGAAATGTCATGCTTCTAATAAACATCTCCTGTTATAACATAAAAGCTAAACAACAAGGGGCAAAAGATACAAAGAAAATGGATAGAAACATACCATCGAATACTAGGAATAAAATGGTACACAACATTACGTAAAAATATAACCTTTAGAGATTTTTCTTTCTTGATATTAAATAATATAGAAATGCACGATTGAAAGGTAGGATTGCAGAAATAGACACGGAGTTAACAAATTCGAAACAAGGTTTTATAACCAAAAGAAATTCAACATTTTCACATTGATTTCTGATTTGTTTGTACAAGGAAAATGTCCTAAAATAACATACTCCAATCACCTGGCCATCGGATGCGGCCCTAAAATGGGACAGTACCACATACCAATATAAAAGCAACTAGAGTTATTTGCAACCGCTACTCGGCTTGTCATGCAATCCAAGAATGCATCTACTGCAAGCTAGAAAGTGTGAGCGAAAATATGAAGCTACCAAATCCAGGTGTATCAGCCAGAGCAATCAGGCTGGCTCAGCCCACCATGTGCCCAAGATGTAAGAATCAGTTGTGGAAATAGCATGGCTTGAGATCGACGGATTGCAAGGCAAATGACAAATTAAACTGGATATCACTAACATGTATAGGACCCTTAACGAAGGGGATGCGAGACAAAGTAAACTAACCGTGTTATCAATAAGATAAGACAAAAGCACCTCCTTCGTTGTTAGAGTGCGTGCCCCATTTAGATGGGTCACTTCACTCACTTAAGAGAGAGTTAACAGAGTAAGAGTAAAGGTATAAACAAGATAGATTGATTGGATCATTCGATCACTACCTCGTATGAGCGCTCTCTCCCCTATGCTTTTGGGGGCTATGGGGAGAGAGCTATGAGTAAGTTCCATCATTCCCACTAGAATAGACGAGTTAATCAATCGGGTCGATTTAACCTCCCCCAAAACAAATTTCAACAGGAAGGAGTAAAGTATAAATTATGATATGAAATCAATTTCTCCCCCTCATTTTGGCATGGACAAGGAGGCCTAATGTCCAAGCCCTATTTCTTAAACACCAGTAAATTTTAAGCAAGCAATGTTAGCATTACAATGCGAGCTGTATGACAGAAAATAAAATTAAAATTTATAAAGACAGCAAACATTTAATCCACAAATAACAAGATAAGGTTCATAAAAAATAAAAATCGAAAATAATGAAGCTTGTATTCATCTGTGTGTGAGCGAGTGTATGGCACAGAACTAACCCTCTTTTGGTGGTTCTTTTTCCATGACTCACTTCTTCCGATTCCTCTTCTACCTCCTCCTCCTCTTCTGATTCGTTTTCGCCACCGTCACTTTCTTCTGATTTTATCTTCGCAGACTCTCCATCATTTTCTTCATTTGAATGTCCCTCATCGTCTTCGTCGGCATTTTCGAGGTGGCTTTGGAGGTAAAGATCGACCTGCTCTCTAATAAAAGGCTTCTTATCCGACAAATCGATTCCGAAATCTTGCTCTAACTTCCGGCGAACGATTGCCGTTGTTGTCGTGTTCAGGTCCGACGTGCTCAGGAACTCCCGTAGCCGACCGATAAGCTCCTCCTCCGATACCATTGCCTCCGGTTCATACGCACAGTTATCAAGTTAGGTTTAAGAGTTCGGTGGGCTTAAAAACTGAAATGGCGATTTTGGGGCTGGGTGCTTCAGGTGACTCAAGGAGAAAGGAAATGGAGTTTTAAGGTGGCAGAGTGGGGATTTGAAGGAGGGAGCGGAGGGCATTTATGGACATAAATTAACAATCCGTTGGAGTGAAAGTGAGGTTTGGATTCTGAGGTTTCGTGTTGCTTGACAGATTTGCCCTCGGCTTTATCCAGAAACCCGTAATTTCGTGTCGCACGTGAAAGCGTGTGACCCAATTTATCTCTTAGAGCGTGATGTCACTCGCCAATTAAGATGACTTTGCTTTTTTTTAATTGAAAGTTGGGTGCAGTGTGAATCACGTGCGCTGAAAGCGACTTTGGACTTTGCTGTTTACCCAACGCCCCCATTCAAAAGAGCAACGGGTCGCAGGTAATTAAAGCCGTGCCGGCTTTGTTAATTGTATCTGTATCTCTATAATTTATGAGAAATACTATATAATTTAAATTTGTATTTCAAATGAAATTGATCATTAGATGAGTAGATTTTATCAAGTTTTTTAAATAGGACCCACTAATCAAATGGTTCCCTTTTATTTGAGATACAAATTTGGATTGTAGATTTGGGTTACATAGCATTGCTCATAATCAATAATATTAGACAGACCAGATTTTAATAAGTTTATTCGACGATCTTAAATAAATTTATCTAACTGTCACCACCATTTCTCTAAAAATCATTCATATTGTGTTTTTAGGTACGAGTTAACGCTAGTGCTTCCGATAAAAATGAGACAAATTTGACATAAAATTATTAATTTAATATATGAAATAATTTTTAGATAATTTATAATGCAATAAAAATTTAAAGTTATTACTAGGGTGTGGATCAAGTAAACTATTAATTTATGGGTGAGCTGTGTGTGGTGATTTAATTGAAAAAAAAAAGGCCCCCAATATAAGAATTAAGGGTTTACAAGTAATACATGTTAGTTTGAAGAAGTGGATGAATTTGTCTTTTGGGTGGGACGAGAATTCTTTTTTGTCCGTGGCGCAACGTTCATCTTGACTTTTGGAGTCGATCGGGGGATGCTCAGACTAGGCTCCATATTCTGGGTAAAGTTGCAACTGTGGACTGGGTTATTTGGAAAGCTAGGAACCAGAAGGTGTTTTGCGAAAATGGATGTCAATGTTTTTGCGTCGGTTATTCGTGCCCAGTCTCTGTGGAATGATCAATTGAGGGAGGTTGATGCTGTTTAGTCGAGTTCAGAGGTCTCAGCGGCATCGGAGGAGCCATCCATTTTTCCTGGGAGTGACTATCTTATTTGTTGTGATGGTTCCTTTAGATCCAAGTTTGTGAGTGCTGCGTGTGGAGTTGTGGTGTGTAAGGAAGGAAGTGTTTTGGTTCATGGAGTAGCTAAATCTTTCCCTGCTGGGTCTTCTTTGTCCTCGGAAGCTGAGGCTGTGCGTCAAGCTTGTCTCTTAGTTGATGCCCTTTTGCTCTCTAATTCCACAATCATGAATGACTGTCTTAGTATCATCAAGTTAAATTCTACGGCAAATGTCCTTGGGAAATTAGTACAATTGTGGATGATATTAGATTTTTTGCTAGATTACATAACTTTAGTTTTTTACACAAGCCTAGAGCCTGTAATAAGGCTGCTCACTGGGTGGCAGTCTCGATGCTAACAAATTCCCTTACGTTGGATTGATTAGACTCCCCCTTTCCCGAGCTGAAGACTTCTCATTTGTCTGATTGTAATTTAAACTTTTCTATTTAATACAATCCTTGCATATTGTTCTGATAAAAAAAAAGAAGACTTGAAAAATGATACAACTTAAATATGGTGCGAATTCAAACTGGCATGATTTTATAAGTAATATAACATAACTCAATTGTCACTTTTAATTTAATATGGACTAATTATTGAAACAAAAACATTATTTTACAACTTACCCAAAATTGATTAGGGCTTAAAACAAGCTCAAAAATAATGCGAAGTTTTTGACTTTTTTTATTTATTTTTTGACAAAAACAATATAATGAATATTAAATATAGAGATCTAAAAAGAGGAAAGACACTAAAAAAATCTAGTGTCATCTCCTCCTCCCATTCATTCAAACCCAAAGCTTTGGAATCTTTCGGAATTTGGGAGCATTTAGTTTTTTCTTTTTTTTTGGGGGGGGGGGGCAAAAGCTCTCCTCCCCTATTTAGATACGGGTAATGATATACTTCTTAAATTTTTTTACTAAATTTTCATCCTAAATGATGTGATATAGTTTTTCACCATAAGATGAGTGGACCCATTAATCTTCAATGACGAAAATTATGCCGCATTATTTGGAATGTAAGATCGGTAAGCATAGCATTTTCTTATAGATATATATTCCATATTTTATGTGCTTTAGTTTAACTCTAAGGGGTAGTCAAGTTGAAACGGATAATAACTGTAAATTCAGATATCTCGAATTCAAAATTTGACAATTTTATGGGGTTAGTTCACGGGAAATTTTTTTCTTCATGAATTTCATAATCCTGACACTGATTCAAATATCTCTGGTCGTAACACAAAAAAGTAAATTATGTTTTAATTTTAGAATAAAATATGGTTTTAGTTTCCAAAGTATGCGTTTAATGTCTATTTGGTCCTCAATCTTCTAATAGTGTCTATTTGGTCCCTAAAATTCTTAATTTTGTATTTACGTGGTCCAATTCCAAACGTTTATCAGAAAATCGTGACGGTTTTGGTCGCGCGTCAATTACATGATTTTTAATTTTGTGTTTATTTAGTTCCTAAAATTCTTAATTTGTGTCTATTTGATCTCAAGTGATTGGTGCGTTATCAGAGGTGTTAAAGATTTTTTTAACAAATATTTTGGGATTGAACTATATAGATATAAAATTGAAATCTTAGGGACCAAATAAACACAATTGAAAGATTGAGAACCACATAAACACTACCTTTGAGGACTTAAAAAAAAAAAAAAGTCTATTAGTCTAACCTCTTGTCTGACTAACCGCCAATTGGACCATGGCCGTCCGATCAGCATAACAATACGCATGTAAGTATATTCTTCGAGTAATACTAATATATTACTATTTGTCACATCGTTTTTCTTGTTTTCCTCCGAGGGGCTTTGCTGGACGTTACCAACCATAATGAGATGGGCCAGATTTTATCCAAAACAGGGACATTTCTGTCATTTAACCACAAAAGCATAGTTCAATTAATTTAAGGGACAGAAGATCAAGGAAGGAAACACAACTACCTTTTGACGACGTCGTTTTCACTGTCCATCTAACACAAACGACATCGTCTTGTCTTCTACACCACCTTTCGTGTTGCCTTCTCAAAATCAGCTTCCATTTTCTCTATCCCCCTACCCACTGATTCAGACAGATAGATATTAATCCGTCGCCGACCACGAAAATATATTTTTCTCTCTCTAGAAAAGCTTTATAGAGAGAGAAACTGGAAGTAGAAAAGCAACCGCTTTTTGAATGCTTCACTGTTTACTTACAACGAAAGCAACGGCGAGTCATCTGAGGTCAAACCCGACTTATTGCGAACCGATCTCTCCGATCGGATCACCGGAAACTTCACGGCCTCGGATGTTCCGGTTCAGTCACGATCATCGATAACACGTCGCCGTTTTGTCAGCTGTGTACTTTGATTCGGATCTTTTATAGGTCGAGTTCGGAGCATTGGAAAATGGAGCGGGCTACGATAACAGGGGGTCCGGGTTTGGACATGCCGATTACGCACGACAGTGACCGTTATGACTTCGTTCGAGATATCGGGGCGGGCAATTTCGGCCTTGCCAGGCTTCTGAGAGATAAGCATACCAGAGAGCTCGTTGCGGTAAAGTACATCGAGAGAGGCGAGAAGGTTGGTTATGGAATATCATTATTAATTTTTGCACTTGTTTTGGAAGTTTTACTTACAATACTCCTTTGCGGGTTTAGTAGTTGTTGGATTGTTTGGTCTGTTTTGGAAAACGAATTCGAGTATTCATGGCTTGTTGAAGTTTTGTTTTTAGGTACTATATCTGTTAGCGAGTTTAGAAACTGTTGGGTTGTTTGGTCTGTTTTGGTAATGAATTCGGGTATCTATGGCTTGTTGAAGTTTTGGAGGCAGTTGATAAGTGCGTGTGTCGGTTTTTTCCTAGTAGAGATGCGTTGCCGAATACGTAGATGTTTGGAGTCTTTCATTATTAATAGGATTAATTTTTTCCTTCAAATTGTGGAACTTACTGGAGAATTTGATTCATGAGGGAAATGCATGATTTTGAACTGAAAAATGTATTTGGACCTAATTTGGGACTGGATCTAATGAATTATGGTTGTTGGACTAAGAGTGGGCTCCATCAAATTTTAGAGCTCATAATTAGATTAGATTGAATTAGGTCTCTAATCCGTAGTATTACTCTTATTTTTTTTGGTGCTGTATAGTATTACTCTTTTGAAATTGGTTTTAATGCAGCAAACCAAAGAGTAAATGTGGGGCTACCCTTATGTCCTGCATGGTGGCAGCCAAACTAGTAGTAACAGAAGAGCTTGAAATATCAGCACCCCCCTCTCCTCTCTTCATCATTTTATTTTGGTTTTGCCCCCAACTCCAATGTGAATATAGGATATTGGTGTACATTACTTGGGTCACCTAAGATGAGTACAAAACAACTAAAAGTGAATTATCTAGATTTTATCAGTTCTTCACCTTCTCTCTGAGTTTGCTTGATGATTATGTGTGCCATGGAAATTGAAGGACCACATTGACATTCAAGGTAACAATTTAGACTTGGAAGTTTAACATATTGAACAGAACCACCAGAGGAAATATGCTACATCGACTGGGGTATCTCTGTGTGCATGTATCTAAGCATGTAATTTATATAATTTATATTTTCTTTTTTAATCTAAGCAAAGGTGGACTGGTCATCCAACCCAATAGCAAACATGTATATAGTACATAGTGAAAACCAAAAACTTATGGCCACTTTACATGCCACACAAAGCTGGACAAGTCGTCCAACAAGAAGTTGGTGTGTTGGTGTCAATTGGACTAGTTTGTGAAGTTTGTTCCTAGGGTAGATGCTTTGTCTAATATGTTCCTTTTCATTAGGCTGTTCTACTCGGGTTATTTGGTAGTTTCATTTTTTCCTTTGCATATTTTTATTTTATTGTTAAATAGTGTTACATTGCGAAGAAATTGTTTCTTGCAATGAGTAATGAAATTTTAAATTAGTTTTAAAGCAGCAAACCAAATAGTTAAAAAGTAAGACTACTCTTATGTTCTGCTTGGTTGCCGGGAAACTGATGGAAATGGGGTAAACACTAGTTGTCCTGTTACTTGGGTCTCCTAGGCCGAGCTACCGAGCAGCAAAAATTGAATTATTTTGATTTTATTGTCCTGCACCTTCTCTGCGTGTTTGCTTGATGTTTGGGTGTTCCATGGAAATTGTATAACCCATGGACATGTCATATTGAACAGACCATTAGAGGAACTATGTTACATCGCTTTCGGTATATGTATATCCATGCCTATAAATGTTGAATTTCTATTTGGCTACTTTCAAGGACAAAAGAATAGAGATAAATATTGGTTTATCTTTTCTTGAGTTATTTTTTATTTATGTATTAAAATTTTGTTTTTAAGTAGCATGGTGTTGATCAGTGGCACATACACACCATTTGAGGCAATCATGCAACAAGAGGAACACATTGATGTAATTTATATCCAATTGCATAGCAAACTGTAATTACTGGTGCCCTTACTGGGTTCATATGCAGTGGCCACTTGGACAAACCAAACTCATGAGCATACTCGTTACTCGTACCCTGGTGTTGTTCATGTCACATGGTTACTTGTTGCAGTTGGATGAATCCAATTAACATAGCAATGCAATTCATGATATCATTATAAATTTTGATTAATGTCACTTTTATTTTCTTTTTGGTTGCAGATAGATGAAAATGTTCGAAGGGAAATTATTAATCACAGGTCTCTAAGACACCCGAACATAGTTAGGTTCAAAGAGGTTTGCTGTTGATATGCCTTGCTATTGATATCGTTCCTATTTTTATTTCTATTAATGGAGATGAGGATTTCAAATTGTTATTCGGATGGAAATTTTTCTGTAGGTCATTCTGACACCCACTCATCTGGCTATTGTGATGGAATATGCATCTGGAGGAGAGCTTTTTGAGCGAATCTGCAATGCAGGGCGATTCAAAGAGGACGAGGTTCTTAGCTTGCTTATTATATTTAGTGTCTTTGCACCTCCAGTGGATTTGCTTCTTAAGTGATTTCCTTGCTGTGGTTTTTGTTACAGGCTCGCTTCTTTTTTCAGCAACTTATATCTGGAGTCAGCTATTGTCATGCAATGGTATTTAGATCTCTTACATATTTTGAAATTTTATTTCTTTATGGGTACATATTGATCCTCCCCCTCCCTGCGCTTTGGCAAAGTAATGTGGAGACTCCCAGACATTTGAGAAATGACAGGGGTGCCCCCGTATTGTGTGTGCTCTAAAAAGAGACCCTCCCATCCCCCTCCTTGTTGATACCAGCAAAATTTAAGTTTTCATCTTACAATTTCTCTAATTTCTTTGTTTTTCTATTTTTTAGCTCATTCAATTAAAGGTCAAATGGTCAAATCCTGAACAGCTTGCACTTTAAAATTCTGATAAAGGGTCTCCAATTCATTTCTCAAGTGGCAAGGGTTCCTGTGTTCTGGAAATTCTAATTGGGTTGCTTATTTGACTCTATGATACTGTGTTTCTTCTTGAAGCAAGTGTGTCATCGGGACTTGAAACTTGAGAATACATTGTTAGATGGAAGTCCTGCTCCTCGCTTGAAGATATGTGATTTTGGGTACTCCAAGGTACTACTTGTCTCAATTGGTTGCCTGTCTTATCATTGTTTTCTTGTGGTTTTAAATTTTTTCTGAGATCTAAACTAGGATCTCAGTTGAGATTAAGAAGTTTTGAATGATGCAGTTTGAGCATTTTTTCCACTTACATTGTAGTCCAACGCTCTGTGTCTGTCTCTCTCTTCCTCCTCCTTTCTGCTGTTAATTTTACTTCTGAATTTACTGTCTGTGGAAGATTGTGAGCTTTGGGAGAGTGCAATATCAAATCATCTGTGTCATATACGACCTTTGCAGTTAGTTGTTCTATATACTTTTCTAACTATGCCTTTTCTTTTCTTTCCAAAAGTCTTCTGTGCTGCATTCACAACCAAAATCAACTGTGGGAACCCCAGCATACATTGCTCCTGAAGTGTTACTTAGGCAAGAATATGATGGCAAGGTAAGACCATTAGAGTGTTTGTCACATAATTCCAGCTAATTTGTGAATTGGTCCACTGAATTCTTAGCCTTATAATACAACTTTGGCTTCACCAAGGAAAGTGAAATAATGGTTGTAGTACAGACGGTGTATTTCGTATGCATGCTGTGAAAAATATACTTAGATGTTGTCCTGTTTAGTAGTAGTAATTATATTTGTTTGACATGTTTGTTTAAACAATTTTCATGCCTCACCAGTATGTCATGTTATATCTATTATGCCCGTCATGTTATATTGGATCTCAATTACAGGAAGTTCCTGTTTGTATCTGTCATTTAGCCTAATTAGGTCAATCATTTCCCACAAAACCCAGCAATAAATAACACATATGTACACACTGCAATGCCAAAGAGGATGAGACCATGTACAGACATTGTATGCTAGCTATAACAAATAAAGAACCACATATATGAATCACCCAGAGATATACAATTGTCATGACAATAAAAAAAGGTTGTACATTAAATTTTCTTCATTTGAAACTTTTCATTTCAATAACAAGTTGTTAGTTTGTACTTTCATTTGAAAATGTTCGTTTCACTTATAGATTGTTAATTTTCAATGGTCCAAGCTATGTCAGAATGCGATGATGCTTGCTGCCCATGTATTACATGATTTATAGTTTTGTTACAAAATATTTAGTAACTCACTGTTAAAGCACTTCAATCTCCGAAGTCCCATTAAATGAATACATGGGTAAGCAAAGTCGTAAGCACCACCTAAATGAACGAAGAAATGATAAAGAGTGGAATAGAAACCAGCATTTTATTCATCGTTGATATCAGTGTAGGCTGGGCTCGGCTCCCATCAGCCGTATTACTCAGAGTTACAAACTTACAATAGAAGTTCCAAGCAATTCTCATCTAGAATTAGGAAAGTGTTTTCTGTCATTTGGGTGGCCTATTATAGAAGGTATTGGTTGTGGGTCCTAATTGTCAGAGGTCTCTCAAAATATATTTTGATTTCTCCTTTTTGCCTATCTCATATATGTGTGCAGGAATCACTGACCTGCCTAACCCCGCCCTTTTTTCTTTCTGGGAATTAAACTTGGCTGGGTCCTGGAGATGATTTGGTAGTAAAATAGCAATAATTCCTTTTTTGATGGCATGCGCCAATTGAAATAGTCTCTTCCTTGAAATAGGGATAGCCAGTAAGATCTTCACTGCTATATGTGGCTTTGACGCCATCTTATCTTTGTCAGTTAATAAATAGATGGCCCATTCTGATTGGTGTTATACATGTTTGCATTTGACGTGCTTTTAATATTTCCCAAGTTTTTGCATGTCTTAGGGCATCTATTTTTGCATGGTTTGTTCTATTTGAAGTTAGATCAAGCAAATTATTTAATAAATATATATATATGTTTTCCTGAATTGATGAGTAGTGCATCTCACATACTATTGCTATTTCAGATTGCAGATGTGTGGTCATGTGGAGTGACATTATATGTCATGCTGGTTGGTGCCTATCCTTTTGAGGACCCTGATGAACCAAAGGACTTCCGGAAGACAATACATGTAGTTATTTGACTCGTTATGACATCACTGTCGATGTCTATGATTAATTCTTATGGGTGGACTTTTCCTGTTTGACAGAGAATTCTGAATGTTCAATATGCCATTCCAGAACAGATTCAAATATCTCAGGAATGTCGCCACCTGATCTCGAGAATCTTTGTTCAAGACCCTGCAATGGTTAGTGACTTTAGTTTTAAATTTGAAAAAAAAAAAACCCTCAAGTGTTGATGTTAAATAGATGTGCTTTATTTTGTTGGGTAGAAGAAGTATGTTATAGAGTAAGGATCTGCCCAGGTTTGAATATCTGGCTAAAAGAGGAAGTTTTTTGGTGAAAGAGCATTGCCTCTGTGTAAGTCATGTATCCTTCCAGTTTCGGCAAGGGTGAACCGTGCAGTGGTTGCCTGTGGTTTTGGATTGTTAATTGTAGGTGCCAACTGCAGTAGATAAATTAAAACTGGAGGATGATTTAGGAAGTAGGAACTTGGAATCTAGCCTATTTTAAAAAAAATTCTTAACCTAATTGGAGTTATTTCGTAAGCTCATCCTAAAGATTATGTATTCAAACTGTGTTGCTTTATGTGATTCTGCTACATCATTGATTGATACCAAGTAGGATTGGTGCTTGTATTTATTTTACTAGTTTGGTAATCATCTAAGCCTAATACCTGTTGATATATGCATGCAACAGAGGATTACAATTCCTGAGATCAGGAACCACCAGTGGTTTTTAAAGAATCTTCCTGCCGATCTCATGGATGGGGAGTCTATTAGCAGACAGTTTGAAGAGCCCGATCAGCCCATGCAGAGCGATGATACAATAATGCAGATAATGTCTGAGGCTACGATACCACCAGTTGGCCTGTATAACCTGGAAATGGATGATGACATGGAAGACTTTGACTCTGATCCTGACCTTGATATCGACAGCAGCGGAGAAGTCATATATGCGATCTGATTGCAGTTTGTCTGGGGTTGAAAACATCCATTCTTGCAGTAAGTTGAGAATTCTGGGCCTTTGGCTACTTGAGGATTTAGAGAAGCATGCTACCAAGGATTTGGGCCATGAGTAATATCAATCATTTGTTGGTTATATGTCCCACATAGTATGCATCTTTCGAAGGCTTCTGTAGGGAAGAGGTTTGAGTTTAGTGCATTGTCGGAGGAGGTTAAGTTGAGGGGGGTAGATAGTTTTTACTGTTTGTTGAAATTCTGATAGGTCAGACGATGATATATTGTATGGATCATGTGTTTTTGTTGTTTGTATCGTCCCCAAATACTAGTATTGAATATGAAACTTTACTCTCTATTGACAGTTGTGTCACATTCTTATACAAGTTTCTGCTTCTTTTTTTTTTTCCAAACCTGAAGAAGATGACAAATACTAATAATAAAATTCCACATAAAAAACATATAATTTATAATATAAAATAGGACATTTTCCACTGAGTTCATTCGACGGTTTCAAATAGACTCATTCAACGATAAAAAATATTTCTCTCAAAACCATTCACATTATACTGTGCCTTCATGCACAGGTAACCCCTAATATATTTACAATCCGATATCTGGGTATGAAGTTTCCCTGACCTCTGCTCTAAAATATACAATCTAATTCTTGGAGAAAATAGAATAACATCCTCAAAAAAGAAAAAAAGATAGTTTAAAACCATCCAAACGAAAAAGAGGTAGAGTTATAATATATAAGTATAGTTATTTTTCTGTGTCTGAAGGCACGGAGTAATTAAAAAAAATCAACAATAAATATATTTATATTCACACCTAAAATTAAATTACAAAGATAGAGAAGATAAAAAAGAATTTAATCACCGATTGTAGTGAGGGCGAGCCATGATTGTGGTGATGGGGTGGGAGTGGTGGTAGGGGCGAACGGTAGTTGTAGCAGTGGGCGGCAGTAGTGGTGGTGGGAGACAATGATAGTTGTGATGGGTGATGATGACCGGTTGTGATAGTGGCAGCCGTGGGTGGCAATGGTGATGGTAATGGTGGGCGATAAGGGTGGTGGGGATGGTGAGACAGTGGCGATGGTAGTAAGGTGGCAGCAGCGGTGGTGGTAGTGGGGATGGTGGTGGTGGGGCACTGGTGGAGTGATGGTGGGGCGATGGGGGTGGTGGTAGTTGTGATGGTGGTTGTGGGGCGATGGGTGTGGTGGTCGTGGGGGGTGGTGACAGTGGTAGTGATGGTGGTGGTGGTTGTTGTGGCAGAGGTGTGATGGCGGCGACGGTAATGGTGGTTGCGGTGGTGGTTGGGGTGACGGTGATAGTGGTAGTGGTGATGGTGGTGGTGGAGCGGTGGTAATGGTTGTTATAGAAGAGATGGTGGTGGGGTTGTAACGGTGGTGGGGCGGTGGTGGTGGTGGTAGTGGCGGCGGCAATGTTGGTGATGGTGGTGGTGAGGCAGTGGGTGGGTGGTGGTGGTGGTTGTTGTTGTAGTAGAGGTGGTGGTGTGGTGGCGATAGTGGTAGTGGTGGTGGTGGGGATAGTTATGGTGGTGGTGGTAGTGGTAGTAATGATGGTGGTGGTGGGGTAGTTCTAAACACTACTTTTTTTTTTAAAGTACTTATGAAAAGTTATAAGTTCTAGAAACACTTTTAAAAAATTACCTCAAATACATCTTTAGGGGCCTATTTTCTCTATTAAATTTGAGATGTTAATATTAGCCGTCGGATTAACTTTAAAGTAAAATTTAAATAGATGGTGGTGGTGTGCTGGTGGTGGTGGGGTAGTTTTAAACACTACTTTTTTTTTTAAAGTACTTATAAAAAATTATAAGTTTTAGAACCACTTTTAAAAAATTACCTCAAGCACATCTTTATGGACCTATTTTCTCTATTAAATTTGAGATGTTAATATTAGCCGTCGGATTAACTTTAAAGTAAAATTTAAATAGATCTTAACCGTGAAAAACAAAAATCATTTTGTTTATCTTTTGAGATTTGAATTATATTTTACTTTATTATATAGATCTTATTATTATAGATATTTAGCACCAAACCAAGTATTTTTTTTTATCTTTGGATAATACAATACAAGACATTTAGCGGATCAGTCCTACTCAAATGGTGACTACTGTTTACGATAGATTACCCTGATGAGAAAAAATTCACCAGAACGCGTAAGCAAGCAGTTGACAAAATCTATGTTCTAACATTTTCTTACAATCACTGAACATATTCTGTGGAGCTTCGCATGTAATTCCACTCGATCATTGCGGTGCTGAAATTTGATTCTAATTGCGAAGAAACAGATTTGCTACGATCGAGACAGTGGATAGAATTGAAGAGTTTGCACTTCAGTGTTCACCAAATTGTGGTACCTCCTTCACTCTGTCCTGTTTTGCTCTGTTGTATATACTTCCCATTCTACGCAAGTAACTCCTTTACTAATGTAGTCTTTGTATTGGGATCCCTTCACCTGCTGTTTCATAAAATCAACTTCGACAGTAAAAGAACCTCGTAAGAAATAAATCCTTGACAATCAAGTACAATTATAAATGGAGTTTTAATAATGAATGGTGGAACAAACAAACCAAGCTTTTTATACATGACAATCCATATGCCCTCCTCGCCTTTGAATCTGCTGGATGATCCTATTGCCAAGGATTATCAAGAGGGCTGAAAAAGAAGGGTGGCTGCTGTCGTGCTCTCCAGAATATGAGCACGTCAATCCCTCAGATTATTTTCCTCAGTAGCCCAATATCATGCATGATGAAGAGATTATTGAGGCAGTCATGCACACCAATTGGCACTTGCATTTTTTCCGTTTATCCAAATATAAAAAGTAATACTTACATGTTTATCATGTCTGTTGAAGAATGTCAAGTGAGTATATATCGTCACATTACTCGATAGCAGATGTACTTACGCTTTAACTGAATTAAAACATAAGGGTTAAAATATAGAGAATTAATTGAAGTACCTGTGCCCCCCCCCCCCCCAACAAGTTTCTCAAGGACGGAAATTGTGAAGCCAATTGAGGTTGATATCTTCTTTTAGAACATTTATCTTCAGATTGACGAGGTAACTTTCATAAGGTTCCCATAGGCAGGCAGTCTCTTCATCGCATATCACATCTTTTAACTGCTTCAGATCCATTACTGATGTTGGCAACTCTTCTAATCCCCGACAACCTCTCATGTGCAGAGTTCTTAGACCACACAACTTGTCCATACGGGTTGGCAATTTCCCCAATCTCAAGCAATCCGACATATCAAGAAACCTTAGTTTTTGGAGGCTTCCAATTGACTCTGGTAAATCCGACAGTTTGGTACAAGAATGAAGCCTCAAAACTTTCAAATTTGTCAAATTTCCAAATCCTTCAGGAAGTGCACGCAGCTCATGACAGTAAGTGATGTTGAGCTTCCTAAGGTGGATAAGGTTGCAAAGCCCAGCAGGCAATTCTAATAAATCATAACAACAATCAATATCCATGTGCTCTAGGTTGGGCCACAAATGGGGAAGCTCCATGGTGCAATTCTCAAAAGCTTTTGCAATCTCACACATAATCAAGGATATTTTTCTCAAATTCCTCAGCTCTAAAACAGATGTACTAAGGGAAGGTATCGAAACATGTTCTAACCGGATTCTCTTTAGATTGGACAAATAACCCAGCAACAAAAAGTTATTTAGTTCAGCTGGGCTGAACCCATAATTTGTAATGATCAGCACCTTCAGTCTGTCCATTCTCTCCAGAAACTGGGGTAAAGTGAAGTTCCCTGTCCGGAAATTTAAGATTAGTATTTTAACTTCAGGTACTTGCAGGTCGTACCAGCTTGAAGAGAATGTTTCGTCTGCAATGGACATTTTGAACATCGTGAATAAAAAAGTAAACCGACAAACATTGCGCAGAAGGTTTCACATGCTTCTAAGTGAAAATGACATAAACAAACCTGTAGAAATAGACAAGAGATGGGCATGGATGGGCTGCGAAATTTGTTCAATCCACCACCTGGGATAGTTGTTCCCACTTATGTCCATTATTAATCTTGTTCTCTGTTGTATGGGCTCTCGATTACTCTGGTAAATAGCCAGTTCTCTCAGTAGATCATGCTGCGTGACAAATTGCTCATTACAGTAGTCATCAACCTCACTTGAATCTTTTCTGCGAATGAAAATGCAATTGGTTGGTCAAGGGCGGGAGAAAGTCCATATGTACATGACTGACATTGCATGATTACTCCATTCATTACAAAGTCATCCGTGAAACAAATGGCACCAAGGTAAGGATAAGCAGTCGTTGAGATATTTGAACATTTTCAAGCATCCTTTACCTTTCTTCCTCTGGTCTTTTTGCTATTAAATTTAAACTTCATTGAATACATTTGTCGAAAACAACAAAAGAGTGCAACCTCTCGGTTGTGAGCTTGTCTACTAGGCTACATAACATTGGCCTTGAAATTAACTATAAATTGAGCTGCAAGACAAAATAAAAGAGAGCAACAACAGAACACCCAAATCCTGTCTTTCCAGTTGATTAATAACTAACAGGGATGCAATAATGCAAACTTACCACCATAAATAATTTTCTCCCAATCTTGGGCTTAACTTTGCTACCTCCTCTTTCTCATTCATACAATCACATCTTACTTAGCAGAAATCACGTGCATGAATTAGTGTGCAAGAACATCTGTTGGAGTTATTTCCTAGTTTGTGGTTATTTCTTAGTTTATTAGGGTTTTCCTTATTTTACCTAGTTTGGAGTTATTTCCTAGTTTGAAGTTATTTCCTAGTTTGAAGTTATTTCTTAGTTTGTTAGGGTTTTCCTTATTTTACCCTTATTGTACCTTTATTTTTGACTATATATACGGGGGCTCTACATTTGGTTTGTATCCCTTTCTTTCTTCTAAATATTTCAAGTTGATATCAGAGCATGATTTCGATCCAAAATATATTGTAGCACCACAATAATTTAGTTGGAGAAATAATATATTCTTGGATTAGGATTGTTATTTTTTTGCGGTTCCAAAGGGCTGTGAACAGTGCCGAAGTACTGTTCACGCGCTGTGAACAGTACTTCGGTATTGTTCACACGCTGTAAACAGTGCCGAAATACTGTTCACGCGCTGTGAATAGTGCCAAAGTACTGTTCACGCACTGTGAACAGTGTCGAATTTGACTGTTATGGGTATTTGATTTGCAAAGTTTGTTGAGTCGGTGATGCTGTTTGCTGGACTGGTCTGATTGTAAGGCAGTCGGTGATGGGTCACTGACCAGCCCATTCATCAGCCTGCTGTTGGGTCGCGTTTTTTGTTGAGTGGGCTTCGTTCTTCGCACTCTTCGTTGATCTGCTTTTGATGTAGTAGATCACTTTTATATTTTCTGAATTTCTGGGCACCGTGACTTGATTATTTGGGCACCGTGACTGGATTTCTTCGTTGATCTGCTCTTGATGCAGTAGATCATTTATTTATATTTCTTGGATTTCTGGGCACCGTGACCTAAATATTTGGGAGCTTTTTTGGACCTTCTTTATTTGTCGCTATTGGTCGACTGGAGGCACCGTGACTTGATTATTTGGGAGCTTTTTTGGACCTTCTTTATTTGTCGCTATTGGTCGACTGGAGGTATATTGTTCTCCCTTATTTTATCTCTCTATTTATTTTAGAGTTATTTTTCTGTCACGGGTGCCCTAGTATTATTGTTGTTATGAGCACTACTGAGGGATTTGAGACCCCTACTGTTGACACCTCTACCGTTGAGACCTCTATTGGTACTTCCACCTTTATGTTTGACCAGCGCCGTTAGGGCGCCCCAGACCAGTGCAGACAGGGGGATTCTCGTCAGTGTGATTATTGTGGCCGACCAGGACATCTCAGGGCTACTGGTTGGAAGCTCCATCCGGAGCTTAAGCCGTCTCCGCGCGGCCGTACTGCTGCTATTGCTGAGATACCACCACCTACTACCGCTGTTTCTGTTGCTACTCCTACTGTTCCTCCTTGGCAGAGTGATATGGATGCTATCACATCCCGATTGGATATACTTATGTCCACTCTGACTTCTCAGGGTCCGACTTCTGCTACTGCCACCACTACAGGACCTGAGTACCAGGATGATTATTATCAGGGGACATGAGAGAGATGGATTTGTCTTTATCTGTTCCTAGCTTGCATGCTAGTATTTTACCTAGTTTCTTCGAGAGAAGGTTAGCAGTAGTATTGTCACTCCATCGTTTGTGGGGATCAGTGATCAGGTTGCAGATGTTTTTACCAAACCTGTCACTCTATCCATTTTTCGGGACTCCGTTGTCAAGCTTGGCTTAATTGACATTTTTGCGCCTAGCTTGAGGGGGAGTGTTGGAGTTATTTCCTAGTTTGTGGTTATTTCTTAGTTTGTTAGGGTTTTCCTTATTTTACCTAGTTTGAAGTTATTTCCTAGTTTGTTAGGGTTTTCCTTATTTTACCCTTATTGTACTTTTATTTTTGACTATATATACGGGGGCTCTACAATTGGTTTGTATCCCTTTCTTTCTTCTAAATATTTCAAGTACATCAAAATAAGAAAGAGATGAATAGGAAGCTTAAATACCTTGTAAGTACAAGATTAGCCAAATTTCTATTGGAGAGCTCAATGAGGTTGACGAGGGTATCCATACCATCTTCATCTAGGTTGTACATTTCCACCCACATATCCTTGAGAGCAGAGGCAGGGATCCTTTGGTCTTCAGGAAATGAACCGAGGTCCACGTAACACTCTTTGACTATAGGCATGTCTTCCAAAGCGTCTAAGCTGGTTTGGAGACGTTTAAGAAGCTCTGTGTTTGAATCAAAAATAGATTGACCTTCAGACCATTTCTTCACTGTACTTCTCCAGATCACTTCATGCTTCTTATAGAGTGATCTGGCAACCACTGTAAGGGCCAGTGGGAATCCCCCACAACCTTTCACTACCTGCAATTAAAAGTGATCAAACAAAATTATTTATGGTTTACAGAAAAGAACACAAACAAAAAAAATCAATGCCGGATCACATACAATAAGGAGACCTCTTCAAACCCGTAAATCGAAAAAATTGTTCTGGATCTCAGCCACCTCATATTTTAACATATAGATGAACTAGTTATTGCATGTGCTTGAAGGCACAAAATGGTCAACAATAAATATAAGGAATTTAAGTACCTGTTATAGTGAGAGTGAGCGATGGTAGTGATGGTGGGTGGTAATGGCGGTGGTGGGGTGGCAACGATGGCGATGGCGGCGGCGGCGGCGGTGGTGGTAGTGGTAGTGATCGTGAGAGGTGATGGTGAGACGATAGGGGTAGTGGTAGGGGTGATGGTTGGACAGTGACGGTGGTTGTAGGGTGGTGGTGAGGTAGAGGTGACGGTGGTGATGGTGATGGTGGGGGTCAGGCAGTAGGGGGTGGGGGTGGTGGTGGGGTGGCGTAGTAGTAATGACGACGGTGGTGATAATAGGGGACAGTGGTAGTAGTGGGCCTGTGACAGAGGTGGTGGTGGGGTGGCGGCAACAGTGGTAGGATAGTGGCGGTGGTGGTAGAGTAGTGGTGCGGGTGGAGGTGACGGTGGTGGAGGTGGTGGTGGTGATGGTGGTGGTGGGTGTAATGGGAATGGTGGTGGTAGGGTGGCGATGGTAGGGGATGGTATGGTGATGACAACGATGGTGGTGGTAATTATGATGGTGGTGGTGAGGCGATGGGTGAGGTGGTGGTGAAGTGATGACATTGGTCGTGGTGGTGGGGTGGCGACGGTGGAGGTGATAGTGGTAATGGTGATGATGGTGGGGGGTAGTTTGGTGGTGGGGTGGGGTGGCGGTGGTGGTGGTAATGGTAGTGGTGATGGTGGTGGTGGTGGTGATGAGGCGATGGGGGTGATGGTGGTAGTGGTGGTGGTGAGATGGTTCTAAACATTAATTTTTTTTTTTAAAAGTATTTATGAGAAATTATAAGTATTAAAATTACTTTTAAAAAGTCACTTCAAACACACCTTTAGGAGTCTATTTTCCCTATGAAATTTGGAGTGTTAATATTAGCCGTCAGATTAACTTTAAAATAAAATTGAAAAAGATCTCAACCGCGAATAACAAAATTTTATCTTTTGAGATTTGAATTGTATTATACTTTATTATATAGATGTATGATAAATACGATAAGTATAATGCATATGAGTTTGTATTCTACCTCGTTCACAAGATCATCTGGCACATTGGAGGTTCCATCTGGGGGAAATGCTAAATGGCGAAAAAGAGTACTTGCGTCTTGATCATTCAACAATTTCAACCTATACGTAGAATCAAAACCTGTTAACTCAGATCTTGATGTAACCAAAATTTTGTATCCTGGTATTTGGAACTTGAAATCCTGAATAAGGGATTCCGATCCAGACCATACATCATCCAAAACCAGCAATATCCGATCATGTCCTATTTGTTCCAGGAAGTTCTCGAGTTGGTTGATTGCATCATCATCACTTTGGAACTCAGGCAACTGATGACAACCCTGATGTTGAAATAGTTTCTGAACCATGACCTTGATATTGGGCGTTTTTGAGACATTGACAAAGAATATATTGGCCCCATATATGGCTGTCCAGCATGACAACAAGCTAAAAAGTTAGAAACTTTTAGCATGGAAACATTCATTCAAAATTTGTAAGAACTTCACCAAGCACAGGGTACAAGAAAGGTAAAGGATGACGCAAAACATCAAATAGTTTTCAGAGATAAATTTAGCTGGCATGGCTAAATTTGGATCAACTTACTCAATGAAAATGAAAAATGTTAGTAGCGCTACCTTTAATTTCATCGTCGCGACCGAGCATTTTGGCCAATGTAGTCTTCCCACACCCTCCAGGAGCCGAAAGCACCACCACTGACACTTCATCCTTAAGCAGCATCACCTTCAATTCTTGAAGGGGCACATCCAATCCAACGATGAGATCCGGAACACCTGGAACTGCACAAGAACCTGAAACTCCATTTGAATAACGACTCCCACCACCGCCGTTTTTCAAAATCGAAAGTATTCTATCTAATTTCTGGTCATTATCGTTGACGCCCACCAAAATCTTCTTACTATCCCTGGCCATCAGTGCTTGCACATCAATCTGAAAGAACCTCAACAACGAGCTATCCAAATCGGTCAGCTCCTTATTGTACCTAATCTTTTTGTACACATTCCAGCTTTTGATTGTGGAGCACTTAAGAACTAGATTTTTACCCTCTTTCAGACGATCGATAAACATGCCTGTTTCTTCTTTCCGAGCGTCCAACAATTTGTTTAGCTTCTCTATTTCTTCAAAAAATGGCTGTATTGCAATCAAAGTTGTTTTGAGGTTATCGAGAGAGGATTTGAAATTGATGGCTTGCTTGGTCACCTCTATAACAGCTGCCAGTAATTCACCAACTACAGCTCCCAAAATCAGATCAGCCATCTCAATACCAAACAAGCTCTAAAAAAGCAAAATGACGATTGAAATTGCCAAATTGGTGTTGAGATCTTCAGCTAGGGAAAGTTCGAGGAGTGTTGGATGTGAAGATTGTGAAACAGTGACAGTAAAAATGGTGGCTTTTGGGGGTTGAAGATGTTTAGATGAAGATTTCAACATCATCAAAGGCATTGAATTACAAACTCTTTACTTGAAAAATAGTTTCTGCTTTGATCATGTTTGTGGGTGAGCTTGGAAATTAAGCGTTCACGATCTTTGACTTGAGGGGTTTAGTCTTTCATTGGTTAGAGGTTTTATTCATTATTAATGGCGTCATTCTCACAATCAATTGTTCTTTTGGAGAGGAGAGGGATGAGGTTCCAATCCTCCAACTGGCCAACAATTATGACACCAACCACTAACTTCGTAAACTAATCAATGGGAGCTGTAAAAGTTCCATAATTCTTTAAAATCATGTCTTGAAGAATATATTCTTTATATGAATACTTAATCATGTCTTGAAGAATATATTCTTTATATGAATACTTTAATTGTTCCGTAGATAATTTTGATCAGACTGTTAAACAAAAACAATATTTATTCACACGGAAACCCATCTTTGGGAAAATCGCTCCTCTTTGAAAAAATCGTGAAGAACCTTCTCGGTTCACAAAAATCCCTTCTCGATTCACAAAAACCCCTTCTCGATTCACAAAAACCAAATTCACTGCCCCAAAAATCATCTTACAAGTACTTAGTGTCTTATGCCTCAACGACTACCATGATTAGATGTTTCTTCCTTCAATAAGCCTCTCGCCATGAGTCTCCTAGTCATCTTAAAAAATTGAACTCGAGAGAACTCTACTAATATTGCTTTTCACACTAGTGAGAAGTTGTTTTATACATGGCATTCTTAAGCCAATTTATATAATTTAGTTTCAAATACACTCCACAATTGTAGTATAACAAATAAAAATCATTACCTGGTGATTGCAACGCTACAATGAATTAAAAATTTAAGTATATCTATAGAATTGTCCAGTGATTACCACTAGTTCACAGGGGAAGAAATTTCTTAAACATTAAAATCAATCTGATTATAACATGTATGATGAACAAGGGGGACAATCACGACAATAAAGAACCTAATATTCTACACTGGAAAAAGAAAGGAAAACAAGAAAAGAAAAAAAAAAATACTACTCAATTTTCTTCTCTTTCTTCTCTCCTGCCATCTTGTTCTTCATTTTCCTTGATGCTTTCTCGCCAACTAATTCATAAAACCTTCTGCACTGTGCCATCAAAAGCTCCACATATTCCCATATATAGTCATACTTCAAATAAATCAGAGGTACAGTCATACCCACCACAATCCCTGCAACACCCACCACAAAAATAGAAAGAAAAAAAAAAAAAATAAGAGTGGGTTTAACATAGTATGTACACCACTCTGTTAAATCCACACAAAAATTTCTCCAAAAATAAGGTCAAAAAATACGCCTTAGTATGTGTGTGCGTGAGAGATAGAGGGTTGTCCAACCTCCGAGAAATAATTTAGAGTCCATGTCAATTTAAAAGGACGACTCGTGGGTGACACTCCGCTACTCATATGGGCATCTGCCGATCTATGAACCATTCTTAACCGGCAGACATACATTCCTTAGAGCCTACTGACACACACACACACACACACACCCATGAGTCCCATACATGGAGTGAAAGAGAAACACACACATGTTCAATCATACTTACCCCCGTAGAGAATTGTAAGAAGGTGAGAGAAGCTTCCGACATGGGAAAATAGCCACAAACCAGTAGCAGCAGCGGCAGCTGCAGCTCCAGCAAAGACATACCAGTACCATGATCTCTCACCACCCGCCGGAAACATCCATTGAAATGCCTCTTCAACCCATTCTCTGATTGAATTCGCCCACTCCATATCCGCCTGCTGCTCTGTGATTTCCAGACCAGACATGTTTGGTGGTACTGCTGCCTCTCTGCAACCAAAGGCATCCACTACAAAGCCTCCCATTTTCTCCCAAATTTTATAATTCACCAAGTTGGGGAAAATCTAAGTTCCGAGAACCGAAGAAGGGAAGAAATAGAAATAGAGTTTAAGTAGACTTGTCGATAAACGTTGAAATTACGCCCTAAAGACATCGAGGCAATTGTCGTTCTAAGACAGCAAAGACGAAACGTGGAAGCCATGCAGGCCTCCTACAGAAAAAACATTAATACGTGTCACAGTGTTATTTGGTGCTTATACACACAACCTTAATATATATATAATTTAAATAATAATTAATTAATTAAGACCCACTAAGGTTGCCAAATTCATTGACCCGATTAACTTAACTATAAAACATCGTTCAAATTTTTTTTAAAAAAAACTAACAAATCCACTTAGGACCATTAGAGTTAGTCGATGAGTGGTTCGCTAAAGGTTAATTAAGGGTAAAATATTATTCGTACTTAATTTAGAATTTTAATTTAGGAATTAATTAATTAAAATTATTGAATTAAAAATAAACTTCATCCAACATTATAACTTATAATAAATTTGTTGACTACAATGAGCTAGGTTCTTAGATTATGTCTCTAAATTAAATTCATATAAGATTGTTTTAAGCTAAAATTGGGTGTAGATCCACTTTTTATGTTTTATTTGGATATAAGTTTCAAGTTTTAACATGTAAGTATTTAAGTCCAAAATAAGTATAAAAAATTGTAAGTAAATACATTTTTCAAATTTTTTTTTAAAATATTATATAAGTATCTTTGTCTTGATTCATGCATAACTGATATGAAAATATTCTTTACAGTGTTATTATGATATATACAACCGTTTGAATTTTAGAAAACTGATATCAATTCATTTAGCATTATCCTTTTGAACCAAAAAATTTTCTTTTTCAACATTTTCAATTTTCTTCAAAAAACTTTTTGTTTTACATAGCATGTAGTAGTTTTTTTTTTTTGGCTTTTTCATCACTTTTAGCCTGACGAAAATTATTCAACCAAACGCATTAGTTTCATCTTCTCTCTCTCTCTCTCTCTTTTTTTTTTCTCTTGTTATGAATCAAATTCTTTTTGAAAACAATGAAACAACATAAAAAATCAATGTGATAATTTATTCAAAAACAATGTAAAAACAAATTAAACAACATGACAAGTTACTCAAAAATAATATGACAACGTATTAAAACAATGTGACAAGGTACTCAAAAATAATGTAACAACATATTAACAGCGAGACAAGTTACTCAAAAATAATGTAACAACATAAAAAATAATGTGACAAATTGCTCAAAAATAATATGACAACATATTAAAAAAATGTGACAAGTTACTCAAATTTGTTATTTAAAAATCACAAAATTTAACAACCTCAAATTTAAAAAATCATAATTTCAAAAATCTTGATTCCGAAAATAATGGAATTGAAAATCTTGTTTTAATTCAGAAATTTGGAATAAGAGAAATCGATGGCTTTCTGTTTAAAAATCGAAGTGGATTCTATGTTTGAGAACAGTGGAGGACGAATGACATGATTCAAGGAGACGTCTTTTGAGTTTTCATAACCGATTTTTTATGCTTCAGTGAGTGTAGCATTAAATAATAACATCAAACAGTAACATGTTCAAAAAAAAATATTAATTTTTGTACAAACATTAAAATAATTTTAATCATATATATAGTAATATTAAACAGTAACATGTTCAAAAAAAATTAGTAATATAAAACAGTAACTTGCTCAAAAAAAAATAATAACATCAAACAGTAACATGCTCAACAAAAAAATAGTAATATCAAACAGTAACATGCTCAATAAAAAATTTAAT
Organism: Ilex aquifolium; assembly: GCA_951799425.1. Taxonomy (NCBI): domain Eukaryota; kingdom Viridiplantae; phylum Streptophyta; class Magnoliopsida; order Aquifoliales; family Aquifoliaceae; genus Ilex; species Ilex aquifolium. The sequence continues at coordinate 4,144,016 of OX637398.1, read as the reverse complement.
TAAAAATTTAATCATTGCAATATAGTGATTAAAATATTTTTAATTAAGAAAAGTGATAAAAATATTTTTTGAACCGAAAAAAAATGATAAAAATATTTATCACAATAGTGGTAGAAATACTCATAATAGTGATAAAAATATTCACAAAGTGATAAATTTATTTGTTATAAAATAACTCATATAAACTATAAAAATATTAATTAAAATAATAAAATTTAGAAGTATGACACTAAAAAATTGTAGTCGATACCGTAGCCAAGTCCATTTTAGCTATGACTGGCAGTTAAAAAGTTGTTTGGTTTTCATCAAATCCAAGATGTATCAAAGGCAGCAATAACAGAGGAGTTATGGGCCATCTTGAAAGGATTGAAGCTCATCCAAAGTAGACAAATTGCACATGTAATTGTGGAAATCGATTCAGTTGAAGTGGCAAAGCTTCTCACTCTCAGTGCCAGAGGAAATGCATCCCAACAAGCTATTATTACTAGCTGTAGAAGGTTGATGGAATTGCACAATCTTGGAGTTCAACATCGGAGGCCCTTTGTGGAGCTTGAAGTTCCACCCCCAATTGGGGAATTGTCTTATGGGTGATAGTTAAGGGTGTTAATTAAGACGAGTTTTATGAGTTTGAGTTCAAATGATATGGCAGCATATTATTTGAAGTATTTATTGGAGTCCAAATGACATGACACCAAATAAAGACGCCAAAGTCGGCAGCATATTATTTGAAGTCTTTATTGGGGCCCAAATGACATGACACCAAATAAAAAATCCAAGTCAGCTACCATGTCATTTGGACTCCAAATTTGGTCTCAAAATTTGGTCAATGTAGAATTATTGTTTTACATATAAACAAACCGAGTTTTGCGAGCTTGAGATGAGACTTTTAGGTTCATTTTTCTAAATGAGTTTAAAAAATTGTTCAAGTTTAGCTCATTTAGAACACGAGTTGAGCTCGAGCCAAGTTTTATCTAAGACGAACCTAAGTAGCTTGCGTTGTCACATAAGATAAGAATGTCGCCCGCCTATTGGCGAAGAGTATCGAAGTTCTCCTCCGGTCAACTGTTCACCTAGTCAAGTGCAAAAAACACAGTAAAATCATGCAATGCACGCGCTCCAATTTTTATGGTTATTTTACTACAAAAAAAATTATAATTTTTATAAATCATTTACAATTTTTATGGTTTCAACCCGTGTTAAATAGTTTTTGCGGCAGCAAATAAACTTTTTATAACATTACTGCCACAATTTTTTTTTTCTCTAAATTTTTTTTTTTTTTTGTGACGGTGAGCACTACCACCGCGAAAAACTTATCTCAAAAAACCTTAATTCTACCAAAACTATTCAATTTGCACCACTTGCTGTTGACCCTTTATCAACGGCGAAGGAGGACGATCGAATTTGGCATTTCATGGTATGTAGAGTCACCGTCGGAAATGGGAAAACATTGTTTGGCCACTAAAATGACACCAAATTAAAATAAGCACTGCCAAAACTATTGTCTTCTTCCCGAATATATGGCCCTCTCTATTTCAACTAGCTTTCACGGGACCCATAAATCCTTTTGACCTAATTATTCGAGAGTAAATTTCGGATCCCTACAATATATCACATATGAATTATAAATTATAGATAAAAGATAAGTCCATGAAAGACAGCGAGAGTTGAACTTAAACGTCCTGATTACATACCGCCCATCTCAATGTTAACTCCACACAATATTACTAGCAACTTCAAGTATGGATTGGAATTGGGACAGCCCGAAGAGGAAGAGCCTTCTGTAAGGTGATGCCATACTTCTCCTTCATGTCCAATTCCTTTGGTGCAACATCACTTTCAAGCTTCCAATCAAACGAGTTTATAAGCGAACCCAACATCACCGGGATCATCCTGATTGCCAACGGCATTCCTGGACATATTCTCCGTCCGGCACCGAACGGAATGAGCTCAAAATCTTGGCCTCGGAAATCAATTTCTGAGGCCAAGAACCTCTCAGGCATAAATGCCAAGGGATTCTCCCATACAGATGAATCACGGCCGATGGCCCATGCATTCACCAGCACTTGTGACCCCTTGGGGACTGTATAGCCACAGACTTCAACATCGGTTTCGGGTTTTCGAGGAATTAAGAATGGAGCTGCTGGGTGTAACCTTAGGGTTTCTTTCATGATGCATCTCAAGTAAGGTAGGTGAGATACATCTGCTTCTTCTATGGGGTTGCCTTTGCCGATGATTTGTTGAAGCTCAGCCTTGGCTTTCTTCATGGCCTCTGGATTTTTCATTAGTTCTGCCATTCCCCATTCCACTGTGCTCGAAGTTGTATCTGTCCCAGCAGCAAATAGGTCCTACAATATTGAGACTTTATTTTGTTAGATTTGATAATGGAGATTGTTTTTAAGGTTATTATCTGAAGAAAAAAAAATATGTAAGAAGTTGTGGCCATTAAGGAGAAGGGCTCAGGTGATTTCAAAAAAGAAACGTGTTTGGAACTCTATTTGAAGGTGCTTCACTTAAAAAAAAGTAATATCATGTAAACTTAAAAAGTGGATTTGATAATTACAACCATTGATTTCACTGTGGGTCCTAGTATTTATTGAGACCCACCACCTATTCAATGATTAGGATTATCAAGTCTAATTTTTAAGTCTAGTTTTTAAGTCCATTTAACATTACTCCTTAAAAAATGCAACAATAGTCTATAAATACAGCTTTTAACACTTGAAATGGGTCATCGTAACTCGGGTTAATTTAAGAACATGACCCCTAAAAGTAAAAGTGACTAACTCTTAGGAGACATGATAAGTATCGAACTTAAAACCTCTTACTTGCAAGAAGATATACTTAACCACTATACCACTCTTAAATACAGGGATAGGCAAACTATTAGTGGGATGCACATCAGAATTTCCTCTTATGCAACTTTTATGTCTAAATTTTGAATAAAAATTGTGAGTTTAATGCACTAGATGATGTAGTTGATTTTTTTTTTTTAAAAAAAAGACAATTTGACAAAATAATAAGTAAAAATTATTCATTAGTAATGTATAATATTTTGTTGATAATATATACTATTTTAATTCTTTTATATGGTGTGTTAAACATACACAAAAATTTCTTCAAAACTCATACCAAACGATCCAACATGCAACATATTTGATGTGTGTGGCATTTCAAGTGTTTTCAGAATTTACTCATATTTGCTCTTTCATTGAATTACAGAAACCAAATTGAGTAGATCAGAGATCCGACTCCTCTACTTTAAATTTTTAACAATATTATTGTTACAAAAACCAAGTTGAGTAGATGTGTAGTGTTGATTAAAATAGTGTCGTTGACTTTATTTTAATCGATACCACATCTGTTGAACTTTTAATAGTAGAGAATCGTCACCTGTGGTGCGGTGCTTAATATGTAGGGGATATCAAAGAAGAAAGGATAAAATATACGAACCAAGAAAACGTGCTCGATTTGAGTTCTATCCATCTCTTGAGGGTTTTCTTCAATGGTATTGAGAAGAACATCTAACACATCACCCTGTTCGGTCTTGTTCAATCTCCTTATATCCAATCGTTCATCGATGAAACCCCCAAAAACTTTCATTACCTTCTCAAAATAACCAGTCAATCGACGCCTTATACCTTGTGGATCAATCTTTCTCAGCCAGGGAAAAAAATCCACCAAGTTAGGTTTACCAGCCTCCAACATGATGTTCCACACCAAATCCTTGAACTCTTTGACTGTATCCTGAAATGGGTCAGTCATATCCTTAGAAAAAATGGTGTTGGACAACAGATTTAAGGAAGTCCTGAAAGCGGCTTGGCCTATGTCCACGGCGTCGCCGCCCTGGCTACTTCTCCGGCAGTAGGATATGAGCTCCTCCACCTTAGTACGCCGGAGATGCTGGTTGGCATCGAGCTTGTTGCCGGAGAAAATGTTGGAATTCATGATTTTTCGGAGGTTTCTCCACCGGGAGGCGACTGGCAACCATACGACGGAGTGTTGGTGGTGGTTGCTGGCGTGGGCGGCGTCAGGGATGGCTCGGTTAGAGAAGGCCAGGTCTTGCTTTTGAAGGACTTCTTTGGCTGTGACTGATGACGAAATGACTACTGTGGTGATTTGGCCTAGTTTTAGAGACATGATTGGGCCGTGAGTCTTGGCTAGCTCCGCCAGGGACTGGTGGGGAAGATCACCGAGTTTGTTCAGGTTTCCGATCACCGGTAACGGGGCTGGTCCCGGTGGAAGCTTTCTGTTTTTGCTTCCTCCTGTGGCTAGTGAGAAAAGGGATTGAATCAAAGTGAAGGCAAACAATAGGCCCAGCACAGTGACCAGAAAATCCATCTCTCTCTCTCTCTCTCTCTTTCTGATTCTATGGAAGTCTGTGGTGTTCATCTTTGTTTATACCACTTGGGACATTTTTTTTTTTCTTTGGTCTGAACACTTGGACTTCAATAAAGAAAATAGATAAATTAAAAAAAAAAAATTTGGTGTTTTTTTTCCTGTGCAGAATCTTCATGATGCGTTTTTAGTCGAAAATATATGTAAATTGACTCAAATAATTCGGTTCGTAATAACAAAAAAAAAATGATATAAATTATATAAGACGAACCAAATTTTATAAAATTTTAAATAATTTAGATAACAATTGAAATCTGAACTACGCAACGTAGATAGAATTCACTTGTGACTATAAATTAAGTAGGAACAAAAGATGAAGGGAACTTGTTGGGTCAAACTTATAATAAAGTAAAGGTTATCTTCATGCTTATTCAGTCTAATCAAAAACAGGTCATCTATATTAAAAATTAGAATATTGGTAAAAAATAACTGTTTCATAATCTGATCCTTAAAAATTGCTATTTGCCAAAATTTAAATTCATGCCGTTTGAAAAATGCTATTTCAGATTATAGAAAAAAAAAAGGGACATCCTAGGGACATGATTGCTTAGAGGAAAAGACTGGTATAAGGGGTAGGGATAAGACTGAAAGAACCTTGACCCCACTTATTATTTTGTTTGCTTTGTTTTTTGACCAATACTATATATTCTAAATTTGTATCTTAAATGTGCATCCCAAATCAATAAGAATGATTAGATCAGTGGATCCAAATTAAAAAAGTTGGTAGGACCTATTCATTCAATAATTTCCATTCATTTGAAAATGTACGTTTGAAATATAAATTTGAGATATAAAACATTACTCTTATTTTTTTTTGGCCCGATTAAAAAAGATGCTCCAATGCCAGCTTGCATGAACAGTTGCCAAAAATTCCATTTATGCGGTTGTATTTAATACCACAGTGAATGTGGTAAAAAAATCTCACCGACAATACAAGCCAAATTAAAGACCAAATTACCCTTCTCAACAAGCTCATATCTATCTATACTACTAATAAAAGTGTCTTAAGTGAAAAATTTTTGATTTACTATTTTACCCTCATAAAAAATTCTAAATACCATACTATTTTTTTATAGTCAAATATCTAAATTACAATTACATTCTTATGTATTTAAAATTTTAATTTATCCTCTAACATTTTTTTAATTATTTATTATCTTTGTATAAATATCAATATCTATGAAAAAATTTAATTGATTACGTTACCCTTAAAAAATATATAGTTTTCAATAAAGTATTCAAAAACTTATTCAATATTTCATTACCATTTTCAAATATAAAGACAACATTATGCCTATATATATGTATTTTTTTTTCATCTATACTACTAATAAAGAATGAAACTTTTGTCTTAACATAAAAAAATTTTGATTCATTATTTTACTCTTATAAAGAATTTTGAATACCACACTATCTTTCCATAGTTGAATATCTAAATTACTATCATATATTTATGTATTTAAATCTATAAATTATCTCTAACATTTCTTTTAATTATTTATTTACTATGTATAAATATCAATATCTATGAAACTTTTTAATTGACTCTGTTACCTTTAAAAAATATGTGTATCACTTTAATTTTCAATAAAATGTTCAAAAAATCTTTAAAAACTTCATCAATATAATATTATTCATTTTAAATATAAATATAATATTATACTTACATATGTGTATTTTTTTTATCCAAAATTTTAACCATTTTATTTTTAAGATAAAAAATAATCTTTTATGTATTTTTTAAAAATAATTTATGTTAAATCAACATATTTCTTCAATCACTGTAACATTTTCATGTTTTATTAAGAGTTTATATAAAAAAAATTATAGTATATTTTTAAGTAAAACTTGAATTTTAGAATTTTAATATTTTTTAAAATATATATTATAGAGTAATATATTATAATTTAGAGTTAATAATATTTTTAGTTCTTGAAATATACATATTTTGACAGTTTGGTCTTCATTATATCAATTTTATCAATTTGGTCCCTAAAATGTTTAGTTAATTTTTAAATGATCCATACACAGACAGTCTGTCAAGTTTTTGACTGAAGTGATCATGTGCTGATTATGTGATGTTGTCTGACGGAATGACACATGGTCACTTCTGTTAAAAAACTTAATGGACCGTCTGATTAGAGATCATTTTAACAATAATTGAATATTATAGAGACTAAAAATTATAGATTTCAATAAAGAATTGCAAAATAAGATAACTATAAATAACAATTATATGTACAGATCAAATAAAAAAATCAGTATAATATGTACATTAATATTAATTATTATTAAGAAAATTAGGTAGACAAAGAGGCATGACTCTTCTATTATGTATTAACTATAATTTATCATTTAACAAGTTCTCTCTCTCATAAAACGGGACAAAAGTCCTCCTGTCATACAAACCAGTTGGAAAACTTTTTAACTTCTCTCTCTTACCATCTAGTTTGAAAACATTTTATCTTCTCTCTCTCAAACACCCATCTGAAACCGGATAAACAACATATACATAATACTATATACTAATATTTTGTATACAAAAATTATTCACGTGTAACGCACCTGATGCATTGCTAGTAGAAATAAAAAAGTTCTACTTTCTCCAGCCAGCTATTTTCATTGAGACTGGTGGATGATGCAAAAGACGAAGAACAAACATCGAAAGACTGTTCAAGTTCAACAAATTCAACATTCATTTTAAGTAGATCATCAAGTAACATCGAATCTATTATTAATGCTTTGTTTGATTCTTTTTTATTTTTAGGAACATATTTTCAAAAAAATCAGTTACTTTTTTGGTCAAATTTGTTTTCAAACTCGAAAAATTAGTGGATCATTTTTCATCACCAGGTCTTCTACTCATAAACAAAATTAGATTTTTTTAAGCTTCATAACAATGGTTACTGCTTTGTGTTGGGTATAATAAGAAAATTTTCTAGGTAGGCTTTCTTGATCTTACTAGGATTGCATCCTGTTATGTGTCTATTTTTTTATATTTTTGTAAGTTAGTATTAGGAATTTGAATTGGTCAATTAGTTATATAGTAGAAAAAATTTCAATCTCATCTTTTTTAGTTTACTATATCTTCAAGGACACTCTCTCTATTTTTTGAATTTTCACTGACACCCTCGTCAAATTAAAGATGTTAATTAGAATATAATTTTACTAAATTACCTATGATTTATTTGAGAATAAACTTCATCCACATCCCCTCTCGATAGACATATCTTTAATGAGATTCCTTTCATTTTTAAATTTTTTTTTACGTATTAAAATTCTATTCGAACTAATTAAAATATATTTTTTTTACATATTAAAATTCGAATCAATTAAAATTATTTTTAATTGGCTCAAATTAAATTTTAATCAGCCTGAATTTTGATACATAAAAAATATAAATTTTAATCGACTCAAATTTTAATACGTAAAAAATAAATTTTAATCAACTTGAATCGAATTTTAATAAGTAAAAAAATATAAATTTTAATCGACTTGAAGCGAATTTTAATCGGCATTAATAGCTCAGGTAGAGCTCAAATCGGTTTGAATTTTTATACGTAAAAAAAGAATTTTAATAGACTCGAATTTTAATATGTAGAAAAATGAATTTTAATCAGCTCGAATTTTAATATATAAAAAAATAAATTTTAATAGGTTCGAATTTTATGTAAAAAATGTTTGGGATTTATGTAGGAGCATTTTTTATGTTTTAGATTAATTTTTTTTATTACTGATGTTTAAATATAAACTAGGAGAGGTGTCAGTAATGTTTTTGATAATAGAAGGGGTGTCCTTGAAAATATAATAAACTACAAAGGGTGTGATTGAAATTTTTCCTATATAATATTAATAAGTTTATTCGGTTATCTGGATAGTGTGTTTAGTAGTTATGTTGAGTTCTTGTCTCTTTTATTTAAAAGATTTTACGATTAATGAAAAAGTATCTGACATCTGTTATAAACTTATGAAAAGTTTGAAGAGTCAAGTTTCTCGAAGTGAACCAATAGATGTTTTTATCCTCTCCAAGCAAGTCTTTATCTCTTCATTCTATTTTTCTTTTTCTTTTTTTTTTTCAATCCTTAAATAACGTGCGGGTAACACATACTTAGAAGTTAATGACAATGGACATGTGATGAACATATGTATCCTAATATTTAGGTAGCTAATAAACATGATGCGATGAACATGTGTAGCCTAATGTCCAAGTGCTTGTTGCTTTTTTTATGTGAGTCCACAAACCTACAAACCAGTACAAACAAACAGGAGGAAGAATTAGAAATGCAGATGATTTATGCTTTCCTGAACCGTGGGGTGGAATGGATTGGAAATGGTACACCAATCCCATCCAACATTTTCGTCCAAGCAAATATGGAATTTATTATCAAAACACAGTTGTTTTGGAATTTTAATACTAAAATACGGTATTTTTGAACTTATTTACCAGAGTACAACACTTTTTAAAAGAAGATTTAATGACTCCGTTTTTATTAAAAAACGAATTCAACAACTCCGCTTTTGTTAAAAAATGGATTTAATAACCCCGCTTTTAAAAGAAGAAAAAAATTTTGGACAATGAGAAAAGCGTATTTTGTAAACACGCTTTTTACGATTTTTTGTGAAAAACGTGTTTATTAAACACACTTTTCACACTCTTTCACCTGACATATTCACATGTACCATTCAAGAATCTTTTGGCATCATCATTCAGATGAACAATCATAACACATGAACTGATCCAGTTTCTTCGCTTCCTCAATGATCATACCCATACAAGAAGGATGAAACCTGCAAAGTATTGGTATTTGAATCAAGGGATACCCACTTACAGATGGCGACAAAGACATATATACATCACTTGAAGAAGAAGATATAAAAGCCAAATGCCCTGATATGTCTTTCTAGTTGAACACATCTACAATTACAGGGAATGATCCCAGGTTCCTTGTATAAGATTTGATAAATATGTAACTCTCAAGACAGATTCAGCTGCTGGATCATCTCAAGGTTGGTGAACAGGACCAGAAACAGAAAGAAGAGGCAAAAGGGTTTTCTAGGTAAACCCATTTGTGAGGGGTGTTGATCGATCAAATCATGGTTGCTTTTGAAATATTTTGAGGGTTTTTAGAGATGGGTTTTGGTAAAGAATGAGGAAAGCTGGAGATGACTTGGAGTTATTGGCCGCGGAAGTGTAGAAGGTTTACCCAGAAAACACCAACAAGTGCAGAAGCTTTCTTCACACCAGTTGAAACACGTGAAAAGCGTGGTTACTAACCACGCTTTTCATGTGTTTCAACTGATCTCTCTCTCGAAATGAGAGCTCTCTCCCTAGCTTAGGGTTTTTCCTGAGATTTATTCTCATCTGTCCTTTTCTCTTCCCTTTCTTTACTCATCCCCAAACCCCTGAGTTTCCCAAAGCAAGATGAACCACTGAAGATACCGAGGAAGATCGGATCGTCTCCTACCTACCATTCATTTCTCATTGAATTCTTTCTCTGCAACTAACATCCCCCCCTTTCCCTGAACCTCTTACAGTCCCATTACAAAGTGACTCATCGGAAATCCAGAAGGTCTGTATTCCAGATGACTGTTCAGTACCCTCCCCCACCCCTCTAATCTCATTCATTCACCCCCCCACATCCTCATCTCGCCTTGCGTTTTCTATACACTTTACATTCTTTCTTCCACCTCTCCTCTGGTTTTCTTTTACCCCATATCCCCTCCACCATTTCTCTGGACCTTTTCTTGGGGAATAACGAAATCCCCTTTACCCAGTTCTTCTTTAGGTTTGAACCTCGAGTGAAGCTGAGATTTGCTATCTATGTCCCAGTGACTTTCTTGATAAACACCTACACTTGACTTCACTCTGTCTTGCCACCCAACAGCCAAACCCCTAAACAAACCCCTCACTCTGTCCATTTCTCCACTGTCCATTGTTTTAAATTACCCGTTTCTAATATACCCTCCCCAAAGCCACTGCAACCTTTATTTCCCCCATGGATAAAAACTCGGAAGCCGAATCTCACGCCATACACCACCCACGTATTTCTCTTTACACAAACCCCTCTACCTCTAAGACTATCGAGAAGTTCTGCCTTGTGGGTCGCTTCTTCACCGAGACAACCCTTAATAAACAGGGGGTTTGCAATGTGCTGCAGAGCTCGTGGAAGACTTCCAAAGGTCTTTCAATCATCCACTGGAAAAGAAACACTTATATGTTTATGTTCAAAGAAGAGGAGGATAGAGATAAGATCCTAAACGAAGGCCCATGGTCGGTTTCTGGGGCTCTCCTGGTGTTAAAAGTGCATCAACCACAGCGCATTATAGGTGATTTTGATTTCCAACAGGCTAAGTTCTGGGTGCACGTCTAGGGGTTACCCCTTGATATGATGACGAAGAATAACTCATGGCGAGTAGGCATGGTTATAGGTGAGCCAACCCAACTGGAGGAATTTGATGGAGAGGTCCAAATCCAACGAAGCTTTCTAAGAGTGAAGTGTAAGATTAATTTGAACGAGCCTTTGAAAAAGGGCTTCTTCTTGACTCGTGAAAACCAGGATGACATATGGATCAGATTGAAATATGAGAGACTATCCGATTTCTACTATCAATGTGGTCGGGTTGGCCACTCTCAAAGCCAATGCTGAGAGATGAGGGTGACTAGAGCCAATGCCCATTATGGACCAGATTTGCGAGCGCAAAGCAGCCAACCTTCGGGTTTTTTTCAGGGAAACTTGGTCCCTGAAAGCACGCGAGGAGATAGAAAGAAAGGAAAAACTCAAAGGAAAGACACAGACAACCGGAGTAGACACAAAGCCGGCGATACTCAGGGAATCAGGAGAAAGCAAAACCACAGATGAAGAATCTTCTGACATTCCTAACGACCAGAAGGGAGACGTGGGGAGGCCACAGGCTACGAACGAGGTATGTACCTTGCCAACACAACAAAGTGGATCTTAGAATCATACACCACCACTTTCTCTAGTACCTTATTCCAGTGGGTACCAGGATTGGGACCATGACCTCTCCCTGTCTTTGTCTAATTCCCAATAAGACCCACATACAATAGTAGCAGCTAAGAAAGGGTCCTACTATGTCTATGAGCCTACAGACAGTATGGAAGTCCAAGAGGCAAGTGAAAAGGAGATCCATATAATCTCTGATAGTGAAGATGAGGAGAGGAATGTTGATATGGAGGCCCATTTTCAGAATATGTCGTTGAAAAGGAAAGCCCATATGGGGACTGATGTTATGGAGGTCCAACCAGTGCCATGGAAAAGGTGTAAAGCTTTTACGGATAGCGGCCCATATATTTCTCACCACTCTTTACCTTACTCTGGCCTGCCACTGGCCATTGATATGTCATTTGTGAGTTTTGGGAGGAAACACGCACTAAGAAAGAGAGCTAAGAGAAGCAAACCTAATAAGAAAGTGAGGGATGGTGAAATGGCACATGCTGAACTATGTTTAGCCCATACCGAAAATGCAGAAGAACAGACTCAGCAGGACTGTGAAGAGGAGAATAATGATCACATAGAAGGAAAAGGAGAGAACAACCTTAACCGATGTATGTCTCAGTGGTTTGCCCAGTCCTCCAGAGATGTGCCTGACAAGGAAGATGCAACCAGTCGATCTGATAAGGTGGTGGTGGCTGACCTCAAACAACCACACGAGCCATGTTAGTTCTTACATGGAATTGTCAGGGAGTGAGATGACCCCGGACAGTCCGTAATCTTCGAGGGCTTATTGACACCCATCACCCCTTAATCGTCTTTCTTATGGAAACGAAAAACAAGGCCCATAAGTTAAAACGATTGAGAAGATCGCTAAACTTTCCTTTCTATGAGTATGTGGAACCAGAGGGACTCTCTGGTGGACTTGCTTTGTGGTGGCGTGATGGCATAAACCTGCAAGTGTCTGAGTCTAATAAAAACTTGATCAATGCTAGAATATACTCCCAACAGGCCCCGAATGTATGGCAATGCACTTTTATCTATGCTGATACAAATCTGGAGAAAAGAAGGAGAACTTGGGATACTCTGATAAGCTTGGTTAGAAATGTGGAGACCCCTTGGCTGGTTGCTGGGGATTTTAATGTAATTGGAGGCATGGGTGATAAAGAATGTGGTTTAGCAAACAATTCAAGGAGAGTTGAGAAACTGCAACAGCTTATCTCTGATTGCTGCCTAATGGAGATGGGATTCAATGGACCTAAGTACACTTGGTCGAACAACAGACCAGGTCAAACTAATGTTCAAGAACGTTTAGACATAATCTTGGTCAACCCTGAATGGAATGTCTATTTCCCCTCTACACAGGTGACTCACGAAGCTAGAATGGGGTCGGATCATTGCCCATTAGTGATTGACCTTGGTCTAAGAAGAAAGAAAGTTCCCTATTCTTTCAGGTTTGAATCTATGTGGTTGGAGGATGCTGAATGTGAAGAGGTGGTTAAAACCAGCTGGAACAAGACTAACCCTGATTCTGCTTTTCAGAAAGCCCTCTTTAATCTAAATCTATGTAAAAACAGCCTGTATGAGTGGAGCAAACGTAAGTTTGGCAACAATAGAAAGTTGATTCAAAACCTGGGGAAGGATCTAGTCTATGTACAGATGTTGGAGCCCTCGGAGGAAAATCTAATTCTGGAGGCGGAGTTGTGTTCCCAAATGGACGTCCTTAGGAGCAGGGAAGAGAAGTACTGGCTGCAGTGCTCTAGGATCAAGTGGCTGAAAGAGGGGGATCAGAATACAAGATTTTTTCATCTGACTACCATCCAAAGACGAAACCGAAACCAGATCCGAAAACTAAAGAATGAGGAGGCTAAGTGGATTGAAGGGGAGGAGGAGATCAACTCCCACATCATTGAGTATTTCCAGAATTTGTTTAAAATTGTTGGGGAAAGAGACTGGCGGGAAGCTTTGAGTGTGGTGTAGAGAAGGGTTACGGAGGAAATGAATTGTGAATTACTAAGACCCATTACGGAGACAGAGGTGCAGAGTGCGGTGCATGAACTGGGAGCCCTCAAGGCACCAGGTCCTGATGGCTTCCCAGGGATTTTCTTTCATAAATTCTGGCACATAGTGGGATCTGATGTCTTTCAGCTGGTCAAGAGTTTCTTTGAGGAGGGCCAGATGAGCAGGGAACTTAATCTCACTGATGTTGTTCTCATCCCTAAAGAAGTTGCTCCTGAATCCATTACACAATTCAGACTCATCGCCTTGTGCAACTTTTTATACAAGATCATCTCAAAGGTCATGGTCAACCGAATGAAGGGGATGATTGGATCCATAGTCTCCCCAAATCAGGCTGCTTTCATTCCTAACCGACAGATCCATGACTGTATTGCCATCGCAAATGAAGTGTTCCACCATCTAAAGGGAATGAAGAGAGGCAAAATCCCTGAAATGGCAATTAAATTGGATATCAGTAAAGCTTACGATAGAGTTGAATGGGATTTCCTTGAAGCCACATTAGTCAAATTGGGTTTCAACAGCCACTGGGTTCATCTTATTATGCAGTGCGTAAGCACTGTTTCATTTAATTTCGTCTTGAATGGGGAGAGAATTGGGGAGGAAAGTCCACAAAGAGGAATCAGACAAGGAGACCCATTGTCCCCCTATCTTTTCATCATGATCGCTGATGTGCTTTCGGTTATGATTCACAAGGGAATTGAAGAGAGGAGATTGACGGGGATCAAAATTAAGAGGAGGAGTCCTGCCATTTCCCACCTTTTCTTCACAGATGACTCCCTGTTTTTTTATCAAAGCAAAGGAGGATGGTGTTGTGGAGCTGTTACGGATTCTTCATTGCTATTGTGAGGCTTCTGGGCAATGTGCAAACCACCTAAAATCTGGCATTGTATTTTCTAGCAACACTACATAGGAGCAAAGATCTAGCTATTGTCAACTTATGGGGATGCAGGTTCTCCCCCATTGTGCGAAATACCTTGGAATCCCTACTGCTTGGGGGAGATATAAGAAGGAAGTCTTTGGCTACCTTCTTGAAAGAGTTGCAAAAAAATTTCAAGGCTGGAAAGGGTGCTGCCTCTCACAAGCAGGCAAGGAGGTACTAATCAAGGCAGTGATCCAAGCTATTCCTAATTACGCCATGTCGGTTGTGGAATTCCCAAAAAACTTTTGTGATAAGCTAAATTGCTATGTAAGAAAGTTTTGGTGGCAAGGGAGTGAGGATAAAAAGGGAATCTGTTGGCGAAGATGGGATAAAATGGTGGAAGCTAAAAACAATGGAGGAATGGGGTTCAAGGATTTCAAATTACTTAACCAAGCTCTTCTGGCAAAGCAATGTTGGTGATGACAGAGATATAAGTTTTTGGGAGGACAAATGGGTTTCTTCTCTCCCCAATCTGATGATTAATTCCCCTAAATCACAAGATTGCCAGCTTACTAAGATAGCAGATTTCGTCATGGAAAACCCGAAAGGATGGAACTCCCCCACTTTGCATAGTGTGATCTCAAGGACAGAGGTGACAGCTATTCAAACCATCCCACTAGCAGCCAGGGGAGGGAGAGATAAGAGAATTTGGTGGCCTAATAGCAAAGGCGTCTACACAGTCAAGTCTGGATATAGATTGGGAAATAGTTTGGCTTTGCAACAAATCTAGGATAGCTCCTCTTTCTCTCCTCATCCAAAATTGTGGCAGTCTATTTGGAGTATGAGAGTGGTTCCAAAAATCAAACATTTCTGGTGGAAAGCCTGCCTCAATATTCTTGCCTCAAGGGATAACCTCTTTAGAAGAAAGTGTGCCCCATCTCCCCTTTGTCAAATTTGCTTGCTGGTTCCGGAATCAATTGAGCACATTCTGTTCAAGTGCGAATGGACAAAAAGAGTCTGGTTTGGCATAGATCTCAATCTCCAAGGGGAACAATCTTCTTTTATGTCGGTGGCTCAAAGATCCTCAATGCTTATGCTGATGGTGAATGTGGTGCAGGATAGACTTGGTTTGCTGGGGAAAATGGCCTCTGTGGCGTGAGTTATTTGGAAAGCTAGAAACCAGTTTGTCTTCAACAAGGAAGAGGTTAATACCTTTGCTACTGTCATTCGTGCACAAGCCCTGTGGAAGGACCAGCTTGGTGTCGATATTACTGCTTCACCGAAAGAACAAAATGACTCCCCAACGCTGAGTTATGAGAATCAACCAGCATCTTCCTCCGATCTTCGCATTTTCTGTGACGGTGCCTTCAGGTCTGTTTCTGCCAAGGGTGTTTTTGGAGTGGTAGTCTGCAAGGAAAATGGTGTCCTTGAACTGGGTTGTGCTAAGACTTTTCCAGCTAGGTCCATTCTTTTTTCTGAAGCAGAGGCGGTGAGGCAAGCCTGCCTTCTTGCTGAAGTCCATTTGATCACAAACGCCTCCATCATAAGTGACTGCCTTAATATTATCAAGCTCAGTTTCAATGAAGATGTTTCCCTATGGGATATTAGTGTCATTGTTGAAGACATTAGAGTTTATGTTAGATTATACAATCTTAGCTTCCTACACAAGCCTAGAGCCTATACAAAGGCTGCTCATTGGGTTGCAGCCTCTTTTCTAAGCGATTCGCTCTCCCCGAATTGGTTAGGCTCAACCCCCCCCCCCCGAGCTTAAGGCTTTACTTTTGTCCGATTGTAACCTTAATTTTCCTACTTAATGAAACGTTTCGTTGTGTGGTTTTGATAAAAAAAAAATGTGTTTCAACTCATTATTTTGGACCACGTTTTTTATTTAAAAGCGGGATCATTGATCCTATTTTTTAACAAAAGCGGAGTTGTTGAATACGTTTTTTAATAAAAGCGAAATTATTGATTTCGCTTTTAAAAAGTACCGTAATTTAGTAAATAAGTTTAAAATTTTTATATTTTATTATTAAAATTCTAAAACAATTGTGTTTTTGTAATAGATACAACAAATATGCCCTAGAGTACATTTGTCTGTGTTTCCGTCCTTGTGACGTGCGATTTGTTTTAGTATGATAATCTTTGCACTCAGACAACGACGCAATTTGTTTCCCACTTCAGCTATGACTCTTTCCTTCCCATTGTTCCAAAAAAAAAGACGTAGTTAGTGAGGTATTAATCGGCCCAGGTTTGGCCCATGTCGTTCATAATTTCTGGAAGGGCTTACTCTAAGGTTAAGTCCTAACAAAAAAAAAAGGGTACACCCTAAAAATTTAATTTCATTTGTTAATCTGATATTGTAGTTTTATTAGAACTATTAGATGAATAGCAAGCTCTAATATTTAATAGGACCTATAATCAATCCAACAGTCATAGTAAATCGTGTCACTGTCAACAAATGAAGTCAAATTTTTTAGTCCAAATAACATTACTCAACAAAAATTGTTTAAAAATTTAAGAATTAATTACACTTGAGGTCTCTAAATATACATTATACTATTTTGATCCTCAATATTTTAATTATATCTCTATTACACGCACCTGATTTTACTGTAGAAAATATTTTGCTACATAAGTCGTGTCACCGGATTCGTTGAACTGGATTGAGAAGTTTTCACATCATTTGTCACAATTATTGATTCTAATTTTGTTCACCACATCTGGCCAGCGAATTTTTTTGAACAAAAATATTATAATCAAATCTGTTCAAATCACAATTTAATAAAGTTCAAAGTCAATAGATGTCCGTCACAATATCACGGGTGAGTTTGAATGTGACCAAGGTTTCCAAGTCTCCACCGAACAAAGAACATTGGAATTTGTTGGTCGACAGCTCAACATCAACATCATCAACCTCTTGACTTCTGCCGACATATTATGTGATAAGGATATAATTTTGGGCATGGGCCGCCATGGCAACAAAGTCCAATACACCCTGAGAGCCCAGAATGTGAGTTTGTTAGCCCAAATAGAATACCCTCAACCAGCCCACATCGAAAGCAGAGGTCCAAGGGACCAAAGCCCAAAGGGTCCAAAGAACCAACAGTCCGGCCCTGGTCCAAATCCACACTCGTAACCTAAGGTGAACCCTGTTGCGCCATGTGTTCCAGGGACAGGGGGGACCATCTCTGATACCTCAGAGTTACACCCTGCAAAAGGCAGAAGGAAGTGGTGCCGAACAAACCAAGGAATCGTGGGCACAGTAGCGCCGGCAGACAGAAGGGCTGCAGGGCAAGGACGAAAAGTCTCCACAAGATCAGGGTAAAGAGGTAGAAGAGATGGCAAGAAACCCTACGAAGAAAAACCATATAAATAGAACAGTAGAAGCAGGGAAGGGGGCATCATCTTCTTCTGGACCTTCTCTCCCGTTTTTACACTCTCCATCCTCGGATATTCGCAAAAGAAAGGCACTAACACTTTGTAACGGCTCTGTGCCTGTAACTCATATATTATCATCTGAGATCAATATACTGCATCAAGGAGTAAGAGTCTCCGTTACAATGGATGTAGCTCAAGTCCATCGACAAGGGTGAACCACTTATATTCTGTGTTTGCCATTTTCGATACATTAGTTTCCTCAAGCCAACTCTTAAAACCCAACAACAGGTCCCAGGCTGGGCTTGGACAATTATTTTCGAGACATCATCATTATGCATCTAAAAATTTTACCAAAAAATGAATTTCAAAATAATGTGGCATTGCATGTCATTGAATGGGAAAAAAAATTTCGATATCGTATCACTTATTAAATTTGGGAGTATCTATACAATTTGTGGGATAAAATTTATTAGGATGTATTCACCTTTTTTGATTCACTTATTATTTTTTTGGGTTCATTTATTACGTTTTGGGTGTAAAGACTTATCATATTTTGGATTAAAATTTACCACTTTTTGAGGTGATTTACTTTTCGGTACTATAGTATTCTCCCATATTTTATTGCATTAGAAGGGGCACATTAACTTGACTTATATTAACCAGCACGGATAGTTTAGCGGTGTGAAGATTAAACTTAGACAAATCGTAGACCTGGATGTTAGGAGTTCGAATCTTACTAGTGTCTCTCGAACTTAACTAATACCTATGGTTTACAGGTGATTATAAGTAGGAATGGGTCTATGACCTATATTATAGGCCTGATAACAAATAGAGTTTCGATCGGAGTTTGGCTGGTCCAAATCAGATTTTGATAGTCCTATCCAAATTCAATATGATAACCTGACAAATTTTATTTTTGTGATTCATATCCAAATTCGTTAACAATCCGAAAATTCAATCCGATCCGAATAACTTAATTTAACTAAATTTTAACAAATTACATCTAATTTTTTTTCTTCAAATAATCACTTAATTTCTTTAATATTTATACAAAAATATATAAATATCTCAGATTGGATCATGATCAAATCAGATATAAGTATATTCGAATTCAAATTCGTGAAGTATTAGATATCATATTTGAGTTTGAAAAATCGTTAAAAAATATAAATTCATATCCAGTTAATCAACTTTGAATTCGAATCAAATTAGAATCAAAATCTAATCAATTGACATAATTCAGTTATAGTGAGACATGTCATCAGAACACCTTTCTGTAATAAATGGAGTTTCAAAAAATCTTTACGGCTACAACAACTCCTCTCAAATAATATTTGAGACAGCAAATAAACTTTTTATAACAATACTAACACATAAAAAATCTCTAAAATAAGTTTTTTTATCACAGTAAACACTGTCGTCACAAAAAACTTGTTGTAGTGTTAAGAAAAAAAAATTGCCTATGCTTTTTTGCAGAAAATTTGGTGGATTACTTTTGAGTAAATCCAACAAATACATAAAACTATTTTTGATGATACCTAGCAAAACTTCTAGGATGAGCCCAGAAGTGGAGGTCAGGTCAGGAGCTCAGTCAATCCTGAGCTCCCCAATTCAGAAATGGGACCCTCTCGGTTGGCACTCCGAGGAAAACGCCTAAGTGATAAGCTGGCAATCGTGGTACATCCTCCAAACATAAACAAGCTCAAATCAAGGCACGAAGCTCTCAACTAACCATGATCTTCTCCAAAAATCAAGGAGGATATGTCGGATGGAAGGCGGAGATCTCGCAACAGATCCCATGAAGATAAGAACAATACTATAAATACTGCACAACCCCTCCATTGAAGGGGGATGGGCACTGTAACCAACATCCTCTGTAAAATTTTGCTGATAAAGAGATATAACAGTAGGAGCAAGAAACTCCATTAAGAAAGTGGACTAGCCAAGCTCCCGAACCGGTGAACCACTATACTTCTCCTGTGTCAAGCCCAGACATAACTCTTTAATTCCATAGACCAGAACTCCTAGACCATGAGACTCCGAACTTGCACCCAACATCACAAATTATATTCCCTCGAATTGCTCAACAGCGTATATACACCATCAATTTTAATTATTTTCTATCTATAATATAAAACAAGACAGACTTCAATAAGTTCATCCGACGGTCTCAAATTGACTCATCTAATGGCCACCAATATCTCTCTCAAAACTATTCACATTGTACCGTGCCTAAAGACATGGATTATTAATAAACCAAACTCATGAATTTTTTTTGCAAGTTTACTCATTTCAGCACCGTCTCTCTAACCTAATTCTTCCAAAACTATTCAACGCCCTATTGCCTTACTGGTCTCAATTTGCACCACTTGCTGTTGACCCTTTATCCACAGCAAAGGAGACGATCGAGTTTGGGATTTCATGGTACGTACAGTCACTGTCGGAAATGGGAAAACGTAGTTTGGCCACTAAAATGACACCAAATTAAAATAAGCACTGCCAAAAACTGTTGTCTTCTGCCCGAATATATGGCCCTCTCTATCTCCAACCTTCCCACTCAAGCACTGCCACTCAAGTATCAAACAGGAGTTTTTTATCCCTCTGGATCCCCTTTTCAGATCTTCGAATATTAGATCAATTTATCGTTTTTTTTTTGTAACGTCATTGTTATAAATTGGGATTTCTAAATTTTTTTTTTAGCAAAAAATGAAAACAAAAACAAAAAAAAACACAAACATCATATTACCAAACGCTACCTAACTTATTTCTCAACTTAGGATGATTGACTGCATTAAAACTTGGTTTCAACTCCCCCCCCCCCCCCCCCCCCCCCCCCCCCCCCCCCCGGCATGTTTCAAACACATAGCATGCTAGAGACTTGCTAAACCATCAGACTAAAAATGGGAACTGAGGACAATTTGTTACTTTCAGATGTCTTTCGTTTCTGTAAAAAGAAAAATGACACACTATTAGCCTCTAATTCAAAAGGAGAGATGAGGGTATTTTCCTACACACAGCACCAAGGGCGGAGGGAGGCTAGGGCCAGGGTGGGCACGTCCCCCCCCCCCCCCCTCAAAAATTTTGTTTTTTTAGTTAAGTATATATATTATAAATTTGTATAATATATTATTTGTGCCCCCCAAAATCCAAGATAAAAATATTAGGCCCACATTATTTATCCAAAAAAATTAAAAAATTAAGTCCATTTAAAACAAAAAAATTTGAGTCCACTATTATCTACCCAAACTTATTAAAAAATCAAATATTTGACCTATCACAATCCACTCAAACCTATTAAAAAAAGTGAAAATTGGAAGTGAGTCCCTCTAGATGTACTTGTTTGGAGATGAGTCCGGCAATGAAACTTATAAGGGGCTAAGTCCATATTTAAAATTATATGTAATGACTTAAGTCCACTTTTTTTTTTTATCTCAAAAATACCCTTCCTTGAAAGGAGGTTAAATTAATTTCCTATTTTGGAAATTGTTATCCCTTAATTCAAGGTCAATTAAAATATGTCAATAAAATCTCCATCATAAATTTAAAATTCAAATTCAAAGATCTCTCTCTCTCTCTCTATCTATATATATATAAAATCTCCATCATAAATTTAAAATTCAAATTCAAAACTCTCTCTTTCTTTCTCTCTCTCTCTCTCTCTCTCTCTCTATATATATATATATATATATCAAATTCATGTTACTATTTTTTTTATTATGTTACTGTTCATGTTACTACTTTTGTTGAGTATGTTACTGTTCATGTTCCTATTATTTTGAGCATGTTACTGTTTTTGTTGAGTATGTTACTACTATTATTTTACTAAATATTAATATTCAATGTTACTATTTGTTTTGTTTTTGAATATTACTATTTTTTGTGTTTGAATGGTACTATTTTTTGCGTTTGAATTTGAGAGAAATAATTATTGTTAGGTATGTTACAATTTTTGTTGAACATGTTACTGTTGTTATTTTTTAAAAATATTAATATTGAATGTTTCCATTTTTTTTTTATGTTTAAATGTTACTATTTTTTTGTGTTTAAATGTATTATTTTTTGTATCCAAATCATAACTTTTTTTGTATTTGAATGTTACTATTTTTTATTTTTAATGTTACTATATATATATACCTAACCTATATATGGATATAGATAGATAAGAGAGAGGCAAAATTTTAATGTTAGTCAAACTCTTAACCTATATATGGATATAGATAGATATGAGAGAGAAAAAATTTTAATGTTAGTCAAACTCCTAAGATTTAGGAGTTTTTAATTTTTAGTTTTATTTCACTTCTAAAGGGAAGGGATAGTATGGTAAAATTGACAAAAAACGGACTTCATAACAAATAAGTTTCTTTGACGGACTTAAGTCTAAACAAGTCCATATAGGAGGACCGGCCTCCAAATTTCCCTTAAGAAAACAAAACTTTTAGCCCAACATTAAAAACAAAATTTTTGGCCCAACATTAAAAACAAAACTTTTGGCCCACCCACCATTAAAAAATAAAACTTTTGGCCCACTTGACTAAGGGGAGAAAATTGTATAAAATCCCTAGTTGCAACTAAATAAAGAATAATTTTACTACGGACTTGTAATTGTGCACATTGATAGAAAATTAGTGAAAAATTAATTTACATTTAATTCATATACAAAATTTTAGTGATTTTTAAAAAAATTATATTTTATTGAAATATATAATTAGGTTAAAAATGTACTAAATTTTTTTTTTTTTGTGTTTTTTTTTTAGGATTTTGCTTTGGCTAAATAAAAATTGAATTTACTATTTCACAATAATTTTGTTTTGATTCTTACTTTTTTGTTATTCTTGAACTGAATTTTTTTGTATCAATTTCGGCTAAATATTTTTTTATACCAGTTATATTTTGTCCCCTCATAGACATTCATGGCTTCACCCCCTGACTATATATATATATTGGCATTTTTTTATGTTAAATGGACTTTATGTATCAAATATAATATAATAAATATAAATATAAATATATTATATAGTGTGATTGATTAGAATGAAAAAAATTAGAGTGCTTAATTAAAGTGTCCACTCTGACCAGAATTTCTGGCTCCACCCCTGCACAGCACAACACAATTTCCACTTGGGGCTCTGGGCTTATTAATGTGCAAAATATATCAACTAGGATGAGAAAAGTTTCAAAAGACCATCATGCGAGGATAAATCTCAAATACTTGCAATCACTTATGCATTATAGATATAAAAAAACAAAAGTCCTTGACATACAACAAGAGTTGTACCCAAAGTCCAAACATCCGAGTATATGGCTCTTCCTATAGTTAACTCCACACAATATTTACACAATATTACTTGCGACTTCAAGCATGGATTGGCATTGGGACAGCCCGAAGAGGAAGAGCCTTCTGTAAGGTGATGCCATACTTCTCCTTCATGTCCAAGTCCTTTGGTGCAACATCACCTTCAAGCTTCCAATCAAACGAGTTTATAAGCGAACCCAACATCACCGGAATCATCCTTATTGCCAACGGCATTCCGGGACATATTCTCCGTCCTGCACCGAACGGAATGAGCTCAAAATCTTGGCCTCGGAAATCAATTTATGAGGCCAAGAACCTCTCAGGCATAAATGCCAAAGGGTTCTCCCATGCAGATGAATCACGACCAATGGCCCATGCATTCACCAGCACTTGTGACCCCTTGGGGACTGTATAGCCACAGACTTCAACATCGGTTTCGGGTTTTCGAGGAGCTAAGAATGGAGCTGATGGGTGTAGCCTTAGAATTTCTTTCATGATGCATCTCAAGTAAGGTAGGCGAGATACATCTGCTTCTTCTATGGGCTTGCCTTTGCCGATGATTTGTTGAAGCTCAGCCTTGGCTTTCTTCATGGCCTCTGGATTTTTCATTAGTTCTGTCATTCCCCATTCCACTGTGCTTGAAGTTGTATCTGTCCCCGCAGCAAATAGGTCCTGCAATGTTGAGACTTTATTTTGTTTGATTGGATAATGGAGATTGTTTTTAAGGTTATTATTTGAAAAAAAAAATACATTATTGTTGAGACTATCATGTGGTGCGTTAAACCTATACAAAAATTTATCCAAAACTCATACCAAACGTAGCAACATGCGACATATTTGATGTGTGTGGCATTTCAAGCGTGTTCAGAATTTACTTATATTTTGCTCTTTGATTGAATTAAAAAACCAATTTGAGTAGAGCAGGGATCCGACCGTTGATTAAAACAATATTGTTTTGGTACAAAACAACATTGTTTCAATCAACATCACCTCTACTATTGACTTTCTAACAGCAAAGAATCCTCATCCGATAAAACAGTACTTAATATGTAGGGGAAATCTAAGAAGAAAGGAGAAAATAAACGAACCAACAAAACGTGCTCGATTTGAGTTCTATCCATCTCTTGAGGGTTTTCTTCAATGGTATTGAGAAGAACATCTAACACATCACCCTTTTCGGTCTTCTGCAATCTCCTTATATCTAATCGTTCATCGATCAAACCCCCAAAAACTTTCAGTGCCTTCTCAAAATAACCAGTCAATCGACGCCTTATACCTTGTGGATCAATCTTTCTAAGCAAAGGAAAAAAATCCACCAAGTTAGGTTTACCAACCTCCACCATGATGTTCCACACCAAATCCTTGAACTCTTTGGCCGTATCCTGAAATGGGTCAGTCATATCCTTAGAAAAAATGGTGTTAGACAACAGATTTAAGGAAGTCCTGAAAGCGGCTCGGCCTATGTCCACGGCGTCGCCTCCTTGGCTACTTCTCCGGCAGTACGATATGAGCTCCTCCACCTTAGTACGGCGGAGATGCTGGTTGGCATCGAGCCTGTTGCCGGAGAAAATGTTTGAATTCATGATTTTTCGGAGGTTTCTCCACCGGGAGGCGACGGGCAACCATATGACAGAGTGTTGGTGGTGGTTGCTGGCGTGGGCGGCGTCAGGGATGGCTCGGTTAGAGAAGGCCAAGTCTTTCTTTCGAAGGACTTCTTTGGCTGTGACTGATGACGAAATGACTACTGTGGTGATTTGGCCTAGTTTTAGAGACATGATTGGGCCGTGAGTCTTGGCTAGCTCCGCCAGGGACTGGTGGGGAAGATCACCGAGTTTGTTCAGGTTTCCGATGATCGGAAACGGGGCTGGTCCTGGTGGAAGCTTTCTGTTTTTGCTTCCTCCTGTGGCTAGTGAGAGAAGGGATTGAATCAAAGTGAAGGCAAACAATAGGCCCAGCACAGTGACCAGAAAATCCATCTCCATTTTTTCGAGAGGAGTTCTCTCTCTCTTGCACACAATTATGTTTATAGATATGCATCAAGTGCTTGGTTAGACTGGTCAAATTACAAGCATCGTATTAAGTTATTCTCTCTCTCTCTCTCTCTCCAGGGGCGGCCCTAGTAATATTTATTTAGTAATAATATTAATATTAAATAATTATCAAAATATTAAAATATTAAAATATATTTATTTTCTATCTCTCCCCCAATGTCCAAATGCTTGTTGCTTTTTTTTTTGTGAACCCCACAAGCCTACAAACCAGTACAAACAAACAAAGTGAAGGATTAGAAATAACAGACAATGACGCAGTTAGTGAGGTATTAATCGGCCCGGGTTTGGCCCATGTCGTTCAAAGTTTCTGGAAGGACTTCCTCTAAGGTTAAGTCATAAAAAAATAAATAAATAATGTTATTCAAACTTAAAAATTTGATATTATTTGTTGATCTGATTATATGGTTTCATTGGAACTATTAGATGAAGAATAAATTTTAATATTTGATATAGTTCACAGTCAATCCAAAAATCAGTGAATATGTCAACAAATGAAGTTAAATTTTTAGGTTCAAATAGTATTACTAAAAAAAAAAAAAATTGCTTAAAAATTTAAGAGTCAATTACACTGAATGTCTCTAAAGTATACATTATATCATTTTAATCCTCAATATTTCAATTATAATCTTTTTATTATATCACCCCGGAATTTTTTTTTTAAAAAAAATTATAATCTAATATGTTCAAATCACAATTTAATAAGTTCAAAGTCAGTAGATGTCAGACACAATATCGCGGGTGACCGGGGTGAGTTTGAACGTGATCAAGGTTTCTAAGGTTGCGTTTCTAATCAGTTGTTTTTGTTTTTGTTTTTGTTTTTGTTTTTATTTTTAATTTTAATTTTTGTTAAAAATAAAAATAAAAAAGTATTTGTGATGTATTTTTGTTTTTGTTTTTTTTGAAACTCTGTTTTAAAAATAGGGAAAAAAATGAAAATAAAAAAAATTGTTTTTAAAAACACCAACAAATCAAAACACTCGCCTGTTAAAGACTTTTATTGGGGTCCCCCCTTCGAACCCGACTAGCAGCAAAATGAAGAATTTTTTGTTGGAACTATTTAAGCCCTTTCTCTTTCTTTTTTGGCTCTCTCGCTTCTCTCTCTCTCTCTCTCTCTCTCTCTCTCTCTCTCTCACGAAGAAACGGAACGGCCGGAGATTCCAAGAAGGAAGGATCTGCTCTCCTCTTCATTTCACACCAAGATCTCTCTCCGAAGCACTGTCTGTTCGATAGACTCAACCTCTCTGAAGCTCTCTCTGTCTCAAAGGTAAAATCTACATCTCTATACATTATTCTTATGCTTAGATCTGTATATATATACATGCAAATACATAGGGGTATCTATATGCACATATATATAAAAAATATATATATATATACACACATAAAAATTCGATACCGTATCACATATTAAGTTTTGGAGTATCTATACCATTTTTTGGATAAAATTTATTATGGTGTATACACTTCTTTGGTTGACTTACAATCTTGTGAGTTCATTTTTGGGGGTGAAATTTACCATTTTTGGGGGTGAAATTTATCACTTTTGGGAGTAAAATTTACTTTTCGGTACTATAGTATTCTCTCATTTTTTAAAAGGGACCCATTAACATGACTTTATATTAACTCGCACGGGTAACCTAGCAGTGCAGGGTTAAATTTGGACGAAACGTAGACTAGAATATCAGGAGTTCGAACCTCACTAGTGTCTCTCAGGCTTAACTAATACCGGTTGTTTGTAGGTGATTATAGGAATTCGAGATTTACTCCCGCAAGAATGGGTCTAAAGTGGTTCTGCTTTAGAGAGGTTCCTTGTTAACAAAAAAAAAAAAAAAACATGACCTATATTATAGTCCGTCAACAAAGTGGATTTTGATCGAATTTTGACTTGTTTGAATCCGATTTTGATAGTCAGATCTGAATTCGATTCGATAAAATGGCAGTTTTATTTTCATGGTTCATATTTGAATCCGTTAACAATCCGAAATTCGATTCGATCCGAATAACTTAATTTAACTAAATTTTAACAAATTACATCTAATTTTTTTCTTCAAATAATCACTTAATTTCTTTAATATTTATACAAAAATATATAAATATTTCAGATTGGATCATAATCGAATCAAATATATGTATATTCAAATTTGAATTCGTGAAGTATAAAATATCAGATTTGAGTTTGAAAAATTGTTAAAAAAGATAAATTCATATCTAGCTAATCGAATTTGAATTTGGATCAAAATTTGATCCACGAATAATTATAACTTGACCTGATTGGATCATAATGAAGGAAAATATTCACTAAATTCTCAAACCTGTGAGAAACAAGAATAGAGAAAAACACACATCTAAGAAAACAATCACATGCACAAGACAGTATTTACGTGGTTCAACAATTTGTCTATGACCACGACACTGCAGGGATTTCACTATATTCGAGAGGAAGTAGAGTGCGGCCAGCAGTATATAAAACAAGAACCATAATCATCATAAAACGATGATTCCTATGCCCAGGGCTACAAAACGGACCCAAAATTTTTTTCCTCCGCTCTATGGACTAAGTCCCAGAAAGTCTCCCATTAAAAACACGCAACATTATTTTGGATCGGGTCATCATCCGAATCAAAAGACAACTAGACTCCAAAAAATCCAACACATAATTTATAGTGATGCCGTTTGGCAACTCCATCAAAATACTAATGTAGGGCAAAGCTTTGGGGAATATACCTTTGGCGGGGAGTTAAATTGAGGTAAGCACATGTGATCAATACCAAGTACTTGTGGTGTAAATACTTGCTAAGGAGGTATTTTATGCTGGACACATGAACCTAGCTAGCTAGCTAATACAATGGAAGCATGAGCATGTATTGTGTTTATTTCCTATATTAGTCGACTAGCACACTCACACTGGTTTTGTTTTATGAAAAACAATTTATAGAATACACTACGTACTGCCTCCAAGTCATATTCTCTCAGCCAAAACATCTTGTAAGTGAGAAGAATCAGCAGTACTTCTTGACAATCCCCTGCAGGTAGGAGCACAGCTCTTTAGGCTTGGACAACATGACCATGTGATCGGAACTTGTGATCACTATCACCTCATCCGTCGGATTATTTTCAATCATCCACCTCTGAAACTCTTCCTTTATCACCTCATCTTGGTCGCTCACGAAGTAGAGTCTTGGGACCGATCCAAATTTTTCTTTAGTGACTAAAGTTTCTCTTGCCAATTCTGTCTCGTCATACATAGAGAAGGGCCTCACCAACAAGGTCGCAAGACTCAAATCCTGTTGAAATTCATTGTAGTTGAGAAAAATGTTTGAAATTTGTCACGATTCCAAGCTTTTATTTATAAATGAGCAGGCCGAAGCAAAACAGTTTAGCGCTTGACTTAATTCAATTCACTTGGGCATGCATATGTATATACCTCGGGTGGGGAGAGTTGATACAACTTGGTTGATAAGAACTCGGGGCCGAAGAGAAGCGAGGTTGGAGGTTTGTCTGGTCCTTGATCAAATGTAAATTTGCAGTCCATGTAAGAATCCAATTCTCTATAAAACTGTTACGCCAAGAAAATAAGATTAGTAGTAATTGAACGGCAAGTATAGATACAGTACATAATATGAGAAATTCAATAGTTTCAGGGTTAAGATGAGACAGGGATCATAATGGGAGCTTTTGACCAATCACAAGTAGTTTTGAAAAGTTATTCCCAAATAAGAGTGGTTTTGAAAGTAATTCCCAAATGCAGGCCTTTTTTAAAAACGTCAAACCGACTGACGTTTTTATGCTAAAGACGTCAGTCCGTTTGACGCCTTTAGCATAAAAACGTCAGTCCGTTTGACGTTTTTAAGCCCAAACACGCGGCCCAGTAAACCCCTAAAAAACGTCAAACCGTTTGACGTCTTTAATAAACACGTCAAACCGTTTGACGTCTTTATTAAGGACGTCAAACCATTTGACGTCTTTAACTTCCCCCATATTTCACTCAACTAAGTAAGCCGTTGTTTATAAGAGTGGGAGCCGCAATGTTTGACTAGTGTACAAAGAAGAAATAAATGGATTTATTTTTAATGTTTTATCTTGTTTTAATTTATATAATTATCATAACAACCCATTAGTTTAGATAATTATTATAACTGCCCCTTAATTTTTTTCTTGGATTTTAATTTAGTCCGTAGTGATAGATTTTTTGCCTTTTTTTATGAGTAAAATGTTAAATATTTATTTAATTAAAAAAATTAATTAATAAATAAATTGTGAAATTTTAAAAATATATAAATGTTTTTTGTTATTTATTTATAAATGTAATTACATTCAATAAATAAATAATTATAAATTAAAAATACATAAATTTATAATTATGTATTAAACGTCAGAAATTTATGTATTTTTAATTTATAATTATTTATTTATTGAATGTAATTACATTTATAAATAAATAACAAAAAACATTTATATATTTTTAAAATTTCACAATTTATTTATTAATTAATTTTTTTAATTAAATAAACATTTAACATTTTACTCATAAAAAAAGGCAAAAAATCTATCACTACGGACTAAATTAAAATCCAAGAAAAAAATTAAGGGGCAGTTATAATAATTATCTAAACTAATGGGTTGTTATGATAATTATATAAATTAAAACAAGATAAAACATTAAAAATAAATCCATTTATTTCTTCTTTGTACACTAGTCAAACATTGCGACTCCCACTCTTATAAACAACGGCTTACTTAGTTGAGTGAAATATGGGGGAAGTTAAAGACGTCAAATGGTTTGACGTCTTTAATAAAGACGTCAAATGGTTTGACGTCTTTAATAAAGACGTCAAACGGTTTGACGTTTTTTAGGAGTTTACTGGGCCGCGTGTTTGGGCTTAAAAACGTCAAACGGATTGACCTTTTTATGCTAAAGGCGTCAAACGGACTGACGTCTTTAGCATAAAAACGTCAGTCGGTTTGACGTTTTTAAAAAAGGCCTGCATTTGGGAATTACTTCCAAAACCACTCTTATTTGGGAATAACTTTTCAAAACTACTTGTGATTGGTCAAAAGCTCTCATAATGGAGGGGTCAAAGTGTAATTTTCCCACCAACATATAAAAAGTTGAATTTAAAGGCAATGCCTCATCCTTATCATCATTCATGATCTCAAGGACCTTATGTTCAGACACCAAGAATAAAGTACTTTTCATAGTTACAGAGTTTCTAATTCTAATACAGCTTTCCCATCGACTTTCTGTATATGAGTTCAATTAAATTATAGGCATCAGACCTTAGTTTTACCAATCCGACTATGGAGATTGACTAGAAGATTGTAGTTGTTAGTCTGATCAATCTGATTTTGATGAGAAAAGAAATAGAGATTTATGGAACTTTCCCCTTATAGGGTCACTCTCGCCAGCTTCAATATAGCTATGCGATTCAATCCTACTTTGACTGTCGTATTGAAAAATGTAATGTTGCCCGTATTAAAACTTAAATTTTTCATCCAAATATATTTATATCATCTATTGAGTGAAAACCCTAATTTTTGGAAATCCACAATAAGATAGTATACATGTGTGATATACATGCATTCCTGATAAAAAATTTGAGTTTTGATTTGATCGGTGCACGTGCACGTATTGGTATTATTATGTCCAAAGGCTGGTTTTTGCATCTCATGTTTAATCCTCCTTTAGAATTAGTAAAAGTGTTTGTGAAAATGTCCGAGTGAATATTTAAAGAGGAAAAGGAGGTACCTTTTGATTGATAGTGAGCAAATCAAAGTCCGGACCAGGCATGATAGCGGTGAGGAAAACAGCAACAGCAATTTTATCAGGGAACCTTTCCATAGCAACGGCTATGGATACCCCACCCATGCTATGACCCACCAGAACCACCTTCTCCTCCGACGGTAGAGCTGCCATGAATTCCATCAAGGGCACGAAGTAGTCGGATATGGAAGGGACCTGGTCGAGCCGCTTTGGGTGAATTCCACAGGCAGCCATGTCGAGGGCGGTGACACGGTGGCCGGCCGATCTTAGCAGCGTAGCCACTTTGTACCAGCACCATGCTCCGTGACAAGCTCCATGAACCAGCACAAAATGCTTACCACTCCCATCCATCTCCTGATATTTTCATTGTGTTTAGCTTTTCTATTTGTAGGGGCAACTAGAGGATATACCAGTAATTCAAGTTACTTTGTTTTTTTCTCAATTATTATTATTTTTTTTGGTTCAATAAGGGTGTCTGAACAAACTTTCGTGCACCTCGACGGATTAGAGTACTCACGCCAAAGTTAGGATATTCATGAGAGATAAATTGCTCATGACCTGATCCCAAGAAATTGTCAAGATTGAAACGATTTACAGTTCGTAGTTGTTATCATTTGAGTTATTTTTAAATTATTTTTTCTCAATTATCCAATCAAGTACAGCACAATGATTTGCATTGCAATTATCCTGGCAATATTATTATTATTTTGTGGTTATGGTTAGAAACAACATCATTTTCACATAGGTTGTCAAGAAAAAAACAAAAAAATAATCTTTGACAATATCGCCAACCTAAGAAAATCATGTATGTGTATTAGTAATAATTTAACTTATTATATGTAACAAGTGTTAATGAAATTTATGATATATGACTTTGCTAAAATAAGTTCATGTCCTGTAATTATTCAATAAATAAAATTATAAAATAAATAAAATAGATCTCACTTTCTTACATAGAGGTGATTATGATTTTTTGTAGGGCTCACTTTTAGATTTGATCACCGGATATTATTGATGTGATATTACCGTTACATCCAATAATTTTTTCCAATACTGATGCAATACACACAAGAGGGAATTGCGAAGAAGCTCTGAAAAATAGAGCTCGCCGGACTTGGCTTCAACTCTTTATCACATTTACGTATTCAACATCAACAGGATAGCAAACTGACATCTTTTGTTTGTTGCCACTAGAAAACACTAGTAGCCAAAACATATTGGGAAATGTTATGCATACTAAAATTTTTATTAAAATTTTTTTTATCAAATGAGTTGGCAGTTTTAAATCACTCTTGGACCCACCAAATGTTGATCGAAATGTTTTTAATTAGATATGAAGTTGTCAACTCGTTTGGTAAAAACACTTTTTAGTAAAAATTTTGGTAAGTATAACATTACTCAAACATATTTGTCTACACAGACGATTTTTGTGGTCCTTGTCATCTGTGTATAGGTCTGTCAAGGGATCGGATTTGAAGCAGATTCTAATTAATTTGAATTTGAATTCGATTTTAAAATTTTGATCCGAATTTGTTAACAATTCAAAAATTCGATCTGATCTGAATAACTTAATTAATTAAATTTTAACAAACTATACCTAAATTCTAACTATTTTTTTTAAAATCGCTTAATTTTTTAATATTTATATAAAAAAATATAAATAATTCGAATCTAATATATGTATATTTGAATCCGAATCCGTAAAATATAACATATCGGATTCGGATTCAAGTTTTAATTATCAATAACAAATATTAATTTGTATCCAACTAATCGGATTTGAATCAAAATTAAATCCATTAATAGACCTATTTATAATGTTTTGTAAGGGTGTGACTTGGTCCTTGTTATACACCATGTTTTAAAGTGGTGTGGGTCTGAATTATAGTTGTCAATGTTGTATAATGTGAATTCGATTATTACAACTCTGCCGAGGCAGATTCATCGGATTTTGCAAGATCGGAGTCTCCGATGCCCATTGGATGCACAAATATGTAAGATAAGAAAAAAAAAAAAAAGAATTCAATTATGTTTTCTCCTTATATGTTTATTCTCATGCATCACAAACATATTTTCAGCAAGAGAGAAGTTTATATTTATCCAAAGATGACTCTCAACTCCTATTCACAAAAAAAAAAATATGAGCCGAAAGTGGGAGAAAAGTGGACAAAGTGGTTCAAAAGTTAATGAATTTAAATATACCCTCTCTATGGGGCTTCCCACATCGGGGAAGTCTTGGGGTGTGTGTGTGTATATTAGTGTCAACCAACTCTTCCCTTTAAGGGGTTGAGTTGGTTTGACTGTTAGGTTTTACCGTTTCTGTCTAAAAAAAAAATATACCCTCTCTAGGTGGCAGACGACACAACATATGTTTTGAGGACTTGATTACGATAAAAAAAAATTTATTATTTTAAAGAGTATTTTTATAATTTTTGTAGATTACTTTATAACTAAAAAATTTATCACTTTTGTGGATATTTTTACTATATTTGTGATAACTATTTTTATTACTTTTCTTAAGTACACAAAAGTTTATCATTTCTTGTGGGTTAGTTACCACATTTATGGGTGTTTTTATTGCAGTTGTGGATGATTTTGCTACTGTTATGATAACTATTTTCACCATTTTTTTGGGTACCATAATAATAGTAAAAATACCCATAAATATAATAAAAATTATCAAAAATGTGATAAATTTCGATATGATACTAAAATTTTAAATTTCGGTATTTTCTATCATTCTTATTAAACGGATTATTAAGAAATCTGACATAATATAGATTTGACAATACATGAATATAAATACGTTAGAAATAGTTGATTCAACATTGGCTTGACTCAGTTGCCATGAACAACTCGCGCTTCCGCTAAGTTGTGTAGGCTCTCCCCACCCGAACTTAAGGCTTCTATTCTATTTTTGTAATTTGATTTCCCCTACTTATATCTGATAGAACACGACCCATTAACAGTAAGGTGAGATCAGGGGTTGTCAAAGAGAAAAAGCAAACAGAAGCATCGAGTTGTACGAAATCGCTGCCGACATTTGTGATACACGAGTTGTTATTCATCAAACAACCTCTTGGCTGTGAAGTGGTTGGCTTTGGCGGGTAAGTTCCAAGCAAACCAAACAACATCCAACGGTCTTTTATGCCATCATCACATGAAGCCTCTTCCTTACTAACCTTCCTCATTCAAAAATGCAGCTCCACAACCTTCCTCCCAAAAGCCCGTCAACTTCACGCCCTCATCCTAATCTCCACTCCCACCAACCTAAAATCCCCATATCTAGACAACAACATCATTTCTATGTATGCACGATGTGGTTCCCTGATCGACTCTCAACTCCTATTCGACAAAATGCCTCACAGAACACTTGTTTCTTACAATGCACTCATGGCGGCCTATTCTCGCAGCCATACCCATGCCCATTTGGTGTTTAATTTACTCAAACAATTGGAAGATGACAGTCTAAGACCAAATGGGTCGACCTTCACGAGCCTGCTACAAGCGTCGTCTTGGTTTGAAGACCGCTTATTAGGCTTGGCACTTCATAGCCATGTTGCAAAGTTTGGATGCTTGAATGATGTATGTGTTCAAACCTCTTTACTCTTGGTGTACTTAAACTTTGAAGATTTGGAATCTGCAAAAGAAATTTTCATCCATATAGGTCATAAGGATGCTATAGCTTGGAATTCTATAATCTTTGGCTTTATGAAAAATGGTAACATAAAGGAAGGCCTCGGTCTTTTTGGTAACATGGTGAGCAGTGGAGTTGTTCCTACTCAATTCACTTATTCGATGGTGTTGAATGCTTGTAGCAGATTGAGAGACTACGATACAGGACAACTTGCTCATGCCCAGGTGATTGTATCTGGGGCGACTTTTGACTTGCCTTTGCAGAATGCCCTGCTTGACATGTACTTTAGTTGTGGTGACCTTAACACAGCGTTTAGTGTCACTAGTAGAATTGGGAACCCAGATTTAGTTTCATGGAATTCAATGATAGCTGGGTACTCAGAGAATGGAGATGGAGAGAAGGCAATGGATGTATTTGTCCAACTTTCTCGGACACCTTTTGCTAAACCGGATGGATATACTTTTGCAGCGGTCATTTCTGCAACTGCTGCTTTCCCAGCTTCCAATTATGGAAAACCACTCCATGCCCAAGTCAAGAAAGCAGGGTTTGGAAGGAGTGTCTATGTTGGAAGTACATTAATTTCAGTGTACTTCAATAATGGTGAAACTGAGTTGGCTGAAAGAGTTTTCACTTCAATTTCAGAGAAGGATGTTGTTCTTTGGACTGACATGATCGCTGGTTATTCTAGAGCGGGTGATGGAGAGAGTGCTGTTAAGTTTTTTTATGGAATGTCACAAGAAGGCCATAAGATCGATAGCTTTGCCTTTAGTAGTGTTTTGAGTGCGTGTGCTGAACTTGCAACTCTGAAACAAGGAGAGATGATTCAAGCACAGGCTGTTAAAACAGGATATGATGTTGAAATGTCGGTGTGTGGGAGTCTCATAGATATGTATGCCAAAATTGGTGACCTTCAACCCGCTGAATTGATAATTTCCCAGGTAACAAACCCTGATTTAAAGTGCTGGAATGCTTTGTTAGGAGGATATGGCCTTCATGGGAAGGCAGCAGAGGCATTGAGAGTTTTCAGTGAAATTCCAAAACATGGCCTAAAACCAGATCAAGTGACATTTCTTTCTATGCTTTCCGCTTGTAGTCATTGTGGCTTGGTCGACAAGGGGAAGTTCTTGTGGACTCATATGAAAGAACTTGGTTTGAGAGCTGGGCCTAAGCACTATTCTTGCATGGTGAGTTTGTTAAGTCGAGCAGGACTACTAGAAGAGGCAGAAAAAATGATTATTGCTTCGCCTTTTGTTGATAATTATCTGGAGTTATGGAGAACTCTGCTAAGCGCATGTGTCCTTACTAGAAACACGAAAATAGGGATCCATGCTGCTGAGCAAGTTCTAAGCATAGGTGCTGAAGACAGCGCAACAAATGTATTGCTCACGAATCTTTATGCTGCAGCAGGGAGATGGGATCGTGTTAAAGAAATGAGGAGAAAGATAAGAGGATTGGTTTTGGAAAAAGATCCTGGTCTAAGCTGGATTGAGGTCAAGAACAGCTTCCATGTATTCGCTTCTGGTGATCAGTCGCAGACAAAGGTAGGTGAAATGCAAACTGAATTGCATAGACTGCAAGGAAACCTAATGAGGTCGGAAACATATGAAATTTGACCTAGAGGGCTCATGAATATGATGAAGAGACGAGGCGAGACAAAACAAAAGACACGCAAGGAGCTTGGTGAATTAGGATTGGATTTCATGGTTGCAAGTTATACAAAGTACACAAATATCCCTTCTATAATAAGGTTTAGGAGAGAGAAGTAGTTGGCAGTCTTAACCCTGTTTTGGAGAGAGGGGTTCTCAAACTCGAAGCTATGACATCGTCTCGACAGAGGGACCAAGACTATGACAAAATATAATGCAAGAGTTATTTTCATGGGACATGAATAACACCATAAGAATATAGTCAATTATCAACAGATTTTAGGCCAAGTTTTATGAGAAGAAATGGGTTCAGTAAAATTTCTAAAATACCCCATACTAGGGCTCACGTGCAAATCATGTGGCTTTTCAGATAATTTTAACTCGGAAATTGGATGGAAAATGTTAATACATACATTTCTAATAATTCAATATAGATTTATCCAATAAGGAGCCATGACCAATAAAACTCTCTTTTGCTGGACAACCAGCTACGAATTCTTCGTCACAAAAATCTACACCGACAAAACATCTGCCCAAAGTTGTTACACAATGTTACAATAATATGGATCTCAGAGCACCTTCATGCAAATTAGATATCAGAAGGAAAGACACCTGAATGGGGAAATTGTGTCACTTGAAATATGAATTTGATCATCAACCTTGTGATTCAGTAAATATCTGATGGTAATTGGCAATATTCATTGAGCACTAAATAGGCTGTTTGCATTATCATCAACAGAGGAGGATGTGACTAGCGTCGGCTAGTGCGACTTTTTGCTCTCGCTTTCTGCAAGGAAACGGGAGCCATGAGAGACATCATTCAGACAAGTGGAAAAAGAAAAAATGTGCGTCAAAGAACATCCAACAAAAATCAGTGAACACCCATAACATTTGTCATACAGAGCAGTTAATCCCATAATTATGTAGTCATAAATTACATGTAACCCCGACAATGTGGACAATTGCACATAACACCCTCCACCTTATGGTCCATACCTCCAAGAATTTAGTTCTTCAATGTTAAAGGAGTCCAGAAGATGGGTTATCTGAGAGTTGTGGATAAGTTAGGCAGTACAAATTCCTTGCCGCCACTCCCCCTCAAAACAAAAAACAAAAAACAAAAAACAAAAAAGAAAAAAAGAAAAAAAGCAATTGGTAAATATTGTGGTAGCTGTTTTAGCTTGCTTTGGCGTTAATGCTAGTTTGAGAGAATAACTAATGGTGTGACTGAGGAGGTATCGAACTCCGGGAAGTGTTAAAAAGTGCAAGAAATATCAAATTAGCAAGAGTACACTCTGACTAGTCAAAGAAACAGTTCAAAAACCCCACCAAAGGGCCAAAAAATTACAAATTGGAATACATAGTAAAGAGCTGAGAGCAAATTTACTCACAGATGCTGTCCCAAAGCTTGCCCCTGATCCTGTTGCAGCTCCTACAAGAAATACGAACAGGAAAAATAAATCAGGCAGCAAAGAAAAGACTGAAATGACACTAGCATTCCCTCATTTCTCATTAATTGGCTGGATTAAAATCATGCACAAAAATAATGCCCAGGGGGAACTACGTGCATAATAATCAAATCAAAAGGGATTAGGAGAACATCATCATGACTAAAAGCTTTAAGCCTTTAACTATCACTAAATATGATTTTACTTAATTGCTCCGCAACAAAACTCAGCAGGTTGAGTTTGATGTTAATTTAAACATTTTCTTAACTAGTGCTTTCTAACCTTGAACAGCTCACTGACCTGTTCATCTTTTTGGTACCTAGATTCAATATTTAGTGCACAAATTGGGATAAATTTCTAAATAAGACAACACACCGACACACAACAAAAATTAAGTGCTTCCCTTGATAGTTAACGAACAAAACAATATCTGGTTTAAAAGAGAGAGAGAAGTAAAATTTGGAATAAACCACAAAAAAAGCTCTGTTAGTTATCAATAGCATCTAGATATCAGTTAGCAGCAGTCTGATGCTTATGAAAAACTAATATTAGGAAGGTACCTGAAGCAAATGGCGTTGCAAATGTTGAAACTCCAGCAGAAGGGGTTGAACCAAATAATGGGGCAGTACTACCAAAGCCAGGAGTTGAAGTGGACAAGGAACCAAAAAGTGAAGTTTGTGGGGAAGCACCAGATGAACCAAATAAGGACACTGGAGCAGAAGTGGTGGGAGTTGAGAACAGAGAAGATGATGATGTGGAAGCAGATGGAGTCCCAAAAAGTGACAACCCAGTCCCAGATGAAGCCGGTAGAACTGCAGCAGATGTGTATGACGCAGTTGATGCCACAGGTGTTGCTGAGCTGGCAAACGTGCCAGGAACTTGACTCGATGGTTGCGAGATTGCAGGCAAATGCAAAGTTGGATGTACCCTCCGATCAGCGGCTTCTTGTTTGGCCGTTTCCCGTCTATCGGCCTCAAGAAATGGATCATTCCCTTCTCCACGACGGCGCTGGTCAGCAAGGTATGCTGTTTTCATGGATTCAATGTGTTGATGAATGCTCTCCACCTAGACGGCACAAGGTTATATATCAATTACATTTTTTAAGAAGTCACAGAACATGAGCACCAGTCCTAAATAATCAGAGACTTCATATTGACACGTTTGCAGTTGTCAAATACATCATTTGGCATTTCCAGAATGTAGATTAGGAAACATTCCAGAAGATTTCCATGCTCTCCTATGGTTATTTCATTGATATACATTATGTATTGAACAGGGGACATATACCCAACCTTTGCTCCCCAAATTATAAGAGGGTGAGGAAGGAAGAAGAAGAGAGGCTGATAATTTCTCAGCCAAAATGCCCCAGATACCATAATAATGGGAAAACCACTTCCCTATTTGTCTGTTGAATACAACCTACGAAGTTGCAATCTGGTTCAATAAGCATCATGAAAGGTTTTAACATTCTATCAATAAGCTTCATATATGTTCTAAAAAATACAGTTTCCCTTACCTTTGCTGCCACGTGAACAAAAAAGTCATGCACATTTGACATGACTTTGGGAAGCGACTGCAATAATGAGGAGCTGGAGTTGACAGAATTCCTGTCAGAATCTAAAAGTAGCAATTGCTCTAACTCTTCAATCCACTGGCGACACTCACCAAGATACTTCTCAAACCTGGCAACTGTTTGCTGCAGAAAGGGAGATGGTTTCCTAGGAATCCCACTATAGAAATCAAAAACTGGAAGTATGGTGGCAGCATTTGGTTGACTACTTGCACTTGGAGGCACTATTGCTCCTGAAGCCTGTGATGATGCAGTGGCATTGGACGCAGCAGCAGCATTTGGATGATGAAACCTTGGGCGTAACATCATGAAAGAACGAACAGCAACTTCTGTGTTGCGTAGCATATCTTTTACATTAGCCATTAACTCTTGCAGAAGAGCCTTTTGTCGTTCCACTGCAGTACTAATTCCACCAAGTTCCTGTAAAAATATTAACTATCATGCAACAAGATTCAGAAGTAAGGGAAAAAACTTGTAATGGGAAGCATAGTATCTCAACTACAGCACCAATGCAACCTACTCGAAAATTTTGAAAAAAAAGTTCACCAGCTGCAACCCAGTTTTCTTGATTACAATAGGTTATGGTGTTAAATTGTTGGTTTAGGCAAACAATGAGGTAAATGTACTGGATTGCCAAAACAACTTAAGTAATTCATCCAGTATAAGTTTTCCTGAGTTGAAACTCTGTTAGAGATGGGATGAAACATGATATCCCCCAAGCTCAGCAAATCATCCAAGCACGCAAGGTTGGAGCTGATTCCATCAGCCATTTGTACACGTCTGAACTTTAGAATCGTTGCAGGTGACAGCCTCACCAGCATAGGTTTAACTATCTGGAGAAAGGCTCTAACTAAAGCTTCTATAATAAGCATAACCAGTCTTCTGCACGGGCAGCCCAGCAGTGCAGGGTTGGCCCAGGACCAACCATCGACTTGAATGTCCTGGGTTCAATCTCGCTGGTGTCTCCCAAGTTTACCCAATACTTGTGATTTTCGGGTGATTGTAAGTATCCAGGGTTTCCTTGCAGGGAAGGGTCCAAAGTGGCCCTACTTGGAGGGTTCCTTGTTACCAATATACAAAGCATAATCAGTCTATACAAGGATTAACATTAGACAGCAGAGAACAAGTAAGCATGAAGTGAACCTTTCACAAGGATCAAATATTAAACCCGCTGATAAGCACCTAATGTGAAACCTTAACAACATTTGATTTTTCAGATCCAGCAAGAAAAGCTAAAGAGCAAAGTCAGCACTTCTTTACTTGAATATTTATCTATGAAGGTCTGCTGCATTTCTACAATTTGATTTAGATCAAAATCAGAATTTTACTACTAGATAACACGTTAGAGGGCATATATCAGTAAAGCCATGCCTTATATCAATCACAAGTGGGAACATCACCATTTTAAGTCAACAAATGAGTAGCAGAAAATCAAAAATTAGAGCAATTCTCCCCACGAACATACTTAACTAAGAAAAACAAATTCCAGAAGGAAACAAACTTCATCAAACTAAGACTCAACTACTAGTCCTAATTAATACTTTTCTTCACAATATAACTCATCCATAAGGTCACCAAAAATGAGAACCAAAAGTCTCTAATCCTCACCACTTCCATACTCATACTCGAGTTCACATGCATACAAGCACGGCAACTAAAACAAATAGATCAAGAATGTGAAAGCACTTGGTACATATACACCGATGAACTATACCTGAACAATGTGGCTCGCATCAAACTCGAACACATCATTGGAGACCGAGGAATCATAGAGCCGGCTATTCTGATCCAACCGTTGGCTTTCGTCTCTATACCCCAGAATTCTCTCCCTATCCAAAAACCCCACGAAAATAAAAATAAATTCAGCTAACGCGTACTCTAGTTAACAATTACAGCTAAATTTGACCAATAAATTGGTGTAAAAAAAAAAGGCAATTAAAATGTACTCGATTTGCAGGAGCAGTTTCTGAGAGTCGGGATGGAGATCGGCCCATTTGGTGCTGTAAGTCGCCGGAGCTTTATCGTTTGTGAAAAGATAAAGCTGATGTTGCTTCTGTTGTTGTTGCTGTTGCTGTTGTTGAAATTGCTGCTGCTGCTGTTGTTGAAATTGCTGCTGCTGCTGTTGTTGAAATTGCTGCTGTTGTTGTTGATATTGCTGTAATTGCTGTTGCTGTAGTGGTTGGGGATGAGAGAACGGACTGATCTGTGAAAAAGGAGATTGCTGTTGGGGCTGAAGTTGGAACGGTGACTGTTGTGGTTGTGGTTGTTGCTGTGGCGTAAACGAGAACGCCATTTTCAAATAATCGTTATGCTATGTCATTGTGGTTGATTCTAGTTGGGAATTAGGGCTTATGCTGAAATTTCTTCAATATTTTCCCCAAAATTGGCGGCCAGAATATGAATTGAAATCTAGTATAGAAGAAGACAACTTCGAAAAACCCTGGCTCTAAAAACCCTAGATCAGACAGAGGAGCGGGGGAACAGCAGGAAAAAAAAGACCTCCAACCCGCCCCCCCGGGTCTTACTTCTTCGAGAAATTCAACAAAATTCAACTTTCTTAGGCCCATATCAAAGCCCAAAAAAGCATGGGGCTCATAGGCCCATCGTGCCTTCCGGTGACGACCCAAAAAGAAGAAAAAGGTTCTTCTGCCGGATTTTGTCAGTTCACCTCCCTCTGGTTAATTTTTTTTTTTTAAACACTTCCCCAATTTAATAAAAAGGTTATGATATCCTCCCGAGTTCATTTTTTGAGAAGAGTGTAAAGAGATTAAAAAGTTATCAGAGTTAGAAGATGAGTAGTGAATAGTGACAATTAATAGTTATAAGAATGGCGAGAAAATTAACAGTACCAGCCCGATAACATTCAGGGATGGATATAGATCCATCGGGTAAGAATAATCATTCTGGTCTTGAAAGAGGTGGCAATCATTCTCAATAACCAAAAAGACTGAGTTGAGGGAAGTCCCATGAGTTACTAAAACGACAACAAGAAGACCCTTGATCTATCAATAGAAGGAGTAAAAAAAAAAAAGACTTTGCTCCTAAAAAATTACACAAAAGTAAATTCGCGTGCGAAACCCAATAAATAGTATCAGAACCACTATTTGAAATCCTAAGTGGTTTTAATTGTAAGTCCAAAAGAGGTGTTAATTGTTATTGGACAAGCCTTGGTTATTCACAGAAATTATCATCCAATACTTGAGAAGAATGGAAGTATATGTTCTTTCACATCACTGACATAAACATAGGTATGGGACAGGGGGGACAGGGGGAGGGCAATATGCTTTCAATAACCAGAGATTATTGTGTTTGTGCAGTG
This sequence comes from Ilex aquifolium, assembly GCA_951799425.1. Classification (NCBI taxonomy): domain Eukaryota; kingdom Viridiplantae; phylum Streptophyta; class Magnoliopsida; order Aquifoliales; family Aquifoliaceae; genus Ilex; species Ilex aquifolium. The sequence continues at coordinate 4,101,687 of OX637398.1, read as the reverse complement.
ATGTGTAAGGCCTCTCTCTGTCTCTGTTCATTAAAGCAAGCCTGAGACAGAGAGGGGGTGAGATTGAGAAGTCCAAGCAAAAGAATAATTGTAGGACAACACATCACCAGCTTTTACTTTCGAAAAGGTTGTATAAGGACATCAAGATGACATTACAAGCATGGGGAGAGGGAGAAGTTGAATGGAATTCCCTCCCAATGCAAATAAATCTTCTTAATCACCCAAAGGAATGCCTCTCCCCCAAATCCCAAATCCTTACTCCGTTCTTGTTCGTCTCTATCAATCTGCAACACATTATTATGTTCTTAAGCAATCATTAAAGCACCCTTAGTTATAGGCATGTTGAAATATGGGGTGAGATTGGAACAGTTTAAAACTTACTAATAAACCATATCACATTAATCATTCTTCATGATTAAAACTGTAGTAAGAATCAACTACCTCGGACGCAAACCAATGGTTCAAACTAAAAAGGGTCTTTTTTTTCTTATTCAACGATCAGAGATATTTGGATAGTTTACAGACTAAAAAAAGACTTGTGTTTTGCAGGGCAATGGTTATCCTGTTACATTGGACCTGAAAAGCATACCACACCTATTACTGTGAGAACAACTTTTATGCAGAAGCGGGCAATCCCCATCAAAAGGATTTTATCTAGTCTAGCCGGATACAATGCTGACTGATTTTGATTATTGCTCCAATTAAATTTACTCTGGAGTCCAATGGCAAAATCCACACCAGAAAATCATATAGGCTAGTTTGAAATTCTTATTGTACAAAGGAAACATTTAAGTCTTAATACCCTTAGGGCGTATCTAATGCATGAGATTTTCGCCATTGTAGGATCTGGGAGGGTTAGATGTACGCAGCATTACTCTTGCAAATAGAAAAGTTGTTTCTGCTTTTAAAAAGGGTGCAACAAAAAGACTTCAACCAAGCACAGAAGAGTTCTGATGACAACCGACCAAAAATGAAATTCTATAAACTAATGAAAGAAAGAATGCATTAAGATTCACATCCTGGAGATTCAAAGGTGATACAGTCTATCGATTTTGCATAGCTAAATAAACATTCTAACATGCAAATCTTAAACCACAAAACACACTATGTTCTTAATGTCAAGAGTAATCCAATACAACATGTCATTTCATACAATTTCCGGGTGTGGAAATGGCAAGATCCGACAAAGGAAAGCAATCGCCACCACCATAGCCACCTTCTCCACCCTCCAGCTGCCATGGATTCCCCACAACACTTCCATTATCTCCACCACCACAAGTAGCGCCACCATCTCCAAGTCCAACCCCCGGAAGAGGCCAAACAGCCCTTCCAACTCCAAAGCTCAAATCCTCAAACCCAGACCCAAACCCAAGCCCAAGCCCAAACCCACCGAGGCCCAGTGCCAACATTCCCGGCCCCTGGTTATTCAACAGTGAAGTAAAACTTCCACAAAAATTCAAACTTGGCTGCTTAGCATCCCCTACAAATGGTACGGCACCACAGTGCTCGGCGACAAAAGGGACCAAAAGGGGAGCGGCGGTGCCAGTCACGTGCCTGTTGTCCTGATTGAAGGTAGCGACAGAGGTGATGGTGCGAGAACGTTTGGCATTCTTGCGGCTTCCACCGCCGACAGGGATGTCGCGGAGTGTCCCACCCTGTGTCCAGTATCTCCGGCAGGTCTTGCAGAAGTGGCGAGGCTGAGAGGAGTTGTAGTTGTTGTAGTAGCAGAACTTTGTGTTAGTAGAGTCACAGCGTGGGCATGGGAGGTGTTCCGGTTCTGGTGGTGGTGCACCCACTTGTTGCGGTTTCGTGGGTCGTCTCTCGCCGAATTCTGACAGCATTTTTCCCAGTTTTGAACTCTCTCTGGTGTTTGATCAGTTGTTGACAACTGTTGGTTAAATGGGTGGAAGACACAGGCTGGTGGAGAATGAAGATAATGGCCTTGGAGGTACAGAGTAGGGGTTTTATGGGTGGTCTCAGAGAGAGAGAGAGAGAGGAAGGATTGTGTGTACTGAAACAGCGTCTGAGAAGTTCTGAGGCTTATATGGCGAGAGTGAACAGCTTTAACAGAGTTTCTGTTAAGAGGTCGACATTTTCAGTCGGCTAGACAACAGGCTTTGTTTGGGGTCGGCCTCCCTATATGGGGGTGGGGGGCTCTTTGTTACCCAGTGTGTGTACTACTGTATCAGTACAATATCTCAGGTATTTTTCTTCAAACGACTGACTTAACAAGAAAATAGTTGAGATTATTAAATCTAATTTTTAAATTTATCTACTCAAAAGTTATTGTATGAGCAATCAAAAATTAGAAAAAATAGTTAGAAAAACGTAAAGTAGATGTGAGGTGATTTGAAAATAGAGTAACGTTATTGAGACCTAATTTACTAACATAATTTGTTAATCTAATTCACTGTGATCTTTTGATTGACTGTAGATTTCATCAAATATTGAAACTTGGTGTTGATCCAATGATTCCTATTAAGTCACACAGGGGCGGAGCCAGAAATTTTGTCCAGTGGGGGCAACTTAAACCATATAAATATTAAAATTATTAATGTTCACAAAAGTATAATTTCATTAATAAAACACCATTTAAAATAAAAACTCATATCTATGAGCGTTATATAAAAGAGACAAAAAAAGTTCACGATAAATTTATCTATAAGACCTAATCACCTAACAAAAAATTTGGTTCAAACTATGACTGTTTTATTAAACTAAACTTTGGTATAGGAATTACTTAACCAATCACAATAAAACTATTAAAAACATCAAATCAAAATAATTTAATTTAACACATAATTGAGGCATTTAGCCTTTCAAATGAATTTTTTTGACATTTATAAGTGACTCATATATTTGTCAAAAATATCATAACTACCTATAAATCTTTTAAAAAAAATTCAGTGGGGGCAAATCTCTAATAAATTTTAAAATTTTTAAAATTATACTTACTCCCCAAAAACTTTTAAAATTCCAGTGGGGGCAGCTGCCCCCACTGTGGATCCGCCACTGAAGTCACATAATTATGTCGACAAATTAGATCAAATTTTTAGATCAGAATATCCATGACAAGCAATGTTATCTTGCTGGGCCGGAAAAAAACAAAGGAGCAAAAACACAATTGAAACTACGACGATGGGCGTGTAAGAACATGGAAAAAGAATCAGAGTTGGAGAGTTGGAGACTGATTGATTGATGGATGGATAGAGGGAATTTCGGTCAAATGTAGTACAGTCTGTACAGACAGAATAATACCCTGTCGGGTTAGCGTGGGGGTGCAATTATTGGATTGCTACCCTCTCACTACAGGACAAAAATAAATATTTATTCTAGTGGTTATATCGTTTTTATATATTATTACGTAGCATTTAATAACATATGTATAAAGTGAATTTCACTTTTTAAAATAACTACTTTGCATGTAAGACTCATGGAAAAAAATATAGTTCACCACCCCCATAAAAAAATTTAAGGGAAAATATCATCTATATCCTCTCTAGTTAGATCTAAATTCAATTACGCTTCCTTCTGATTTTGAAATTTCACTGCACTCTCTTCTAGTTTATATTTTCTAATCAAAGACACCTCTTTAACGGTAACTTCTGACTTTGTCAATGCATAAAGTAACGATTTCACTATATATTTTCTGAAAATATCAAAACTACCATTTGTTATGTAAATAGACTAAAATAACATCAATCATTTCCCATTACATATAGGAAAAATTTCATCTACACTCCATGTAGTTAGATCTAAATTCAATGACACCCCTCCCAATTCTAAAACTTCATTGCATATACTTCTGGTTATATTTTCAAATTAATGGCACCCCTTTAACGGTAACTTTTACCTTTGTCAGTAGATAAAGTAATGACTTGATGTTATGTAAATGGATTAAAATGGCCAAAATTATTTTCTCATTATATTCCTTAGCCAACTAGTAAGCGTGATTTCTATTATTATATTATCCCAATGAATTTTTATCATGTTAAAGTGTTGCATGATAACTTCGTTATCATATTATCACTCATTTGATTACATAATCGAGTTTTTATAATTTTTGTACTTAAAAATAATTTTTTATAATAAAAATTATAATTGATAAAGTCAATGTCAAAATCTCATCCATTTCTAACTCATCTGCTATCGTACGTCCTTCACAACATTACTTGAACACTCTTCACACACCACCCTTCATATATAAAATTTAAAAATTATTTGATAAAATTTAATATTAACTAAATAAATTTGGTCTTAATTTGATAAGTTTAAATATTAATTTGGTGTTAATTTGATATTTATATTAAATGTTTATTTGATAAAATTTAATATTAATTGAATAAATTTAAATGTTGTTTTAATGAAATTGATTGTTCATTTTGTGGTAAATTAAATAATTGACATTATTTTGATAATGTTAAATGTAGGCCTCACCAAAAAGCCCAACAGGCCGCCCGACCCGTACAAGTGGCAGGACTTGGGTAACCCGCTAGCCCGATAAGTATGGTCTGGGCCGTGTGTTTTAGGGCCGGGGGCCCAAAGAATCGGCCCGTTAAGAAGCCCATTAAAAAGCTCGTTAGCCCAATATAATATACCCGTTGGAAGATAATTTAGATTATATTTCTTAATTGTATTATTAATTTGATATTTGATCTGTAACTTCTATAAGGTCGAGACTTGTAAATGATTGACAATTGTGTAGGTGTCAATCTAGTTATAATGTACTCAATTTGTAGTGATGCAAAATAGTATCACCCATCAATCAATTTGTAATGTAACATTGTAACTCTATATGAATATTTGTTAAATTCAATCAATGTGAATAATTTTTTTGTTAATTTATTTTTTTATACTAATTTCATGTAATTGATGTCTTTCTTGTAATTGTTATTTGATATCTTTATATATATTTTTTTACATAAAAAATAATTTTTTAATAAAAAAGTCCGTTGCCGAGGCCCGACCAATATTTAGCCCGTTTTGGGCCCAATAGGCCTGCCCACGAGTGGGCCATGGACCTTAAAAATTCCTAACGGACGGGGCCAGCCCATTGACTAGTCAAAGACCAGAGGTCCTGCCAGTTGCCGAGGCCTAGTTAAATGTTAAATTAGTGGAATTTAATATTCTATTTAATATATCAAATTTTAATTTAATAAAATTAAATATTAATTTAGTGTTGACTTGATGAAATTAAATAATAATTTAATGTTAAATTAAAGAAATAATATTAATTTAATAAAATTAAATATTAAATTAATATAACTAAATGTTAATTTGATAAAATTAAATATTAATTTGTATTGATTTGATGAGATGAAATGTTAATTTAGTTTAAATTAAATAACGGACATTAATTTGATAAAATTAAATATTAAATTGATGAACCTAAAAGTTAATATAATATAACTAAAAGGAAGTATATTGAAATTTCAGAATCTAAAAAGGGTATTGTTAAAGATAAGTCTATTTACAGGGAATGTCGTTGAAGTTATATCTATTTACAAGAGCTGTTTATAAAATTTATCCTATAAAATATTTAGGGATATTTCTGTAAATTAACAATTGTCGTTAACGTCGTAACCCGACAAAATACTGACAGAGAGTAACAGGGAAGTTTTAAAATCGGAAGGAAGTATCATTAAATTTAGACCTAATTATAAGAGGTATGAATGAAAATTTTCCATTTTTATATATTATTGTGTAGCATTTAATAACAAATGTACAAGGTGAATTTCACTTGTTAATATTCTCTTCAAAACTCATAACCTATATATCTTTTTTATCGATTGTCTTCTTCAATGACAAGTAAGTTTTCTTCGGCCGTCAGTTTCCCTTTGTCTTTTTTTTTTTCCTTCCCTTGTCAATTACACACATTCATTGTACACACACACACAGACACATGCACTGCACACACACCCACCCCACCCATACAAAGACACATGAATCGCGCACACACACACACACTTGTTACTAGTGAAATTTAGTTTATTATATTTTTTCAATTCGATTACTTATTAGTTTTTTTTTTTTTTTTTTTTATCAGGTGTTATTGTTCAGTTATTATGTTATTCAATTTATTATTATTCACTTATTGTTATTCGATTATTTATTAGTTATTGTTTTTTTTTTATCAGATGTTATTGTTCACTTATTAGATTATTTAATTTATTATTGTTCACTTATTGTGATTCGATTATTTATTTGTTGTTGTTCTTTTTTTTTATTATTATATATTGTCATTTTTTATTAGATAAAATATATATTTTATAAATATTTTTAAATTAAAGAGTGGAAGGGTAAAATTGAAAATTAATTTATTCTTAGACGTCAGCTCTGTGTAGTTATCAAACAGTTTGGTTTAATTCAGTATTTAAATTTCAGTGGGTATCAAATAGTACACAAATTCAGACTTCAGGTTTTAGTTTTATCAAACACCACATATATGTGAATATAGATAAATACAAGAGAAAAATAATTTTAATGTTAATCAAACTCCCAAAATTTAGGAGTTTTTAGTTTTTAAATTTATTTTCATTAAATATAATTATTGGGGGTATTTTGGATAATAAAGATCAAAATAAATTTATTATTAAATAAGTTTCTTTGATGAACTTATCACCAAATAAGTGAGGATCGGTCCCCAAATTTCTCATTTTTTTACCCAAATTTGAATTTAGATTTAAAAAAAAGTAAGGATTAGAAATGCTTTTTAACAACTACTTTTTCTATATCCACCGCACCAAGGAGTAAACCTTTCCAACACGACACACAGAATAAGATTACTTAAATCAGAATAACATTCACAAAAATGTTCTACCGTGGACGTGGAGTAGAATCAAACATTGAAAAGATTAATTGACTACAGATAAAAGATGGGCACCTAATTCCAACATAATAGGAGTCTATTAATGCAAGTTAGCATAACGATAAATAAATTCTTCTTTATTACGTCTTGATGTGTCTGATACCAACAACTAAATTTTGAATAAAATATATAAAATAATCTTGTTTGAAATTTAGTTAAAAAAAAAAGGAATAAACATTTATTCATATATTTTTTATATTTTAATCATTCCACGGGATCGAAGATTTTTGTGGTGGTGGCCCTCACCTTAAATAATTATGTGAGTAAATTAAATCAATAAATAAACTATAACCCTTTAATATTTATCCGTACTATTTTTTGCCGGGTTTTTCAAGTTATTTCGGCACAATAATTTCTTATTTAGTTGTTCTGAATCGTACCGTTGAAATACCATTACACGGTGGACAATAATGATAGACTAGTGATGTTGATTCACGGGAGGGGGGTAGGGTTTCGTGCAGATAAATTTCGACACCTGTCGCTTGTCAGTCAATTGGCCGGATATTTGCGGGGATTCTGATGGGCACGCGCGCGGTTATCACTGCTGCAGTCGTACAACGCCGTAGGCCATGCTAAGCCTGTCGCAGTGCCGCCGGTACATAGTCTGATGCGTCGCTTTTGATATTTAACCTAACCTGCTGGTTGCTGTTCAAACACACGCAATGTGTAATGTGTGTGTGTTCTCTGATGTGGTGTGCACTGTGCATATTGGGTTGCCAATTATGGGTAGACAGTATTACTCGTACGTATACGCCCTTCTCTCTCCTCAATTTACAACTTCTATTTGCAGTTTTGCTTTTGGCCTTTTCTTCTCCATTGCGATTCCTCTTTGCCTTTTTGTTTTTTACCCTTTAATTTTCTGTTGCAAATTATGTTTTATTAACATAGGTCAATTAGACGATAAAAAACGAAGTTAGTTGATAAAACATACCTTAATTGTTTGAACGAATTGTATTCAAATTTCTGGTTTGAGTTTGAATCTCTATCGAAACGCAAGTTTTGATTAAATTGAAAGACCGATTCATGCATCAAATATTTACTTTTAGTCCTACTCGAACTCACGAGCCTGAGTGACATAATCTCTACTGATCAGAGATAGATCAAAGATTTTTCCCGTTACCAAAAAAAAAAGAGCCAATACAATAATTGACTGTAATTAAAACTTAATTTGTAGCTCAAGTGATGTGACAAGATTTAAATAACCCCCTTATTGTTGGCATTGAGGTGTTTCTAAATTATTTGGACAACAATTTTAATTCAAAAGTTTTGGTCAAGCTAACATTTTTGGGCTCAAATTATGCCTTCTGGGTAAGCCTGAGTAGATCCTTCCCACAAAGGGTCGATGAAGTGGAGATGGAATGGGCAAGTCTTTGTGGGGAAGCTGTTTTCTAAAGGGAAGTATGTGTGCTGGTTAGACTCTTGGATTTGCTCATCCTGATCATCAATATCAAGAAGTATTTTTCATATATTGTATCGAAAAGGTTCTGAACATAAGAATTCATTACATATCTTTAGATGAGGTTGTAAGAACCTCTTCTTGGCCAAAATGGCAGTTTTTTGGTAAGCAGTGAGTTACATTGACATGTACAGAAAACAAAACTATGACCTCAAGGACTGAAGAAAGCATCCAGCAACCGAGAACTGAGGTCTGTAGAAGCAAATATAGCGCGCTCCAGAAGAGTAGAAAGCATTCACACTCCACAAAGAAGATTCCTCATCTGTTCGACCAAAAATTTTCCTCCGTGATTGCATATTTACATCATCAGACACTTCTATAGATTGCTTGGATCAATGTATACAGGAATAGCTTGGCCTGCAAAGTGCATATCTAAAAATCCATGACCTTAATGAGAAAAGCAGTCTCAAGTGCCGACTCCTTGCACTGCAAATATCTGTTTTCCTCCACTATATCTGTGGTTAAATTGAGCAATACTGGCCGTTTAGGATCATAAACAGAACGCTCACGTACGCGTGCAACCCATTTTGCTGCTTCCCAAACTCCAAACCTGTAAACATAAATTTACAATGATGGTGAATGGATGCTGATATACTTGATAGAACTGTGGAAAGTAAAAGATGTGTTAACTACAGCGACTGGAACACACAACAGCACAAATTTATTATAAATACACGATATTTAACAAATAAAAATGTGACTATATATATCCAAAGTAATGAGAAGAAAAGACTTCCCAATTTTTTGCAATTATCAATCAAGACACTATTATGCGCTTTCACATGTCAGGCCTGTGATTAGAATGCTTATTTAATTGCATTAGCCACTACATATATGTGTCACCTGTATCTACATCAGCACTTCTATAGATAAATACTAATGGATAGCATAACCTCTGTCCTTGTATTTTCTGCAATTTAAAGCATGGTGCTTGATCTATCATGAATTGGAAAGTTTTCAGTTTATGATGCATGAGATTGCACAACACCTAACATAACTGTCAGCATAATGAAATCATGTCAAATGGCTAATCTTAACAATGCCACAAAGGAGTCACATGAATTATTAAGACTGGATAATTGATCACACAAAAAGGCATGAAACCACTAATGCAATGGCCTGTGTTCCGAATACCATCTGTATAATTCCATGAACCCTTAGCAACAGCTTCCTTCCCTTATATTTCCGCTCTGAAAACTTCTCCCATCCTCTAAGTTGCTTCTCTTAACTACATTGGTCATTGTTTCCTCATCGTTCCCCAATTCAAATTTGTACATTTCAAAATAAAATCCAACAAGAAGCTAGAAATAACTTAGTTACAAAAACATGTAGCTAATTTGCATCAAACCACATGTAAGCATGGGCAGAATATTTCTGTATAGCCTAAAAATCATTGAGATTCTGCCAGTCAAACTCCACATCACATTCTATATACAGCTGCTTTTCTAAATGCTTCATGCCAACACATCTCCTCCTGCATCTTTCCATTTGCAGATAAAGATCCCATCATATCCTCATTATTCCAAAAGCCAAATAATTTGCTACAAATCAGCAAAAAAAACAGTTAAAATGGAGGCAAATTACCGTGTATTAAACGATGAGGTTACCAAAACAGCTGGATAAAGAATGTCCTTCTGGATATTATTGTAGGGGGAGTATTTCTTTATAGCCTGAAAATCTTCAATATCACCAGGGTAACCAAACTCTTCATAGTCAACAGGTGTAAGAGGTAAAACGGGATAGCAAAGTGTGTTGCTTGGATCTAGAAATGGAACCTAAAGAAAATAACAACCAAGCTGTAACAAACAAATCACGGCCCAATACAGGAAAAAAGTTCCACAATCTCAAAACACATTTGAAAGAAAACATATGTAGGAAATTAAGTACATTCAAGTCAAATCATAAACTTTGACAGCCAAAAAACTAGGCATATCATGAAGAAGCAAGCAAAATTTTAAACCAGGAATGAAGTTTCAAACAAACCTTCAGAACTGCAGCACGAAATAACTCTGGACAAGAATTAATGGCTGAAGCAACCAAAAGCCCTCCAGCACTGTATCCCCAACCAGCAAGCTTGTTTTCTTGCACAATCTCCCTCTCAATTAGAAATTTGGCACAGGAGATATAATCATTGATGGAATTATGCTTTTTTGTACGTCTGCCATCATGATGCCACTTTTTACCCCCACCACCCCCACCTCTGAGAGTTGGACCATCCAAACAATCATAGTTAAGTAGTAGCCAAATTGATAATTCTACTAAAATGATAAATTTATTCAGCATTTGATCAATTATAGGATCCAAATTTCTTTAACCACAACTAGACTGTAACAGTACAAAGAAAAAGCAATTTTTAATTAATATAACATGAAAAAGGTTCAAGTAAAAACAAACCTAACATCAGCATATGCAACAACCCAACCACGGTCAAGCAGGCTTTTTAACTCACTGCGCCACCGCTTGTCAAGTAATTCACCATAAGCTCCATGCCCATGAAGTAACCCAGGATTTTGAGCTTCTTTGTTCCTTTTGCGGGAATATACAATAGTCAAAGGAACCACCGCCTCATCAGAAGCAGAGATATCATAATGTTCACAAGCATAAAATTCAGATAGTTCATTCCACAAGTGATCATCTTCAAAACTGGCTTCACCTCTAGAGTCCAAATTCAATGACTTCATATTGGTTCCAGCAGAAGATCCTGATCCATACAAAATTCGTGTTCTTTCATGAAGTATATTTTGCTGCTGAATCATATTCCATTTTCCATTTGATAAGTCATAATCAACCACAGCATCAGGCATCTGCAAAGTGAAAAAGATTTTTAAAAAAAGGTGGGAAAGTTGTTTTCAACAAGATACATTCCCCAACTGAAGAAAGAAAGAAAAGAACAAAAAACTGATATCAAGCGCTATAATGAATCTAAAAAATCAACATGACACATTATCTCAGGAAATAATATAACACCAGCAAAGAAGCTAATTTGTAAACAAACTATGTTATCACATTGTGAAAATTCTTGAAGGTCCTAAAAATCAAACAAACAGGCACACCATGGATAACAAAATCAAGCCAGTGAGAGTTCCATTCAGTATCTGTAGACAATAACTCAGCAAAGAATGGATTTGCAAAGCCTATCATGAAAGCAATAGGTCCAAATATTACAGTCACAAATGGGCAAATATATGGCTGGGATCCAAGCCATAAAACACATAAAAGCAACCCTATGAAAACTCGTGTTTTTGTTCAAAATCCCAATAGCTAAACAAGTTTATCAGGTGTATATAAATCAAATTCTATGGTTGTTCTTCAAACGTGAAGGAACTAAAGTGACACCCATGTAAGATTCAGGCACAAAAATTGACTCAAATGTTTTGCTGCAGTAATGGCTAAATGTTTCATTCTTACAATAGCTCCAAACAATTATAGTATGTGTAGCAGCCAAAAGTCCAGGTGTCTAACAGTCCAAGAGGCCTTGGGAAAGGGTGAGGTGTTTGATCCATGAACCCGTCCCACATCACCTGGTTAGAGAAAGTTGTTGCTCTATATATGTAAAAGTTCTGCCTTAATTGCCATGACGCGTTTTAAAGCCGTGAGGGACAACCCAAAGTGGACAATATCACAACCGGGTTGGTACAGGTGGTATCAGAGACAGACCTACCTCACGTGCTTGGGTGGGTCCTATATGGAGACGTGCTTGGGTGGGTCCCACGTGGGGACAACTTAGGACGAGCTCCATATGGTGACATGCTTGGGCGGGTCCCACAAGAGGTTGTGTGGCCCTTAGGGGGTGGATTGTAGCAGCCGAAAGTCCAGTTGTCTAATAGTCCAATAGTAGTCCCTGAGAAGAGGTGAGGTGAAGAGGTTGGTGAGGTGCTTGATCCATGAACCCATCTCACATCGCCTAGTTAGAGAAAGTTGTTGCGCTATATATGTAAAAGCTTTGCCTTAATTGTTGTGACGCGTTTTAAAGCTGTGAGGGGCAACCAAATCGGACAATATCACATGCAGTTGGGTCGTCTACAAAGTTCATAACTGAGAACAATATTTTTATCTGTGTTTGATTTATATGTACTTTTTCTAAAAGTATCAGTAGAAATCATTTTCATCATATTTACTTCCAAGAAGTCATCGGTCGGCATCAATGAACTCAACAAAGGTTAGCTTTTTACTTCTTTCCTGATGAGGCATTAACCTAAAAATTGTGATGAGAACCCACAAAAGCAATTAGGTACACATGCATGCACACTATCTACAATCTACAAAGTTTATACCCGATACAAAAAAAATAACCTGCAATGTTTAGTTGAGTACTAAAGCCACAATCCAGGCCAGTTTGTAGAGTATACATATATATAAAACGAGTCATTTATTGCTAAGTAGTTTACAGAAAATATATTGGACAGTAGAAGTCAACAGTTTAGAGAATATCAATCGTAAAGTGTGCCAATTCTCTGTATATGGTTGGGTTCTTAAAAAGATGTGTGTGTGTGTGTGTGGACCTATTCTGTGCATATAAATATGTTTATGTGCCGGTATGTAGGTAGGTAGATAGATATGCATCTAAACATAAATTAACTCTACTACAGACTTCATCAATTTGGACAAAGACCTACGATAAACGGATTGTTGAGTGATACAGAAGGAAATTTACCATGTGTAAGCACAGGACATAAAACAATACACGAAAAGTAAAGTCGCGTATCAATCACATACCACTGGTGATGATATTGTGAAGCGCATGGTTGAGGAATAGAAGTCATAATTTGGTCCAGGTGAGATTTGAGAAACATACTTTGGAAGAGGAAGAAAATATGGATTAAGCTCTTTGAGATGAACTGCTCCCTGTCCATACAAGAACCAAAAAAAATAGCAATATAAACAATCAGGCACACTATACAATCATATTCATGGAAAAACCTGTAACTCAATACCAGTGTTTAATGATGAACACAAAGCCCAGCTTTCAGGTTAGGCTCTGTATTATTAGTTTCTGTAACTCAAAACATGGTATCATTTCCTAAGAACAAGGAAGGAATTCTAAGAGAGTAGTTATCACTCACTCAGCAAAGTAGGGAAAAAAAAAAGGAAAGGAAAAAAAGGAGGAAAAAGGACAAAGGAAAATGGAAATTACAAATCTTAAGATAACAGTTATTATCAGCAAAATCTGGGAATCTCATCCACATGAGAAAAAGTAAACTTTTAAAAATTACTACTTCCCCAGAAGAGTTAGTCTTGATATTTAAATCAGGACTTGGCATTAGACCTTACATTCCTGAAGCCAAAACATCCTAGCCATTCTCCAATACTAGTAGAAGCCTGAGACTATGGAACCTCAATTTGAGCAATGATTTCATGTTTAAACAACCACTATAGGTCCATTACCCATATCCAATAAGAAATTACAGAAAGCAGGTGAACAAACAAAAAAGATATATGAATATATATACATAAAGACATTTAATGGGAAATAATATCTTGATTTCACCAGCCTATAAAATTTGATCTTCAGAAGCACAACCACAAAATTATAAGCAACAGAAAAATTTATTACCTTCCCACTTGGCAGAGGTAGAGCAACTGAACACAGTCTAAACTTTCGTCCTTCCCTTACAATAAGTACCAAGTAAGAGTCACTGAAATCAACATCCTCAACAATAAATTCTTGGTCATCAATAAATACATTCTGCAGTCAATGAGATAGGCAAACCATCGCTTAAAGAAACAAGATAAGAAAGTAAGAGTAATATTCAAATGGAGTAGGAAGAGCACACTGGTTGAAACTTCAAAGAAATCTCAGAAGCAAAATGTGACAATAAGGCCTCAAGAAATACATACTTATATAAATGAGTTCAAAAATGTAGGTGAATGCATATGCAAGCACCATTATGGATATACATAATCTGTTTAATATTACGGACACAGTCTAACCTCCCACTTCCTTGGACTGGAAGACGAGTCAACGGGACTGCGGAGGATATAATGGTAATCAACAGGTTGGCTCTCTCTGGCAGCATCTGTAAAGAGATAGAAATACCCTTGATGATGCTCAACTATGCAGTGAGCTTGTCCCTCACATTCCCACACTAGTGTCAAGCCAGACAAAGGATCAGCTGCATTTATTACAAACACCTAGAAAATGGTCACAGGTATAAAAGTTGATTCAACAAATAATAAGAATAATATAAAGGTGGCTACAAAAAAAAATCTAAATAATACCTTAGAAGATGTGGTGGATAACATATTTACAGTCACAAACCGGAAATCCTTGGTGTGTCTTATGTTTACATGAACGTTATCTTGAGGCTCTTCCAAAAGCAATATATCTCCTTCCTTTGATCCAAGCAAGCTACAATATATCCTGATTTAAACAAAAAACAAACACGTGTGGTTTTACATCAAACAGTTTAGACACATAAAGTTACAAGAAATTCAACAAATTACCAACCTACAAGGCCTCTTATTGTGATCAGTAACGACATAAAGCAGTGCTTGTCCATCCTTGGCCCAAGCCAAATTTGAAACTCTATCAGCTTGAGGCTTACTAAGCAATGAACCAAAATTCAAATCCCTTACAGATAATTTAAAATAATCATTGTCCTTATCATACATAGTGTATGCAAGATATCTGTGATCTGGAGACACCTCGGATAATTCCTCGTAAGCATAACCTATAAATCAAAATAAATATCATCGTTACTGAAATCAAATCAACAAAAATCCAGAATGGTGAGATACCTCCAAATCTTTCGGCTTCTTGATTGTAATCTAACAGCTTGTGCTCGATTCTCTTGCCAGAAGAAAAATCAAACCCGGCTGATGGAGATTTATTCGAAATGAACTCTTCATTCAAGCTAGCTAATCTCCTACATAGCACAGGATATTGCTTTCCTTCTTCAACCCGCCTATAGTACAACCTGCGGCAACAAACATTCCCCTCCAAATAGTAAAACAAACATTCAGAGGCCAAATCAAGATCCACAGCTAAACACTATTCGATTGGCATTTCAAGAACACTCCACTTGTCCCAAAACAAGATATGTAACAAATTTCGGCTTCCGAAAGAAAAAAAATAGACTAGTTCTTGCTCTCGTAAAGCAAAATCTCTACTTTTTCTAAGTCCCAGTTTGAGGCATTTCAAAAGCATCATCTCTACTTTTTCTAAGTCCCAGTTTGAGGCATTTCAAAAGCATCTTTCAATTATAAAATTTTCTTTAAAATTCATAATCAAAATCTTTCTTTCATAAAATATCTTGCTTTCAGAAGCAAAATTCATCATACTCTTGAATTCTGAACCGCAACACAAATTATCGATTCGAGTTGGAGAGAGATGTACCATGGGCCCCAACGGAGGGGAGGGGTGGAGAGGTCCGAGGCCATACGCGAGGCCATCTCAGATTGGAGCTTCGATTGGAGGCGTTCGGTATCGGACAAGACGGCCTCGGTGTACTTCTCCTCTTGCTCCATGTAGACATCCATGTGACGCATGGCTACTTTATCGTTGAGTTGGGACATCCAACTGTAAGGATCTTCCCAAGACTCGCTGTGGAGTGTGAAGGTTACTGGTTTTTGGGGTGGTTTTGGCGGTTTGGGTGGGGATGGAGGCGGTTGGGGTTTTTGGGGCTTATAGTGGACCAAACGGAGGGAGGGAAAGAGGATTGAGGGGTAGCAGAGACACCGCCGGTACTGTTGGTGGCGAAGGGTGGTTAGAAGATGGCGCATGGTGGCGTCTCCGGCTGGCAGTGACGGGTTTAGGGTTTTAACCGTAGGAAGACGTTTTAAACTAATCAGCTGGGAGTACGGAAAAAATCAATTAGACCCAAAGGACTTATAAATTTTCTCTCTTAATTTAATTATTACTGGGGTAAACCGTACCCAAAAGCTCACTGCATGAAGTCTGTATTATTTTATATTATAAATATAAATAATATATATGATTAATAATATTTTTGATTCCTAAAATATATATTTTTTATTAATTTAGTTCTTATTATATCAAATTTGTCAATTTCAATCCAGCTCTCTAAAATGGCTAGCAAAAATATATTTAAATATTACATTTTCTATTTTGAATAACTATTTTTACAAGTTCACTTCAACCACGTTTTCTATTTTAATTAATTACTTAAATTAATTTTAATTAACTTTCAATAATATAATTCGAAAATGTCTAGAATTTAACACAACTAATACATTATTCATGCGATTCAACTCAAAGTATGTATTATCATCAACCCAATCAAAATCATACCATAACAATAATTATAATCAAACTTCAAATAATACAACCTAATTGATGAGCCCAAAATTAACTGGGTCAGGC
Organism: Ilex aquifolium; assembly: GCA_951799425.1. Lineage (NCBI taxonomy): Eukaryota > Viridiplantae > Streptophyta > Magnoliopsida > Aquifoliales > Aquifoliaceae > Ilex > Ilex aquifolium. The sequence goes on along the minus strand of OX637398.1, from coordinate 4,085,040 downwards.
CCAATAAATCAAGAAGGCCCAAGACAGCTAAAGGTCGACTCAGTCCCGCTTTGCCGGTCCGATCCAATTCGACCCAGTTCAGGATCCAAGAAGCCCAGAGAGATAGGAGCACGTGGGAGAAATTATCGGGATACGCACTTATGGGAATCCAATCCTACCTTAATTGTACTTACTATAAGAGTAGAGCCCTCTCCCTCACGTCACCGCCTCACCAAACCTATATAATGTAAGCCCTCTCCACATAGATGACAGAATCACATTTTTGAGACATCTACACCTTGAAACTCCTACACACATTACACCTAGAGTTTTGCCTCTCTGCACCATAGCTTCTCTCCCCTTACTACTGTAATTCTCCCAGTTATTTTATTCATCAATAAAGATCTCCGGCCACCGCTGCCGTTTTCCGTGAGTGGAGTAGGTCACCCGGACCGAACCACTATATATCTTTGTGTTGACTCATTATTTATTGTTTTGTCATTGGTCTGTCATTATTGTTTATTAATTGCAACCGTTTATATACTTGACTGTTGATCTTGCACGAAAACCAATTTGTTCATCATCACTAATAACAACTTAACACTCATACACTTCAAATAACAAAAATTAAGTAATCATAGCAATTCAAGCATACATTGTATAAATTTAACTAAAAATCAATAATAATCAGAAAAATGGGGGGAGGCCGGGGGGTGGGTTTCGACATGGGGAGGCGATGGAGGGTTTCAGAATAGGGGGGATCCACAGCTTGGGGTAGGGGGAGGGGGAGGGGTTCAGCAGCAAGACAGAGGGATGGGGGTGTGGTAAAGGGGATGATACCTGGCAGCAACGATCGGAGAAAATGAAGAAGAAAAAGGCGGCAAGAATGATGACGAGCTTTTTTTCCCTCTCTAGATCTGGCGAGCATTAAAGGCCTCCAAAGTTTAGGCAAGCAAGATAGCTATTCGGTTCAAGCATATTTTTGGAGTAAAGTCTTGCCAAAATAGTTAAAAATATGGATTTAGCTTGTGGATTAGAGATGCTCTTAGTCTTTAAAGTATTCAATCCGTGTCATTTTGGTCCTTAATCAGATAATTAGTCAAATTTTTTTGACTGAAGTGATTACTTGTCATTTTTTTAGATTGTATCACGTGTCCAACACGCGATTATTCAATCAAAAACTTAACGGTCTATCTACGTAAAGACAAAAATGTCACGAATTGAATACTTTAGGGATCAAATAAATAAAATTGATATAATGAGGATTAAATTGATAAAAAATGCATATTTTAGAAACCAAAAGTACTATTAACCTTATTATATAATAAAAAAATGTGTTAGATGATTTTGTAAGACACTATAATATTTTTTGAGATATTTTTTTTCTTAGTTTGAGATAGATTAAGTTGTGGTATCTAATTTTTTAAGTATCACACTAAAAGTCTAAAATTAATTAGATAAATGTAGATCTTTGATTTGATACATTTATAATTATTAATTATAAAAATAATAAAATGAAAAATTTAACACATATCAACTTTTTATTGGAAATGGAAGTGAAATACCAAAGGTAACAATTTAAATAAAAAATTTAACACATCAACTTTTTTGGCTCAACATTTGGACTCTGGCTCAGAAGAAAATATTGAATGCAAAGTGAAATTATTTCCCTATTATCACGTGTTATAATCATTTAATAATAAATTAACATGTAAATAAAAAGACCATACTTAATATAGTAACTATCTTATCTACATAAGAAAATAATTATCTTATGTGAAGAAATAAGACTCACTTTGTGTAGTTATAAATTTTTTATTAGATGATGACATCATCATTACAACCAATATATTTATTATGGTGGAGATAATCGTAACAAATTTTTGTCGGAGCCGTGGGTTAATAAATGTATGTTGTAATTACGTAAGTCTCCTCCTCTATTTCGCCAAATTCCGAATCTTAGCCAATATTTTTGTCCACGCCTAGGTATAAAATTGTCACTATTTTATGGTTGTGATTAATTAAATCAACAAATTAAATTAATTTTTAAGTTCAAGGAAAAACTTCATTTTGTCTTCCGAAAGATACAAAAATTCTCAATTTGTCCCGTAAATGATTAATTTTTTTACATTGTCCCTCAAAAAAATAAAAACGTTACAATATAGTCAATTGTCTTATTTTTATTTGGTCGTCCATCTGTTTTGTGCAAAATCAACCAATCAGGTATAACAAAATAGATGGACGATTAACGAAAATAAGATGGTGGATTACATTGTAATATTTTTATTTCTTTGAAGGGGTAATATAAAAAAATTAATCATTTAAGGAGTAAACTGATAATTTGTGCGTCTTTCAAGGCAAAATGGGATTTACTCTTAAGGGCTTGTTTGATACGTTTTTTGGGAAGGGTTTGGATTGGATTGTCCAAACCCGGGTTTGACCCAAAGATGGGATTCAAAGATAGGATTCAACATTCAATGTTATCCATACCCATGTTTGGTATGCGCAGGGATATATGATTATTATGATAATATATTTGTATATAAATGACTATTTTGACCCTTAATCAATTTGTATATATATGAGGTATATATGATATATAGGGGTATAAATGTCATTTGCATGTTAAACCCCCAAACCAACATATGAAACCCACCCCCCTTGGGTTTCATGAAACCCAAGTATGAGGGTTTCATGACCGGGCCATGAGCGGACCGGGTTTGAAATCCTATCCATACTTCACACATACCAAACATGGGTTTAAGGGGGTTTACTCCCCCACCCATCTTCTCAAACCCCCCCCCCCCCCCCCCCCCCCCCCCCCCCCGGCCAAACCCCCGTACCAAACAAGCCCCAAGTGTAAATACCATTTTTCTTCTACTTTTCTCATGCCATGCGGCGTACGAGGAAGGAAGGAAGCATTGAATTACCATAAAGCCTAACCACCACTCAGTCTCAAGTTCAACTGAAGAGTCATGCTATTTAATGGCAAAACTGATAGTCATTACACAACCGGCATTGCTCTACAGAGAAGCCATTGCTAGCTGAGAGTTCCCAGCGGCGGCGGCGAAGCAACATGGAGCCCAACCGGACAAATTTTCCGGCGAATTCACCGCACTTTTTCAGCATTATCTTTTCGCGCTCTTCTCGAAATCACAGACTGGTGAGTGTCCAATCTCTCATTCTCGCAAGCAAACTGGTATTTATGCAAGCATGTAGGCAACATATCCCCACTAACATTCAATTTAAACGATTTGTTGTTGATAATTTTGTCGAAAATGACATACAGATTCTGCATTTGGTCCCTGTAATTTAGTGTTTTTAAGTACAAGGGCTATTTCATATAATGTGTTCGACGAAAGTTCTGTATGATATGCCAGACATAGTGAAAATATAATTTTTCCACTTGTCTTGAACGTTCTATAAATCCCTTTGAGGTTTTTATGTCAGTTTTTTTTTTACAGAGGATCCCGAAAGAGTTTATCGGACAATATGGAAATATTCTGCCAAATCGTGTGTTCATCAACGTTCCAAATGGTGCAGTATGGCCAGTAGTATTGGGAAAATGCAATGGCGACTCTTGGCTAGAGTGGTAGAAATTTAAGGAGTATTACTCAATTGGCTTTGGGTACTTCTTAGTATTCAGATTTGACGGGAATTCCCATTTCCATGTTCTTATATTTGATAGAAGTGCTTCGGAAATAGAATATCCGTCAAATGCCACAGCCACCACAAAAGCTGCAACACAAGTTGAACATGTTGAGTACATTTCCACTCTCCGTAGTGGAAAAATCATCAATAAAATCACTAATCCTACGATGGGCAAAAAGCTTGAGAAATCTTCAAAACAGAAGAGTGATGACGAACTTTATCAGTTTGGTTCTAATGAGGCTGTGAGATATCCTATTCCCTATCCGTTTCCCCAAAGCTTGCAATCACCCTTGCCGTGGACAGGCTTCACTGGGAAATTTCAAGCCAAAACCAATGATGTTGAGATGGATGATTCTGTTGAAATCCTCGAAGAATTTCCAATATGCCAGACTACGAGGGAGAAATCTCCAGTAGCATATTCTAGGCCTTGTAAGAAGATGAAAACTGAAGCGACTCATGCAGAAAGGGGATGCAGGGTTCCCAAAATGGAAGAAAGTACAAGAGATGATTCAGTTAAAAGCTTGGATGATTTTCCACCAAGCCAGAGAAGAAGAGAGAAATCACTACATCCACATCTTCGGTTCAGTACAAGGAGGAGACCTAAACAAACCAATGAATTAGAGAATAGTTCCAATCACAATCGATCCACAGGTCCTCAAGCTAACAGGGTGAAGCCAGTGAAATCAGAATTGGACCAATATTTACAATGTTCCATGCAGAAAGTTGGAGGTAAGGAAATTGAGTTTGTTATTGTAGGCCTTTGCCCTTCCATCCTTTGCATAGATAGAGGCGGAGGGGCAGAGGTTTCGATTTTTTCATGTTGTCAAAGAGTGGAACAATGAAAATAGATGGCGAGTGCTATTGTTGAACTTTTATATTTGGAACATATTTAAGGTATACTACTTTGGATGATGTAGTGTATAATGTGGATTTACTTTCAGATGGACCTAAGAGATGTCAGCACTGGGAATTTCCAACTTGGATGAAGCGTTTGGCAAGTGACACCGGAAGAGTTAGAGCTCTTCAATTTGCTAAAGCTTTCAAATCTAAAAACCCTTTCTTTATGGTTATCATGGGACCATATTACGTTGCCGGATTCTCTTTGGTGAGCTTTTCAACTTGAGGCATTGTATGTCAACAAAATGGGAGTGTCGGGATCGATTCAACCAATTTTAGACATTTTAGAATCCATCTCGACACCGTACCTCTTTCGATACGGAAAACATTTTCTTTCCCCTTAAATTACTCTTGATTCTTCCTTGCATGGCCAGTTTTAGAACAGGAAGACTCTTATTTCTCTATTTTTCTTTGCATGTGTGATTTAATTTAATCCACAATATGATTTTATTTTTTTTTACAGAACATGCCACTGATTTTTGCTCAGAAATTTCTTGCCAAGAAGCATACAACTGTTACCCTTCAAGTTCCAGATGGGAGAACATGGTCTGCTAAGTACACTATCTATCCAAGCGATGCGAAAATCCAAAGCGGCTGGAATAAATTTGTACAAGACAATTTTCTGGCTGTGGGTGACGTTTGTGTCTTCGAGCTCATAAATGGTGATGAAAATTTGCTGAAAGTCATCATATTTCGAACAGCTGAAGATGCAAATTGCTGCCTACTGCCAGAGAAGCAAGCAGCTTGTTGACTTATCGATCAGCTCTCCAAAGTGTAGTAGTTTTCCTCTTTCTCCTTCACTTATATCAAGTTCATAAGAGTACATACATTAGTATGTTTTTTGGAACAATATTATTCTTCTAGATAAAATCATATCAGGCATTTGTTTCTCACAATTGGTCGCTGTAATATTTAGTTGCTAATATGACAAGTCATGGTAATGTCTCACATCTGCAATTCTAAGTATTCATCATATCACTCATAGTGCGGGGCAATAAATCAGCAGTTACATCATTATAACAGAACAACATAAAGCTACGTCCTTGCTCACTTGTTCTACATTACTTCTTACTTAACAAGCCAGACATAGAAAGGAAGCGTAGTGCTTGGTCAGAGTTTTTCAAAACTGCCACCGATCTTGAAACCTGCATCTTCCGCTTCTTTAAGAACTCCAATGAGCTCTGTAAGCATTGAGCAGGCGGTATGTCCTTCAAAATAACAGGTTCGAGCCTGTCAATCAATAAAAAAGAAGAAAATTACTTTGGTTCAAAAGCTTGCATATCCAACAAATAATTTATCTGCTGTGGAAGAAACAAAGGACAAAAAGAACCCACCCAAAGGTTTTGGGCCTTTTCTTTTTTGAGTTAGGCTTTTTCTCAATCTTGTCTTCCTCTGAGTTTGACAGGAAAACTTTCCGGCAGATGACATTGTTATCTTATAAGGCACACACAGAACAAGAGAGGAAAGGGCAGGTGTGGGGGGGGGGGGGAAGAAGAGAGTAACATAAAATACTTTTCACGAGCTGCAAGAAGTTGGACAATGTCATCTGGGAGCATTCCCCGGTTATCCTGAGAATCCTGGTGTGTTTCAGTGTTTATCGCATCTTGAACACTGACATCCCCACGTGATGGACGTGGTGTTAACTTTTGAGCCCATTGCCTTCGACGCTCTTTTCCTTCACGAACAATCCTAAAGAGAGCATGTGGAATATAACACCACCAGCACCAAATCAAGCCATACAGAATAGCATCTACAATGTGCTACTTAAATGGGCTTCAAAGAATTTAAACCACCACCGAGGTTGATTCTTAATTAAGCAAGCGGTTTACTTCACAACTCGATTACAAGAGGGCAAATGTGACAGTTTATGACCCGGCCTACAACAAGCATGAAGCAACTGAGTAGATTTACATTTTCTGCATCAATCATTCTAAGAACTGTTTCTGTCTCATATTCCAATGTAAAATGTACTTCCCTTAATTTAAACAGGTCAAAAACAGGTTGTCAATGGTTTCTACACATGAAAAAAGTACAGACTCTCTTTTACTAAATGTAAAATGGTTCGAGACAGGAAAGTTTACTATGAAAAGGAGATTGTATTGGCTTACTCAATGGAGGAGCCAGGCAATGTATTTATATTCACAAGAGTATATTACAAGAAAGGAAGGAAATAAAAAGCAATAAATACAAATATATAATGGTCAAACCAAATCACGTAATTATAGGATCGTAACGGACGTGATCCTATAATTACGGACTGAGAAATAAACATGATATCCAACACTCCCCCTCAAGCTGAAGCGAAGATGTTAATCAAGCCAAGCTTGACTATAGAAGACTTCAAAAGGGACGGCCCCACTGACTTTGTGAACATATCTGCTGTCTGCTCTGAAGACGGAACAAATGATGGAGTAATAATGCTAGCTCGAACTTTCTCTCGAATAAAGTGGATATTGACCTCAATGTGTTTCGATCTCTCATGGAGCACTGAATCGGAGGCAAGCATTCTGGCAGACTTGTTATCACAAAATAAGTAAGAAGAATCCGTCTCTGGAAATCCCAACTCAGTAAGTAACGATCGAATCCAAAGAAGCTCACAGGTGCCTTGTGCCATGGCACGATATTCTGCTTCAGCAGAGGATCGAGAAACAACAGATTGCTTCTTACTTTTCCATGATAAAAGGTGTTTACCATAGAAAGTACAGAAGCCAGAGGTAGATCGTCTATCTGTCTTGGATCCAGCATAATCAGCATCTGTAAAACATGAGACTCCAGACTGAGTACCCGAACCATAGAACAATCCAAGGCCTGGACTCGCTTTGAGATATCTCAAGATGTGATAGACAGCATCCAAGTGAGTTGTGCGTGGAGCATGCATAAACTGACTCACGATACTCACTGAAAAAGCTAAGTCAGGTCTGGTATTGGTCAGATAAATGAGACGGCCTACCAGACGTTGATATGAAGCAGGGTTATCAAGTAAATCTCCTGATTCTGCAGAGAGCTTCTGATTTGGATCCATAGGGGTAGAAGCTGGTCTGCATCCAAGCATCCCCGTATCTGATAAAAGATCTAACGTATACTTTCTTTGAGATAAAGAAATCCCATGACTAGATCTGGCAACCTCTATCCCAATGAAGTATCGAAGAAGGCCCAAATCCTTAACATCAAAGAAGTTGGCAAGATCCTTCTTAACTTGAGCAATACCCACTGAGTCATCTCCAGTAATGATAATATCATCAACATACACAGAAAGAATAATACACCGTCCATCAGGTTGGCGACGAGTGAAGCATGTGTGATCAGATTGGCAACGAATAAAGTCCATGGATAAAATCACATCACTGAAACGGCTAAACCATGCACTTGGAGACTGTTTTAACCCATAAAGGGATTTGCGGAGACAACATACATTTCCCGCATACTCCCCCTCAGCCCGAAATCCAGGGGGTGGATCCATATAAATAGTCTCGAGTAAATCACCATTCAAGAAGGCATTCTTGATATCTAGCTGATGAAGAGGCCAAGAATGAGATGCTGCAAGAGAGATAACCAACCGAACTGTAGTCAGCTTTGCCACCGGGGCAAAAGTAGCACTAAAGTCTTTCCCTGGAACTTGAGTAAATCCTTTAGCAACAAGACGAGCTTTGTAACGCTCAATGGAACCATCAGGTAAGTACTTCAGACTAAACACCCACTTACATCCCACAGTCTTCATACCAGGAGGAAGAGTCACTAGATCCCAAGTGTGATTCTTCTGGAGAGCATCCATTTCTGCGCGCATAGCAGAGATCCACTGTGGATGCTGAAAAGCCTCAGATACAGAGCGGGGAATAGAAATATAGTCAAACTTCCCCAAAAAAGCCTGATAAGAATTTGAAATGCCATCATAAGAGACAAACTGGGATATTGGGTGATTAGTGCTACTAGAAAAACCATACCAATTAGGGGGGTTACGGATACGGGTAGGATAACGTGGAGAAGTAGGAGGAGTAAGAACAGGGACAGGGGGAGAAGGTATACCTGAATCCAAGGATGTTTCTGACAGAGAATTCTAAGGACGAGGGCGCCTGGAATAAACCTGTAGGGGAGAGGGGATAGGTGTAGATGACACCTGTTCTGGAGAAGGATCAAATATGGGTAAAGGGTAAACGGGACTAGCTTCTTCAGGAGGAAGAGAGGGAGGTTCCTGCACAGAAGGAGATGTACCAAAAAACGGAACATCTTCTAAAAACGTGACATCAAATGAGTGATATAGGTGTTTGGACATAGGATCATAACAACGGTACCCTTTAGACATGGCAGAGTATCCTAAGAACACACATCAGATAGCCTTATCATCTAATTTGGTACGAGTAGGACGTCGGTCCTGGACAAAACAAGTGCATCCAAACACCCGTGGAAGAATAGGAAAAAGAACTTGATCAGGATAAAGAAGCTGAACTGGGGCTTTGCCGGACAAGACTCTACTAGGAGTGCGATTGATTAAATAAATTGCAGTTAGGACAGCCATATGCCAAAAATATTTGGGAACCTCCATGCCACGTAAAAGGCAGCGAACAACAGACATAATATGTCGTTTTTTTCGTTCGGCCACACCATTCTGCTCAGGGGTGTAAGGACACGTTAATTGTTGCAAGATGCCCTGTTGGTTAAGCTGAGATCGGAAGTCATTAGAAATGTACTCACGACCATTATCAGATCGAATATTCCTAACAGTGGTATTAAATTGAGTTTGAATCATCTTAAGAAATTGAGAAAACAACGGAAAGACTTCAGATTTTTTCTTAAGAAGGTAAACCCAAGTGCACCTGGAATAGTCATCTATGAAAGTCACATAATAACGGTGACCAGAAAGGGCAGTGACAGGAGAGGGTCCCCACACATCAGAATGAATAAGATCAAATATAGCAGAAGCACGATGCATACGGGGAATATAACTAGAGCGAATATGTTTTGACAGTTCACAAACCACACAACGAAAATTATGAGTCTTGCAAGCTTTTATTAAAGATGGAAACAATTTGCATAAATACTGAAAATTGATATGACCCAAACGAGCATGCCATAAAGACAATGTTTTTAAAGAAAAAACATAAGAGTGTGATTCAGGTAACACAGAGGCCTGGAGAACAGAAGCTTCAGGAGGTAAAGGTGGAGGATCCCCAAAGTAATAAAGCCCATCGCGCTCATATCCCCTGCCAAAAATCTTCCTCGAACTCAGGTCCTGTAACAAACAATGATCATGTAAGAAAATGATCGCACAATTAAAACTTTTAGCAAGTTTACTAACAGACAAAAGGTTAAAGGCAAAATTTGGGACATAAAGAACTGAAGAAAGAGTAATATGGGGAGATAAAGACACATTGCCTTTACTCTGTATCTGAGTAGTGGATCCATCAGCTAAGCAAACAGACTGGTGAACAGGAGTAACAGGAGAGGAAAAAAGTGATAACTCACCAGTCATGTGATCATTGACTCCTGAATCTAGAACCCAAGTAGGTGTCTCAGGCCTAACATGAAGAGCAGTGGGAGTACCTGTAGCCACTGTGGCAGTAGGAGTGACACTTGTACTTGCGTTGTGCTGAACAAGAGAGCCAAGTTGGCGCTGGAGAAAACCAAACTGTGTCTGAAGCTGGCTCAAATCTGACTGAGAAGTGGCGGGTCCTGAAGTTGTCTCAGCAACAGCAGCAGAACGTGAAGACCCCCCAGGCCTGTTCCTCACAAATTTCTGTTTTAGCTCAGGGTGAAGTTTGAAGCAACGGGCCTTAAGGTGACCCATTGCCCCACAGTGATGGCAAGTCATAGGGCCTCCAGTAGGACGGGTCCTAGAATGAGCTGCAAAGGCTATTTGATCAGGAACAACAACTGACTCAGGAATTGAGGCATGAGTAGGAGGCATCTGAAGCAGGCGCATGTGGCGCTCATCACTCTCAATAGTGGCAAAGGCCTCATACAGTGATGGCATAGGTGAGGTGTTGAGAATCTGAGCACGAAGAGGTTCAAACTCAAGTTTCAACCCCATTAAAAATTGATATGTGTGCTGCCGATTGAGCCTTTTGACCACTATAGTAGTTGCATCTGCTGAAAAATCGCTCAAAGGTTCATACTAAGCCAATTCCTCCCATCTAGATTGCAGGTACCCAAAAAAATCGGCTACTGATAGTTTTAAAAGAACCTGAGACGCATGAGAGATATCCCGATAAAGCTCAAATATTCTTGCCTCATTGCGAGCATGTGCGTACATCTGTGATAAATCACTCCAACATTCATAGACGGTCTCATGGAACATGAACATATTGTAAATCCTAGGCTCCATAGAATTAAAGAGCCAGCCTAGAATTGTACAATTGTCAATGTCCCATTGGGCAAATTTGGGATCGCCTATCGCCGATTTTTTTTCAGTGCCAAGAATCCACCCTGTCTTTCCTTTTCCACCTAAATAAAGACGAAATGATTGAGACCAAGAAGCAAAATTTGTACCATTCAAGAGCACACTAGTCACACGCTGGGCAGGTGTATGTTGAGCGGGAGTTACATCAGCACTTTTACCACTAAAATCCTCCATAACAAAAAAATAGGATTGCACGAGAAAACAATACGGAGTATAACACGAACAAGCCTCCAACAAGAACAATATTTGAACCACAAAAAAAGTTGAACACCAATCAAACCTTACCCGAGTAAGAATTCCACAAAAAAATCAACCGGCGAAAAGTGAAACCTCGCTGAAAACAGCCGAAAAACACGGCTACGAACAGTCCCAATAAGTCTAGAAAGACCACTGAAAGAAAAAAAAAATGTGTTTTGGCTCTGATACCAAAAAGGAGATTGTATTGGCTTACTCAATGGAGGAGCCAAGCAATGTATTTATATTCACAAGAGTATATTACAAGAAAGGAAGGAAATAAAAAGCAATAAATACAAATATATAATGATCAAACCAAATCACGTAATTATAGGATCGTAACGGACGTGATCCTATAATTACGGACTGAGAAATAAACATGATATCCAACACTATGTATAAATTTGCAGGTGCAGTAATTCAGGGGCTTTGAGCAAAGGAAAATATTTTCTGGTCGAGGCATCTTCTCCAAGGAGGTGATGCCAACCTGCTTCGGTTATAATGACCCACAGGAAGGGAATTCACAGGCATTTCAATGTAGTACCCAAGTTAAGAGTTTCTTTGAACAAAGGAAGGGAAGAACCATACACAGAGGGTGCATACACAGAGGGTGTAGATAGTTGCTCTTTGAAGGGAAACCAACCTTGTAAGAAAGAACTGTTGGCAAGTAAAGCAGTTCCTCCCAGATAATCGACCAAGGAGAAATGTTCTACTAAGTAGGAAAATAGATCTTCCGATCATTATAAATTGAGTATCAAAAATACGCAAAAACATTATGCATGAGTGGTGCAAGTTTCCCAAACTCCTAATTAACCTCATTTAGCAATAGCTATAGAATCTCTCATATTTGAGAACTCATTCTCCATGAGAACTATCAATCAAACTTGTTTGTGCACCCCCATCAGCATATATTTTAAGTAAAGTAACTGCTGTTGCATCAAACAATAAGCCAAAAGAGACAACATCAGTGCAATCCCTAAAATTGCAATTCCCACCTCAAGGCCATGGGTAAATTTTTTCCAAAAAAAAAAAAAAAACATATTGCATACACAAATTCACCAAGCCACTGCATCAGGAGAAAAAAAAAGGAAGAACCAGGAAAAAAAATCCACCATGCCAAGGAGAAAATATAGAAGAACAATAATTGAATTTCAGAAGAAATGAACTTTCAGAAGAATTTCAGAATAAATCACATAATTGCGAAGATCGAACAAATGCATGCTTGTAAAGATGTAATTAGAACCTCCAAACCTAGCTTTATTATCTACTTGAACTTTTCTTATCTCTTCGTCTTGTTGAATTCCCTGAAATGAAAATATAAACTCTAATTAAGAGTAGTTAAAAACGTTTCTTAATTAGACAGTTGCGAGTGACAAACCTGTTGGGATGTGAATTCGTCAGGAGCATCGGAGTTACTATCTTCTTCTCTTCCCGCCATCGTTTCGGAGCTCAAAGTCTCACCTTTTTGCAGATTTAGGGTTAAGGTTTTGCCTTTTTTTTGGGAGAATTGCACCAAATTTACTGAAGTTTATCAACTAATCACTTAGATCCTTTAACATTTAAAATATTGGGTTAATTGCACTAGAGGTCCCTAAAGTATTGAATTTGTCTAATTTTGGTCTCCAATGTTTCAATTGCATCATTTTAATCCCTAAAGTATTGAATATGTTTCTATATGGTACCCCAAGAAGACAGTGTCCAGATTGCTAACGATTTTTTATCATAAACTTGTCAAATGATACTTAAATATGGACAAACAAATAATTTGGATTACTCTTGACCAAATTTTTACTCAAATTTTGGTTAAATACCTACCTAAATTACACAGTTTTGATCATGAGCTATCCAAATTTTGGTCAAAGCTACCAATATTACACATTTTTTGGTCAATAGCTATCCAAATTTTGTTTAAGAGCTATCAAAATTATTTTTTGTTCATATTTAGATATTACGTGACAAGTTTATGATAAAAAATCGTTAGCAATCTGGATGTTGTCTGCTTGAAGGACCATATAGAAACATATTTAATACTTCAGGGACTAAAATGATACAATTGAAATATTGAGGACCAAAATGAGACAGACCTCATACTTTGGGGACCTCTAGTGCAATTAACCCTAAAATATTATATATAAATCCTCTAATGTTTGTACACACCTAATACTTAGATTTCTACCATCAATGTGTATATCCGTTAGTAAATTATATTCAAACTCCATAAAGTTTATAAGCGTATAATACTTAGATTACTCAAATTTAAAATGTTATACTTAAACAAAAAAATTTCAATCAAAGATAAAATATCAAATATTTTAAATTTTACAATCAAAATTCATCCCCGCTTCTATGCCTGCACAAGTTTATATGGGTATCTCGTATACGTCTACCGTCCAATACGTATGGTCCACCCTCGATTCAAATAGAACGGATTTAGATGAATACCTATTTTTTCCCAGTCCACTACTATCCCTAATGGCAATAAATTAAGTTACGATAAATGTTAAAAATCATTTTCAACCTTTTAATTCTTAAATATTGTTTAAGCAGTTTAGGGCTGCATTTTCTCGTCAACATTGAGCCCTAGTGTTCTTAAAGTATGCTGGAAAAATTAAAAGAAATTGAGTTGTTAACGCTAAACTAGAAAAAGTTGTTCACCCAAAAAAAGCAATTTAAAAAAAGTTGTGTTTTTATGTGCTAGTGGTTAGCATGTTGCGAAAACATAAATCGGGTAAATTTGCATTCACGCCTGATATTTTAATCTTATACAATTAAATTCATATCGCATTAGATTAGTATTTTGTATTAGTGTGAATTCGTGATGACCCATTTATTTGATGTGTCTAGTATCCATTTCGTTGGTTTCTTGGATGGTGTCAAGAATTGCCGGAGCTATTTACACGTCTAGGCTGTTGTTGCACCTTCCATCTTTAGGCTTGCAAGAGCACCAAGTTAAGGCTTGCAAAATGCAACGATTGTACATGGCGATGAAAAAACCAAATGTAGAGACATAGCATATATTCATGATCTTCAGTTTGCTGGTCAACACATATTCATGATCATAAACTAGTACATAGCCTGATAGCATATATTCACGATCAATCTCATTGTTTCTTTTCTATTTGGTCTTTTTATCAGCTTAGACATGGAGCGAGACTGAGTTGATCATGAATGACCGCTTTAATATCGCCAATTGTTTTGCTTGTAGAGGTGTAGTCGTCGCTGCTCATGTAAAAATAGCGAAGCACCTGGGTTGTCTCCCAAAATAGATCCTTGCAGGGCTTTGGAACCTTGCTCCCTTTTGTTTGGACCACCATCGATAGAAGCTGTCTCCTGTGACTTTCAATGATTCCCCTCACTGTTTCCATGGCCTCATCTTCTGTAATTTCTCCACGACTGTGCAGTACCAGCAACGGCAAATAATTCAGTTTCCCTTGTTCGCTTTCTCTCTGTGAAAAAGAAATGGATACCGTTCTATGAGCACTTTTAGTCATAGTGCTGCTAGCACTCCTAGTAGGCATTATTTGCTTTGCATAATAACATTTTCTATCCAATAACATAGAGCCCGAAATAAACAACTTTACCTTGCTTGTTTGAAGATCATTGAAAAGTCGTGAGGTACAGCCCATATGGAGGAACAGACTACCATATTCTGCACTTCTTACTATTTCCTCTGATAATGCTGATCCAAGAAAATATTGTGTTGTTAGAACTATAGGTCCTAAGGCTACTGATATGCGGCCATTGGGCAAATATTCTTCCAGCGTCGGTGCTGACTTGCTTCTCACCCACTCGTCCTCTTGCATCATACATTTGAGAAAATCAAGCCACTGCACATTAATATCTGCCTAAGTTAGAATCCCATCAATCAATATGTGGATCAAAGAAGGGATATCAAGTGTTTAAATCCCTTACTACTTCAATTAGGTGATGTTTGACGCATCGTCCTTGCTGTATCAAAGCCTTGGCTGCAAGCTCATTTATGGTGTCATGAAGTGCAGAATATAGGATCTCAACATTTTCAGAGCAGTAAACAGCAGTTGAGAGTCCATCCCACCTATTATCATTGCATATGGTCGTAATTCTTGTTTCCATTCAATGGACATAGCATCCAAAGAAGTTAAAATGATGTTTAAAATTGTAGTTAGACAGAGGAATCATACCTTTGAACCAATTCAATAAGGTTGAGCATTTCTTCTCTGGTGGCTCCTACATCAAAAAAATCATCCAAAAACGTGGCAAGAGAGGCATTCTTGGCCCAACAGGAGCGAGCATCAGATAATTCGGGGGAGAAAAGAGTGGCCGCGATGCTGAAATAGCAGGCTGATATCCTTTGCCTAGCAAACTTGAGACCACCCAATCCAGTAACTTCCCCCCATCTGCATGTATCAAATTGCAGTCATATTGTTAATGTATATATGTTGCCTTCCTTCAGCTAAGAAAATTTTAGCTGGACAGATATATACCTCTCAAGTTCTCTAAGTTCTTCGCGCTGTATGGCTTGGCAAATGTTGAAATCTTGCAGTGAAAATGACCACAAGTCTCGGTTATAAAATGTGGAGCCACTGCAGTCTGGGAAAAAGGAAAAATGTATCTCGAATATGAGCTTTTAACCAAAAAAGAAGAAATACACATCTTTAGAATGAAAGCAAATGTTTCACCTACAGGATGTTTTAAGAAGTTGAATATTGTCTATGTCATATTGCTCAATGGTTCTCCTCTTATCAAGTCGGTCGAGATAACCATGGGGGTGCTTCAAAGCATACTCCACCTGTTCGAAAATCACATGTGAGAATCTCACATTGAATAAGTAACAAACTGAGTGTCCTAATACACTGTAAATATGTTTATTAGAGGGTTGATAGGAAACATAAACATCCAGTAGTATCTAATTAGTCATGGGTTACATATTTTATTTTTATCTTATAGGTTCCTCACCAAATAAAGGGGGTTGAGTTTCATGTCATGAGTTCCTAGATTGCTAATACATCGATGTAGTTTTTTGGTTCATGGATGTAGGTACTGCTAATACAACCTCAGGTTGCTGCAAGAGCAAATGTATATGTGGTTTCCAGACCTATTACCTCCTTGTGTAGTCTTGGGTCTTCAATTGTCTGACTCCATACTTGGTTCTTCAAAAAAGAGCTTGTCCAGACCCCTATTTTGTCAAGAATGGGTTCTTCTTGGGATATCTTGATCTGTGAAGCCTTGTATAACTTGAGAATTGTGTTCATATCTGTGCATTTTGCGCTTACACAATTGAAGAAGTGTACTTGATTATCGAATTCTGCCAATTAATCTGCACCTTCTATCTATTAGATTCACCATCCGCATCCACGTATGATGTTGTCTATTAAATCTTGTAGACCATACCTGAGGAAATCTCGTATCCATTCATTCGTAGCAGGCGAAATGCCATGGCACAAGTAGTGATGTCTAGAAGTATATCTTCACTCCTCTGTATCCAGCACCTTTCACCAACTAACGATAAGTCTAAACAGCATGATTTATACTAGATATAGTTGTAACAAACTCCTGAAAATACCTGTATGTTTCATGGAGAACGCTTTCTATCTCGTTTTTGAAATATCGATCTATGCCCAATCTCACAAAACGATCAACCACGCAGAGCCTACTGTATATATCGAGTGGATAAATTGTAGGAACTGAAGGAAAGGAGAAAAGGGTGGCCATTAGAATGGATTATGGAGCATAGGAAATAGGAATTATCCTGTCAAATAATGAAAACAATTGAATTAGGAATGTTTTTTACCTGCATTTTTGTATACTTCCAAAATCTTCTGTAAGTACACGAAGCTTTTATGATCATGAAGGTGAATCAAACCAGCTGCAGTTGTGGCTGGTGAATTAAAGAGCGACCCATTACTTCTTTGGTGTATCATGGCGTTCTTCCAGTTATATGATTCGCCAAATCCTTCAGCAAAATAATCTAGAAGGCCTCTGTTTGCCTTGATTTCCAAATCTTGCTTGTGATGCATTGTGTCCACAAAAGTTGAGTCTAAAGGAAGATTTAGTTCCAATTCCTTAGCAGACTTAATCATGCCAGGAAATATCACATTAAACCCCATTGGAGAATACTGATTCTTGTCATTTGCAGACCTACTATTTGACCCAATGAAGTCGAGGCCTATTGATGAGACAGAAAATGTGAGTTTTCGTTGATTTATGATAAGAGAGAGAGAGAGAGAACATACCTCGTTTTACCAGTAATTCTCCGACTTTCCACTTTTGGAGGGCAACTATACACGCCAATGTTGAAGAAAGGGAGTCTTTAATTAGTAATGGATGGCTTGGAAGGAGGCACCATGACCCATCTGGGTGCTGATTTTGCAAAACCCAATCCAAGCATTCAGGAAAACACGGGCTTTGAGGACAGTCCCTAGACGGCACCATAGCCACCCACGCAGTGTCATAAGAAGAAATCGATAGCTCAGCCTTGTCAAACATCTTACTGATTCTTGCAATTTGCCCTCGTTCACTCTGTCAGACAATTCCAAATTGTATAAAAATTAGAATGCTAATGTCAATCTTCTCAATGATTTCACTTCTTTATAATACGTTTACATGGAAAATATGGACGGTTAGCTTACAGAAGCAACATTTTTAGCAGCGTTTTTTTGTGCTCGTACGATGACTGGTCGAGGAAGACGTGAATCTGATTGAGAAAACAAATTAAAGGGACAAGTTTAAAAATGGCACAAAGAAGCAAGAGCAAAAGAACCAGAACGTACATTTGAAATATGCTACATGCAGAAACTAAAATGGATTTTATAAGTACACCACCTCACCTAATGGATTTCTGTCCCAAATCTTCTTATGTTCTGAGAGATGTATAAGACTGCTTCTGCTTGCCAAAGACATCCTGAGCCACAGAGAGAGAGAGAGAGAGAGAGTAATCTGTATAGTATGTGTTTTTGGTGGAAGGTTATATATACAAAAGAGCACGTGAAAAGGATTTGCACAGAAACAGAGTGTAGACTGACTGCGTTAGTTGCTTGACTGCGGAATCTTAAATCTGTAAACCTACCAGATACCATTGCAAATATGTTTGGCTTCATCCTATGAGTTTGGTAGACGCTAGACTGATAATTTTAAGAAGGGAAAATTTCAACCACACTCCGCTCTAGTTTGCCATATCTTCAAGGACACCTTCTCTATTTTTTGAATCTTCAGTGACACCCCTGTTAGATTAAAAATATTAATTAGAATACAATTTTACTAAATTGCCCATTATATATTTGAGGACAAACTCCATCCACACCCCCTCTAGATAAACATATATTCAATGAGACTCCCTATGTTTTCTAATTTTTTTTATGTATTAAACTTCAAGCCGATTAAAATTCGATTAATTACATATTAAAATTTGAGCCGATTAAAATTATATTTTTTATGTATTAAAATTTGGGCTAATTAAAATTCTATTTGAGCCAATTAAAAATTATTTTTAATCGACTCAAATCAAATTTTAATTAACTCGCATTAAATTTTAATCAGTCCAAATTTTAATACATAAAAAATATATAAATTTTAATTGACTCAAATTTTAATAAATCGAATTTTAATTGACATGAATTTTAATAAGTAAAAAAATATAAATTTTAATCGACTCGAAAGTGAATTTTAATCGGTGTTAACAATTCAAGTATAGTTCAAATCGGCGCAAATTTTAATATGTAAAAAATAAAATTTAATAGGCTCAATTTTAATACGTTTTAAAAAATAAAATTTAATCAGCTTTAATCGAATTTTAATTGGTTCAAATTTTAATATTTAAAAAAATAAAATTTATTGGATGATTTTGGCAAAACGTACCGGTACTCATGGAATAGTGTACCGGTACACTCGAAACTTGAGCCACATAGATAGAGAGAGAGAGAGAGAGAGAGAGAGAGAGAGAGAGAGAGAGAGAGAGAGAGAGAGAGAGAGAGAGTAATCAGTATAGTATGTGTTTTTGGTGGAAGGTTATATATACAAAGGGTAACACTACTATACCGCCAACCCACAGTAAGGTGGGCTGTATACGTGACATGTACCTCTTTAAAACTGATGAAACCGGTTGTTGTACATAGCCCAAAAGAGTTCTAACAGATCCAATATAGTTGTACCAAGCCCAAAGAGTTGTACCACGACCAATAATTTGGAACCCTTACTCAAAAAAGTTGGAACCTCTCCTCCCAAGAGTTGGAACTCCAACCCAAAAAAGTTGGAATCCCTCCCCCAAAAAATTGGAACCTCTACCCAAAAAAGTTGAAACCCCTCCTCCAAAAAGTTGAAACCTCTACCCAAAAAAGTTGAAACCCCTCCCCCAAAAAGTTGGAACCTCTACCCAAAAAATTGGAACCCCTACCCAAAAAAATTGTGTTGCACTAATGATAGTAATGCTGGTGGCTTGACCAGGGAATTCTCGATCGTGTTGCACAAGAATGTGGTGTTTTCTGGTGAATTGGGACAACACCAAAAGGCGAAGCGAGTTTGGAAGAAACATGTTTGGATGGGGCTGTGGTGATGGCAAATCGTGGAGAGAGAGAGATATACCTGGAAGGGGGAGATGGTGGAGAGAGAGATTGAATATTTATTGGATGATTTTGGATGTTAATTTGATGAATTATAATATCAAAAGTGTAATATAAAAGGTTAAAAGTATAATATCAAAGGATAAAAGTGTAATATTACACCATGATCGGTCGCTCATTCGAACGGCCGGTCTTAATTTATCTATAAATAAATTACACTTACACCCCTGAAAATATAACAATGTTTATTGATCCAGTTATTTATTTATTCATTTATTTTTGACATATTCCACAATAACCTTATCTCTCTACCCCGTTCCCGCATTTTTTTAGCATTCCCGCATTTTTCTTCTTTTCCCGCCCAAATCACTTTCAATTGATGATTCGTCAAATTAACACCAAATTTATGTTATACCAAATATATATTCAATTCATACAATTTATATTACTTTGGTGTTAGTTTGATGAATCGAATTTTAATTTGGTATTGATTTGATGAATTGAATGTTAATTTGTTGAATTGAATGTTAATTTGGTGTTGATTTGATGAATTAAATGTTTATTCGATAAATTTCTATATTACATTGGTGTTGGTTTGATAAATTGAATTTTATTAGATGATTTTGAATGTTAATTTGATGAATTGAGTGTTAATTGGATGATTTTGAATATAAATTAGATGAATTGAATGTTAGTTTAGTATTAATTTGATGAATTGAATATTTATTTGATGAAATTGAATGTTAAGTTAATTTGATGAATTAATTATTTATTAGATGGAATTAAATGTGAATTTGATGAATTGAATATTAATTTTGTTTCAATTTTATGAATTGAAAGTTAATTTAGTGTTAATTTGAAGAATTGAATATTAATTTGGTGTTAATTTGATGAATTTAATTTTAAATAGTTAATTTAAATGTTAATTTAATGAATTGAATGTTTATTATACGAAATGGAATGTTAATTTGTTGAATTGAATGTTAATTTAGTGTTGATTTCATGAATTAAATATTTATTCAATGAATGTTAATTTGTTATTTATATAATGTTTATTGAATGAAATTGCGTGTTACTTTGGTGCTCATTTGCTAAATTGAATCTTTTTTGGAGGATTTTCGATGTTAATTTTATGAATTGAATGAATTTGAATATAAATTGGATGAGATTGATGAATTAAATGTTTATTAGTTGAATTTTAATGTTAATTTAATGAATTAAATGTTTATCAGGTAAAATTAAATGTTGATTTGAAGAATTGAATGTTAATTTGGTGTAAATTTGATTAATTGAGTATTAATTGGATGAAATTGCATGTTATTTGATGTTGATTTGATAAATTGTATATTTATTGAATGATTTTGGATGTTAATTTGATGAATTATAATATCAAAGGGTTAAAAGGGTAATATCAAAGGGATAAAAGTGTAATATGATAGGATAAGTAAGCGTAATTATACACACGATCGGTCCACCATTCCTACGGCCGGTCTTAGTTTAAATTACACTTACACCTCTAAACTATAACAATATTTTCATTTTGTTTCCAATGTAACCCAACACAAAATAGTAACATTCAATTGATTAAATTAAAATTCAATTTCATCAAATTAATATTTAATTCATCAAATTAATAGCAAATTCATCCAATTAATATTCAATTCATCAAATTAACACTAAATCGACATTCAATTCATCCAATTAACACTCAATTTATCAAAATTAACATCCAAAATAATCCAATAAAAAATTAATTTATCAAATCAACACCAAAGTAATATGAAAATTAATCAAATAAACATTTAATTCATTAACTCAACACTAAATTAGCATTACATTTCATCTAATAAACATTCAATTAATAAAATTAACATTTAAATTCAACTATTAACATTAAATTCATCCAATACATATTCATTCGTCAAATTAACACCAAATTTATGTTCAATTGATGAAATCAATACCAAATATATATTAAATTCATACAATTTATATTAATTTAGTGTTAGTTTGGTGAATTGAATGTTAATTTGGTATTGATTTGATGAATTGAATGTTAATTTGGTGTTAATTTAATGAATTGAATGTTTATTATACAAAACAAAATGTTAATTTGTTGAACTGAATGTTAATTTGGTGTTGATTTGATGAATTAAATGTTTATTCGATAAATTTCTATATTACATTGGTGTTGGTTTGATAAATTGAATTTTATTAGATGATTTTAGATGTTAATTTGATGAATTGAGTGTTAATTAGATGATTTTGAATATAAATTGGATGAATTGAATGTTAGTTTAATATTAATTTGATGAATTGAATATTTATCTGATGAAATTGAATGTTAAGTTAATTTGATGAATTAATTATTTATTAGATGGAATTGAATGTGAATTTGATAAATTAAATATTAATTTTGTGTTAATTTTATGAATTGAAAGTTAATTTAGTGATAATTTGAATAATTGAATATTAATTTGGTGTTAATTTGATGAATTGAATATTAATTGGATGAAATTGAATCTTAATTTGATGAATTTAATTTTAAATAGTTAATTTAAATGTTAATTTAATGAATTGAATGTTTATTATACGAAATGGAATGTTAATTTGTTGAATTGAATGTTAATTTAGTGTTGATTTTATGAATTAAATATTTATTCAATGAATTTTTATATTACATTGGTGTTATTTTGATAAATTGATTTTTTATTAGATGATTTTGGATGTTAATTTGATGAATTGAGTGTAAATTGGATGAATTTGAATATATATTGGATGAATTGAATGTTAATTTAGTGTTAATTTGATAAATTGAAATTTTATTGCATGGAATTAAATGTTAAATTAATTTGAGGAATTAAATGTTTATTAAATGAAATTGAATGTTAATTTGTTGAATTGAATATTAATTTGGTATTGATTTGATGAATTAAATGTTTATTGGATGTAATTGTATATTACTTTGATGTTGATTTGTTAAATTGAACCTTTATTGGATGATTTTCGATGCTAATTTGATAAATTGAGTGTTAATTTAATGAATTTGAATATAAATTAGATGAATTGAATGTTAATTTTGTATTAATTTGATGAATTGAATATTAATTCGATATGATTGAATGTTAAGTTGATGAATTAAATGTTTATTAGATGAAATTGAATGTTGATTTGAAGAATTGAATGCTAATTTGTTATTTATATAATATTTATTGGATGAAATTGTGTGTTACTTTGGTGTTAATTTGTTAAATTGAATCTTTTTTGGAGGATTTTCGATGTTAATTTTATGAATTGAATGAATTTGAATATAAATTGGATGAGATTGATGAATTAAATGTTTATTAGTTGAATTTTAATGTTAATTTAATGAATTAAATATTTATTAGGTAAAATTAAATGTTGATTTGAAGAATTGAATGTTAATTGAGTGTAAATTTGATGAATTGAGTATTAATTGGATGAAACTGCATGTTATTTGATGTAGATTTGATAAATTGAATATTTATTGAATGATTTTGGATGTTAATTTTGATAAATTGAGTGTTAATTGGATGAATTGAATGTCGATTTAGTGTTAATTTGATGAATTGAATATTAATTAGATGAATTAAATGTTAATTTGATATTAATTTGATGAATTAAATATTAATTTGATGAAATTGAATTTTAATTTAATCAATTGAATGTTACTCCCTCCGTTCCTAAATAAGTGACGTTTAAGGTTTTTGCACAAGGATTAAGGAAGCTATTAAATAGCTCTAATATGAGTAAAAAATAATTACACAAGACTAAAATACTCTTATTCAATACGTATTGAGAAGGAAAATAATACGAAAGACACTTAGCCTACACCTAATCTGATGCATTGAAGAGTTAAGGGTAAATTTGGAAGAAAAAATATTAATTGTGTTTTGGTTTCATTAAATGTCAGATATTATGAAATAAAAAAAATTGTGTAAAATGTCACTTATTTAGGAACGGAGGGAGTACTATTTTGTGTTGGGTTACATTGGGAACAAAATGAAAATATTGTTATAGTTTAGGGGTGTAAGTGTAATTTAAACTAAGATCGGCCGTAAGAATGGTGGACCGGTCGTGTATATAATTACGCTTACTTATCCTATTATATTACACTTTTATCCATTTGATATTACACTTTTAACCCTTTGATATTATAATTCATCAAATTAACATCCAAAATCATTCAATAAATATTCAATTTATCAAATCAACATCAAATAACATGCAATTTCATCCAATTAATACTCAATTCATCAAATTTACACCACATTAACATTCAATTCTTCAAATCAACATTTAATTTTACCTAATAAACATTTAATTCATTAAATTAACATTAAAATTCAACTAATAAACATTTAATTCATCAATCTCATCCAATTTGTATTCAAATTCATTCAATTCATAAAATTAACATAGAAAATCCTCCAAAAAAGATTCAATTTAACAAATTAGCACCAAAGTAACATGCAATTTCATCTAATAAACATTATATAAATAACAAATTAACATTCATTGAATAAATATTTAATTCATCAAATCAACACTAAATTAACATTCAATTCAACAAATTAACATTCCATTTCGTATAATAAACATTCAATTCATTAAATTAACATTTAAATTAACTATTTAAAATTAAATTCATCAAATTAAGATTCAATTTCATCCAGTTAATATTCAATTCATCAAATTAACACCAAATTAATATTCAATTCTTCAAATTAATACTAAATTAACTTTCAATTCATCAAATTAACACAAAATTAATATTCAATTCGTCAAATTCACATTTAATTCCATCTAATAAATAATTAATTCATCAAATTAACTTAACATTCAATTTCATCAAATAAATATTCAATTCATCAAATTAATACTAAATTAACATTCAATTCATCCAATTTATATTCAAAATCATTTAATTAACACTCAATTCATCAGATTAACATCCAAAATCATCAAATAAAATTCAATTTATCAAACCAACACTAATGTAATATAGAAATTTATCGAATAAACATTTAATTCATCAAATCAACACCAAATTAACATTCAATTCAACAAATTAACATTTCGTTTTGTATAATAAACATTCAATTCATTAAATTAACATCAAATTAACATTTAATTCATCAAATCAATACCAAATTAACATTCAATTCATCAAACTAACACTAAATTAATATAAATTGTATGAATTGGATATATATTTTGTATTGATTTCATCAATTGAACATAAATTTGATGTTAATTTGACGAATGAATATGTATTGGATGAATTTAATGTTAATAGTTGAATTTAAATGTTAATTTTATTAATTGAATGTTTATTAGATGAAATGTAATGTTAATTTAGCATTGAGTTACTGAATTAAATGTTTATTTAATTAATTTTCATATTACTTTGGTGTTGATTTGATAAATTGAATTTTTATTGGATTATTTTGGATGTTAATTTTGATAAATTGAGTGTTAATTGGATGAATTGAATGTCGGTTTAGTCTTAATTTGATGAATTGAATATTAATTGGATGAATTAAATGTTAATTTGATATTAATTTGATGAATTAAATATTAATTTGATGAAATTGAATGTTAATTTAATAAATTGAATGTTACTTTGATAGTATTTTGTGTTGAGTTACACCTTTTTGGAGTTGCGACGGATGTCGATGATGGATCCAATAAAAGTGGGAATTGAATTTTTTCAAAAAATTCAACTGTTTCCTAAGGAAACATTCCGCCTAAAATTTTTTTCAAAAAATATATACTTTGCATCAAAAAAATATTTTTTATTCTCAATTCTCAAATATATGTACAGTAAAGGGATGGAGGGAAGGTAAGAGAAAGTGATTTGGGCGGGAAAAGAAGAAAACGGCGGGAAAGGCAAAAAAGGCGGGAACGGGAGAGAGATAAAGTTATTGTAGACCACATATGTCCAAAATAAATGAATAAATAAATATTGTTATATTTCAGGGGTGTAAGTATAATTTACTTATGCACTAAGACCGGCTGTTGGAATGAGCGACCGATCCTAGTGGGCACTACCACAAGTACAAAGAGGGAGAGGTTTGTGGGGTCTGTGACCACAGTATGCCGGTTGCCACCGAGAATAGTTTGCTTCAGGTTAGCGCTTTTCCGTCGGAGATCTGGCTGGAGTTCCTGTATTTGGGTAGCTATGATAACGCTTCGCGGGCTGAGCTTCTCAAGACTCAGGGGATTTCTCGAGTTCTCAATGTGAGCTTGAGGCCATAGTCTCTTCTTGATCGGAACTGGGCTTATTGTGATTAATCGATTAATGATATATTAATGTTGCATATCCTTTATTGATATATTAATTTGTTTTCTTCTGTATCTTTTGACTTATAGTTTTTGTATTATTTACGCCTGTTGATTTTTTTTGAAGCTTTACTATTGTGCTATCACTTTCTCATGTTTGTATTGTGCTATCACTTAACAATGGTTATCGCTGTTGTACGTCAAATAAATCGAATGGTTCTTGTGGTGTTATACAAATGCATAAGTAGCTATTCATAGTCATCATATGCTACAAACATTGGTTTAAGGGTAAGTGAATTTGAGTTGCTCTCGTTTCATATGTTTTCATGAATAGAACTGTTTTTTAATAGTCGTCATCATATTCGGGACACTTGTTTCCTTGTGTGAAATGTACAGAGTAACCTTTATTGTATGCCTCTTACTAATTCTAACTGCATTATCTTTATACATTGTAGGACGTGTCATCCCTGAAAGTGTTGTATATAGCTTTGGCACTGTCCTTCTGGATCTGCTAAGTGGAAAGCAGATCCCTCCAAGTCATGTGAGTGGCTTATATCTCTCATCGTTCTTTGCATATGGGGTATATAGAAAATGTTCTTAGTTTTCATTGGTACGCTGCTACTCTAGAACCCATTACGTACACGATTGTATTGGAGTAACCAACTTGATTGTGATATTGAAATTGTGAGTGTGTGACTAACTAATTCAAATAAGCGTCGGAAAAGTCAGTTAGGTGGATAAGAAGTGTAAATTGTGTTGATAAAGAACTATATCAATTGTATGTATGAGCAATAATGAATTGTTTTCTTGGCAATTGACTGGCCTAAATAAAGTATTCTTCCACTTGTTAGAGGTGAATCACTAAACTATTAATGGCCATCAGGCCCCTGTATATTCATAGAAGGAAAACAGTATGTCAAAAACTTATCTTTCCACACAACACAAATAGGTGTACACATTCTATAATATGCAAGCATTGGTAAGTATATTCAACTATTTACTTCATGGGAGCTATAATGTACTCATTCAAACGTTCACATAATTTAGTTAAAGCATTTAGAAACTCCAGCACCGTTAATGCATACCCCCAATTAACAAACACCTAATCCTATGTTTCCCATTTATTTTAATGTTGTAGGCCAAAGGCTAGGCCTACCCACTAACTCTACATCTATAAGTAGTGTGATACTTCTTTCATAAAGAACTTGTTCTAGGTTTGGCTTTGCAGTTCATTAAGTCTTCCCGAATCTTTTCCTCTGCTTAATGTATACCTGAAAGTTTGTTCTTCAGCGGATCATGCTAATGTCTGTATATATAACATAAACTACCAATCGTATATCATGAACAGCAACATTACCAACAAATTTGAAGATATTTGAAACTTTAAAGCATTCATAAAAGGGTTTGCCTTCTACATTGGATAAAAGATCCCTCCAGTAATGACTTTCCCTTGCAAAGCAACAGTGTTTTTCAAAGAGAAAAACAATCTGTAGCCTTCAGGTCCATTACTTGGAGGTGGAAACTTTTTCAAAAGAAAAGTTCATTTCTTGTGGACCTCTACAGAATATGCTTGGTAGTAAGCATTGCATTTTTCACTGAAGTAATGGTCTTGAATAGACAATGAAGTTGTGTAATCAGTCTAAAGAAGGCTAAGCAATATACATGGCAGCTAGATTGCTCTCAAGAGGAGTAAAGTAAGTTGAAAAACTTGATTTGTCACCATAGAACTTGAAACAAATGAAGCGGTTCTTGCAATTCCAAAAAAGTTTGTGCCAAGGTCTTGAAGTGAGAAGACTCCTCATGATTCTTAAACACTCACATAAGTATAAAATTGCAATTTATGATATCTTAATCAAGACTATGGTAGTCCATTGTAGATTTACTTTTGTTTCTTTGCTGTTAGTACGAAAGGACAATATGAAAGGATAGTATGGTTAATCATTGATGTATCTAAGTTCTTATCCTCTTGTTGCATAACAGGTGAAGATGCCCCTATAAATGAAGTAGTGGACTTCATATTTGCTGCTCGGATGGCTGAGAACCCTGAAAAGGATGTAAATTACCCAAATCATAATGATGGAGAAAGAAATGAGGTCAGTGATGACTATTTCATGACTATAATTGCATTGGTTGTGTTTTGAGGATGTTTACACACACATATACACAAATATCCTCAAAACGCAATGAGCATCTTGGGCATGCTTAATTGTGGATGGGTACAATTGGCATGGATCTTTGGAGAAGAGTGGAGATGAGAAAAGGGAAAAAGAGAAGGAACTAGTCACCTATTATCTTCTACCTTGTGAACAACCAATTTTATTCATAATGATAAAATTAGTCTACTTTGGTGATCAACATAAAATAATGTGGTTGACTTTCTTGAGTTAAGTTCAAAGGTATAACCTTAAAATAATGTGCACTTTTGTATTTGGTATTTCAAGTTCCATATTTTGGCCAAATCATATAATGTGTGTTTTCCTGTATCATGGTTGTTAATCAGAAATATACATTATTTCTTTCCATTTTTTCCTGTGGTGGAAATATTCCGCATGTATCCTGCTGCTTAATATGCTGTCTTCCCCAAGCAAAATTCATCATACTCTTGAATTCTGAACCGCAACACAAATTATCGATTCGAATTGGAGAGAGGTGTACCATGGGCCCCAACGGAGGGGAGGTGTGGAGAGGTCCGAGGCCATCTCAGATTGGAGCTTCGATTGGAGGCGTTCGGTGTCGGACAAGACGGCCTCGGTGTACTTCTCCTCTTGCTCCATGTAGACATCCATGTGACGCATGGCTACTTTATCGTTAAGTTGGGACATCCAACTGTATGGATCTTCCCAAGACTCGTTGTGGAGTGTGAAGGTTACTGGTTTTTGGGGTGGTTTTGGGGATTTGGGTGGGGATGGTGGTGGTTGGGTTTTTGGGGCTTATAGTGGACCAAACGGAGGGAGGGAAAGAGGATTGAGGGATAGCAGAGACACCGCCAGTACTGGTGGTGGCGAAGGGTGGTTAGAATATGGCGCATGGTGGCGTCTCCGGGTGGGAGTGACGGGGTTTAGGGTTTTAACCGTAGGAAGACGTTTTAAAGTTTAAACTAATCGGCTAGGAGTACCGAAAAAATTAATTGGAAGATACTAATATATTTTTCAAAGAAAGAATTACACTCAGACCTTCTGAGGTTTGTCACTTAATCACTAAGACCTTTAATATTTAAAATATTACATACAAACCTCCTAAAATTTGTACGCACGTAACACTTAAACCACTGTCGTCAATGTCTTTTAGTGTATCCGTTAGTAAATTATACTCAAATCTCTTGAAATTTGTAAACATGTAACACTTAGACTCTTCAATTTTAAAATGTTATATTTAGACCAAAAGCACTCTAATCAAATATTTTAAATTTTACAACCAAAATTTATGTTTTATTATGACATTTATTGAAGTGAAATCAAAAATAAAAATCTAATTTTAAAAAAAAAATTATAATTAGTATACAATTATACTATTTATTGAAATTTAATTTGGTCATTTTTAAACAATCAAATTAAACTACCAAATTACCCCAATTAAAGTTAGAAGATATTGTGTCCATTACAGTTTGACCCTTTTTTATTTTTTTATTTTATTCTAATAGATAGTATAATTGTATATTAATTATGATTTTTTAAGAAAAAAAATTTAATTTTTATTTTTGATTTTATTTTAATAAATGATATAATATAACATAAATTTTTGTTGTAAAATTCATTTTCTATTATGAATGACTTAGACCCCTTGTTTGATTTTTTTAATTTTATTCTAATAAGTAAGTATAATTGTATACTAATTACGATTTTTTAAGAAAAAATTAGATTTTTATTTTTATTTTTATTTCAAAAAATGATACAATAGAATATGAATCTTGGTTGTAAAATTTAAAATATTTGATATTCTATCTTTGATTAGAGTTTTTGCAGTCTAAGTATAATAACATTTTAAACTTGAGCCGTCTAAGTATTATACGTCTATAAATTTCAGAAGGTCTGAATACAATTTATTAACGGATATAGTAACAAAATGACAGGGGTATAAGTGTTACGTATATACAAATTTCAGAGGATTGTGTGTAATATTTCAAATGTCATGGCGTCTGAGTGATTAAGTGACAAACCTTAGGAGAACTGGGTGTAATTCTCTATTTTATAAAATAATAAAAATTTTATATTTTGACAAAAAAAAGACTTATAAATTTTCTCTCTTAAATTAATTATTATAGTAGATAGGATTAATATCACTTTTAATCCTTAAAATATATATTTTTTTATCAGTTTAGTCCTTATTGTATTAAATTTGTCAATTTAGAGCAACTTCAACCCAACTCTCTAAAATGGTTAGCCAAAATATTTTTAAATATTGCATTTTCTATTTTGGCTAGTCATTTTTACAAGTTCACTCTAACTACGTTCTTTATTTGAACTGACTACTTTAACTAATTTTCAATAATATAATTTAAAAATGCCTAGAATTCAACCAAAAACATACATTATTCATGTAATTCAACTCAAAGCATATATTATCATCAACCCAATCAAAATCATATCATAACGATAATTCTAATCAAACTTCAAATAATACAACCTAATAGCAATTTAACACCTATCCACTTCAAAAATAAAAATCAATTGATCATAACAATTCAACCATACATTATATAAATTTAACTAAAAAACAATAGCAATTTAAACACCTATTTAACCAAAAATCAATAACAATAGGAATGAGGGGATGTGGGGTTTCAACATAGGGAGGGGGAGGCAGAGGAGGGTTTCGGAATAGGGGGAGGTGGGTTTCAGATTCACAACTTGGGGTGCTGAAGGGGAGAGGTTCGGCAACAACACATAGGGGTGGGTGTCTGGAAGGGGAGATGATACCTAGCAGCAGTGGTTGGAAAATATGAAGAAGAAAAAGGCTACAAGAAGGATAACGAGTTTCTGCTCCCTTTCCAGATTTGTCGAGCATGAAAGACCTCCTAGGTTTTTTTTTTTTGATTTTTTTTAATCAACAACCTAACACTACCTCTTAAAAGAGGTAGGCCAGGTGAAGATATAGAAACACACCACACACACACAAGGCTATCGATGTGGGACAGCCCACAGCCCAGACAGTTTTTTTTTGATTTTTTAATCAACAACCTAACACTACCTCTTAAAAGAGGTAGGCCAGGTGAAGATATAGAAACACACCACACACACACAAGGCTATCGATGTGGGACAGCCCACAAAGACCTCCTAGGTTTAGGTGAAAAAGATAGCTAGTCGGTTCAAGCAGATTTTTGGAGCAAACCTCGCCAAAATAGCTAAAAAATATGGATTTAGCTAGTGGGTTGGAGATGCTCTTAGTCCCTAAAGTATTCAATTCATGTCACTTTAGTCCTTAATCAGACAATCCATCAAGTTTTTTTGACTGAAATTAGCACTTGTAATTTTTTTAGACAGTATTACATGCCCAATACGTGATCATTCCGTCAAAAACTTAACGATCCGTCTATGTAAAGATAAAAATGACACGAATTGAATACTTTAGAGATCAAATTGATATAATTGATATAATGAAGATTAAACTGATAAAAAATATATATTTTAGAAACTAAAGGTCCAAAAGTACTATTAACCCTAATATATAATAAAAAATGTGTTAGATCATTTTGTAAGACACTATAATATTTTTTGATATACTTTTCATCATAGTTTAAGATAGATTAGATTGTGGTAAAGTATCACACTAAAAATAGTTAGATAAATGTAGATCTTTGTTACATTTATAATTATTAATTATAAAAATAAAAAATAAAAAATTTAACACGTATCAACTTTTTATTGGAAATGGAAGTGAAATACCAAAGGTAACAATTTAAATAAAAAAATTAACACATCAACTTTTTAATGAAAAAATTTAACACCTATCAACTTTTTTGGCTCAACGCTCGGACTGTGGCTCAAGAGAAAATATTGAATGCGACAGTGATATTATTTCATTATTATCATGTGATATTATCATTTAATAATAAATTAACTTGTAAATAAAAGGATTATACTTAATATAGTAACTATCTTGTCTACATATGAAAATAATTATCTTATGTGAAGAAATGAAGCTCACTTTGTCCACGTATAAATTTTTTATTAGATGATAACATCAGCATTAAAGCCAATATATATATTATGGTGGAGACTAGTAACAAATTTATGTCGGGTCGTGGGTCTAGAAGCGGAGCCAGGATTTTGTTTCAGTGGGGGCAACCTAAATTCTTAAATTTCAAAGTATAATTATAACATTGTTTTCATCAACCTAAATTCTTAAATTTCAAAGTATAATTGTAACATTCTTGAGTAGGAGACGGTTGTTCCAATGTTGATTTTCTTATAAGAAACTTATCCATAGTTGATTAAATTTTTTTTTTTTATCTAATTAGATTCAAGTTTAAGAGTTTGTCATTAAGTTCGTAACAAATGAGGTAATGGACTACACATAATTAAAATATAATCCATAAATCCAAAATATAATCCAAACTAGAATTTCAAGAAATCAATTAAAACAATTTAATCATAGGGAAGAAAAATAACACTAACCAAGAATCTTAGATAGCCAATCTGAACATGGCTTCAACAAAAATTCAAAATAGTTAAGTGGTGATCTAAGACGAAACAAAGAAAACATACATAAGTCCATAAATAATACACCAAACAACCATCAATTCTACAAGAACTAAACTAATTTTATAATATAAAAAATCTGATTTTAGATTAGTGCTAATACTACTATTAAAAAATTTGGTTAATGGATTACCTCTCCTTAGCTTCAACATAATCTTCCAGAGTTTCTTCAAATTTGATTTGCACAATGATTGAATTCAATAGACTGATTTGTTGATGAATACACCAAAAGGAAGTAAGGAACTAACAAAGAAACTAAATAAAAGAGAGAAGAGGGTTGGACGCTGGACTGGACTGGTATTCTCTCTCGAAGAAGACGAAGCGAAGGCTTACGGGAAAAATAAAAAAAGTAAGCGTGAAAAGGAGAGCTGCCCAAAAGTTAGCTGCCAAAAGTTAGGTTAAAAATTATATTAATATACCCTATATTTTAAAAAAGTTTCAGTGGGGTAAGTTTAAGAAAGTCTTGAAATTTTTAAAATTATATTTATGTCCCAAAATTTTTTAAATTTTCAGTGGGGGCAGCTGAAAATTATATTAATATGCCCTATATTTTAAGAAAATTTCAGTGGGGACAAGTTTAAGAAATTCTTGAAATTTTTAAAATTACACATAAGTCCCAAAATCCGCCACTGCGTGGGTCAATAAATGTATGTTGTAAACTTGTAATTACGTTAGTCTCCTCCTCTATCTTGCCAAATTCCGAATCTCAGCCAATATTTTTGTCCACGTAACAAAGCAGGCGGACGATCAAATAGAAATAAGATGGTGGACCATGTTACAATATTTTTATTTCTTTAAAAGATTAATGTAAAAAAATTAATCATTTAGGGAGGAAACTGAAAATTTGTGTCCTTCCGGGGCAAAATGGGATTTACACCAAGTTTAAATACCATTTTCTTCTACTTTTCTCATGCCATGTGGCGTACAAGGAAGGAAGGAAGCATTGAATTACCATAAAGCCTAACCACCTCTCAGTATCAACTGAAGAGTCAAGCTATTTAATGGCAAAACTGATCATGATTACACAACCGGCATTGCTCCATAGAGAAGTCATAGCTAGCTGATAGTTCCCAGCGGCGGCGGCGAAGCAACATGGAGCCCAACAGGACAAATTTTCCGGCGAATTCACCGCACTTTTTCAGCATTATCTTTTCGCGCTCTTCTCGAAATCACAGACTGGTGAGTGTTAAATCTCTCATTCTCGCAAGCAAACTGGTATTTATCCAAGCACGTAGACAACACATCCTCCCCCAAACCCTGCCCAGCCCAGTTTCGTTCAGGCCTAACATTCAATTTAGACGATTTGTTGTTGATAATTTTGTCGAAAATGACATATAGATTCTGCCTTTGGTCCCTGTAATTTAGTGTTTTTTAGTACTAGGGCTATTTCATATAATGTGTTCGACGAAAGTTCTGTATTGATATGCCATATGTAGTGAAGATATTATTTTTCCACTTGTCCTGAACGTTCTATAAATCCTTTGAGGTTTTTATGTAAGTTTTTTTTTTTTTTACAGAGGATCCCGGAAGAGTTTATCAGACAATATGGAAATATTCTGCCAAATCGTGTGTTCCTCAACGTTCCAAATGGTGCAGTATGGCCAGTAGTATTGGGAAAATGCAATGGCGACTCTTGGCTAGAGTGGCAGAAATTTAAGGAGTATTACTCAATTGGCTTTGGGTACTTCTTAGTATTCAGATATGACGGGAATTCCCATTTCCATGTTCTTATATTTGGTATACGTGCTTCGGAAATAGAATATCCGTCAAATGCCACAGCCACCACAAAAGCTGCAACACAAGTTGAACATTTCCACTCTTCGTAGCGGAAAAATCATCAATAAAATCACTAATCCTACGATGGGCAAAAAGCTTGAGAAATCTTCAAAACATAAGAGTGATGACGAACTTTATCAGTTTGGTTCTAATGAGGCTGTGAGATTTCCTATTCCCTATCCATTTCCCCAAAGCTTGCAATCACCCTTGCCATGGACAGGCTTCACTGGGAAATTTCAAGCCAAAACCAATGATGTTGAGATGGATGATTCTGTTGAAATCCTCGAAGAATTTCCAATATGCCAGACTACGAGGGAGAAATCTCCAGTAGCATATTCTAGGCCTTGTAAGAAGATGAAAACTGAAGCGACTCATGCAGAAAGGGGATGCAGGGTTCCCAAAATGGAAGAAGTACAAGAGATGATTCAGTTAAAAGCTTGGATGATTTTCCACCAAGCCAGAGAAGAAGAGAGAAATCACTACAGCCACATCTTCGGTTCACTACAAGGAGGAGACCTAAACAAACCAATGAATTAGAGAATAGTTCCAATCACAATCGATCCACAGGTCCTCAAGATAACAGGGTGAAGCCAGTGAAATCAGAATTGGACCAATATTTACACTGTTCCATGCAGAAAGTTGGAGGTAAGGAAATTGAGTTAGGTATTGTAGGCCTTTGCCCTTCCATCCTTTGCATAGATAGAGGCGGAGGGGCAGAGGTTTCGATTTTTTCATGTTGTCAAAGAGTGGAACAATGAAAATAGATGGCGAGTGCTATTGCTGAACTTTTATATTTGGAACATGTTTAAGGTATACTACTTTGGATGATGTAGTGTATAATGTGGATTTATTTTCAGATGGACCTAAGAGATGTCAGCACTGGGAATTTCCAACTTGGATGAAGCGTTTGGCAAGTGACACCGGAAGAGTTAGAGCTCTTCAATTAGCTAAAGCTTTCAAATCTAAAAACCCTTTCTTTATGGTTATCATGGGACCATATTACGTTGCCGGATTCTCTTTGGTGAGCTTTTCAACTTGAGGCATTGTATGTCAACAAAATGGGAGTGTCGGGATCGATTCAACCAATTTTAGACATTTTAGAATCCATCTCGACACCGTACCTCTTTCGATACGGAAAACATTTTCTTTCCCCTTAAATTACTCTTGATTCTTCCTTGCATGGCCAGTTTTAGAACAGGAAGACTCTTATTTCTCTATTTTTCTTTGCATGTGTGATTTAATTTAATCCACAATATGATTTTATTTTTTTTTACAGAACATGCCACTGATTTTTGCTCAGAAATTTCTTGCCAAGAAGCATACAACTGTTACCCTTCAAGTTCCAGATGGGAGAACATGCTCTGCTAAGTACACTATCTATCCACGCGATGCGAAAATCCAAAGCGGCTGGAATAAATTTGTACAAGACAATTTTCTGGCTGTGGGTGACGTTTGTGTCTTCGAACTCATAAATGGTGATGAAAATTTGCTGAAAGTCATCATATTTCGAACAGCTGAAGATGCAAATTGCTGCCTACTGCCAGAGAAGCAAGCAGCTTGTTGACTTATCGATCAGCTCTCCAAAGTGTAGTAGTTTTCCTCTTTCTCCTTCACTTCTATCAAGTTCATAAGAGTACATACATTAGTATGTTTTTTGGAACAATATTATTCTTCTAGATAAAATCATATCAGGCATTTGTTTCTCACAATTGGTCGCTGTAATATTTAGTTGCTAATATGACAAGTCATGGTAATGTCTCACATCTGCAATTCTAAGTATTCATCATATCACTCATAGTGCGGGGCAATAAATCAGCAGTTACATCATTATAACAGAACAACATAAAGCTACGTCCTTGCTCACTTGTTCTACATTACTTCTTACTTAACAAGCCAGACATAGAAAGGAAGCGTAGTGCTTGGTCAGAGTTTTTCAAAACTGCCACCGATCTTGAAACCTGCATCTTCCGCTTCTTTAAGAACTCCAATGAGCTCTGTAAGCATTGAGCAGGCGGTATGTCCTTCAAAATAACAGGTTCGAGCCTGTCAATCGAAAAAAAAGAAGAAAATTACTTTGGTTCAAAAGCTTGCATATCCAACAAATAATTTATCTGCTGTGGAAGAAACAAAGGAAAAAAAGAACCCACCCAGAGGTTTTGGGTCTTTTCTTTTTTGAGTTAGGCTTTTTCTCAATCTTGTCTTCCTCTGAGTCTGACAGGAAAACTTTCCTGCAGATGACATTGTTATCTTATAAGGCACACACAGAACAAGAGAGGAAAGGGCAGGTGTGGGGGGGGGGGGGGGGGGGGGGGGGGGAAGAAGAGAGTAACATAACATACTTTTCACGAGCTGCAAGAAGTTGGACAATGTCATCTGGGAGCATTCCCCGGTTATCCTGAGAATCCTGGTGTGTTTCAGTGTTTATCACATCTTGAACACTGACATCCCCACGTGATGGACGTGGTGTTAACTTTTGAGCCCATTGCCTTCGACGCTCTTTTCCTTCACGAACAATCCTAAAGAGAGCATGTGGAATATAACACCACCAGCACCAAATCAAGCCATACAGAATAGCATCTACAATGTGCTACTTAAATGGGCTTCAAGAATTTAAACCGCCACCGAGGTTGATTCTTAATTAAGCAAGCGGTTTACTTCACAACTCAATTACACTACAAGAGGGCAAATGTGACAGTTTATGACCTGGCGCACAACAAGCATGAAGCAACTGAGTAGATTCAAATTTTCTGCATCAATCATTCTAAGAACTGTTTCTGTCTCATATTCCAATGTAAAATGTACTTCCCTTAATTTAAACAGGTCAAAAACAGGTTGTCAATGGTTTCTACACATGAAAAAGGTACAGACTCTCTTTTACTAAATGTAAAATGGTTCAAGACAGGAAAGTTTACTATGTATAAATTTGCAGGTGCAGTAATTCAGGGACTTTGAGCAAAGGAAAATATTTTCTGGTCGAGGCATCTTCTCCAAGGAGGTGACGCCAACCTGCTTCGGTTATAATGACCCACAGGAAGGGGAATTCACAGGCATTTCAATGTAGTACCCAAGTTAAGAGTTTCTTTGAACAAAGGAAGGGAAGAACCATACACAGAGGGTGCATACACAGAGGGTGTAGATAGTTGCTCTTTGAAGGGGAACCAACCTTTTAAGAAAGAACTGTTGGCAAGTAAACTAGTTCCTCCCTGATAATCGACCAAGGAGAAATGTTCTACTAAGTAGGAAAATAGATCTTCGGATCATTATAAATTGAGTATCAAAAATAGGCAAAAACATTATGCATGAGTGGTGCAAGTTTCCCAAACTCCTAATTAACCTCATTTAGCAATAGCTATAGAATCTCTCATATTTGAGAACTCATTCTCCATGAGAACTGTCAATCAAACTTGTTTGTGCACCTCCATCAGCATATATTTTAAGTAAAGTAACTGCTGTTGCATCAAACAATAAGCCAAAAGAGACAACATCAGTGCAATCCCTAAAATTGCAATTTCCACCTCAAGGCCATAGGTAATTTTTTTTCCAAAAAAAAATCATATTGCATACACAAATTCACCAAGCCACTACATCAGGAGAAAAAAAAAAAAGGAAGAACCAGAAAAAAAAATCCACCATCCCAAGGAGAAAATATAGAAGAACAATAATTGAATTTCAGAAGAATTTCAGAATAAAACACATAATTGCGAAGATCGAACAAATGCATGCTTGTCAAGATGTAATTAGAACCTCCATACCTAGCTTTATTATCTACTTGAACTTTTCTTATCTCTTCGTCTTGCTGAATTCCCTGCAATGAAAATATAAACTCTAATTAAGAGTAGTTAAAAACGTTTCTTAATCAGACTGTTGAGAGTGACAAACCTGTTGGGATGTGAATTCGTCAGGAGCGTCGGAGTCACTATCTTCTTCTCTTCCCGCCATCGTTTCGGAGCTCAAAGTCTCACATTTTTGCGAATTTAGGGTTAGGGTTTTGCCTTTTTTTTTTTTTGGAGAATTACACCAAAATTCCTTCAGATTTGTGATTTAATCACTTAGATATTTTAACATTTAAAATATTATATATAAATCCTCTAATATTTGTACACATGTAATACTTAGATCTCTATCGTCAATGTGCATGTGCGTTAGTAAATTATACTCAAATTTAAAATGTTATACTTAAATAAAAAATACTCCAATCAAAAATAAAATGTTAAATATTTTAATTTTTACACTCAAAATTCATCTCCGCTTCTATTCCTGCACATGTTTATATGGGTATCCCCGTATACGTCTATCGTTCAATACGTATGGTCCACCCTCGATTTAAATAAGACTGATTTAGATGAATACTTGTTATTCTCCGATCCACTACCATTCCTAATGGCAATAAATTAAGTTACGATACATGTTAAAAATCATTTTCAACTTTTTAATTCTTAAATATTGTTTAAGCAGTTTAGGGTTGCATTTTCTCGTCAACATTGAGCCCTAGTATTCTTAAAGTATGCTGATATTTTAATCTTATACAATTGAATTCATATTGCATCAGATTAGTATTTTGTATAAGTGTGAATTCGTGACAACCCATTTATTTAATGTGTCTAATATCCATTTCGTTGGTTTCTTGGATGGTGTCAAGAATTGCCGGAGCTATTTACACGTCTAGGCTGTTGTTGCACCTTCCATCTTTAGGCTTGCAAGAGCACCAAGTTAAGGCTTGCAAAATGCAACGATTGTACATGGCGATGAAAAAACCAAATGTAGAGACATAGCATATATTCATGATCTTCAGTTTGCTGGTCAACACATATTCATGATCATAAACTAGTACATAGCCTGATACCCAACAATCGGTTCATGAATTTAATCTGGTAAAGGCTTCAAATGCTTGTTTTCACCATACCATTATTCCAATCAATCTCATTGTTTCTTTTCTACTTGGTCTTTTTATCAGCTTAGACATGGAGCGAGACTGAGTTGATCATGAATGACCGCTTTAATATCGCCAATTGTTTTGCTTGTAGAGGTGTAGTCGTCGCTGCTCATGTAAAAATAGCGAAGTACCTGGGTTGTCTCCCAAAATAGATCCTTGCAGGGCTTTGGAACCTTGCTCCCTTTTGTTTGGACCACCATCGATAGAAGCTGTCTCCTGTGACTTTCAATGATTCCCCTCACTGTTTCCATGGCCTCATCTTCTGTAATTTCTCCACGACTGTGCAGTACCAGCAACGGCAAATAATTCAGTTTCCCTTGTTCGCTTTCTCTCTGTGAAAAAGAAATGGATACCGTTCTATGAGCACTTTTAGTCATAGTGCTGCTAGCACTCCTAGTAGGCATTATTTGCTTTGCATAATCACATTTTCTATCCAATAACATAGAGCCCGAAATAAACAACTTTACCTTGCTTGTTTGAAGATCATTGAAAAGTCGTGCGGTACAGCCCATATGGAGGAACAGACTACCATATTCTGCACTTCTTACTATTTCCTCTGATAATGCTGATCCAAGAAAATATTGTGTTGTTAGAACTGTAGGTCCTAAGGCTATTGATATGCGGCCATTAG
Source organism: Ilex aquifolium (assembly GCA_951799425.1). Taxonomy (NCBI): domain Eukaryota; kingdom Viridiplantae; phylum Streptophyta; class Magnoliopsida; order Aquifoliales; family Aquifoliaceae; genus Ilex; species Ilex aquifolium. The sequence continues at coordinate 4,045,006 of OX637398.1, read as the reverse complement.
GCAAATATTCTTCCAGCGTCGGTGCTGACTTGCTTCTCACCCACTCGTCCTCTTGCATCATACATTTGAGAAAATCAAGCCACTGCATATTATTATCTGCCAAGTTAGAATCCCATCAATCAATATGTGGATCAAAGAAGGGATATCAAGTGTTTAAATCCCTTACTACTTCAATTAGGTGATGTTTGACGCATCGTCCTTGCTGTATCAAAGCCTTGGCTGCAAGCTCATTTATGGTGTCATGAAGTGCAGAATATAGGATCTTAACATTTTCAGAGCAGTAAACAGCAGTTGAGAGTCCATCCCACCTATTATCATTGCATATGGTCGTAATTCTTGTTTCCATTCAATGGACATAGCATCCAAAGAAGTTAAAATGATGTTTAAAATTGTCGTTAGACAGAGGAATCATACCTTTGAACCAATTCAATAAGGTTGAGCATTTCTTCTCTGGTGGCTCCTACATCAAAAAAATCATCCACAAACGTGGCAAGAGAGGCATTCTTGGCCCAACAGGAGCGAGCATCAGATAATTCGGGGGAGAAAAGAGTGGCCGCGATGCAGAAATAGCAGGATGATATCCTTTGCCTAGCAAACTTGAGACCACCCAATCCAGTAACTTCCCCCCATCTGCATGTATCAAATTGCAATCATATTGTTAATGTATATATGTTGCCTTCCTTCAGCTAAGAAAATTTTAGTTGGACAGATATATACCTCTCAAGTTCTCTAAGTTCTTCGCGCTGTATGGCTTGGCAAATGTTGAAATCTTGCAGTGAAAATGACCACAAGTCTCTGTTATAAAATGTGGAGCCACTGCAGTCTGGAAAAAAGGAAAAATGTATCTCGAATATGAGCTTTTAACCAAAAAAGAAGAAATACACATCTTTAGAATGAAAGCATATGTTTCACCTACAGGATGTTTTAAGAAGTTGAATATTGTCTATGTCATATTGCTCAATGGTTCTCCTCTTATCAAGTCGGTCGAGATAACCATGGGGGTGCTTCAAAGCATACTCCACCTGTTTCGAAAATCACATGTGAGAATCTCACATTGAATAAGTAACAAACTGAGTGTCCTAATACACTGTAAATATGTTTATTAGAGGGTTGATAGGAAACATCAAGATCCAGTAGTATCTAATTAGTCATGGGTTACATATTTTATTTTTATCTTATAGGTTCCTCACCCAATAAATGGGGTTGAGTTTCATGTCATGAGTTCCTAGATTGCTAATACAACCTCAGGTTGCTGCAAGAGCAAATGTATATGTGGTTTCCAGACCTATTACCTCCTTGTGTAGTCTTGGGTCTTCAATTGTCTGACTCCATACTTGGTTCTTCAAAAAAGAGCTTGTCCAGACCCCTATTTTGTCAAGAATGGGTTCTTCTTGGGATATCTTGATCTGTGAAGCCTTGTATAACTCGAGAATTGTGTTCGTATCTGTGCATTTTGCGCTTACACAATTGAAGAAGTGTACTAGATTATCGAATTCTGCCAATGAATCTGCACCTTCTATCTATTAGATTCACCATCCCCATCCACGTATGATGTTGTCTATTAAAACTTGTAGAACATACCTGAGGAAATCTCGTATCCATTCATTCGTAGCAGGCGAAATGCCATGGCACAAGTAGTGATGTCTAGAAGTATATCTTCACTCCTCTGTATCCAGCACCTTTCACCAACTAACGATAAGTCTAAACAGCATGATTTATACTAGATATAGTTGTAACATACTCCTGAAAATACCTGTATGTTTCATGGAGAACGCTTTCTATCTCATTTTTGAAATATCGATCTATGCCCAATCTCACAAAACGATCAACCATGCAGAGCCTACTGTATATATCGAGTGGATAAATTGTAGGAACTGAAGGAAAGGAGAAAAGGGTGGCCATTAGAATGGATTATGGAGCATAGGAAATAGGAATTATCCTGTCAAATAATGAAAAACAATTGAATTAGGAATGTTTTTTACCTGCATTTTTGTATACTTCCAAAATCTTCTGTAAGTACACGAAGCTTTTATGATCATGAAGGTGAATCAAACCAGCTGCAGTTGTGGCTGGTGAATTAAAGAGCGACCCATTACTTCTTTGGTGTTTCATGACGTTCTTCCAGTTATATGATTCGCCAAATCCTTCAGCAAAATAATCTAGACGGCCTCTGTTTGCATTGATTTCCAAATCTTGCTTGTGATGCATTGTGTCCACAAAAGTTGGGTCTAGAGGAAGATTTAGTTCCAAATCCTTAGCACACTTAATCATGCCAGGAAATATCACATTAAACCCCATTGGAGAATACTGATTCTTCTCATTTGCAGACCAACTATTTAACCCAATGAAGTCGAGGCCTATTGATGAGACGGAAAATGAGAGTTTTCGTTGATTTATGAGAGAGAGAGAGAGAGAGAGAGAGAGAGAGAGAGAGAGAGAGAGAGAGAACATACCTCGTTTTACCAGTAATTCTCCGACTTTCCACTTTTGGAGGGCAACTATACATGCCAATGTTGAAGAAAGGGAGTCTTTAATTAGTAATGGATGGTTTGGGAGGAGGCACCATGACCCATCTGGGTGCTGATTTTGCAAAACCCAATCCAAGCATTCAGGAAAACACGGGCTTTGAGGACAGTCCCTAGACGGCACCATAGCCACCCACGCAGTGTCATAAGAAGAAATCGATAGCTCAGCCTTGTCAAACATCTTACTGATTCTTGCAATTTGCCCTCGTTCACTCTGTCAGACAATTCCAAATTGTATAAAAATTAGAATGCTAATGTCTATCTTCTCAATGATTTCACTTCTTTATAATTGGAAAATATGGATGGTTAGCTTACAGAAGCAACATTTTTAGCAGCGTTTTTTTGTGCTCGTACGACGACTGGTCGAGGAAGACGTGAATCTGATTGAGAAAACAAATTAAAGGGACAAGTTTAAAAATGGCACAAAGAAATTCTTTGCTCAAAAGCAAGAGCAAAAGAACCAGAACGTACATTTGAAATATGCTACATGGAGAAACTAAAATGGATTTTATAAGTACACCACCTCACCTAATGGATTTCTGTCCCAAATCTTCTTATGTTCTGAGAGAAGTATAAGATTGCTTCTGCTTGCCAAAGACATCCTGAGCCAGAGAGAGAGAGAGAGAGAGTAATCTGTATAGTATGTGTTTTTGGTGGAAGGTTACATATACAAAAGAGCAAGTGAAGAGGATTTGCACAGAAACAGAGTGTAGACTGACTGCGTTAGTTGAGCTTGACTGCGGAATCTTAAATCTGTAAACCTACCAGATACCATTGCAAGATGTTTGGCTTCATCCTATGAGTTTGGTAGACAGTAGACTGATAATTTTAAGAAAAGAATACCAAACTATTGTTTCTCCATGTGCATAAATATTAGCAATATAGTAAACACTTTCCTTTTAAAAGTACACCAACTCACCTAGGGCAGGAGGGACAGCTGGGCCAGGGTGAGTAAGTACCCCCTAAAAAAAATAAAAAAATTTATTAGTTAGGTATATGTATTATATTTTGATATAATATATTATGTGTGTCTCCTCATTTATATTAGGTTCACATTATTTACTCAAAAGAATTAAAAAATTAAAATCATTTAAAACAAAAAAATTTGAGCCCAATATTATTTACCCAAACTTATTAAAATCCACTCAAACCTATTACAAAAACTTTTGAAAAAACTAAAATTTTTGGCCCAACATTAAAAACAAAACTTTTGGATCACAATTAAAAAACAAAGTTTTTGGCCAACATAGCAACACCTATTAAAAAGGAAGCTTTTTTTTTTCTCTGTCTCACAGCTCACTCACTTACACTTGCCAGCCCAAGAACAGAGAGACTAAAGAGTAAATGTGCTTCTGGTTTTTGTCGTTCCTTGCATCGACACAGCAGGACCACCACCGACCGAGCACCGACAAAAAGTAAATACTCTCTCTCTCTCTATCAACACACACGCGCACAACGGCACAATCTGTGCATTTTTAACAACAACACAAAATAAATTAATTTTTAACAACAACACACAGTCTGTGCATTTTTAACAACAATACACAGTCTGTGCACTGTGCACACAATACATAGTCTGTGCATTTTAATTTTTAACCCTAATTTATATTTTTGTGCATTTTGCCCTTATTTGAATTTTTATGCAATTTTCCCTAATTTATTTTTCTATGCATTTTGCCCTAATTATTTTCTTGATTTGTTATAGCCCGGATTAGTAATTGGGGATGCCTTGAAGACCTTGAGTTGCGGTTATTGAGTCGACAGTAAAAAATATTTTTCGGTAACTCTCAATTCGAACCTATTTTTAATACTTTGAATGATATTATTTGGATTTATTAAAATTATGAATTGAATATTTTTATGCATTTGTACTTGTATTTGCTTCCTAATACAATATATTCTTTAGAATGATAGCGATAAAATTGACAAAATAGTTTTTTTAATTAATTGTAGAAGTGTATGTATAAACCCATTTTCTTGAATAATTTTTTGAAACAGTCATGGAGAAGTACTTCAAGAGAAAGTCTGAGTCAGAGTTATCACCTTCTTCAAACAGAGGTGGTGATTTTTCAAAGAAAAGTCATGTAGATATTAATTTGGCGGATCTTCCATCAGAACCCGGACTACGACCTCAGATTATGGATTATAATCCTAGTGATCGAGACCAAATTCGTAGAGTTTATCTACAAAAGGGTCCTTGTCAACCCCGCGACCATAATTTTTCACAAAAAGGATTTGGTGTTAAACTATGACGATTTAACAAAGCTTGGTTTTCTTAGTTTGGTAACTGGCTTGAGTATAGTGTAGCAAAATATGCAGCATTTTGTTTGTGTTGTTATCTTTTTAAATCAGATATGGGAGAACAATCGGGTGGCGAAACCTTTGTTAGCTCGGACTTTTCAAATTGGAAGAAAATAGAGAAGTTCCAAATGCATGTTGGAGGCGTTAATAGTTCTCATAACCAAGTTTGGAGAAAATGTCAAGATTTATTAAATCCAAAGCAAAATATTGAAACTATTTTCTTTAAACAGTCAGACCAAGCTCGAAGTGAGTACAAAACCTGGTTGAATGCATCCATTGATTGTATTCGATTTCTTCTAAGGCAAGGGCTTGCATTTCGTGGTCACAATGAATCTGAAAATTCAAGTAATCAAGGAAACTTCTTTGAACTTCTTAGATTTCTTGCGGATCACAATGAGGATATTAAAGCTGTTGTATTGAAAACTGCTCATGAGAATCTCAAGTTGACTTCGCCTGAAATTCAAAAAGACATTGTAACTGCAGCTTCTGTTGAAACGTGAAATTCTATTATGACCCGCCTTGGTGATGCACTTTTTTCTATTCTTATTGATGAATCACGCGACATATCAACAAATGAGCAAATGACAGTTGTGTTGCGATTTGTGGATAAGAAAGGACATGTAGTTGAACACCTTTTAGATTTTGAACATGTTACTAATACTAGTGCTCTCTCCCTTAAGGCAGTTGTAGAAGATTTATTTGCTAGACATGAGTTAAGCTTGTCAAAATTGCGCGAGCAAGGTTACGATGTGGCTAGTAATATGCGATGTGAGTTCAATGGTCTCAAGACACTTATAATGAAGGAGAATGAATATGCATATTATGTCTATTGTTTTTCGCATCAATTGCAATTAACTCTTGTGGCTGTTGCAAAAAAATCATATTAAAATCGCGACTCTTTTTAACTTGGTTGCTAATATTGTGAATGTTGTGGGAGCCTCATGTAAAAGGTGATTAACCCTAATTAATGCAAAATGTAATTAAGTAAATAGGTCAATTGTGTAATTAAATAAAGTTAAACTAGTCAAAATAAATCTAATTAGGGTTAATGTGTGAATTAAGGATAACGCATTGAATGTTCTTCTTTTCAGGGTTTTATGCGTCAAAACTACAAACTACCGGGGAGCCAATTGTGACAAAGTTACAATCTTTAGGATGACAATTATTAAAGCTCAAAACAAAGAGAGATTAAAGTAATCCAAATGGCATATTTGGGGATTATGAATGTCATCTTTTGGAAGCTTGTGAATGACAATTTTTGGAAGCTTGTGAATGGCATCTTTGGGGCTTGTGAATGTCATCCCTTGGAGTTTGTAAAGGACATCTTTTTGTTGCCTATAAATACCACCCCTTTTTAGCTTGTAAAATCATCAAATTTTTGCTAGAGCTTTTGGTTGTAGAAAACCCTCAAAGTTGTTATTTTCTTTGTATGCTTACTAGATTTCTCTTGGTTGTGGAATACCCTCAAAGTTGTTATTACTTTCTTTGTATTATTGCTTTCTTTTATGGTATTATCATCTCTTGGTTGTGGAATACCCGCCAAGTAATTATTGCTTTCTTTTAATTTAAGTATTGTTTTCTTTTACTTCCATTGTTGGAGCTTCCTTCTTCCCTTAGAGGAGTGAAACTCTTCCACTTTTCTAGAGCTTTACCAAAGCCGTGAAGGGTGGAACGTGATTCACTCATTCTTTGTCGAAGATCGGCTCTTTTTGTAATATGTCGAAGTTATATTGATGCATTTCTTTTATGCTTAGCTTTAATTTTTATTTTTTCATAATGTCTTCCCATTTCATTGTTGTTTCCCTTTTAAGCATGAGTAGCTAAGTTTTTAGTTGGCAAATCCAAGGGAAACCTCCACTTGGGTATGCCATCTCAACTCATTTCTTCTTCCTCTTTTCAGAGATTAATGGTTCGGTTTGACTGGGTTGAGGGTGGATAACTTGGTGAGTCTTTGATACTCCGTAGGCCTAGTCACGGTTTATGCTTAGATGCTCACCATTTTATCCCTTACTTCCCACGAATCAATCGTTCAGTCATGCTCTATCTGAGGAGGGATTCGAGTTGAGATGATATTCCTATTGGAGTGACCTCTTGTATTTGCCAACATTTGTTCCACATTTCATTTTTTTTTACCAAAACACACTTCACCAAATAACTTTCAAACCACAAAGATTTTACACTTTCTTTTACTCAAAATCACCTTCCCCTCAGTTTATTTCATTCCCCGTGGAAATGACCTTGGAATACCACCAAGTAAAACACGACCCACGAAAGTCTCCTTGCGATTGGGGAGCACTTTTATTCATACACATATCACATTTCCACCATTTCCATTTTTCTTATCTCCTTGCCCTTTCTTTTGACATCATTTCCAAGGGAGTGTGACACTCCCCTTCATTCACACATCATACATACACATGTGAAGGAGTGATGTTTAGAGGTTAGGAACCAACAAGATTTTTCATCCATCATTTTTGGCGTCGTTGCCAGGGAAGGCAAGCGTTAAACCTAGAAGGTGATTTTCGGACAACGGAGGTAAGTCCCGTGATGTTCATCATGGGCTGAGGTACGTTGATCCTTGTATATACTTTTGTTTGTTTACATTTTCATTTACAGATAGTTTTGTTGCATGTGGGGTAGAGATGAACAAAATCGACTAGTTAGACAACCCTTGGGCCCCAACATGAACCTTGACCTAGACCTACCCGAGGATGCAGGTGAAACTTTTGACAATATGGGAGACATTCCTAATGTTCAAAGGGGTGGGGGAGTGCCCGAACATAGGATGCCAAATCCACAAATGCAATTTCCCCCTCCCGTGAATGAAGGGAATAACATTCCAATGGATCCTCCGGCAAGGTCTATAAGGGATTTCCTTCAACCAACTCGTAGCACCACACCCTCATGTGTCTTCCTCCCAGTCCAAGCTCAGCTTTTCCAAGTGAAGTCGGGGATGTTGCAACTACTTCCCACATTCCATGGGATTGAAAACGAAAACCCGTACCGACACATAAAAGGGTTTGAGGATATAGTTGCAACATTCAATGCTAACTATGTGATGGAGGACATAACTCGATTGAAATTGTTTCCTTTCTCCCTTAGTGATAAGGCCAAATCATGGTTTGATGGCATGCAACCTCGATCCATTACCACCTGGGCTCAAATGGCTTCGGTATTTTTGAATAAATTTTTTCCGGTTCATAGAACCACTGCTTTGAAAAAGGAAATTCAAATTTTTTCTGAGAAGCCCAATGAGCAATTTTATCATTGCTGGGATCGTTACAAAGAGTTATTGCAATCCATACCACATCATGGCTTTGAGTCGTGACAATTGGTAAGTTTTTTCTACGAAGGAATCACACCAACCCATAGACAATTCATTGACATGATGTGCAATGGCGAGTTCTTGAACAAAGACCCTGATGAAGCCCAAGACTACTTTAGTACATTTGCTCAAAATGCACAATCTTGGGACGTTAGGGATCCTAACGATGTACCTAGGACATCTCCGGGTAGTAGTCAGCCACAAAGGGGGGGGGATCTATGATTTGAGAGACCGGGAAGACTTGCTTTCACAAATTGCCAAATTATCAAGAAAAGTTGATAGTCTAGAGGTCAATAGGAGGCATGAGGTGTCACATATGTCAAAGACCGAGGGGGTTTGTTCAATTTGTGAGAGTGTCGAGCACCCAATATCGGAGTGCCCGAGCATTCTGGCACTTAAGGAAGCATACCATGAACAAGTCCATGCCTTCAATCAACCGAGGCACTCATTTTCTCCAAATGCTAACACTTATAATCCGGGGTGGAGTAATCACCCTAATTTCAGTTGGAGAAATGACAACCCCGTCCCTCATGGATCAAACACATACACATCTCCTGTGCCACCTAAGCAAGGTCAACACCACAACCAATACCACGGTCAAGGGCAAGCATCTAGCTCCCAATACCCCCGGTCCAACCCGCAAGGGTATTCATCCAGTCCACCATCCCAAAACTTCTCCCAACAAGGTCCATCAAATTCTTCCACCTACCAACCTCCCCATAAGAGAAACTTGGAGGATGTGCTCTATAATTTCATTCAAAGCCAAACCACCTTCAATAACAACATTTCGGCCCAACTCACCAAGATTACCAATGTCATAGGGTTATCACAACAAGAGAAGGGGAAATTCCCCGCTCAACCCCAAGAGAACCCTAAGGGGCAACATGCCATTGAGTCATCCGACCCCACCAAAGAGAGTTGTGAGCAACTCAAGGCAATCACCACCCTTCGTAGTGGCAAACAAATTGACAAAACCATTTTTCCAAGGGTCTCACCCAAAGCTTCATTGCCAATAGAACAAGAGAAGGAGAGTGAGACCAATGAGGGTGAGTTGAGTAAAGAGAAAAAAGGGGAGGGTGATGAGAAAGAAAAAATGATCGATGATTCCTTCTTTGTGCCTCCTATGCCTGTCCCTTTCCCACATCATTTGAAGCCACCTGTGAATGTGGCAAATTATACTGACATTTTCGAAATGTTCAAGCAGGTAAAGATCAACATCCCTCTCCTCGATGCCATCAATCAAATACCGTCTTGTGCCAAAATTCTAAAGGATCTATGCTCGGTGAAGAGGAGATTGAATGTCCGGAAGAAGGCATTCTTGACCGAGCAAGTCAGCTCAATATTGAAGACCAATACTCCTCCCAAATTCAAAGATCTTGGCTGTCCAACAATTGCCATCACCATAGGGAATTGCCAGGTGGAACAAGCATTGCTTGACTTGGGAGCGAGCGTCAATCTCCTTCCCTACTCCGTGTATCAACAACTCAAGCTTGAGGAGTTGAAGCCCACCTCAATCACACTTCAATTGGCGGACCGTAGTGTCCGTACACCAAGGGGAGTAGTTGATGATGTCTTAGTTCAAATTGATAAATTTTACTTTCCCGTCGATTTTATTGTTCTTGATACACACCCTGTTGTAAACCTTAGCTCCCAAATTCCTGTAATACTTGGAAGACCCTTCCTTGCTACATCTAATGCTGTGATAAATTGCAGGAATGGTCTAATGAAGTTGACATTTGAGAATATGACAATGGAGCTCAATGTATTCAACTTGGCAAAGCAACCAGGTGATGACGAGAAGTAAGTGAGGTCAATAGAATCGACACTTTGGTTGAAGAGCACTTGGAGATGGAGGGCATGTTAAAATTCAAGGATGAAGAAATTGTTGATCTTGAGGAGTTGAATGAGTAAGAGGAGGTAGAAGATTTGAAAGGGGTGGAAAGATGGACCCCTACATTTGAAGAGTTACCTCTTCAAGAAAAGAAAATCTTTCCATCGAATAAACAAAATCCAAACTTGGAGTTGAAGCCTTTACCCTCCCATTTGAAGTACGCCTATCTTGGTGAATGTGAAACTTTTCGGGTAGTTATAAGCTCGACCTTGAATGCGGAACAAGAAGAAAGACTCTTGGAATCTTCCCACCATGCCCACCGCCTCACCACCATCAACACTACCGCCACCACTATCACCCCACCACCACCATCGCCGCTTCATTACCCCCACCATCACCACTACCACCACCACCATCACCGCCACCACCTCATCACCATCTCTGCTATAACAACCACCACCACTGTCGCCTCCCCACCACCACCACCACACTCATTACCCACCACCTCTATTACCCCCACCACCACTATTGCTGCCACCACCTCTTCCACAAAAACTACCACCATTGCCCCACCACAATTGTCGTCACTCTACCACCACCCCCCCAACCGCCCCACCACCATCATCCCAACTACCCCCACCCCCACCATCACCATCACTATCACCACCATCGTTGTCGTTAGCCTACCACCACTGCCACTGCCCCATCACTACCCTTACCACCATCATCCTCCTTGCCCCACCACCACCCCCCACGACCATCCCCACTTCCACCACTACTACCCCCACCCCAACCGTCACCAACCCACCACCATCGTCATCTTATTCTTATATTTATTACCACTACCACCATCACCCATATCATCACCCCTGTTGCCGCCACCTTACCACCATCGTCACTATCCCACCATCACCCCTACCGCCCCACCACCATTATTATCGTTGCCACCTACGACTGCCACCATCAATAATGATCGTTGTCACCCACCATAATCATCACCGTCTCCCACCACCACTCGCCCCAACTACAATCGGTACTTAAATTCATTTCTCTTTCATCTATCTTTTATAATTTAATTTTGGGTGTGAATACAAATTTATTTATTATTAATTATTTTTTTTATTACTTCGTGCCTTCGAGCACGGAAAATAACTGTTGATAAGGATGAGATTTTGGGTATGAGCCGCCAATATCAAAGAGTCCAACAAGCCCAGGAAGCCATTACTCGCGCACTGGTCCATGTGGAGCATCCACAACCTTTCCACACCTATGGCAGAGCGGATCAAGCCCAAAGGGAAAGGCCCAGCAATACCAGTGAACCTAAATTCCAGCCCAGCCCCAGTCCAGTTCAGCCATATGCCATCCCAAGAAGGAAACTCAGCCCAGTGCTTATCTTAAAATGCCTTCACCACGCCACGTGTCCTAGAGACAAGAAAACCATTCCTAACATCCATAACAAACACGTACTCCCTAGTACAGAGAGTATTGGTGTGCACAACCATCCAGAGGCAGCGGGCGTAGTGGCGCCGCACGACAGAGATCACTGCAGGACGAATGAGGGCCCACAGAATCAACAGAAAAAAGAAAGGAGCCGCAGGAAACCCTAGAAGGTGTCGCTCGTATAAATAGAATAATGTTCCATTACAATGAGAGGCTCTCTTTCCCTTGCTCCTCCAGGCTCACTACTCCCTTGAATATTGTAAAGGCTTTAAGTTAGCTACACCTTTGTAACCTCAATAAGATTGAATAATACACCCCCAAGAAAAAAAAGATTCTCTTACAGTGGACGTAGTCTTAGTCTCTCGACTAAGGTTAACCACTTATACTGTGCGTTCAGCTCCCCCTCACTGTTCAATTTATTTTACTGTTTTATATACTTACTCTGAGATAGTTGGTTAACTTTTTGAACTTAGGCCCTTATTTTCGAGGACCCATCAACTGTATTTATATAAAGAGCAAGTGACAAAGATTTGGACTGACGTCTGTGTTAGTGTAACTTGAACAATAAAGATGATTTCTTGACCAATGTATGCCAGCGGAATCTTAAATTTTTGGAAAAATTTCAACCACACACCCTCTAGTTTATCATATCTTTAAGGACACCCCCTCTATTTTCTAAATCTTCAGTGACACCCCTTCTAGTTTATATTTAAACATCACTAACACCCCCCACCATTAAACTATCATTTCTAACAAAAAAAAAAAAATCTAAAATATCAAAAATGCCCCTACATAAATCTCAAGTAATTTTTCTACATAAAATTTTATTAAAATTCGAGTTGATTAAAATTTATTTTTCTACATATTAAAATTTGAACCAATTAAAATTCGATTGAAGCTGAATAAATTTTATGTTTTTAACTTATTAAAATTCGAGCCTATTAAAATTTATTTTTTACATATTAAAATTTGAATCGATTTGAACTCTACCCGAGTTGTTAGCGCCGATTAAAATTCGCTTTCGAGTCGATCAAAATTTATATTTTTTTACTTATTAAAATTCGTGTCAATTAAAATTCGATTTATTAAAATTGAAGTCAATTAAAATTTATATTTTTTATGTATTAAAATTTGGACTGATTAAAATTCAATACGAGTTGATTAAAATTTGATTTGAGTCGATTAAAAATAATTTTTAATTGGCTCAAATTTTAATATGTAAAAAAATAAATTTTAATTAGTTTGAATCGAATTTTAATTCACTCGAATTTTAATACGTCAAAAAAATTAGAAAATTCAGGGGGTCTCATTGAAGATATGCTTATCTAGAGGAGGTCTCATTGAAAATATACTTATCTAGAGGGGGTCTCATTGAAAATATATTTATCTCGAGGGGGTGTGAATGAAGTTTGTCCTCAAATATATCATGAACAATTTAGTAAAATTGTATTATAATTAATATTTTTAATCTGACAGGGGTATCACTGAAAATTTAGAAACTAGAGGGAGTGTCTTTGAATATATGATAAACTAGAGGGGGTGTGGTTGAAATTTTCCCTAAGTTTTTCAAACTTGTCGGATGTCGGCTACCAGATGCCATTTCAAAGATTTTTGGCTTCAGCCTATGAGTTTGTAGACACTAGAGTAATTTTAATAGTGTTTTTTTAATTATGTAATTTAAAATTAAAATAAATAAAAAGAAAATAAGGGAAAAGTGAGAGAGAGAGAGAGAGAGAGAGTGAGAAAAGAGGAGTAAATGTAAATTAGTGAAGTTGTTTGACATTAAAGAATGTATTAATTGAATTGTTTGATATTAACAGCCATTTTTTTTAGCTTAAGAAAAAAAATATTTGGGATAAATTTTATATTATTGAATCAAAATAAATAAAAATTAGATAAATCTTAATTTTTTTTGTGCTTTTATAAGTTAAGAAATCAACTTCCAGCTATAATATTAGATAAGTTTTGTTTTCCTATTCAAATATTGTTAATATGTTTGTGTTAGAGTTATCAAAATATGACACGACTCATTAGTACGGTATAAAATTAGAGAATTTGTGTCTTCCTTAAACTATCTATTTCATAAAAAAGTGAACTCAATACCACACGATTAATAAATGAATTAGGTATGTGTGGAGTCAATTAAAAAAAATATACGATTTTACTTATTTATATATCAGTTGTATACGATTCAGACACGAATTTGACGTGACATAAATTAATAAATGAAGGCTGGAGGTTAATAGAACAAAACGACATCGTATCCTACATGAAAACCGACGCAGCCTAACAGTTTATTTTTCTTTTGAATTTGATTATTTATTTGGAAGCTGGAAGAAGAAACAAGTTTCCCTTCCCTCGATGTATATATTTTCGTCTCCATTTTTCCGCCAGAAGTGAGTTTGAAGTACGGCACAGAGAGAGTTTACGTCTGCATTTCCATTTCTAGTCGCATCGAAGTTGGATATGGCCGAAGAAGCTGCGAAATCGGAAACCCTAGCTCCGAATGTGGAGCAGACGCAAAATTCTGTCGAAGCGATTATGGAATTGAGCGATCAAGGAGGGACAGATTCTTCGTGTAACAACAACGACAATGTTGAGAGTTCTGGTCTGATATCCGAAGTCGACCGTGAGAAGTCATTGGAGTACGCTGACGAGTTGATGGAAAGAGGCTCGAATGCTGCGAAAGAGCGAGATTATGTTGAAGCGACCGACTGCTTCAGTCGTGCCCTAGAAATCAGGTTAGGTTTATGGAAATTTAACGCGAAATTGGAATTTTCATGGTCTGTTTGCTTACTCTCCTTTTGTTCTATAATCTCAGATAGTTCGTTTGCCTTCATGTGGGTTAGAGTTTCTTTTTTTTTTTTTTTTTAAAAAAAATACAATTTACGTAGTTCACAGCTAATGGACGAGAAAGATATAGTGAAATTGAAAGGGCCATAGTTAGAGTGAGTACATTTAAATATTAGTTTTGGGTAATACTTTATTAACTTACTTCACAGATAATGGACGAGAAGGATATAGTGAAATTGAAAGGGCCACATTGAGAGTGACTACATTTATGTATTAGTTTTGGATAATATCTTCCCAGAGAATGCTAACTAGCTTACATTGAGATTTTGGTATGTATGTATGAGCATTGCCCTTTTGAGCCCAAACTGACGCATCTAAAGGAGTTATTTGTTCTGTCTTGTGCCTTTGTGGAACCCCGGCATCATAACATTGAAGAGATGTATGGTTGATGGTTGTTGTGGCAAATGCATTGATAAAATAACTTTATTGACTAGAGTATACCCTATTCTGGTGCACAAATACCCTTTCCATTGCTGGAGATTGGATGTCAAAGTTGTCAAACCAGCCAGTGTAGTTTTCCTTCAAACTGAGGGTTCTGCTCTTCAGGAGACAATATTTTTTCTCTATAAAATAAATTGAAGACCCACCCGGGCATATCCTTGCTGTGCATGATTGCTTCATAATGCTTCAAAAAAATTTTGCCTGGTTGATTTGCTGATCTCTGTTTTTTGTTTTTTTTGTTGATTGTACTCTTTCCATGTCGTGCAAAGATATTCTAGTAAGATGTTTAATCAGTAATGTAGAGCTACAGCAGCACTACAATCACAACATAAAAAGATTTACACATGGTTACTTGATGGCAAGTATTCTAATCATTGTTTTGTCTGACAGGGCTGCACATTTTGGTGAACTTGCTCCTGAATGCGTCAATGCGTACTATAAATATGGATGTGCCTTGCTGTACAAGGCTCAAGAAGAGGCTGATCCATTGGCTACTGTGCCCAAGAAACAGGGAGAATCTCAACAAGAATCTGTTAAAGATGAATCTGTTAAGAGTGTCATTAATGGTGAATCTTCTGCAGCTTCTGTTTCAAGTAATGCTGTACCAGAGGGGAGTTCAAATCACCAGAAAGGATCGCATGCTGATGGTTGGTATAGATGCTTATGATAATTATTCATGAACTTTGATTTTTTTTGTAGCATGCTTACAGGTGAAAAAGATATATGCTTCCCTTCAGAACAGGTTAATGTATAATTGCATTTCTGGCTATGAACTGTAGGGAAATCCTATAGGCATGGCCACACTTTATAATTGTTAAGATGACACCTATATTTACTTTTTTAGACACTTGTAGAATTTTGTGATGGCCAATTTCGTTATAGAAATAATGTCCTGTGAAGTAATCAGTGGGTCTTCGTGAGTTGATTGTATAGCTTCTGCTTATTTTGTTTGAATATTAAATCTATGCATTAAACAGTCTTCCTGTATGATTAAATTTGTACACTTATTTTTCTTTGGTTGATCTTCTTGCAATGAATCAGCGTACTTCTGATTGGGCCTCATTTTTGTGTAAATTTTTTTCCAAGGCTTTTCTGGATTTCATCATTGAGAATATTTGGTAATATCTTCATTTATAATGAGAATGGAGTACCATGTGACTTTGAGATGGAATAGGCTGTACCATATTCTTATTTCTTACCAGCGAGTATGTTGACTAACTTTGTGCATGTCACACTTTGGAATCTGCAAACATGGGCTATGCAGTCCACACTAGGACAGTGTTCAGCGAGTCTTCCCATCCTCCTTACAAAATGAATCTCTGGTCTACGTTTGGATACTTAAGTCAGTTTGTTTAAAACTTAATATCCCATTAAAGTCTGTTTAGTATTGGATTTTGACTCTTAAAAATTATTAGACTTTGGTTGTGATTTATGGAAGAAGTTATGAAACCTGGATGTCTTGTATAAACCAGCACAAATACTTCCTGACTGTATTTGTCGGTTTTATTTATTCTATTCTTATCAGTCCAATATTTAAATCTTTCTGGTTTGATTTATTTCGGTCAGGCTGTGGGACTTTTGAACATTGTTCTAGGTTTCCTTTTGAATGTATGTTGTAGTAAAGGGAGGATGCTGTGGAACATCTTTCTTTTTGGTCCAATTCGGTTCTCAGGCATAGAGGATTAGGTGACCATACCGCCTAGAAACTTTAAGTTGTCCCTACATAAGTAAGTTGTTCAGTATTTCCTTCTTATGCAACATGGCTAGCGATGGCGGACAATCGCCCATAGGGGATTTACTGGACAAGGACTGGGTATTCCACCTTATCAATATCTCTAATCAATGACGGGGTTTGTTTTGTACCTAAATGGACACCCAATTAGACCGGTCTATTTGTCAGGCTCTCGAAACTAGATGCACTCGTTCTTGTCTTTGATGATTAACCTTTTCCAGAGATGATTAGCCTATCCCGCGACTACTCGAAGCCTTCGTAAACTCATTGACGCAAGCAAGACAAGAGGCATCCCGAAACAATGAAACTAGGTCAGCTGCTTGATTGTTGATTCGTCAAGGAACCTATCTTCTTGGACAGCCTATTTTCACAGATAGCTTCGTGCGTAATGCTTTGGCCATCAACCTCTTTCTTAGTTTCATGTTGGCCTAATGAATGAAAGTCAGTCTTTTAATAAGCATATATAAGCAGTTGTTTACTGTATAAGCAATTCTTTAGTGGTCGCACCAAAAGGTCATCACTTGAAACTACTAGAATCATTCAGGAATATTGACCTGACAATAGAGCAAACAGTTAATCAGTGTGGCAGACTTCTGGTTTTATTCAGAAACTTATGTGGCAACAGCAAATATTTCATTACAAGGATTTAAAGTGAAGTTGATAATAGAACAATCATCTGAGGTATAAATAATCTGAAATGGACCATTATGCTGAGCGGCTAATGTTGAAAATGCCATTGATCGGTTTCTGTAACTTCTGAAGATTAGTTTGAAACCAAAATAACATCTCTTTTCATGTTTTTGTAACTTTAGTGCATCAACCTCTAAGATACACAAATACACCGATCTCATGCAGTCTTTTATCATGAACAATTTCTAAGGAGTCTTTTCTTAATTCCCATCAACAATATATATGGAACTTTTTGGCAGTGAATACAGGTCCAAAGGCTACCTACATGGCAATTGAATCCATACTGTCCAAAACAGATGAAGAACTTTTCCGCATTCTATCCCCACACTAGGAGCATCCTGTCTGTTGCTAATTGCTATGTCACTAACCAGCAAACAACTAAATTGGTGTTATTAGAAAAATAATATCGAAGGGGTTATTGAATTATAGATTTCAATGATTGGAAGGACCTTTGTAATTCTTAGCAAATGAGACCTATGTTGGCAAATTCTGCTGTTGTTGGATAAGAACTCTAAGAATTGCGGTGTATGTCCATCGAAAGC
Organism: Ilex aquifolium; assembly: GCA_951799425.1. NCBI lineage: Eukaryota > Viridiplantae > Streptophyta > Magnoliopsida > Aquifoliales > Aquifoliaceae > Ilex > Ilex aquifolium. The sequence continues at coordinate 4,027,326 of OX637398.1, read as the reverse complement.
TGAGTTTCTGGCATTTATGTGACTTGTTTATCTATAGTACGCACAAGTAGAAATTGTTCACAATTTGTTGCTTTATGTTTTATGTGATGCAGTTGTCAGTGGGAAGGATCAGGAAGAAGATGAGGAAAGCGATGCTGAAGACCTGGCTGAAGCAGATGAGGACGAATCTGACCTGGATTTGGCATGGAAAATGCTAGATGTTGCTCGAGCAATTGTTGAGAAACACTCTGATGACACAATGGAGAAAGTTGAAATATTGTCAGCATTGGCAGAGGTTGCTTTGGAAAGAGGTCCGTTATCTTTTGTCTAAAATGAGAATCTTAGTACATATTAGATCAACACTTTCTGGAAATTCTGTGCTTAATATTCTGTTTAGTGCATTTTAACTTTGTTTATCTCTGTTCAGAGGACATTGAAACCTCCCTCAGTGATTACCTGAAAGCACTTTCCATTTTGGAGCACGTGGTTGAACCAGACAGCAGACATATAGCTGAACTGTATCCTTTTTAAGGTTGAAACCTGTGTTTCATATAAATTGTGCTTAGAATTATTGATTTTTGTGTACTTTAGGTTTTCTAAGTCACCACCTTGACAGGAGAATCCAGAAATTTCAGGATATGCTTGTGTTTGGAAATTGGTTCAGAAGCTCAGGATGCGATTCCTTATTGTCAAAAGGCTATTTCAGTTTGCAAGTCCCGGGTGCAGCGGCTCATGAGTGACCTAAAGAGTTTTTCAGGAGCAACAGCAACATCAGCTGCTCCTGAATCAGAGCTAAGTGTCCAACACTCTTCTAGTGCATCCCAGTCTGTTGTTTCTGTTGCAGATAAAGAAGCCGAGATTGAAACACTCACTGGCCTCTCTGTTGAGCTGGAAAAGAAGGCAAGTCGGTCTTAACATCCTATTGGATGTCACTGCATTAGTATTTCACTAAGGTTTGTTAAGTGGAATTCTTTGAATTTGCAGCTTGAAGATCTCCAACAGCTTGTTTCGAACCCAAAATCGATCCTCTCAGATATACTTGGAATAGTATCTGCTAAGGCAAAAAGTGCTGATAAGAGTGCTGCTTCGGTGATGATGAGCTCGTCACAGATGGGTACTGCTAGCAGCAGTGGAGATTTTGAGTCTCCTTCTGTTTCCACTGCACACACAAATGGTGCTGCTGGAGTGACACATCTTGGCGTGGTGGGTAGAGGAGTCAAGCGGGTTGTGATGGATTCAGGCACAGCAGTGTCTAGTGCAGATAAAAAGCCCACATTAGATCCCTCACAAATCACAATACAAAGGTGATTGCAATGCCTCTTAAAGGTTTTTATTTATGCTTCTGTTTGGAAACTGATGGTGTGAAGTGATACCAAGAATTTGGGATGACAAATCTTGCCAATTGATGATTCGAGTTTGGAGTCTTAATTACTAATGTATCATGGGTCAGTCTTTGGTACCTCCTTATTAGCACTGTAGGATAGTATATGCCCTCCTGATTCGAAGTAGAGTATTCTGGTTTCAGCTTCCCATCATCATCTGGCTTTCTAATCGTCAGAGCAGTATTTTTTACTCTGGATTTGCTGTTCTATGTTAATTGCGTATTAGTTTGTTCTGCGGACGTAATTCATACCATCTTTAAGGCGATGAAGATTTTATATTTTTATTATTGTTTTTCTAATAGCTTATGTTTGATTATTATTTTGCAAGAGTAATTTATATATATATAATACACTTGTATATGTTTTTTTTTGGTCATAGGGTGTCCAGGCTTGCGATGATTACTCCTTTGAACTCTGAGATGAGCCACTGTAGCTCGAGCTAGTTTAAGGACATAACTCCCAACGAACACGAGTGGCTGGCCCTTAAGAGGTGTCGAAAGTATCAAATTTGAAACCTCTTGCTTGTAAGAGGACAGACTTGACCATTGTCCATAAGGATTACACTTGTATACGAATAGACCAAATGTGGACATAGAAAAAGCACAAACACACTAATTAAAAAGTGGTTAAAAAGTAAAAAAATTGAAAAATCCTCCTCTGACGAAGATGCCAATTGCATCTTGTTGGGCAGCCTGAGACTTGGGCGGCCAAACATAGTGATTTTGATGAGTGTGAAAAGAGAACTATGTGAGGCGATACCTTCAGAACTAAGTTCTTGCACAAAGTGGTCACATAGTACAAAAGCTCGATACAATCAAAGTGACTTTGATTCTATAAAACTGCAAGTAGATAAGAGAGCTGAGGCACTACCAAATTATATCAATCTTTGGAAGAAAAAGTTGCGAAAGGATGTGCTTCAGAGTTGAGTGTAAGCAGTGTGGGAAATACTCATGGGGTGGGTGTGGTAATCACCTGACCACCCTCTATGCCTCCATAGATAAAGGGAAACACTGCATGTGTCGCTCTTGGCCTGGGGTTGTCATACCGTCCGAGGAGGCGACCACCGAGCAACCGTCTGGAGCCTTGGCTTCAACCACCAACGGTAATTCTGCAAACTTTGCACTGTCCTAAATGATGCAATGAGGATTGAATATGGATGATAGCTTCATTTTGGTTCCGATTCCATTCATGATCAATTTGAACTAGAAGCTTAATCTTGAATGAAAATTGTATGATTAAGGATCGGTAATGGCCCGGGCCGGGCCAGCCACAAATCTGTAGCTCATGTCCGCTCATGAGTCCGGCCTTTAGAGTTTGGCCCATGTTGCCATGTTAAATTTGCCCGGGCTGGGCCAGTCACAAATCTGCAGCCCATGTCCGCTCATGAGCCGGCCTTTACAGATTGGGCCATGTGGCCATGTCAAATTTTCTTGGAAATTGACATTTTTCTTTTCTTGAATATGGCGAGCCACGGGCATACCAATCCTGCCACGTTGGACTATTGGACTGCCCTTGGAGGGTCAGGCTAAAAGACCAAGGACCTGTTTGTTTATTGAGTTTGGACAGGTTTAGAAGAGGGTTTTAAAAAAATATCCAATGGACTGCAGGATTTTTACGTGGGATTCAATCCAATTTAATCCAATCATATCATAAATCCAAACCTCTCATGTGAATCATTCAAACATGCCCCAATGAATTGTCTAGCTAATGGGTCAACCCATGAGCCGCGGGCCCTTATGAACTAAAAAAGTATTGCCTAGTAATTGTTTTTGTTAATGTTCCTTGTTGCAGATAAGACCAAAACTTGAAGATGCATTGGTTGCCGATCAACACAAGGTGTACTACTAATGGTGGCAATAAGCATAGATAATGATGGGAGAGAGAGAGTTTTAGTTGGATACTATCGTATCCTGTTGAGTCAATAATCTAAAGCTTGTTTGAAGAATCATACTGGTACAAATGATGTACTGTGTAGGGAAATCGTGGCCAATGCGCATTGACCAACCCTGAGATTTGGAGTTGTAACTGTGTGGAAATATTAGTTCAAAATTGCAACCGCAAGTGCATGATTTCTTTCCTATTCCCTTATTCTTCTGCATTCTTTTTGTAACTCGATGTTTGCCTGTTAACTGTTTGTTAAAAGGTCATCCACAATTAAAGTTTATAGCATTAGGATCGTTAATAGAACACATGATAGTTTTATTGAGGAATATCATAGATTTGCATTATAGAAATAGTTTTTTTTTTGTATATACATATGAGGTGCGTTTTTCGAACATTTTTCAAATCTGAAGTGACAAGAGAGTCAGGAGTTGAATTGGCAAGGTTATCTATTTATATGTAGAGAGAGGGAAAGAGGATTAACAAGAAATCTCTAAGACACTCTACTAAATTAATAGATCAAAATTCACAAGGTTGCATAACCAACCATTAAAAAAATCATACAAACAATTGCAACTAGATATGGTAATATCCTAATTTTACAATTTTTACCTCGAGTGATCGATTAGTTAACTAATTTACGAAGAATATCTTATGTTTTTTATGTTGTTATGCAAATTACAAAAGAATTTTTAATAATAATAACAGTTGGGTAAGGAACTACCAAAATCATAATTGAATCAAATGCTGGAAAATAAAGAAGAGAAATTACCAGAGCTATTGGTGAAATCAAATCCTACTAATCCCAAAATGCAGAAGTTGTTGAACACCGAGAGAGGGAGGGAGGGAGAGAGAGCTGGGCCTTAGAAGCGATGGGCCCAACTATGTACTCGACTATGGGCTCGTCCTCAACTTTTGACCGAGTGGACCTGATCCAGAATTCCCGAACCCGTTGATAATACGGGGTTATATAAGTAATTTCATCCCTAACCTAAACCCTAAATTAGTTCTGCTTCAGTTGGCGCCTATAAGTAGACCCCGTTGCGACAGAGCTTTTCGTCTTTGTGCATGGCTCTCTCTGCGCCTCCACAAGCTTCATACATTTCTGCTTAGGGTTCGTTCTGATTGGTGTTTCAGATGCTTTATTCTTTTCAATTTTTTATGGTGCAGAACTATTATTTTTCATCTTTGATATATATATATATATATATATATATAGATGTTTCTGTTCTGTTCTTTTCATGGAGTTTGTTTCTGCGATTTCATTTGTTTTGAAGTGTTTTTTATTTTTTCCTGAGTTATAGAAGTGGGGTTTTGGTTTCTCGGTGATGAACAATACGATGACGAGTCCGATCCATTCAATTTAAAATCCTGACGACAAATCGAGGCATTTGTCTGAGAGAAACGCACTACCCCTCTTTCATTGTCCTTCTTCTTCCTTTTCCAAAAATGCTAATTTCCTGATCATCATTGCAATAGTTGTTTAAAAAAAACATTTTTACTAGTTGTTTATTGTTTAATTATTTCCATTCATACAGAAGATGAAAATCTGGTTATGTGATGCAATCATTTGAATAGGCCTGCATAGATCAACCCTAATGATAGTAATTTTTTAAGGATTTTTCGCACTCTGCACGTCTCGATTTCCACTTTAAAAGATTATTTTTTTTACTTTGTACTTTGAATATTATAAATTGTTTTTAATGTGATTTTTGGATTAACATTTGTTTCAGATTTTGTTAATAATTGATACACATTACACTCTAGAAAATGAACGGTGAGTAACACAAGCGGGGGTGGTATTTGCATTAAATTTTAACAAAATTTAAAATGAATGTTGGTTGGAGGGTTACATTGAAATTAATTATAACATTCGGGGTACAATATGACAAAAATAAGTTTTTAGGGTTTAAAATGAAACTAAAGACAAGTACAAAATATGAAAAATTCTAATTTTAATCAAGAATGAATATCTTAATTCTTAGCATTATTTAGTACTTGTGTTGCACCTATGCATAAAATTTAAGGGAAAATTTCAGTCAAATATTTTCTGGTTTACTATATAATCAAAAAATACTGACATTTTTTTTAGTTTATATTTGGACATCACTAACATTTTTTGTCATTAAATCACTATTTCTAATAAAAAAAAATTCATGTAAAATACTAAAAATATTCTTACATAAATTTCAAATAATTTTTTTACATAAAATTTGATTCGAGCTAATTATATTTTAATTTTTTTATATATTAATATTTGAGTCGATTTAAACTTTATTTAAATTGTTAATATCGATTAAAATTTGTTTTAAGTAAACCAAAATATATATTTTTTTGTTTATTAAAATTTATGTCAATTAAAATTTGATTTAAATTTATTTTTTATGTATTAAAATTTGAGTTGATTAAAATTTATATTTTTTTTGTGTATCAAAATTTGCGTCGATTAAAATTCAATGCGAGTTTATTAAAATTTGATTCGAGCTAATTTTTAATCAGTTTTAATTTTAATATATAAAAAAAATATAATTTTTAATCTACCAGAATTTTAATATGTAAAAAATAAATTTTAATTAGTTTGAATTTTAATACATAAAAAAATTTAAAAAATAGAGAGAATTTCATTGAAGATATATCTTTTAAAAAGGGGTGTGAATGGAGTTTTTTCTCAAATATATTATAGATAATTTACTAAAATTATATTATAATTAAAATTTTTAATCTGACAAGAGTATTGATAAAGATTTAAAAAATAAATGATGTATTTTTGAAAATATGATAAACTAGAACGGGAATAACTAAAATTTTTCCTATAATCATGAAAAATTATTGGAAATGAAAGCATTTTAAAAAAAAATTAAATAAGTAGTTAAGTCATCATAGAGTGGTGGGGTAGTTACAAACTTACAACTCACTTGAGCTGAATGTTGTAGTATTAATTGGATGAATATAATTAAATAAATCTAAATTCTAGAAAATTAGGAAAAGGAAGGGAAGATTTTATTTTTAGTAATGAATTTTATTTTATGAAGTAAAGTGATTTTAAGGAGAGCTTGGCCTTGATTTTGAATTTTTTTTAGAATGTTTAGTTAAGTTGTATATGAAATTATCACTATTGAGGATGGATTTGAGATTTTTATTTTTAGAAAATTGATCGATATCAATAATGATCTTACTCTAGATGTGTATTATTTATTTATTTATTATAATAAATAATAAATTAAAAAATTTGATTGTCCTTCTCAATCCAAATTATCGCCATCCAAAAGAAGGCTCCAATCCAATGACGTAAAGACCAGCACAGATAGGGCTGTTAATCGAGCTGACTTCGAGCCTTTGTCAAGCCTAATTTACACATAAACGAGCTGGCTCGTTTAACAATTAACACATAAACGAGCTTTAAATAATGTTCAAGCTTGACTTGATTAACAGCCCTAAGTACAGACCAACAATTGAAGAATCTTACTGTAACATTATTGGGCCTCCCTGGGCTTCACCTAGGATCCAAAGATGACCCAAAAAAAGACCAGCACGGACCAAGAGTTGAAGAATTTTACTGTCACATTATTGGGCCTCCATGGGCTTTTCCTAGGATCCAATGAATAGGCATTTATTTGGGGCTTGCATGGGCTAATGCTCTGGAACTCCATGGGCTTCAGCTAATATGTGAGTGAGGTCCATCGGTTTCACCTGTCCTATTCATTTATCTCCGACGACGCTAACTGAAGCCTGAAGGCAAAGAATGTGACCCCATCCCCCCCCCCCCCCCCCTCTCCGGGGGTTTAATGAAAAATCGAACTAAGCTAATTGATTAGATACTCTTTGCTGTGTTGAACAAATAGGTGCATTTTAATACAAGAACTAAAAAAATAGATATCTACTGCAGTCCATGACCGGAGTAGTAATTTTTTTTTGAAAAAAAGAAGATATCTATTATGATTAGAAGAAAGAAGTAAGCTTGATTTTCATTAGGAAAATAAAAAAAAAAATAAAAATGAAAAAAGAAATATTGCTTAAGAAAAGCAAAACAACAATAAAAGTAATTTTAAAAATGTTACCAAATGGTATAAAAAGACTTTGGAGGTGTTACATTGACATTAACTTTTTTGGAGAAGTTTTTCATTTATCATAATTTTCTAATTCAGTGCCATGCTAAATGATGTACTTTTGCCTAAATCCCAAATCCCCTGATGCTTGTCCCCGAGTTCCGAGTTACGAATCAATTTTCTTGAAATAAAATTAAAATTGTTTATTATTTACCTCGTTACACTTGTGCAAGTAAAGATCCTGTGAGCACCAGGTAAGTTATATTTGGAATTGGGGATGGTCCCCACGATTATCCATCCAGCATGAGGGAGTATCTTCATCCTTAGTTACAGGCATGCCACATGGCAAACAATGAAACCAGTGACTTCAGATCAGAGCAACCAATGGAAGAAGACCTTATCCTATCCCTTATCTTACTCACACCATAGCCACCAAATTATTTGTCCACCCTCTCCACACGAATCACTTCCCTTTTATTTCCTAAACAGAGGACCAGAGAGAGAGAAGAGAGATTAGAAACAATGGCAGCCTCACTACAAGCAGCGGCCACCCTCATGCAACCAACCAAGGTTGCAGTTCCTTCTAGAAACAGCCTGCAGCTCAGGTCCTCTCAGAGTGTTTCCAAGGCCTTTGGTGTAGAACCTGCTGGCGCCAGGCTGACTTGTTCTCTACAAACCGACCTTAAGGACTTGGCTCAGAGGTGTGCCGACGCTGCCAAGCTTGCCGGCTTTGCTCTCGCGACTTCGGCCCTCGTAGTCTCGGTATACTGCTTTACTCACCTGTCGCAGTGATTCATGTTATCCCATTAACAGTTCATAAATGCGAATTCTATAAATTATACTATTTGAAGCATCAAACATGATATCTTCCTGAGGAGGGTTTCAGTCATGCCATTGTATCAGAATTTTTCTTTAATTTTATTTTATAAACGATTCAGTTCAAGATTTGCTTTATGAATGCTTATATATTACTATGATTCATGTGTAGACATGATGGGTTTCTTTCATCATGCATCATTGCTTCACCAATGGATGGGATTCTTTCATCATGCATCATTGCTTCACCAATGGATGGGATTTGCATCATTGCTTCACCAATGGATGGGATTCTTTCATCATGCATCATTTCTTCACCAATGGACTCCTCTCGAGTTTACTCGCAAGAAGTAATTATTGTTGTTGTTGTATGGTTCCCATGTGTGTGCACGTGCCACCAAGGAAAGAAAGTATTACGTGTCTATTCAAATATAAAACTGGAAGGGTTTGTGATAACAACTTTTCAAACAAATTTCTTATTAGACGGAGGATGCACAAGTAGGATTAAGAGCTGAGCATTGAAATTCTTCATGTTCTCTAAGGATCCAGCAGAAAACATGGCCCAGGATGAGAGAAATTTGGTGCTACAGGGACATTTGTGTCGTGTTTAATGTTTATTATGTCATGAATCTATCAACTCCTTGAGTGCCAAATCTATGTTGTTCATATGTGAATATCATCCTAGATCTGGGGGATAGATGGTAGACAATATCGTATTGCCAGTAGGTGGTAGTCTAATATTTGCACTGGTTGTACAGGGAGCAAATGCTGAAGGGGTTCCAAAGCGTCTAACATACGATGAGATCCAGAGTAAGACATACGTCGAAGTAAAGGGAACTGGTACAGCTAACCAGTGCCCAACTATTGATGGTGGAGTTGAGAGCTTTGCCTTCAAACCAGGCACATACAATGCCAAGAAGTTCTGCTTGGAACCCACATCATTCACTGTTAAGGCTGAGGGTGTCAGCAAGAATGCCCCACCTGAGTTTCAAGAGACCAAGCTCATGACCCGCTTAACTTACACCCTCGATGAGATTGAGGGACCATTTGTAGTATCTCCTGATGGCACTGTTAAGTTTGAGGAGAAAGATGGGATTGACTATGCTGCTGTTACAGTTCAGCTTCCTGGTGGTGAGCGTGTGCCCTTCCTCTTTACCATCAAACAGCTTGTAGCCTCTGGCAAACCGGACAGTTTTGGGGGGGACTTTCTTGTGCCGTCGTACAGAGGTTCATCCTTCCTAGACCCAAAGGGAAGGGGTGGATCTACTGGTTATGACAATGCAGTTGCTTTGCCAGCTGGAGGGAGAGGCGATGAGGAGGAACTTGCAAAGGAGAACATAAAAAATGTTGCATCTTCAACAGGAAAAATCACCTTGAGTGTTACTAAAACCAAGCCTGAGACTGGGGAGCTAATTGGAGTTTTTGAGAGCATTCAGCCATCTGATACTGACTTGGGATCAAAGGCTCCCAAGGAAGTGAAAATCCAAGGAATCTGGTATGCTCAACTTGAGTAGTAGAGTGCTTTAGCATATGTAATCTCTTTTTGGTTCGGATTTTGTTGGAGATGTCGCTGAACTTTTCCTCTGCCCGATCGAGCCTATTATCTTGCTTGTATATTATCCTTATATCTTATGATAATGCTTTCAAATTTCAAGTATCATTTTAGATGATGATAAAATGTACAGAAGTTTGAACCCAATACACCATGCGATTGTAGTTTGATATACTGCTCATTAAAACGTTTTAGCTTGCCAAAATTGAGGCATTGTACGGACCTCCTCCTTAAGGTACATTTTTAATGAAATCTTCCTAAGCAGGTCAGATGAAGTTCCTTGGGAAGTGGATGAGCAGAGTGACTCTGTTGCACAACTAACTTGAGTAATTATGGCGTCAAAGAAATAAAATTTAAGATTAGAAAACATAAAACCAATATTAAAAAGTAATAGACAAGCATGCGGTGAAACTTACAGTAATTGGCGGGACTCCTGTTGTGGGCAAAACTGCTTGCACATAGTTACTCTGTCTTGGCTCCATGCCACAGTTGAAAGTTGGGGCATCATCATTTTTGAATTCTCTGCTTGCAAAAGATATCTACTGAACAGTTGCATATCTGTATACACTTCATGCATAAAAGTTGGATTTTATAAGAAGTGCAAGCTTGGGGATTATTCATAATTCCAATCTTGATACCATGTCATAAACTTTGGCACTGGCTTTGTTTCTTGGAACATGCCAAGGGAACTCCCTGCCAGTTTTAGATGGGCATGTTAATCTACAATTCAAATATTGAGTCATGTTCTTCCACTAGAAAAAATAAAACAAAAACACGAAAGAAAAAACATTTCCATGTCTACCTTTCACAGCCACTCTGCCCTGTAAGATGAAAAGTACTTGGGCCTATATTAATCAACATGCTATGCACTAATTTCTTGCAATTGGAATAGGCAATCCCTCATAAATATTTGGAAGCCTTGAAGCGACCACTGTGTTGTGAAGGAATTCATCACAGCTTCAAAGGATTATTTCTCTCCCTCCATGAATGAATCTTCTCCTCGGCAAAATTAGTTCTACTCCCTTTAATGGATATATCTCTATATGCACCTTCTGAACAGCACTCAGGAATATGCATACTTTCGACTCGATATGGCAACAAGGTACCTCTCGGTCACATGTAGTGATTTCTTGTAAAGAGCTGCCTCATTTGTTTCAAGTTCTAGCATGTGTGTATTATGAATCCCATGCAAATGCAATGGATGTTATGGAACCACTCAATTCATTGAGTTGATTTTTCCATGTGGCATATCACCCAGAAGCTGGATGTAGGATCACCAAAAATCTTTACAAGAGCAAAACCCATCTTTAAAATGGTGAAACCTTAAGGCATCTCTGACAATAATCTGCACACCTACAATCTTTGCCATGTACTTGATGGCATTATGACAATCACCACATATTCTCAAGTTCTTGAACACCTTCAACGATGATTCCCCATTCAAATTAAGTATCCCGAAAGCAACAGCAAGCTTCTCACTATGATTGCACAAACTATCCTCCTTTTCCTCTTGATGTAAATCTTGCAGAACATAGTCTGTGTCAGGCAAATATCCCGCTAACCTCATTTTTTCACCCATATCATCCAGAAATCTGTAGATCTCATCACTCTGGTCATTACTCTTATCACCGACGACAAAAGTGTGGACTTTATTTCTCAACTGAACCCAACTACAACCTGGTAGTTTCCTGATTCCTTTGTCTCTCATCAATTTTCTTGTTTCTGAGGCTTCTCTCCATAGTTTAGCAGCAACGAAGATGTTAGATAATAGTATGTAATTTCCAGGGTTGTGTGGTTCTATCTCAAACAGCCGTTTTGCGGCAATTCTACCCAAGTCTACATTCTTATATACTCTACATGCACCAAGTAAGGCTCCCCAAGCACCTGCACTTGGTTCTATGGGCATTTCAAGGATGAAACGATAAGCTTCTTCTAGGCGACCACCACGACTCAAGACATCAACCATGCAGGAGTAGTGCTCCGCATCAGGTTCAATGGCATGATCCCTACTTATGGAATGGAAAATCGAGAGGCCCTCATTTACCAGCCGTGAATGGCTACAACCACATAGAACACCTGTAAAAGTAACAGAGTTTGGTTGGACCCCCGAGTTTAGCATTTTATTGAAGAGCAACAAGGCTTCCTCTCCATTTCCATGCATCGAGTTTGCACTGATCATGGTGTTCCAAGCAACTTTATCTTTTCTGGGCATCATGTTAAAAACACTGCGAGAGAGTCCTAGCTCACCACATTTAGCATACATGAAAACTAAAGCAGTTGTGGCAGTCATGTCCTCCAAAATCCAATGCCTAAAGATATACCCATGAATCTCCTTGCCTCCCCTCAAGCTTTCTAAATACGTGCAAGCAGGTAAGATACTAGTGATAGTGATCTGATTGGGTTTCAACCCCGATTCTTGCATTTGGCAAAGTATCTCAAGCGCTTGTTGGGTCCGCCCACTTTGCATGCACCCACCAATTACAGCATTCCAGGAGGCATAATTCAATTTGACCCCTTCAACTCTCATCTGACAGAATAGATTAAGAGCCTTCTCGCATTCTCCATTCGAGAAATAAGCTGTTATGATCACATTCCACGATATGATGTCCCGGTGAGCCATCTTATCAAACACCAATTGAGCTTGCCTGATACTTAAACAACTAGCATACATGTCCACAAGCGCACTACTCACGAACACATTATCTCCCACTCCATTTCTAATAACAAATCCATGAACCTCCCTACCCAAATTCAAATACTTCAAATCCGAACAGGCAGGAAGAATCGTAGACAATGTGACCGAATTAGGCGTCAACCCATTTAACCCCATCTCATGCAAAGCTCGAAGGGCCTCTCTTGGTAGCCCACAATTTATATAACAAGAACACATCGATGTCCAAGAAATCACATCTTTAACCTTCAAATCATCAAAAATTCTTCTTGCGCCTTCAAAGTATCTGCATTTCCCATACATATCAATCATTGCATTACCCAGAAGCAGATCAGAGCGAAACCCAAATTTATTAGCATCTTCATGGATCTCCTTGGCTTTTACAATATCCGCTGACATCGCACAAGCCTTGGCAACTGATAACAAGACCAACGTATCCGGTACGATACTCCTATGTCGCAATTCAGCATACATTTTTATTGCTTCCTTTGGGAATCCCTGCTTGGAATAAGCAGATATTAAGACTGTCCAGGTAGGTAAATCTGGTTCAGGAATTTTATCGAACAATTGCCGAGCACGCATTAAATCTCCAGACCTAGAGTATACCTTCAGGAACTTAAGACTCAAATGAGGTGGGAGGCTAGTAGTTAGTTTTGAAAGCATCTATACTTTCAGTTTTCTTCTTTAGGAAAATAGTTGGTTGATCAGTGATCTGGGTAGTGAAAGAATCTGCTTGTGGCTTGTGAACCCTCTTCGTTTTGATTGCTTTGCTGACAAAACTAAGAAAAAAGAAAAGAAATATCGATTAGCCAAAAGGCATAGATCAAAATCCCAATGTCTCCATGATTTCTCAGGCGGTGAAACAGTGTCAGTCGTGTCAACGATATTAACGGTATGGACCTCATCAACGACCTGCTGAGACCAGAAGCTTAAATAATTATAGGACGAATTACAATTTGTACCCTAAATGATTTAAGAATGTTTACTTTTTACTCTTAAATATTAGATTTTCTATATTGCACTCTCAATTTATTAAGAGTAGGTCTGTCAATGGATCAAATTCAGATTCTGATTCAAATCCGAATCCAATTACCCAGATATGGATTAATATTTTTTTACCGATAATCCGAATCTAAATTCGAATTCATTATCTTATATTTTTCACGTATTCGGATTTGGATATACCTATATTCAATCCGATTTATTTATACATTTTCTATATAAATATTAAAGAAATTAAGTGATTATTTAAAAAAAATTAGCTGAAATTTAGGTATAATTTGTTAAAATTTAGTTAATTAAGTTATTTGGATCTGATTTGAATTAGTCAGAATTCGATCCAACCCCGATCTGTTGACATGCCTAATTAAAAATGTTACAATATGACATTTTTCATTAGTTTTCGTTACTTATTCTGCTAATATCAATGGAGTGGTTTTTGACAAAATAAACAACGGAAGTTAATGAGAGGGTCATATTGCAAAATATTTTCATATATTGAGAGTGCAATGCGAAAAATCTAATATTTGTAAGTGCAAATTAAAAATTCTTAAATTTTTTGGATTTACAAATGAGAATCTCCCATAATTATATATGGGAATTCTATTTATTTTTTAGGAGGACTCCTGGTCGAATGATTCATAATATTCATATTGATTAGATTATGGTGATGATGATCAAGAAGGGTGTTGAATTAGGTTGATTATTTACCCCTTTTCTTGTTAAACTTTCGTGATAAGGCGAAGACTCCATTAAGGCATATAGAAAAAGATTTATGATATTGAATCTTATTTTGAATATTATGACTCAATTAAATGAGATCACTAGAAAATAGGATCATTTTATCAGTCATAATTTTTTTTGAGTTCTAACTTGACCCGAGTGAGGCATGACTGATGTTCTTGAGTCGTAACATAATTCCAATTGAGTCGCAACCTACTCTTACAAAACCATAACTTCCAATAGTGCGCTAAATCTGATCCCATGGCCATTTTCTACTCGAATCAGATATATGTCAACTATTCTTTCGAGTTCAGTAGTTGTTATCGTGACTTAAGTTGAGTTAGAATATGTTCCTAAGGGACAAAGATGACTAACTTTTAAGGAGTGTGAAAAATGATTGAATTTGAAACATCTGGATTATTAAAGATCAAACTCAATCACTGAAACACCCTTTAGGGTTTCTATTCAGTGCCATATATATTAATATCATTGCTATTGTACTTCTTCTTCTAATTTTCTTATTTTTTGTTATTTTTCTATGTGAGGTATTCAAACCTCTTGACCGGATCCTTGACCCACCCTATGAGAATCGTACATTAGTCTGCCTTTTTTATTTAAAAAAAAAAAGTTATATGCAAGAGAAAAGATAATATTTAAATTGAATGTGGGAATCAAAAAGACTTGCTTATCAATTACGCTCCACAATGCCTTAATGAATTTGATTAATGAGGAGAGATGATCATAAAAAAGGTGTAAAAACAATATAAAGAATTGAACCACTTCAATAAACAATGTATTGTGAAAATGGTTGGTTATGCTTCTGCCATGCAAGTTTCCATTAAAAATACAACTGCGTGACAATTCTTTTAACAACGTAAAATTATCTCGAATATATATTTTCGAATTTATTTAACAAAATATAAGTTTTTAGTACATATAATTATCTTTAAACATATACATTTGGTAAATTGAGCTAAGAATTAACTTTAAGATTATAACGTAAAAATCTATTCTTCGGAAAACCGCACTATTCATTTAGCATGTACGTATTATTTTGGATTTTTATATAAAAAAAAATATGGTGTAGACTGCTTAATAGTCAATTAATATTAGTATCTATTAAGGAGATGTGTGATCTGACTAAAATAAAAAGGATTTATAACGCGGGACATACTTTCTAATACATTTTTCTTAAATTTTTCTCATAATTAATAACTTATGATTAATTTAAACTGTGCACATTATTCATTTAAATAATCAAGAATATAATATTAGAAAATTTTAAAAAAATAATGCTGAAAGAGATTTCAATCCAAACATTAGTATGATTAATTCAGAATAACTCTCATATCATATCCCAACCATAGAATGCCGAATCTTACTAGATTCTCTTCTCCGTTTCTGTGTTGTATTTATTTCGGGTAAATTACAATTTATATCCTTAAAGTATACACCTAGTTTCAATTTCGTCCTTAAAGTTTCAATTGCAACAATCAAGTCTTTCGAGTTTTAATTTAGTCCTTACATCAAAATTCACAGTGTTCTGTGATTAACACATGATTTGGGTAAAGGGTTATATTTGTCTAGTGAAAAATTTGTTACTTATAGATTAGAAAATTTTATTTTATTTTATCTGATTTTGAGAAAAAAAGAAGATATAGAGTGAGAATTTGAAAGATATTATGAAATAAATAAAGAATATCGATTTATTTGAGAGATATAGTTTTTGTTGGACAAATATACCCTTATGAACAAGTTTTGTGATGTCTTTCTATTGAAACAAATTAATAAATTTGAATGGAAAGACTGAATTAAAACTCGTTTAAAACTTTAAGGATGCAATTATATTAATTAAAATTTCAGGGGCAGCAAAAATTACGTGCATATTTCAAGGGTATAAATTATAAATTACTGATAAATTTATTTAAAATGCACATTTTCTCTCTCTTGGATCAAAGTACCCCCAAAGGATGGTATTATTAACCCCAAATCACACTCGTTCACATCTCATTGTTGTCACGCGCTATTTAATTCTGTATTTTAATTAAGACCTTGAAGATCCTAGATGTTAATTTTTTTATTAGTGCGCCAATTTGAGACGAATTTCATACTATTTAAATTTAAAAATAAAATAATTAATCGATACGGATGATAAAGAAATTAGATTAATGTCATACACATAACACAAATATAAATATGATAAATCCATATAATTGTATTATACGAAAAGAATTAATTTTTATAAACCATAAGAACAATGGTTTTACAAATTCTTTCTAAGTATTCAAAATCTATTAATGTTATACATTATTTGGGATATGACACTACCCATAAGTACTCAATTCTAATAAATCTTAGGGGATGTAACTGGAATATTCACCTTTTTAAAACCTTTACCGAGCAATAGGAGTAGGTGTGTATATAAGTCGGGTTATCCACGAGTCTCATTACTCAGTCCAAAAAAAATATGCACGAAATCCGATAGATCGGATAGTTGGCTTACCCGAATTCGAGTCTAATATCCTTAAAAAGAGGGCTTGAGTTTGCCCCCAAACCCATTATCCGGTCCAAAGCCCAGCCCAGTAGTCTGCTCGAAAAAACCCGTTAAAACCCGGTCCAAGAGCCCGCCCGCCCACCTTTCATTTGAAAAAAAGTTATACTTTTAGACCATTGAATTTAAAACTTTGAAATAAGTCTCTCAATGTCGAAATTTAAAATTTTAAAAATTTAAATACTATAAATAATATATTATTTTCTTTTCTATGTATTAAACATACAAGTTTTAAAGGGTAGAGTAATGTAAATGATAGATAAATGAGTAGGTGTCAACCTAGTTAGGATGTATTCATTCTGTTGGATGTAGTTCATCCCCTAATCAAAAATAAAATTATTCATTATTTTATTTTTATCCATTCTAATTTTATTTTTGATTCAAAAATATAATTTACACAAATATTAAGTTACAAAATATTCATTATTTTTAAATGAAATTGTATATAAAAAAGTCCACGAGCATGCCTGCCCAATAGGCTTGCGGGTTGGGCTGCGGGTAGCCTATCCCTACCTAAAGCCCGACCGGCACCGATAACTCACTTGGGTAAGGGGTTGGACTTAAACTACCCAGACCCAACCTGATAAAAATTTTGCGGGTTTAACCCGACCCGGCCCATAGACACCCATAAATAGGAGTAAATATTAAGTATTACATTCAATAAAAAAAATCAAATATAGAAAGTGAATTTTAATTTTATACATAAAATAATTACTATATTATGTGATTGAGTAGCTATTAAATTTTATGAGATTCGTTTGTTCGCTTATTTTATTTTTATTAGGTGCTTACACTACGTAACAATAATATCGTTGTCAAATACTTTCTTTTATAGAAGGTGGACAGCTATGGTAAGACAGAAACTCGTATGCCACTTTCATTTAGAAAAAATATTCATCATAACACTGATATTATCTTAGTATCATTACGTAGTATCATCAATTAATAATGTGTATATAAATAAAAAAATAAATCCTACATAAATTAATAACTACATGTGTATGTAAATCAATGACTATTCACTCTTTTTTCACGTAAATAAATAACCATCCGAATAGAGTTCATTTTTTTATCTATTTAAAATTTTATTATCGATTAGTGACATCTAAATATTTTCTCATTTAAGTGGGACCCTATGATGTTGACGTGGCAAAAAAGGGCGGGTACTAGACTACATGTTTGCGCGTGCGTGAATTAGTTGGCCTCCTATTCCTCGTATTTCCATTTTCCCGTCACTAACGGAAAACTCTTTAGATACACAAAAGCCATCCGAAAAGTTTTCCGACCCTCCTTCATTTCCACCGTAACCTCTCGCCGTTTCTTTCCCATTTTCCCGAGAAAATCAATTTCTATTCACCATTCGGCAAAATAATGATAGAGCGTTACTGAATTCTAATCCATTCTTAAAATCCCGAAAATCAAGCTAATTCTTCTTCGATTCTTTTCCATTATTTTCCCCGATGAGAAACGTGGCATGGCGTATACGGAGAATTGAATGGAGATGACGACCCTATGCGAGGTGGGTTGTGCATGCGATCATAGGCGTAGAGAGAGAATTATAGAAAAGCAACAAGAAGGGTCTCGCATCGCATGCGAGGTAGATGGATGAATTGCCAGGGGCTTTGGGGACGAGTGCCAGCTTGGCTCTGCGATTGGGACAAGCTATCTTCTCTGTTGCTTCACTTCTCTTTATGTGTTTGGATGTTGAATTCTACAGTTATACCGCTTTTTGGTAATTCCGATCACTATCCCTTCATCAGTTCTCGATTGGGTTTTTTTGAATTGCTTCTCTTTTTGTTAATTTTGGAGACTCGGCTTATGGTTTTTACTCTAATTTTGTACTTATGATTGTTCATTGGATTTTGTTCTGCTCTCTGTAATTTGATTTTATTCTGTTAATTTAAACTAGAAAGCTCTCGTGATTATGTAATTGGGGCTTATTGCAGATTCTGTGATCAATTATTGCCTCGCCTACCTACAAATCCATTATAGTGGTTATCACGAGCCAAATGAAAATGTCATCATAAGAACTGTTCATGGAAAAAGTCAAATATAGTGAAGAATCTCACTAGTTTATATATAGATTGTCAGATGGATGGAGCAAAAAAGCCTTTTGACTACCCAACAGTGATACTTTCGAGGGGAGGTTTGAGATGGCAAAGTTGCGTAGAGAATAAAAGGCACTGAATGAATTCTGGGGGATAAGGGATTAGAATACCACAAGTTTCTCTTTTTGGAATTTCAATGGATGGAGCCATAGTAAGGCAGAAACTAAGTGATTTGACTGCCAGCTCGATGAAAGGCACTAAAGATTGATATAGCTTGGCCTGTTGATATACTAGCTCTTGTTGATCTTGCTTTCACAACTACAAAAATAGCAACTCCTAATCACAATTTTTTAGATATGGAGAAAATAGAGAACATAACTTTTTAATTTCATGTTATGTGCTGTCAGACTTCATGGCAGCAAGTATTACAGTTTTCATTGAAGTGCTAAAAGGATTAGGGAATGAAAGGTCTTGTTACCATTCAGTTGTGGGTGTGGACAGGTTTGTCAGAGTTGTTGGTTGGAAGGCAAGGGCAAAGATGTTAATTTCTAGAGCAACTTGCTCTTATGCCCCATATTCATCATGGGTTGCCTTTTGCAGAGTACTTGAGTGGGTTTTGTACTTTTTGGGCAAAATTAAGTGATGATGCTGTTACTTTTGGTTGATGAACTGATGAATGTTTGAGATAACTAGGTAAGGCTTTTTAATTATGTAAAATAACTACCTAGTATTAGTATCATTGTTAGAAAATCTAACTGCACATCCAAAGCAGAGTGTGCCTCCAGGGAAATTATGCTGAGTACTGTCCTTTATCCTTAAACTGGTTTAATCGGCAAGGTTGAGGTAAGGTCAAATGCGTTAAGAATTTCGGAGGCAAGGTGAAAATATGGCACCATGGGTGTGCACCATAATTGGCTATCAAGGCTGAGGATGTCAATTTTGATGATGACTATATTTATTATGTCATATTTATGCTGCCTTCTTGGAAGTTGTATCCTCTTCCTAAGGGCAATTTTGAGAAAGTCGGATTTGCTATGAATGCCCTATATCACAAGAGGAGGATTTTGATGAAAAGCATTAGAAACTATTAAGAGGATCAGATAGGCTGTTTGGTCACTTGTCTCTCTTAATTTCACTCTCTTAATTTTGGATGCTTACATTTTATGCATGGTACACTACACTTTAATTGCTTTTGGTTTAATGTTACTGATTGGTAAATGTTTCCTGTTCATAGTAGTGTTTTTCTAATTTCATATTCATAATTATTTACTCTTGCAAACTTTCATAGTTTTCTCTTGTCGGATTGCCCATTATTCTATAGTTATTGCATAGTTTTCTATTGTAGTTGTCATGTAGTACGATGATCGACTCCTGGACCAGATCATTTTATTACCAGTAGTAGTTAGATTTAAGAAAATAGGTTAGTCGTGACTCGTGTGTGATTTCGGGTGACTAATTTTTGCAGTATCCTTAGGTGGCGACATCTATAGAGTGATAATATTCTCATAATAATGAAATTGAATTCAAGTTGGTATTTATGAACATGGAATTCTCTGCATATTGTTACTGGATAATTTGATCAATTCCTGTTGCCCTGTGTGATTGCAGAAAAAGAAACTTGTGTACACTAGTTTACAGAATAGAATTAAGCTTATATAAGGGGATGAAGACAACATATTTGATTGTGCTTGTTGGTAGATACTAGAATTATGAAATCAACTTCTGCTTCATGACAACACAGTCTATACGTATGCTGAATGAACTTTAAAACACCGACTGCAGTGTTTGAGATAGCAGAAGTGCATTTGTAAAATCCTTAAAAGGGGAATTTACTTCTGATTTTAACCAAATGGACAAATGTTTGGGATCTAGGGAAGTATTTTTCATTTCATGCAAACCTGATCTTCGTTGTGACAATGAAGCTGCATCATATTCCTCATAGTGTGAAGAATATCTAGAAATCGGGATCTGGGAAGAGACCCAACTTGGACCATCATAAGCTTCCCATATAAAATGTTTTTCTGCTTGATAGCAACCTGTAAGTTTCATATGCTGTTTCTAAGCGTGCAACAGTTTTCATGTGTTTTTGTCTCAGTTAACAGGAATTTGATTCTATTCCACTGTTCTAACCGTTGGGCGATTTTTCTTATTATTTTTGCAGCTTCCTGGTAACCGTAATGGGTCTAGATATTCCATGGAGCTTGACATTGGCCCTGGTGGATGCATTCTCTGTCTTTGTCAAACGTCCATCTCCCCAATCAGGAATCATGTCAGTCGTTGTTATAGGAGATTGGGTACGTGCCCCACTCCCACATTCTCCTTCTCATTTTTGCTTTATATAAAACCTTGTGATATTTTCGCTTAATACTGACCGAAAAGTTATGTAACGCATTCCATCACAGGTTCTTTCATTTCTGACACTGGCTGCAGCCTGCTCGACGGCTAGTGTGGCAGATCTATTGATCACTTCAAGTGGCCCATTCTGCGTTGGAAAATTATGCAGCAGATATCAACTCTCTGCTGCTATGGCCTTCTTATCTTGGTTTCTGTCATTAGCCTCTTCTATCTTCAATCTTTGGCTTCTCCCATCTCTATAGACTATATATGTGTTCAATCAATGGTTTACTTTGAGAAATTTTGTTATCTCTGAATTTGATACTTCTACAGCGATAGTGTTCAAATGTACAGGTAATCCTGAATGATACCATGCAATTTGACAATAAAAGAGGGCAAAATGTTTGTACTCTACCGTTGTATCGGTTCGTTGTTATTTTATGTGAACTAAAAATCGATTGTTACAGTATTGTCCAGTCAAATAGTTGTTCTGGTTAAGGTTTCAACATAAATTCGAGACGTGATGGAAATAATAATAAATAAATAAAAAATGGTAAAGGTCTCAATACACTGATAGACATGGCCTCATTGAAATTTGCTCTGTATATTTTTCAACAATGTATGTTGTGTATCACAAAGATATAGGGAGATGAGAAGCAAACGAGGAAACTAATCAAAGTTACATGGAGTCAGAAAGAGAAATGTACGTGGGCCATGTTTGGTTCTGGGTATTAGGGGGTGGGTTTGGACTAAATTACTCCTTGGTTACTTAATACCTAGTTTTATGTCCCTTGTCCAATACTACAGTATTCAATAACACCGTGTCTACGTTGCAAATCAATCTCATGTGATTCGTGGTACAAAATCAATCCTAATCAATACTAAGTGACTTAATTGTTATATTTATAAATTAACCAAACAATTTTATAATAAAAAAATATTACTATCTTGGAACTAAAAATATTTTTAAATTATAAAACGATAAGATTTAATTTATTGCCATGATTTGCGAAATTAAGATATGATACAAAAATTCTCTCGTAATATCGCCTATTAAGAAAAAAAATAGAGAGAATCATTAGATTAATATTTTATGTCTTTAGTTATTTAAAAAAATACTGCACACGTAATAGATAAAAAAAGAGAAGGTGTGATTGAAAGGTAGAGGGAATGAAAATAAAGAGTTTGATTTGTGTTTTAATTTTAGATAAAGACAAAAGTATAGCTAGAGAAAGTATGTGTGTGTGTGAGAGAGAGAATGACCAGTGATATCTAATATATATTATTTTTTACACATTTTCAACATTATTATGTTTTTGCCAAATTTAATTTTGGGTGGCATTGGGCTGAATTTTTAGGCCTAAATCATTTAACTAATATTTTTTTGTTTGTTAAAAATTTAATTGAGTTTTTTTTTTTTTTGTTGAAATCAATTTTTATGGGTTTTAAATTTTTTATAAACCTATGAATTTGAGACTCTCTTTTGTAATTGGGGCCTAAAGTAGTGACGTTTATGTATGGGCCGGCCTTGTGTTTCCTCAGGCTTGCTCTAGTTGGGGTTTGTGAGCAACGCAGAGGAAGTGAGAGAAAGAGGGACTGGGAGAACGTGTCCATATCTGCAACCATGGCCGACGAAGACTACGAGATGGATGGAGCTCCGAGAGCGGAAGACTGGGGGGTTGATGAGTTGATCGTGGAACACTCATGGAAGAGACATGTTGGAGGTGATTCATGTACATTTACAATGCCTGATGAAATGCTTCTTGAAGGCAGCGGCGGTACGAGATCTTGTGGTCTAAAGCAAAAATAATAAATGAAGTTTTTTTTTTTTTTTTAGTTTTTTAAAATATAAAAGTTTTTATATTCAAGTTTTTGTTACTATATTTGAACTTGATCGTAAAAGAGAGAAATTATGACAATAAATTTGAACTCAAACTTTCAAACAAATTTATAAAATCCAAATGAAACCCAAAAAATTATATTATACATAAGTGGGTCCTATTAATTTTTTCAGTAGGACTCACTTATTTCACACTCATTCAAAGAATGATATGCATTTGAGTTTTAACTTTTAGATTATATAGTATTTTCCTAAACTTTTTTTGGAAGATTAAAGACTTGATTTTTCAAAAATTGAATTTTAGGATCTTTAAATTTCATGGGCTGAATTAGGTCCAATTTACTGTAAGTTAAAATCTTTTTTTGAATTTAAATCTAAATGTCTGAAAGTTCGATAGGATGACCCTTACATATAGATTATATTGCCCCCAATTTTTATGAAATACAAGATGCTCATTGAATGATAAGAAACTAATCTTCACTCCAATAATTTCAGGTATTCAAGAATTGTACGTTTTGCTCTAAATTAATCAGATTATTTTTTATTAATTTAATTTTTTTATTTAGGCTATTACTATACCCCTATAATTATAGGACTTTTTTTTTTTAAAATGGGGCCTAAAACACAGATTTTTTGGCACTCTTGTTTTGACTTGTTCATGTGCAAAATTGTTAATGGGCTAATATCATAACTATTGCAACTAAATTGACAAAAAATAAAAATAAAAAAATAAAAATAAAGGTTTTCTATTCCAACCATAACAAGTATGTTTTAAAGAAGATAGAGGTCTAGTAAACTTAAATTTGCCGAATTATTGTTTTACTCAGACAAGACGACCTATTTATTCCAAGTCTAACCCTTGTTTATAGAGATAAAAGTCATCCTTGTCATACTTAAATTAGGATTAAACACCTAACTATATATACCAATGGCCCCATGGAAAGAATTAACAATCTGAAAGAAAATAGTTTGCTTGGTTATCTTGGAGAAAGGTTCTTGTTTTTGCCATTGCATCCCATGGAAATCAAAGAAGCAGAATATCCACCATGGTTATTGCCATTGTTGGAAACCAAATTCTATGGCCGTTGCGTCAGCCATTACAAATTAGAGAAATATTTTTGTTACGATTGTAAGGAAGCTTTCTGTGAAAAGTGCGAGAAACACACTAGATCCCAAGATAGTCACCAAACTCTGCACGTATGTTTTTTTTCTTGAAAAATAAACACTTGTAATTGTTGTTCTTGTTGTTACTATTACTGTTATTATCGTTCTTGTTTTCTTCTTCTTCTTCTTTGTTGAGGGTCTTGTATGTTTTTTTTTATTTTCCTTCATGTTTTTGAAGCTATATAGAGCTTCTTGGTATCCTACAGTAGAAACTAAGGATGCAAAAGAATGGTTGGATATTTCAGACATTCAAACTTTTTCGATCAACAACCATGAAGTTGTGTATCTCAATCTAAGACCAAGGATTCGGAAGGAGAAGGAGAGTAATGGTCGCACTAACTTCTGTGAGACATGTCAACGGGTATTAAAGGATGAAGATAAGATTAGGTTTTGTTCCATTAGCTGCAAAGTAAGACTACTTTCTCTATTTTTTGTCCCGGTGGGGTAAGGGTGTTAATCAAGACGAGCTACTCTAGTTCGGCTTAGATAAGACTCAACTCGTTTCTAAACGAATTGAGTTTGAATAATTTTTTATGCTCGTTTAGAAAAACGAGCCTAAAAGGCTCGGTTCAAGTTCTAAACAAATCGAGCTTGAACAATTTTTTAGACTCGTTTAGAAAAACAAGCTCGAGCTAAAGCTCGACTCGATTAACACGCCTACATTTGGGTCTTATTATTTTTTTGAATTTTAATTAGGGTTTCAAAACTCACTCGAATTGGTTTGGCCTTGCAGATTAAAGGGAATGGTTTGGCCTTGCAGCAGATTAGAGGTGAGAAGAGGATTGCAGCAGCGGTAGACCCTTCCACAGATCTTCCCCCCAGGCGTAGGCGTAGAAAAGGAATACCCCAAAGAGCTCCTTTCTTTTAATAATAATATTATTTAGGATTAGTGGGTTGATTAAAGTTGACAAATTAAGTACAAGTAGAATTGCTCGTCTATTAAGCTTTGATATTTATGTTTGTATTGTATTTATCCATTAGCCTATGTGAGTGTATGTTTATAGTTAGAGAGTTAGAAATCAAAATTTTAGGTACTTCTTTTTCGACCCCTTGGAGTATTAATTTATTTTCAAATAAATGATTTTTATTTATACCCTTTTGAAATTTCCTACTCTTTTACTGTCTATATATCTTGTATGGTTTGTTAAATTTGTGTCGTTTGCACATAGACCTAGCTTTCAATTGATAGAATATCGATTTCTCAGTAATAAAACTTGCACATCTAGCTAGTTGTATTCATTTCAAAGTTGACTTTGAAAGCCCATATGCAACAACTCAAATCTTGAAAACAAAGATTGAATAATATTTGTTGGTAGATTACATGTGAGAATCCCAACTTGAAGTTGAAAAAATCATAATATATATATCTATATTACTTAAAAATATCAGCATTGTAAAAAAAAATTATTTTTTCATTATTTTATCCCTAATTATTATAATAAAGTCAGTTATACTCATCTATATACTTTCATCTAATTTTTTAACTTGTTTTGAACTCTTTTATAATGATTTCTAAATTATTTTGAACTCATTTATTTGTAGTATAATAATATACAATTTTCTATAACTATATGAAGAAGTAAAATCCTATATATGTTAAATTATTACACACATGTAGTGATTAGATTGAATTTCACGATCAAATTTATATTATATTTTATTTTTTGGTATACAATAATATAATAATATTATGAACAATCTAATCAATCTATTTAACAAAATAAAAATTAATAATTTTATAACATAATTAGGTGTGGAAATAGGGGTGTCCATGGGCCGGATTGTCCACGGGTCCCATTACCTGGCCCGAGAAAAATAGGCCGGATCATTCAAGAAAGGGCCTGGATTTACCTTTAAACCTATTACCCAGCCCAATAACCCACCCCACCCAGCCCAGCCCAGCCCGAACAGCCCACCCATTTTCCTTTGAAAAAAAATTGGACACATTAAATTTGAAATTTAAAAAAGTAGATAGGTGGATAGGTGTCAACTTAGTTGGGATGTGCTCATTCTATTGTGATATAGTTTCTCCCTTATTTATAAATAAAATTATTCATTTTTTATTTTTTGTCCATTTTGACTCTACTTTTAATTCTAAAATATAATTTATAAAAATATTAAGTTACTAAAATATTTCATTATTTCTAAATAAAGTTGTATATAAAAAACTCATCCGGTAAACCCGCCCACAGGGCCACCTAGTAAGCCCATAGGCCCGCGCTAAGTAGCTCGCCTAGTGAGTGATGGATTGGACTACAGGTAGCCTACTTTTACTCAAAGTCCGGTCCAACCCGCCCGATAACTCATCCGGGTAAGGGCTTGGGCCTCCCTTACCCAAACCTAGCCCAAAAAAAAATTCGTGGTTCGAGTAGAGACAAAAATATACATAAATAAATAACAGATTAGGTACTCAAAGGCTTATAGAATAAATTAATAATTAAATTTAGTAATAATTAAAATAAAAATTAATTATTTTGCACTTAATTTATTATTTAATTTAATTACATACATAATTCATATTTTTTATAAAAAAATATTATTTAAATTCATTTACATGCAACGAACGTCGTGTATTGCTAATATTCCTTAAATAATTTATTAGTGACCAAATCAAATATGAAACAAATTATAAGAGTTTTAATATATCATGAATAGATATATTATAAATATAATAGGAAACATAAAAATCAAATTGTATCTGAATATATTTGAATTACAGTATTTTATCCCTATAAATACAATTGAGTAATGATGTAATCACCAAATAACCAATTTTTTAGTGAATAATACATCAAAGATATACGATATACTAAAATAGGTACACTGTATCGAACTATGCTATATATGTGTTTTGTTTTATTGATTTTTCCATCTTGAATTCCTATCACCCAATTTATAATATTTTAGTATCAAAACCAACAATATTTATTTTAAAATATTTTTTAATTTTCATGTATAATAAGGAATGAGAAAAATAAAATAGAGCCCGACAGGTTACAGGGACTGTCCTGTATGGTGGGGTTCATAAATTCAACAACACATATAATTAATCATTTATACGTAAGCTGTTGTCGGGTTGTTGGGTTTATGGTTTTACTTGCCCCAACGACGGAGTTCTTCCACGTGTCTTTTTCAAACTAAATTTTATGATAGTTAATTATGTTGGAAATTATTTATTGTCCAATTATTCCAATTCCAATATACAATAAATTTTATTTTTACAATCTATGTTCAACTCTGTTAAAAATTAAATATTCGATCTGAAAATGTAACTAATCGAAATAATTTCACTTTGTTGAATTTTAAAAATCTATATTTAAATTTAAATTTAGTATTTAATCATAATTGATAATGTATTAAATCAACGAATAAAATCAAGTGGTATATTTAAGTGTCATCCCTGACTTCAAAAGTTAGACCCTTTTGAAGTTAATGTTGAGTTCCACTTTAAGTCCCAGAGGTGTTTCTCTTTTAGTTATGGCTCTCCCCTTCCCCAATGTTAAAAAAGCGAAGAAAAATTGGATCTGTGTGATCCCACATCGGAACTGAGGTGATCTTCAGTGATATATTTAACTGTTATCACTGACTTTAGAAAATTCGGTTCATTGAAAGTTAGTGTTGGTTTCACTTAACAACATCTCTAATAGTGTCACATATATATAAAATAGAGTATTTTTTTAAAAAGGAAAAATTTCAGTTATATCGTTTTTAGTTTATCATATTTTTAAAAACACTTTCTTTATTATCTAAAATATTACTGTCACCCCTTTTAGTCTACATTTAAACATCATTGACATTTCTTGTCGTTAAACCACTATTTTTATCAAAACAAATTCATCTAAAATATCAAAATTGCCATTTCATAAAATTTCAAAACAATCTTTCTACATAAAAATCGATTAAAATTTGAGCTAATTAAAATTTATATTTTTTAAATTGTTAAAATTCGTGTCAATTAAAATTCGATTCAAATTGATTAAAATTTATTTTTTACGTATTAAAATTTGAGTCAATTAAAATTTATATTTTTTTACGTATCAAAATTTCGACCGATTAAAATTCGATGCGAGTTGATTAACATTTGATTCTAGCAAATTAAAACACATAAGGGGTCTCATTGAAAATATGTCTATCTAGAGGAGGTATGAATGAAGTTTTTCCTAAAATATATCATTGACAGTTTAGTAAAATTGTATTTTAGTTAAGGTTTTTAATCTGATAGGGGGTGTCAGTGAAGATTCAAAAAATAGAAACGGTATCCTTAAAGATATAATAAATTAGAAAATGTGTGGCTGAAATTTTTTCTTTTAAAAATAAAAAGCATTTTTGACAAAAAGTTAAAATATATAGTAAATTTTTGTATACCACTCCCAATGTTTTTAACAATTGAGATATGTTTTATCCTGAATATCTTCAATGATAAGATAAATATGCCATTTTTCTGTTCCAAAAAAATAGAGTAGAGAATGAATTTAATAGCATCTCCAATAAGACCTCTATTCTCGCTCAGTTTCTCTATTATAGGGAGTTAACTCTTAAAATTTATTTTTCGATAGACACTCAATATTTAGAGAGTCATACTCACTCGTTACTCTATTAAATTTTCTTTTAAAAAAGATGCATGGTTGGAGATATTTTGACTCTGTAAATGTAGATAACCAAATAAAACTTTGCAAATATAAAGAATCAAATTACACTCTTTATTTTAAAAAATTTAAATAAAGAGTCAGATAAAATTTTAACGATTGATTTTCTAAAATAAAAAATTGAGTCGCAATAAAAATTTATTGGAGATGGGCCAAGTCTCCCGAGGTATTTCACCTGCAGCTATGACCCTGAAAAAATAAAATAAAATGAACCAATTTCACACAAATAACAATTTTCTTTCTCCGCAATGAATATATGAGGAAGTCCAAGCTCAGTCCCAATCTCCGGAATTTAATCATAACACGTGCGCAACTGTTGAAAGACACACAGTACTATTTATTAGACAACCTGTCACAAACAAACTTACAGGTTGGCAATCCCTGCACACTGCCCCATAAAAATATATATCAAACTTAGGGCGGTTAGTTGAACGAGTCCGAGTCGAATTCGAGTCGAGCTTTAAAAGCTTGTTTCTTAATCAAGCTTAAAAAATTGTTCAAGCTTGGCTCGTTTAGGAAACGAGCCGAGCCTGAACGAGCCAAAAACAAGTCGAGCCCGAGCCGAGCCCGAGTATTTGCACATAAACGAGTCGAGCCTGTCGAGTTTGAACCGAGCTTGTAGGACTTGTTTTCTAAACGAGCCTAAAAACTTGTTCAAGTTCGGGCTCGTTTAGAAAACGAGCCGAGCCTGAACGAGCCGAACCCGAGCCGAACTCAAGCCAAGCTCGAGTAGCTCAATTTGATTAACAGCCCTAATCAAACTAAACCCCTAATCATAAAATGAATTCTGACATGGCCTGCTGGCTTTATAATTCAAGATACAATACAACCTCCTAGGCTACGAACATTAATGGACCGGACCTTATCATAAAACTTGATCAATTAATAAATTGATTAAATTCATTCAAGTTAAATTTGTTCAAATATCATTACATAAGTGGGCCCTAGAATTGAAAAGCCTACAACCAGAGTAAATCTCCCTTTATAAATCCACCACCCTCGTCCCTCTCGCTCGGTCTCTCCATCCTGACATACACTATACCTCTTCTCTCTCTCTCTCTCTCTCTCTCTCTCTCTCAAACACACATCTGGGTGGCTTATCCATCTTTTTTACTGAGTCAACCAGAAGAGTTCGAATTGTATCGACTGTACAGAGATGGGTATATGCAGCTCTTGCGAGGCTACATCGGTGGCAACGGCCAAGCTGATATTACAAGATGGGAGACTACAAGAATTTTCATACCCAGTTAAAGTCTCGTATGTGTTACAAAAGAACCCAGCAAGTTTCATTTGTAACTCGGACGAAATGGAATTCGACGACGTCGTCTCAGCCATCAGCGACGACGAGGAGCTCCAACCGGGTCAGCTTTATTTTGCTTTGCCTTTGAGCCGGTTGAAACACCCCCTACAGGCGGAGGAAATGGCGGCATTGGCCGTGAAAGCGAGCTCTGCATTGACAAAGAGTGGCGGTGAGACATGTGGGTGTCACCGGAAAAGGTTGTCTACTGTGTTGGTTTCCGGCGAGAGGGCTGTTAGGCAGTCGAGACAAGTGGCTGATGCCAGTAGTGCTGGGTTAGGAAGAGGGAGTAGTGGTGGCCGTCGTGGTGGTGGAAGGAGACGGGGTTTTGAGGCTTTGTTGGGTGCAATACCAGAGTAGGGGTGATTTGGGGAAAATGCAAATTGTTGTTATCTTTGTAAATAACGGAATGATTTGAGGTTTATTTCAGAACTGCCCTAATTACTGGGTGCTTCGCAGCCGGCATTTTAGCTTTTCTCGTTGACCATTTTGGAGGCTTTATTACAATTTTACCCCTTGATTGATTGGTAACCTATAATGATTAATAAAAAAAAAAATCTTCTATTATAATAATTTATTTTAATTTAGCCACTTTCTTGAAAGTTAAAGTTAAATGTGATCTAAGGCAATACCTAAACCAAATTAATATTTAAAAAACTGCATCTAAATAATAGTTTAATATTTTCAAACTACGTAAAATGAACTTTTAATCTATTTATATATGTATATATATTTTGAATGGAATCATTATCAAAGTAAATATTCACATATTCTAATTCTATAATTCGTAGTAAAGTATGATCTAAGAGTTAACCAAAGTTGTATTTGATTATAACCGGCTTAATGGAATGGCTTTATTCGATCCCATCAAGATCAGACTTTGTTTGCTGCGTACGATAACTTCCATTTGTTTGAGAGCAGAGGCTGAGCTATAGGACTGGGTCTTGCTTCACGACTAAAGACAATAGAAAAGATAAAGACCATTGGGATGGTCTTCACTTTGATAGATATTTTTTTTTTTGGTCACTATTTTTGATAGTTACAAGGGATGGGGATGGGGATGGGGATGGGGATGGGGGCGTGGGCGGTGACGATCGAATCCACGACTTAATAGGATTGTGGTGATTATTAGTTCAACCGTTAATCCTCCAATTTGATAGACAGATAAAAAAGGACATACACACACAAACAATTTTTTTTTTTTTAACAAGTTGTTTGAAAAGTCCTCATCTTTGCAGCTTCGTTGTACCGAGCCTGATACAGGAACAAAGAATATATGTAAGAATCGATTATGATAGGCCCAGCTCAGATCAAACCCAGAATTATAAATCAAGTACAACTTAGAGGTTCAGTTTAAAAATACAGACTAGGCTCACCTCAAACATACATGTCAAGTCAACCACATGATGGGAGAAGTTAGATCAGGTCAGCCGCGCCATATTAAAAGAATCAGGTCAACCGTATTATGGTGAGAGACTCAATCCACAACTGACATGCGAAGAGATCTCTTTGGGACGCACACATTACCATCTCCACGGAACTGCACCCCCTGTTACGAGAATGACGCTATCTCTACGGAACTACTTCACCTGTTACAAGAATGACGCCTCAATATGTTAAGAGACGATTATAAATTGTAAGCCCCACCTACACAAATGGAGCATCTCTCACATATCAGTCACATCTGAGCATTTTACACTCATTGAACAATAAAATATTCAAGTCATCATAACCCTTCACAGTAGAGTAGGTCACTCAGACTGAACCACGTAAATTGTGTCTTACTTGTGTTGACTCTCAACATTTATTACTGCATTCAATATTTAACATGTGGTGCATAAACACATTTTGTGCATCATCAGATTATAAAATGTTAAAATTGACTTTAAACAACTTCATTTTATATAAACTTGATCACCAAATTAAATCATAACATTACTTTTATTTTATAGTAATTTTTAGTATGTCTTTCGTGCAGTAGTTTACTACATCTTGTACATTTCTTTGCAGCAATAAGCATGTAATATATACAAATTCTTGCATACGCTACAATATGGTCTCGTTTTCTACTCTTGAGGTATAATATTCACGTGCGAAAAATGTGTTATATCATGATGGTGTGTAAAATGCGACTGAGCAGAATATGTATGCTATGGTGATTTATCTGAGCGACGAGGCTCTTGGGATAATCGTGGCTACTTTTAGGGGAAAAGGATTGCACATGAGAGTTATACTGGTTCATCGGCTCAGGAGCTCGGCTAATCTACTCTTTAATAAAGTTTCTTGCTCTTGAGAATTATATTGAAGGTTAAGAAAGGATTACACAATCTTTATAACAATATTCTCATTGCCTACCTCTAAGTGAGGACATTGTACAGTATTTATAGCTTAGTTCCTAGTTTCATGGGGTCTAGGGCGAGATCTTCGCCTCCCTCTTGTAACGTTTTGCTTGATTTCAGTCTATACTTTAGGCGGTTGAGATTCTTGCGCCTAGATTGGTGTTCACCGCCATTGAGGGGGTGTCTAATGGTTGCCAGCTATTTTCTACTCTTGTTTGTTGAGACGCAAGTTGAGGGAGCTCGAGGTCTGAACCTCCGAGCTCGAGCTTTCTTGGCTGAGCTCCTTTCCTAATCTCGATGCCCAAGCTCAAACTTAGAATTTTTCTAGGTATCATCATATCATAAGTACTAAAACTTGAATAATACCTAACTTAAAATAAAAAAATTAGTTGAATATGTCAAAATGAAAATAGAGGAGAGAGAGGGGTATCGACACGTGTGTAGAGACTAGTGCAAGTAAGCTCACACAAGGGTCTGAGTTCTTATGTCGTACTCTATTATTGGCATGGACGACATCAATTCATTCGATTACTCTTCAAAATCCATCTACGCATTCCTAAAATTTGAGAGAGAATGATAAATCACTTCATGCAATCATTAGTGACCTAACACTTCTTCTATTTTGATGAAAACGATAAAATTTTATTAATCAGAAATATTCAAAAAAATGAGAGGCATACTATAGTTAGGCGTTTGTTCCAACCAAACTACACTACTATCTACTAAAAAAGTAAAACGAGTTAATTCATGAGCTATTTGATTTTTGGTACGCCGAGCTGTAGGAATCTCAAACCTGCTAAAACCTTTCGCTGCACTTTGAATATCATGTAAAATGGCACCCAAAGGGTCTAAATCCTCTTGGGAACTCTTGGATAGATGTTACAAAACTCAAATAAAATTTAAAATTATAATTCAAATGCATATCATCTCTTAGATGAGTGGATCCTATTAATTTTTTAGTAAAACCTCCTCATCCCACACTCATATAAAAAATTATATGTGTTTGGATTTTAATTTTTAAATTTTATTTAGATTATATAGCATTTTCCTCCGAAAATTCTTGTTGCTTAGCAAATTGGATAACTACCCTTGCCGCAATAGATTCCGCCGTCCTAACAGTTCTAATAAGTAGAGAAGATGAATGAAGTTGTATTCCACTTCAAAACATTTGATTTGCTTTTGACTTGTTTTCTACATGCACATCACTCTTATCAAGTCAACCAACCAACTACTTAAGCATCTCTTTAGTCTTGTAAATTAAGCTAATTTAGCTGGCACGCTCTAACTCTATAGTTACAGCCGGCCCCTTTTCAAATTCCTAACGTTGTACAATGAATTTAGTCTCACTACACATATTGTGAAAGCCAGCTATAGGAATCCAATGTGGCACCATAATTAAAGAGAGAAAGAAAGGATAAGCACGCAGCAGGATTATCAATGGATTACTCCGTGTTAGATTTGTGTTGTATTTAAACTGTTCGTGTTAAACATTACTTGATATATACTCTCGACCCCTATTTAGAATTATATATATATATCTGAGTGTCGTGTCAAATTTATACTGTATATAAGTTGTGTTTAACCAAAATCTACTTATTCTAATAAGTCTAAGTAATTCAATCGTTAACTACTTGAACATGCTAAAACTAAATCCAAATTTATTAATTCTATATCGAGTTCGTGTGTTGCATCTAAAATTGTGAATCCACAAGAAATAATTCTATTTTTTTTTAAATACTATCAAATAATGATGATACCCAAAACATGACTAAGGTTGAACTTGGACTTTTAGCTCGGACCTTCCAAGCTCGGATCATTCAGCTCATTATAGATAATCAGGGGGGTTCAGGTCGGCACCTCCTCCCCAGCAACTACACCCCCATAGGAACAGCGATGACAACATGCTTCCACCCAAGCGCCACGCATAAATCGTAATGGTCTCATATTTGGGTAAGGAAGTAGCAACCGCCTCAGCACTATCCATGACAATCACATAAAAGGCGCAACCGTTACAAGAAGAATGTAAGGAGCACACCGAGGCTCTGGCAAGGCCTCAGAAGGCTATAAATAAGATGCATATCCCACTCAATGAAGAACAAGAAACTAGCCTAAGCAAATACTCTGTGTAATCTTTCCCCCTCTATCAATAAAATCATCCTCAGGAGTAAGAGGCTCACTTGAGAGTGGATTAGTCAAGCTCCCGATCTGATGAATCACTATAAACTCTTTGTGTCCAATTTCCCATCTCTCTTGTTCAAGTCTTAAGAGCCTAGGAGTTCCGACAGAGTCATTCATTGACCCACTAATCCTTAAAGATCATAAGCTCTATTCAATTATGCCACACACACCATCAAATAAGAACAAGTTTAGGTAACTAACATACACGTGACAAACATGGGCTTAAAAATAGGTATGGTAAGTTTATCGTTTAGAATAGGAAACAAACTTTTCTTCAGTATATAATTATGGACTATAATGAAAGCCAACCAATCATCCATGATTATTCATGCAAGTTGAAGTTGGTGGTTCTCGGCTTCCTCAGGGTTGGTCCATTCAAAGTGCCCAACTAACAGACTTTCTACCACCAAAATTATAAACCAAAAGTTATTGCTTTTTTGCCCTGTCCATTCTTTTTATTAGCTGAGGATGAGAGAGAGAGAGAGAGAGAGAGAGAGAGAGAGAGAGAGAGAGAGAGAGAGAGAGAGAGAGAGAGAGAGATTCTTTCGAATAGAATTATTATATTATTTTGTTGTAATGTGACTTCATTAAGGTATAACCTAATTCAAAATAATTAAAATTTTTATATACTATTTAAATGTAATTCGTTCTCTGAGTTAAAAAAAAGTCCATTTCTATTTTCTTGAATTTAAGATTTTTTGTATTTTTGTAAATATGTGTGACGTTATATTACTGGTAATTAAGCCTATTATTAACAAATAAGTATCTAAACAATTCAAATACACTACCCAACACCTTTCCACCACCCATACCCAATACCCCCACCTTTCCACCACCCACAAAACCAGCCGGCCTTATCATATTATGTTCCCTATACATAGGTTTACTGCTTAGGTTCTTTATATTTAGGATAAATAATGTTTTAGGGAGGGGCTTTAAGATGCATTCCCTCAGTTTTTAGTTGATAGAATTTTGGATTATTTAATTAGATTTCAAAAGTTTTTTCAAATCATATTTTGACATGTGTAACTTATAAACTACCTATGACTTTTTCCACTAACTACCCTTCATATATTTATACTTATGTAAGAAATTATTTTTTACTTCCCAATAACTTTTCAAATATAAGAATGAGAAAGGAGAATGATGAAGAAAAAAATAACAAAAAATGATGAGTTATAAATACTATGCATCGAACGAGTGGGCACTAATTAGATCCTATTTAATTGTAAGTTTTAGTGAAATGCCCCATTTGATACGATATAAGTATACAAATATTCTAGAAATTAATGCAAAATCAAGAATTAGATCCTGCAGTTTTGAAGATCTTTCATCATGAAAATATCTATGACCCACTATGCAAATAAGTCACCCACCATTATATTGTCCGGGTCATTGTTTTTTTCAACCGATATTATTTTGCAATGCCACAATTTGTATGAAATTATCGTCATGCTCAACTTCTTCTATATAACATTTCGAACGTATTATTTGATAATCGTCCTGCGATGCCACATCAGATGTATTTAAATACCCTTAATCAATAGTTTGAAATCGATAGTCGATATCACAATTTTGAACTATGGGTAGAATGGGGACTTAGCTGCATTTTTGTGGCGACCACTGATAATGCAGAACAAGTAAGAACAAGCGATAGAATTGTTCCTTATCTAATAGAAAAAGTTCAATTATGACCCAAATACCTTTTTGTACCATGATGTGATGCGTTGTAGTAGTTGTATCATGCAGTATAATAAAGCTTACGAGAGGTTCCTACCATTGGATATGGAGGTCGGGAAAGATATACATCTTTACTACACATTACACATATCCGACCCTCCCACCCTCACAGTGGCAAACTTCTTTATCTACTCATTCTAAGCCTGTACCACACTATGAAGAATATATATTTTTCTTGGTTGAAATCTGAAGGGAAAAGTTTTAGTCAGAACTCCGTCTCACCATTACTATCAACAGACCTTTTAAAGTATCGATACGTTTCGCTACAGATAAAGGAGAATCGATCCAAAGAGATCACTTACGTTGCACTGAGACCAATTATATTCTCGATATTGAATGGATGGTGCATCATTTTCATTTGGATGGACCTTCTTTTTTCGAATAGTTTTAGTGCTCTTTTTTCTTCTGATTTAAGTCGTGGAGAGCCGTTCACTTTGGTGTATCTGGACTGTACTTATCCACCATCAAGCATCGTCCTCACTCATTTTCAAAGCATGTTTCTGTGAGTTTGAGGCTTGCTTGCCTTACCTTACAGTTAGCTTTCTTCGGATCCAACCGTGGGTCCCAACATTTTAGTCTCGATCTTTTTTATTAGA
This sequence comes from Ilex aquifolium, assembly GCA_951799425.1. Classification (NCBI taxonomy): domain Eukaryota; kingdom Viridiplantae; phylum Streptophyta; class Magnoliopsida; order Aquifoliales; family Aquifoliaceae; genus Ilex; species Ilex aquifolium. The sequence continues at coordinate 3,990,544 of OX637398.1, read as the reverse complement.
GTTAGAACTTAATTTGAGGACCTTATTTGAGAACCTAATGATGTGACTTCAATGTAACCATTGAATTAGTTGTGAGTTTCAATGTTATATGAGCCCATAACCAATCCAATGGTTGTACATCATTAAGTCCTAAAATTAGGTTCAAATAGTATTTCCCTTTTTATTATCTTTTTCACCGAACAAGTATTATACATCGAGACAATAGTATTTGCATTAACAATTAAATTAAGGGAAAATTTCATCCACACCCCTTCTAGTTAGGTCTAAATTTAATAACATTCTCTCTTGATTCTGAAACTTTATTGCACCCCTTTCTGATTTAAACTTTCAAATCAAAGACACTTCCTTAACGGTAATTTTTAACTTTGCCGGTATAAAAAATAACGGTTTGACTATAAATTTTTTGAAAATGTCAAAACTACAATTCCTTGTGTAAATATACTAAAATACCCTCAACCATTTTTCCATTATATATACCACACTTTTTGTTGTTTGTGAATGTCCAAAACGATTTGGGGTTATTGAAAGGCATAGGGCACTGAAGCCAGTCATTATTTTTCAACTCGTTCTCCACAGTGATCAATCACTACCTAAGTTGGTAAATTTTTTTTTCAGATTTGTAAATGTTTTTCGTGCAGATAGTTTTAATTTTTTTATGCAAATTATTTTTAAAAAAATTCACTGAAAACACTCATTAGACTTTTAAGTCATTAAGTCCATTTTACTAGAAGTTGTTGGGTAAAAGGTACACTTTTCAGTTTCCTATTTTCTTAGATTACATAAATCCCCTCTATGGTATGTTTTTTTGTTGTTTGTTATAAATTACAAGGTTGTAAATTTATTTTATAGTTAAAAATAATTTTTCTATAATAAAATTACAATCGATAAAATCAATGTCAAAATTTCATCAATTTCTAACTTCTCTGCTATTGTCTATCCTTCACAACGTCACCTGAACAATCTTCATACATCACCCTTCATATAAGATTTAAATATTATTTGATAAAATTTAATATTAATTAAATAAATTTGGTCTTAATATGATAAATTTAAATATTAATTTGATTTTAATTTGATAAAATTTAATATTAATTGAATAAATTTAAATGTTTTTTTAATAAAATTGAATGTTCATTTAGTGTTAAATTAAATAAGTGACATTAATTTGATAAGGTTAAATGTTAAATTAATAGAATTTAATATTCTATTTAATATATTAAATTTTAATTTAATAAAATTAAATATCAACTTGGTGTTGATTTGATGAAATTAAATAATAATTTAAAATTATTGAAATAATATTAATTTGATGAAATAAAATATTAAATTAATATAACTAAATGCTAATTTGATAAGATTAAATATCAGTTTGTGTTGATTTAATGAGATGAAATGTTAATTTAGTTTAAATTAATTAAAAGAAATTAATTTGATAAAATTAAATATTAAATTGATGAATCTAAAGATTAATATAATAGAACAAAAAAAGAGTGCATTGAAATTTCAAAATTAGGAGGGGATATTGTTAAAGATATGTCTATTTACAAAGGTGTCATTGAAGTTATATCTATTTATAGGGGGTGTCGTTGAAGTTATGTCTATTTATAAGGGGTGTCGTTGAAGTTATGTCTATTTACAAAATGTGTGGATAAAATTTATCCTATAAAACATTGAGGGGTATTTTTTATAAATTAACAATCACCATTAACGCCATAATCTGACAAACACAGACAAGGGGTGATAGTGAAATTTCAGAATTAGGAGGGGATGTCATTGAATTTAGACATAATTAAAAGGGGTGTGGATGAAATTTTCCTTCAAATTAAGCATACTAGATTGGTAGACAAAGCTCAGATGGGTAGTGAACTTCACAGCAAGCATATCAGAATCAAATACACTTCCCACTGCACGACAGGCCGGAATGCATATTACATTATACCCCAAAAGTACACAGAATGTAAGCCATGCCAAAGTGCCCCCATTTCTGGTTCCATAATCACTTCATTTTGTACAAAAGACCAAAAAAAAAAATGGAACCTCTATGTATGAATGCCAAAAAAGAGTCAAAATGACAATGCGAATCAGCTCAAGTGCTAGGAAACAACCCTGCAAGCAATCACTTCACCAGCTCCTTTGATATGAGATACCGGAAAGCAAAATTATGAGGAAGCCATTCAATGCTCTTGCGGGATTTCTCCAGCTGACATCTCTTAATGCTCTTCCTCAGAGATTCGGGTAAAGACTTTTGGAGCATCTCAATCACACCAGCTTGACACAACCCTGAATCCTTGGCATAGGACTCAACGATCTTTGGCAATAAGATCTTCTTGTTCTTCCGTACACCAAAGGTAGCCCGAATGTACTCTTCTTTTGCAGCTTCCAGCTCTTGAAATACTCTCTTGGGTGTGTAAACACGCACCTGAAAAAGAAGGAAAGCCAACCCAATTGGAGAAAAACCTTAGAAATAGACGTGATATTTACACCATGCATCTGGTTCTTCGTATGTCTCCTTCATTATTTTGATTTTGTGTTCCTCAGCCATTGTGTATTTGGTGGGTACATAGCCAAATTCAGGACAACACACACACACACATGTAAATATCATTGAGATGTAATCCAAACTAATAAATTGGAACTAGTAGTCCCGAGCACAATTGATGTTTTGGAGTTGTTCTTGCCAGTCACCTAACATATATCATTGTAAGGAAATCGAAAGCACAATGCAGACTTTGATTAAGGATTCAGATTGTGAGGAATGGATGTGATTCTTCATTAGTTTTTAGCAATTACAAAGAATTTCTGGTCACTCTGGGGATTCATCAATTTGGCCAATTCAAGAATGTTAACATGGTTATAAATAATCCTGTAAACTAAGGCTGCACAACAATGCAGCGCTTATGGCAGAAAAAAGGGGCAGCCTAGTGGACGAGGCTCCTGCCACTGAGGGGTCTAGGGCGGCTAGCGATAATGGTAGAAATTAAATGAAATATAAGATCATGAATAAGTACCGCAGGATCAGAATGGCTCCCCGAACAGAGGGAAAAGTGCAAAAGAGGTTCTGGATGCTTAATTGCATATGCTTGTCGTTCATCTCCTGCTTTAAATTTTGTTCTGGAAGAAAGTAACAAGCGGAGCCACTACAAACAAAAGCAAGCACTATGAGCACTACAAAAAACATGAAGTTAGTTTAAATCTACTGAAGTAAATAGAAACCATGAAACATCTGCTTGGTTTTGTCTCTAAATTGACTTCGACTACATTTTTTTTTTTATAAATGTTTGGCAAGGTGCTGGGAGGCAACTGGCAGGGAAGAGGGCAATGGAGCCAGCAGGAGGGATGAGTTTTGACAATTTTTAGAAGAAGAAACAAAGAAATGAAAATGCGAAAAGAATATCATCGATGCACTCAAATAGGCCCTCATTTGCGTCCAAGAAAAGGATTTCATGACTGGTAATAAGATTTAGGCCCAAAATCACATTACAGAACTCAGACCATATGGAATCCGGGGTATAACTGCTCATATAAAAGATGTCAACGGTTGTATCAAATGATTCTGACAGATAATACACACTCTGGAAAAACAACGCATAGCATCTACCTGTCCAGGGCGAGACATTCGGCATCCTAGAACAGAGCTCTGTATTACATCTGCACTTACTACATGACCGCCAATATTGTACGCAGCCTGGATAGAATTGAAGTGTAAGGAAATAATCCTCAAAATGAATTACTTCAAAGACAAACCAATAAGGTACTCCTTACCTTTAAGAGTAGAAATACTCTCTTCACATTGTTCTTTGGTATTCCATGAGCCAAAAATGCCTGTTAAACAAAAGCTAAATGTTATTGGCTCATATCAGAGGTGGAACTGCTTAAAGGAGATAATGCCGCTATATTCAAGTATCTATCTGTGAATATCATTACATGCATCACCAACGCATTGTGTATGTTGATCCAGAATGCTAGCTTTTCCTCGTGTTTCAGCATCCTGGGATCTATTTCTTCAAGCCGTGAAATAAGTAACCTACAAGGTAGTAATCATGAGCAAAATCACTCCAAAGTACAGGTTCCAAAGGAAATTGATATGCTTGAGTTGCCTTATATCATCATAGCTAGTATAGCACCACTCACCACAAAAGCTCACCTGAAAGTTTGTAACATGTGTTCAATATCACCCAATTTCTGACTATCTCTATATAAACATTGCACTTCAACCATTGTGCTGTATGGTCCACTGAACTCCTTCAGCCCTTCAACATGGAAAGGGTTATCTAACCGCATGTCAAAAGATGAATCTTTCCTAAAGCCTGGACTCCACATATCATACTGATCTTTTGGAGAAAAAGCACTTGCTGATGACAAAGATGACGTAGGAGATGAGAGGTCATGATTCGTGCGAGGGGGATCAGCAAGCTTGCAATAGATGGCTGACATACACTTCACCATTTCCTCAGAAAGCTTATTTGGAGTCTCTGGAAGATGATCAGAAATACGAGTACCAAGATGCTCTGCCAGACTGATTACATTTGAAGTGGCATTCTGCGCAAACTGTATAGAAGCCATCAAAAGTCAAGACCCATAGAAGCCATTTGTAGTTCTAAATTTACAATGAACTAAACTCCTATAAAATTATTTTTCCCATAATCAACAATTCCAAAGGGAATGCCGAAAATAGAGCTCGAAATAACAATATAGAGACACAGCATCATAACTATATTGCCCCCCCCCCCCCCCCCCCCCCCCCCCCCCACAAAAAAAAAATAAAAACCAAAAGCAAAAAAAAGCGGTAAATAATTGGTCAACCAAATGAAAAGGAAAAACAACACAAGGTAACACCTTTCATGTAGTGATATGGCAAGTTGTGACTGGTAATCGTAAAGCAGTCAAATCCATCTGTAGCAGTTCTAATATTATGTGATATAATTCAAGTTACCTCCATCATAGACAAAGGTTGGGAATGACATGATCGCACAGCTTTACCCATGGACTCTGCTGGAGGAGAAGTTCTATTTGTAAGAGCTGAACACTGAGATATTGAGGATTGACATCGAAGAACGCCAGCATCTAGTAGCTTCTCTTTGTTCCCTGCACCATTGGACTGCTTCAACTGATTGGGAAGGGACCGAAAATCAGCTTGAACTGCCGCATTTCCCCTTTTTAAAGTTATATGGGGTCTTGAGACTTCTAGATGCTTCTCTTTTGGGGCAGACAAAGGTGAACTTAACTTTTCACCTTTTGTAGATGGAGGTAGAGGGGAAATTTGTGGATCAAATGCTCTCCGGTACAATGAGAGGAGATATTGCTCCAAATGCCCAACTTCCAGCTCTAGTACTGAGATTTCTCTAATTAGTTCTGTGGCCGGCTGGGTTCAAACACAAGACATTTTTTCAATGCAACGACCAAGATATGGTGTGGATAAGGCAAAATAATAACAGTAGTGATAGCAGCTAACGCCAGAATCTATGATACATTAAAACTTACTTCTTCAATATACTAGTATATGTCAGACAGGTACAAGATGAAAACAGACAGTCTCGTTCACTATAGGATAACAAGTAAAAAAAATTCTACGCAGAAATTTTTGTTATAGACTTCAGACCATAAAGATATGATAAAAAAGAAAGGAGCGCCCGAAAAGCTAATCATAGGTTCTTCTCTCCATCGGAACAATAACGCCATTATGCTCATTACCAAACTTGTTGAAAAGATAAAATATAACCAAGGTATATCTTTTTTATCAGAGGTTGAATCGATCATCAAAAAAAGAATTAGGCCAAAAATTAGGATACATTCTAGGAAAATAAAACTTCCATCAAAGATAAACAAATGAAAGGCTATCATAAAAATTCTCGTAGAATCAAGAATGAAATTTTCATTCTGTACATACCTCATGAATTAGTAACTGCATCCAATTTCCAAAAAAATTCCATTTGTTTCGTACTTTCCATTTGGAATAATTTCAAATAAAAAAAGGGACCATAATGTGTTTCCGCCATAACGGAAAAAAAAAAAGAATCAGTTACCTTAGGCATTGAGATTTCATTTGTGATATCATGCGAGGAAGACCTATAACCCAATGCTTTTTCTAAAGCACAGCGTACCCCAACTTGGTCATGTAATCTTTTCTCAAGCTGCAGTATCTGCATAGAAGATAAACTAGAAATCATCAAATAATGTTTTCATGAAGAGCCCTCCCACAATTCATAGTACAAGAACAAGAAGTAGTTCAAGCCATTGAGTTGATTTAGGCTTTGAAAATTTTTATTTTCTTTTTCTGGGTTTGAAATCATTTTATCACGATTTTGGATCTACCTGTTTAGTTATTTACATTTTGCTTTGCATATTCTGGACCTAAATGTAACGGGAGCTTCCAAAAAATTTGTGCCTAGATCTGATGTGCTTATTAATGTACCTCTTGTCTTAAAGCATTTTGGGCCACAGCTTTTGGCGATTGTGCCTTCTTGGTCTTGACACAGTCCTTCAAGTTCTCCATATCCTGGTACCAAAACAAAGAGCATGAGATCTATCTTTAGGTATCCTATTGTCCAAAACTGATTCATTCAATCTGAGAGCTCTTATGATCAAAAAAGAAAAAAAAAAAAACTGAGAGCTCTGTGTGCATCATCTAGAATGGCATTTCATCTCATTTATCAAGGTGAAATCAAGAATGCAAAGACAAAAAAATTAGAGATCATCATAGCAAAGTGGTGGACAGTCTAGATAAAAGTAAGTAATCATGCAAGTTACAAGACAACCACGCCGTGATGTTGTGAGCTCCCTTCTTTCCTTTTCTTTTAACTTCTCCTTTTTTACTTTTATTAGTTATTATTGCCCTTAGAGTTGACACTTTCACACCGAATAGTCCCTAGAATCACAAAAACAAAAGGGCAGAAAAAAGTGTTCTTACCAATTTTAAACGGTGAGAAGCTTGAAGAGAATGATCCAAGAGATTTTCCTTGAATCCTCGCTTATCAGAAAAGCTGCCATTGCAAAGCCAAGTCATAAAATAATCAGAAATTAACCGAACAAGAAAGATTGAAACTTTTCATTGCATCTCTGGCCACTTCACATCTATATTCAAGCTTTATAACATAATTTATGTACCCTAGAATTATTACAAGAAATAAGATCCAAGTTGACACTATTAGAATTCATTTCCTGAGACTTTACCTGGGTATATTGAAACCAACAGCCCTTGTTATCCAACTAACTACTAAAATTATCAAAAGATATAGAACTTGCAGAATAAAATAAATGGCCTTGTTATCCAACTAACTACTAACATTATCAAAAGATATATAACTTGCACAATAAAATAAATAAATAAATAAATAATATATATACAGAGTGAGAGAGAGAGAGATTATAAGCAAAAAAAAAAGCCTTTATAATCAAGGCCTGAAAGTCCAAATTCAAGAGTTAATCAATGATTTACTTCGATGGCGAGTAATGATTCAATGCAACTAGGAAATAGCACCCCAAGAGACTACCAAGTCCGTAGATATCCCTTGTTAGGATTGTCATTAACAAAATTGATTATGGCTTGATGAGAAAACTCTACTTTCCACTTTCCCAAAAAACCCATTTCAGAAGTCTTTCGAGTCCAAGAAACCCATCAACTAGCAAATGCCAAATACTGAACAGAGAAAGGTTTAGAATCAAATGGCTACCTCTTCGAACGCTTGTGGCTAGAAGTTTCTCCCAATCCAAGCGTAGTGTCATAGCCTTCAAAACCCATCTATGTAAATCAATACCAAAACACAGCTATTTTCAGAAACTTTTCCCACCCGAATGTACAGAGAAAAACGTACAAGGATACACAGAAAACAGAGCAGAAAACACTTACAATCACACTCTCTCCTTAAGCAAACAAGTGAGTACCCAGATGGGATGTTTGGAAGATGAACCAGACCACTAGTCCAAAATGATCTGAGCGACCAAATGGGTCCTCAAAAACCTCTGCTTGGAATCAAAAACTCCACTTGTCTTCTTGCATTGCAACACCTGTACTGGTGATCACTTGATAGCTTGTGTTGAGCAGAGTCTGAACAAAACAGAGCTCATGTGCATACGATAAACCCACAAAAACGGCTAAGAAAAGGTGACCCTTTTGACCAGCTTGCCTTCACTGTGAAGAGACTCGCCCAAATCTGTTAGCTTTTGGGCTTTGGAGGAGCTTTTGGCGTTAAAAGAAGTAAAAACACTTTTACACTTTCTGGGTTTTGTAGTTGGAAGAAATTCTGTGGTAGACGTCAAAGAGTAGATAAATTTACTCAACCAGAGGACAATTTCAAGCAGACGACTAATGAGGGGTTTAATAGTTTATTAAGATGTGAACAATTTCAACCCAATCCCCACATTCTCTTCTCTTGTTGGCAAGCAAGTGGGAGTGGGTGAGCGTTCCTTACACCTTTGTCCCATAGCGCCAGTCCTCCATGTAGCTTGCAGAGGTAGTGTGCCCCTATTTGAAGATCACCATGTGACACATACTGTCTGATAATTACCCATAAACTATCTGCAAAAGGTAATTTTATCCACTAGGCCTTTCTAACTTTTTTATTTTTTTCAATGTATTTAGATTAATTTACGTTCATCTCGATTAATTTTTTTCTAATTTAATCAAAAACATGTTATCCTCGGACTAGAATATTCATGAGTGATTTATTCCTCCTCACCTGATCATAAGAAATGTCACGATTGAAATTCAGAACATCTGAACTTACTGTTTGTCTATGTTATCATTTAATTTACCTAATTTAGTTCAAGACTTTTTAAACTTTTGGTGCAATATTTGTCGAGTTTAATTTAGATTTTTTTTTTGTTAGTCACTACTCCAAGGAAGAATCCATGAATTTTGCATTTATGATCATAAGGTCCAACAGTCAAAAAATTCAACATTAGGTTTAACAAAAATAAAAAGTCAAAAAAATTGGGAGAGAAAAAAGGTAAATAGGGCAGCATCTCTAGGGTCACTGGCGTCAAAACTAGGATTTCAAGCCAAGAATACCAAGGGGAATAAACATTAAAATGTACCACACTAGTGTGGTAAAGTAGTTGTTTCTTTTTTATCCATTCAGATTCGTGACAAAACTGCCTAATGAACTCAAAAACTGTTAGAATTATCTTCACCTATTTTTTCATTGTAGTGCATTGAATTTTAATTATTTTCTCCTTTTTAAACTTATGTGGATTAGTCGAGCAATGACCGAGATACAAACCATACACATCTTAAGTTCGAGTCTTAAAATTTACATAAAATTCATGTTAAAAACAACACGAGATTTACGAGTGATTGATCCATCCAAAGATTTATACGGTTGAGACTATTTTTCATCACAAAAAACAAAATCTTTTTTATTTTATCTTATACAAAGTAGCAAAATCTCTATTTCAGTAGGCGAGTTAAGGTTTTCTTTGTACACCATATTTTTTATACCACCTGATATGACATAATCAGAGTCATTGAATATTTAATATAGTTATTACCTGTGCCTGAAGGCACAGAGTAAAAAAAATGGTAAACAATAAACATATTTGTATTCATATCCAAAATCAAATCACAAACATAGAGGAGAGATAAATGAATTTAAGTATCGGTTGTAGTGGAGGTGAGAAGTGGTGGTGGTAGAAGACGGTGATGATTGTGGTGGGTGGTAATGACCGTGGTGGTGGTGGCGGTGATGGTGGTGGTGGCGGCGGCGATGGTGGTGGTGGTGGTGGCGGTGATGGTGGTGGTGGCGGCGGCGATGGTGGTGGTGGTGGTGGCGCTAGCGACGGCGACGGCGGTGGTGGTGGTGGTAGAGATAGTAGTGGAGCGGTTTTAAACACAAATTTTTTTTTTTAAAGTACTTATGATAAATAATTAGAGAAGTACTTTTAAAAAGTCACTCCAAACACACCCTTAGGAACCTATTTTTCCTATTAAATTTAGGGTGTTAATATTAACCGTTAGATTAACTTTAAAGTAAAATTTAAAACGATCTGAAACCGCGAAAAGTAAATTATTTTGTTTATCTTTTGAAATTTGAATTGTAAACTACTTTATTATATAGACTATTTATTTTCTGTGCCTGAAGGCACAGTGTAATAAAAAATGGTAAACAATAAATATATTTGTATTTATATCCAAAATCAAATCACAAACATAGAGAAGAGATAAAAGAATTTAAGCATCGGTTTGTAGTGGAGGTGAGGTAATGGTGAGGCGGTTACAAACACTGTTATTTTTTTTAAAGTACTTATGATAAATAATTTCTAGAAGTACTTTTAAAAAATCACTCCAAACACACCCTTAGGGGCCTATTTTTCCTATTAAATTTAGGGTGTTAATATTAACCGTTAGATTTACTTTAAAGTAAAATTTAAAACAATCTCAACCGCGAATAGCAAAAGTCATTTTGTTTATCTTTTGAGATTTGAATTGTAAGCTACTTTATTATATAGATATTATGCAAAACTTACTAATCTAGCAGTTTATGTTGAGGTCGTGCACAAAATTGATATAAAAAGACGGTGTCCATAGCATTGTTGTTCCGAATAAACGCACCCAAATGTTTCGAATAATGACAGACAGAAAATCGAAATTGGTTATTGTCAATATGTAAGTTAACAGAACTTTCCTAGGCTAAGAGAAAGGCAGAGTGAGCCACCTCAAAAGGGATGAAAGTTGAAAGGTGAGTGTTGACAGGAAACATTGGATGCTTGAAAGGAAACGAGGTTTTGTGTGTTTTCTCTTTGTCTAATCTCACTTTGAAGGTTATATGAGAATGGTAGATACCCCACGCCACGTTGTCCTTGAGTATCAAAGAGACTAACGTTTGTCACAGAATCCTCCAAATAAAATAAAACATATTTATGGTCCTTGACCTTTTCCAAGATCGATACAAAGGAAAAGGATGTATGTAGCAAGGCTGTCAGCCCTCCCTTTGTCGCCATGTAGAGACCTACTCAGATAAAAAGCTTCCTTTACTCAGGCTACAAATGAATGAACCTGTGTGTGTGTGTGTGTGTGAGAGAGAGAGAGAGAGAGAGAGAGAGAGAGAGAGGGGAAAGGTCATCTTGGTCATGAGTTATTGGTTGATGTCTTCTTTTTTTTTCCCTTTTTTGTTCTCCAAATGGTAATATGTGGTATGCTTGTAACTTTAGACTTGTAAGAAACTTTTATAATGTGTTTGGTTTGATGGAAAGTTGGGTGGATGAAAATAAGGGAAAGAAAATGGGATGAAAAAAAAGACTTTTTATTATTTGGTTACAAAGGAAAATAGGAGAGAAAGAAAATTTGGAGGGAAAGTATTTTCCTCTAGCCCATTATTTTTTTTGCCTCTCAAAAGTGGGAGGAAAGTGAGATGAAAATTGAAGACAATTTATTTTTTAAACAAATCAATTTTTTTGCCCTTAAATATACTTCAACACATTTTTCAAGAAACACTTCTAAATATGCTATTACATATATTTTTCCTATGTATTATTTTTTGGTATACATATCTATATTTATTTGTTTATTTATTTTTATAACTAATTAGATTGACGCTGAATCTTGGAAAAAGTATTTATAATAAAAAAATATTTTTATATAGAAAAGTATAATGGTAAATTAAGTACATGCATATTTTCTTTAATTCCATTTTTCTTCCAATACCAAACAATAGAAAATTAATTCTTATAACTTTTCATCTATCGTACCAAAGAAAATTTTCTCTAAGGATGAAAAGTCTATTCCTCACATTTTTTTATCCTTTCAATTTTTCATCTTTCCCTATTAAACAAAACATTAGTGTTATAACCACCTTTTTTCTATTATCACTATCTTTGACAATTGAAAATATAATTCTTCATTTTGGGGTTTAAGAGAAAGAGAGAAATGGCCTTTTTAGGTTCATATGATAGTTTAAGCTTACTCATCAGGATGATGCAGAAAGCTCTATAATGTGGGTTTGAGAGAGAGAGAGAGAGAGAGAGAGAGAGAAGTAGGTAATGAAACTTGTAGTCCTGTAATGGACAAGTAACTTCTATTTTATCTTATTATCAATTTTTAAATGAGTAATTCACATGGGATAGTTTCTGATGTCAAACTTAAAGATTCTCATGAAGTTTCATGTAAATAATAATATGATATTGAAGTAAGTGAAGGACCATTTTTCAAATGAAACTGACAGACATGCTTTGTGGTTTCATGAATAATTGAGCTGCATTAATGATATTCTTTTATTTGCAGATTACAAAACAATGACATCCTCCTATATTACCTATAGGGCACACAGATTTCCATGTTACTGAGATTTTTCTCGAAAATTAATTTATATTGTTCCTAAACACTAGATTAGTTCAGATTCCCCAATGTCTCTCTGATTTTAAATTGGAAAAAAAAATATTGGTTCTTGAGCTGTACTTTATTTTATATATGAAATCTGCTAAATTGTCAAACAATATGGGGATCTAATTGTAATTTAATGTGCTCCAAAATAATGCTACACTTCCTATGAATTGAGACGGTCGAGAGTGTCTAGATCAGTTTATGCATATTTCGACTACTCCCCTTCTCGGTTTGGTCAAATGTAGGCTATCCACGTCAAAATTAAGATATTCATGGAAAAAAAAATTCTTAATGACCTGATCTCACGAAATTGCCGAAATTTGAATTCAGGATGTACAACTCAGCTTTATTAGGTTATGCATGAGCTGACAGACAGCTGCTGCTGCATTGCCAGTTTTTCCAAAAATCAAACACAAAATTCAATCTACAAGTAGAAAAAGACAAATATATATGAACTAAATATGCAAAAATTGAAACTCATTATAGGGAAGCTTCTCATTACTTAAATATATATATTTGAAAAAAATTTGATATTTTTTTGAATTACTGTGATTTTTTCAAGAAAAAAAAACACGATAAAATAACTAAACTTACTTGAGTTTCTTTTTTTTTTTTTTGACAATTTTCCTCAAAAATTATGAAATCATTTAATGGGTCATAAAGGATATCATTAACGCCCGATAAGACTCAATATAAATTTAACTATAAATTATTAAATTTGATAAAAAAAACATAATTAACAATGCCAAATAAAAATTTAGAACAAAACACGGTTGAAGACATTCTGGTAAACCTTCATGTTTAAGTTTAACTATCCATTGTTTTATGTTAGGTTTCATTAACTACTGACCACCGTCACTGGAAAAATCTATCAGTTTGAAGTGTTGCTTAGCAATGAAAAGGTGCGGTGCCCAAATCATATTCACTAGTTCCAAAATGGAATCAGAATCATTTTTTTTTTCTTCTGTGTCTGTGACTGCTGAGCATTGTGCCTCGAGTTGGCAAACACATATCATTTCTTAAAAAAATCCCTTGGAAAAGAGAGAGAGAGAGAGTGTAAACATAGACAGACAGATAAAGAGAAGATCAATAGGAATCGGGAGAAGGGTTTTGAGAGTTTCGGGAAGGTGTAGAATCCCCACATGTTGACAGAAAAAGTGAACTTTCCAAAGGCTTTTGGACAAGTGAGTCAATGCCAATGATATATGGATATATAGATGCAAAAAGGCGTCTCTCCCCCCAATGCCTCTCTCTCTCTCTCTCTCAATGTGACTATGTGAGGACCTTCAGGTAGTTCTGGTTCAAAACATTGGGGTAGCGCATGTTTTTTCAAAGCATTTGTCATTTCAGGGTATGCCATCAAAATTAAACTGATATAATTCTACAAATAAGGCTGATAATCATGCCAAATTACTCGAATTCGGCTCCTATAAGACTTGACTCGAACTTAATTCGTGTTATAAACGAGCCGGGTTTGAATAATTTTTTTCGGACTTGGTTCGACTTATTTTTTAAACGAATCAAGGTTGAACAATTTTTTAAACTCGTTTAGAAAAACGAGCTCGACAAACTCGACTCGAGCTCGTAAAATTCAGTTCGATTATCAGTCCTATGTATAAACAAACTTTTTGCAGTGTGAGTGACAAGAACAACACCATTGATAGTTGCATGGAGCTTGAAATTTCGTATGAAAAATCATGTATCACTCATTTGTACGTGACATTCGAGTATAAAATTAAAACTATTCCTTAGTAACTTGTATACTTGTAAAATGATCTTAATATTGCAACTAGGACCGAAAATTCTTAATATAATCCACCAATTAGCTTTGCAGACATGATTTGCCAATCAACTAATTTTTTCTCCGGCCTAGGCTTGGGCTTTGTAAAATGCAGCCAATCTTTGGGCCAGCAAGAGTTTGGACCCAATAAGACACTCGTTGAGTCTATTGACCCAACAGTCCTAATAATTGTACCGACTGCCAAAAAATCCAATGATTAACATGCCTTTGTCTGTGGACTCAGCCAGCCCATAAGACCCTTTTGCGAATCTATCAGATTTGCACTTTCAGTTACTGGGATTGGACTGGATCTAATATGGAAGTAAGTCAGGCCCAAAACATAGAAGAAGCTCGCTCTGCAGCCCAATTTCCCTACTTTAGGTTGTATTGCACAAATCACTACGCCCAGTTGGCAACGTAGCTCATCTTCATCATTGCGAAAATCGAAACCACCGAATCCCTAAAAATGTCAAAACTATTGAAATAAATAAAATTATAATTTAATATAATTAATTCAGTATCAATTAAAAAACTTTGAGATCAATAACCACTAATTGAAATGTCTCAATCAATCGACCTTATTAGGTGACAACTAAGACCTATTATATAATCCAAGAATATACTAGCCAATTTTAATATGATATTTAATTAAATTCTGCCAAATTAAAACTGAAATTCTACTCATTTTTTATGCTAGAAAAACCACAATTTATACAATCTGATCATATAATTTATTTAAAAAATAGACATCTCTTAATATTTTTTTAAACGAGTTTGTCATGCTGTAATAAAATTATTCATATTCGAATATATTTTTTATCCGTGTGGTATAATTGTATCATTTTTAAATTTATTTCTAGAATTATACAATACTAACTAATTTCCTGTTAAATCATATTAACAATCATCGGTCTAACTATTTTTTGCATGAAGTACCATGAATTTTTCTACGCGTAACCCCTAATTTTAGACCTACACCACGTTAGGGGGCCTTGTAGAAGTGGCCATCGCCCTTAGAGAATAATTTAGATGTTGAATACCTTCACCACCAGTCCCCCCATTGGCATTAAGGTTAGGGTTTTTATTCCTGCGTAACCAGAGCCAGACCACTTCCTTCGTAGTTCGTACCCTACCCAGTACTGTGTACCCCCACTACGTCCAAATATTACTCTCTTTCTCTCTCTCTCTCTAGACTTTTAATTCGATTTTCCATTGGACCGAGGACAAGCCCACTCACCCATATTCATCGAAACCAAAAATCTGGTCACTTCTCACATCATTCCTTTATTTCCAAAACCAATATAACACAATATATATTCACATATATCTATAGTGAAAGAAAATAAAAGCACCACCAATTGTACCAACAACCACCATTGGAAAAGGTCATCTTCACTGCAGAGGTACATACATTATCACCGTCTCTCCATATCTGTAACCTTCCTTAGCCATGCCATTGCTTATTATACAAATTTGATTCTATACATAACTTTATGTACTCATATTCATGTGACCTAGCTCCCCCCCCTCCCCACCCCCCCTACCCCCGAAGAAAGTTAGATAAACACCCACTAGTAATCAATCAAGAAAAATAACATCCATTGACCGGATGTTCTACTTAATTCCATCCAGGTGATGTTTAGGGTACTGATGATTGTGATTTGGTACATGGGTCAAGAATTAGGGATTGTTGATTTGGACCCACCATTTTGTTTCTAGCCATAAATCATAATTAGTCTAGATTTCAGTCGAGGCACGTACCTGTTTAACGCATTGATGATCTGTGTGACACCGTTGATTTTGGTAGTTTTTTTTTTTTTCAAATAATTTTACCGTAATTCAGATAATTTAGGGTTCTTATTTGTTGCTTTCCTTTTTTGGGGGTTCTTAAAGCTGTAATGACTGCAATTGGTCATGCAATAGTAGCTGCGATTTTGATTATAGTGGTGTACAAGCTGAGCTGACTATTAAAGTCGTAATCTTGTGGAGCATTGTCATGGAAGGGTCTGTCTTTTTAAACAACTATTTTCCAATTACTTATCTTTGTCAGAACAGGCCTGTTTTCTGGGGCTCTTTGAGTATAAGATAGATTTCATGAAGATTGAAATGATAGAGTTGGCTTATCGTATCTCTTTAGCTTGGTTTGGTAAACAGGTTTTTTCATGTTAAAATGTTTAGAGGTGAAACATCAAACCTATTTTTGGATTTTCCAATTTCTTTTATTTTTGGGTTTTCAATTTTCTATTGTTTTTGAATTTTTCTTATAGAAAATAAATCAAAATAAACAAAGAAAAATATATGCATTTGTTTTAGGATTTATAATAATTATTTTATTTGTTCTTTTCTTTGTTTATTGAATGTTTATGCATATTTATCTTTTTATTTGTTTATTTGAAAAATACAAAAAATATTAGAAAAGAAAAAGCAAAATGATTTTCTTTTGTTTATTTTTTTTTGTTATTGATCATAGTAATTCACACTTTGGTTTGCATCATAATGATTCCATCCTTAAATCAAAGTTGAAATGTACATTACTACGAGTCATATTAGAGGATAGAGAACTTTGTTATAATATATTGACTAATTGGCTATAAGTGATAAAGTTAGAAATTTTACAGGAATGTAATACCGTTTTATTCATTTTAACGACAATATAAAATATAAGATCCTTTCTTTATTGATGGATTTCATTTTTTTCATGGTTTGGCAGATCCCAGGGGGTAATTTATAGTATAATGAACAACTGACATGATTTTTGGAAATTGTTTATGGGCAGATTCTTTTAAATTTTTGAAGTGACAATCATTTTGGAATATAATACATAGCATCTGATGTTACATGGAAATGCAAATGTCATGGAGGGGCAATTATTGAATTCAAAAAAGTAAAGTGATCCATTCATTTAGGTTAAACAGGTAGTTTTTCTGGTCAAATTAATAAAGGAAATTTAACAAGCATTTTAACCATTTCCCTAACATTTATTTAATTTTTGTTTATTATTTGCGGTAGGCAAAAGACCCACAATGAGGTGCCAAAAAGGTTATAACTTTTATCCTTCCTTGCTGGAACTAGTTTTCAGCTCCAACTTATGTGGTTTCACCATACCACATGATACATAGGCAACTTTTCCTGTGCAAACTATGTATATCCTCCTTTTTACAATGCAGTTATGGTCTTTTAAAACTCGGTAATTGGTAATGTGTACTCTTAGATTAGTTTATCTACCTTCTGTTGGATTTTTCTGCTTTGAGATATTTTGAGATTTAGTTGTACCAGACTGGTTGCAGCACTGGTTCGGTATTCTTGTTAAATTAAAGTATGTATGAAATTTCTGGAGATATATGTAAATATAGTTTGAGATGTCCTAGCTTTGAAATTGACAGGCATGTGCACAATTTAGGATTGCAGATGTACTGATGATAGTCATTAACTGCAAAATATTGGGACAATTGCTGGGTATAAACAGAAAGGTCTATCATGTTATTAGGATTTAATTTTAGAAACTTGAATAGATGATATGGGTCAGGGATAGCAAATTAGCAATTCATGCCAGGCAATACAAGAAGAGTAGATTACTGTGAAAGGTATTATCTATAAATATTATTTTCACTTTGTCTTTCCTAATTCCTTTTCTTCTTTTTATGGTTCTTGACATTTTCCCAGTTACTGCATTGTGCATCATAATATATGTCACATGTTTGATAGCAAGGACTATTGGCCTGTTTTGTAGAGCTTATAGCTTATGAGATCAAGAAGAAATGGAGTCTTTTGTGTGGGTTCAATGAAGTTATGAGCAACTTACAGCTTAAAAGTGCCATAATTGGTAAGCAGGATGGGGAATACCTTTTTTTCACTAGCTAATTATGATACTTTCCCAAAATATGATTATTATCGCAATGCCAAGCAGGGCGGAGGTACTATAATCATTTATGCATCAACAAGTACCTTTTTAGCTTATTTTACCAATGGACACCCCCTACTAATGACTGATATATTGCAGTACCAAATAGGTTACAACTTAAATTGATAATCTGGTTTTCAAGAGCTGCTGCCCATAATCACACACAGATTTTCTTAAGTACTACAGAACACATCCTGTAAAATGTAAGTACTTGTGTTTTTCTGAGCTCCGAAATCGTTAGCACAATCTGGCATCACGACTAGCAAATAACCAGCCATTACTTGGTTTAATCAGGCTTACTCAGGATAGTGGGCAGAGTAGAATTGATATAAATATAAGCTCTGGCACCTTTGTCATTTATTTGCGCAAAGTGACTTCTTTTAGCCTTGAACCAAGGCCTTGTGCTTTTCAGGTAGGTATTTTACCCGTGCTCTCTGAATTTACTTTTTAGTCTTTACCATGATCATCAAAAGAAAACTGGAAAAAAACCTGTCATGGGTCATGCTATGGATATTTTTCCTCTGATTGTTCATGATTGTACAAAGCTTATGTCTAAATGGTGACCTGTGTTGTAGCTGTATAGAACCATGATTGTACAAAGGTTACATGCAAATGGTTCCC
The DNA here is from genome assembly GCA_951799425.1 of Ilex aquifolium. NCBI lineage: Eukaryota > Viridiplantae > Streptophyta > Magnoliopsida > Aquifoliales > Aquifoliaceae > Ilex > Ilex aquifolium. The sequence continues at coordinate 3,971,929 of OX637398.1, read as the reverse complement.
TGTTTTACAGCTGTATAGGATCTCGGGTTGCATTGGTTCATAAGTTTCCTGATCCATGAGCTTCTCTCTCTCTCTTGGTTTGCAAAAATTGCAATGCGCATGCAGATGCATGCACGAGAACTCGCTCATACATAAATGATACTGATCGGCTTTGTTATTTCACTTTGTGCTAGAAAAATGCCTATGCTTCTATATATAGGTTTATTCTTAAGTGATGCATTTTGGTTTGTTTTTGACTTATACACCTCTGACTCTTCCATGTGGTGTAGCTTTGTTTAAACAGGGGGTATGAGTGGGATATAAATGGTTAGATAATATATGGCATTACGGATTCTCGTGTGGAATGATGGAGGTGCTTCCTTGTTCTGGCAAAAATTATGTAGGAGAATCTGATTGTCCACAACAGGGTTCAGAAACAGGTTATATGTATGCTGGAAAATCAAACTGCCTTGGACATGAAGAACAAGTTCAAATGGCAGATATTAAGGTGGATGACTTAATGATTGATGTAGAAGGGCCTCAGGGAGAAAGACAGGGTGGAGGCCAATTGACAGTTGATGAATTCCCAACTTCAGAAAGCCATTATAATGGAGATCCTTATAATGTTTCTCAGATGGATGGCCAAAAATCTTCTAGTGATTCCCATGACTCTGAAGATGATACCTTCAATGCACAGGATAACAGTACAGGACCTGGTGTGGCCCCCGATAACTCTCCGATAATTGTAGATACTATTGAAAGCGGGCTGCAAAGTAACATCAGGGAGGGAGAATCTTTTATTTCAGAACTTAAGTGGTTAGAACAAGATGAACCCATGGCAGTGTGGGTCAAGGTATGTGTTTGTGTTTTTTTCTTGCACTTCAAAGTGTTTTTTCAATAAGAAAAAGTTTCACTGTTGTAAACATATAGAGCCATGTAGTCTTAACTTGTGCATGTATTGGTAATTCAATTGTTATTATATTGTTCTCGGTGTGATCGCCTATTTGATTTGAATGTTATCTTCGTTGAATTTTAACACAAAGATAGGATACCGTGACATGACTCATATCATCGTCCTCACCTTTATAACTGTGCTGTTATGCACCAATTGTTTGTTATTTTTTGTCCACATTTTAAGGGTTATCGTTTGTTAATCTTGTTGCTTTTAACATTTTAACTTGATTCGATCTAATTCTCTATGCAAATTATATGAAAATGTATGCTGATTTGGTTTGAGTTTTAATTTTCTAATCTTCCAATTATAGTGGAGAGGAAAATGGCAAGCAGGAATCAGATGTGCAAGGGTTGACTGGCCATTATCAACTTTGAAAGCGAAGCCAACTCATGACCGGAAACAATATCTTGTGATATTTTTTCCACGCACAAGGAATTATTCCTGGGCAGATGTGCTACTTGTTCGTCCAATCAGTGACATTCCACAACCCATTGCATATAGGACACACAAAGTTGGAGTTAAAATGGTTAAAGATTTGACGCTTGCCCGTCGGTTTATCATGCAAAAGCTTGCTGTCAGCATGTTGAATATTATTGATCAATTATGTAGTGAGGTTTGAGATAGGCCTCGATTTTTTTTCCTTTTTTTGTAATTTTATTTAGTTTCATTTTACTTCAGTCTTCAGTTCATATTTGTTTTTGATAGATATGCTTTTAATTTATTTAGGCTTTGATAGAGACCGCTCGCAACGTGATGATCTGGAAGGAATTTGCTATGGAGGCTTCGCGATGTAAAGGCTATTCTGATCTTGGAAGGATGCTTGTGAAACTTCAGAATGTAAAGTCTCTCCTCTTGGTAGATAGGCAAAAAATTACAAAGTCGTGTTCTCCCCACCCCTTTTTCCCCCTTCCCCCTTTTTCCAACTTTTTTTCTTCTTGTGTACTTTTTTTCCAATTAATATTCTTTATAGTTTATTTAATGTTGTTATATATGCAAATCGTGTATTGGTCTCGAAACCATGGTTCAAGGTTTTGGAATTGGGCATTAACTTGGAGTGCACTAAGGCATATTGGTTGTGGCATCCCAGGAAAAAAAATGATACGCAAAAAATGTAGAAAAAGAATTTGAATATGTTGGGAGATTTAGGGCATATCGCAGTATGACAGAAGGTGATAATGTATTGAATGACGTGGATCGAGTCGCATGAGACTCTTGGTTTGCAAAACATGAAATAGTATGGATTGGAAACTGTCTAGTATGGTACGTCTTGGCTGAATTGTGTTCGTATCTATTGATATTTTGAACCATGCACGTAAGGCAATGTGTCGAGTTGGATACGAGTTGGTCGAGTCTTGTTTGTCTCAGCCAATACTTTGAACCTTATGCATTACAAATAATGTACTGAACTTCATCGATCTTTTTATAGGAATTTAATCGTTTTAAGGCCACATTATCAACCATCGACTTATAGGGCACAAAGAGGCATCATTCGTGATATCGTGGAAGTGTATTGGGCGATCCACACAAAATCCAGGATAGGCAATATCACTGTGTCACAAAACAATATTGGCTAATCCGTTGCAATTCAAGGCAATGTGTCGAGTTGGATACGAGTTGGTCGAGTCTTGTTTGTCTCAGTCGATACTTTGAACCTTATGCATTACAAATAATGTACTGAACTTCATCGATCTTTTTATAGGAATTTAATCGTTTTAAGGTCACATTATCAACCATCGACTTATAGGGCACAAAGAGGCATCATTCGTGATATCGTGGAAGTGTATTGGGCGATCCACACAAAATCCAGGATAGGCAATATCACTGTGTCACAAAACAATATTGGCTAATCCGTTGCAATTCAACGACATTGACTTGGATGACTTGCCAAGTTGTCTTTGAGGTCTCTGAGTCAACCATATGTCCAAGTGAGACTCATGGTTTACAACAAATGTGTATCGGTCTTAGAACAAAAGGTCAACAAATTAGTACAATAGCATGAGACTTTTGCCATTGCAAAGTCTGGTTAGGGCCAGATGTATGCACATTTTCCCCACATGCTGAGAGCATGTTTCCGCGATTCAAACCTTTGGAATGAAAGGCACCATTATTAGCTGATACTTTGAAGCATGGATTTAACTTCAATTTCTATTGAGGTAGCAGAATTGGGAAAACTTGTTTCTGGCCTAAGGACTAGGAAAAGGCCAAATAGAATGGCATTGGTCTGTATGGTAATGCTTAATTCTAAATGGATGTGAAGCCAGATTTTAGACAATCACAAGGCACATGGAATATTACTGAGTTTACAACTTGTGGCTTACTCGTTATGTTTGATATTTACAGCAAACTTTCTGAAACCTATCTGCAAATTCTGACTTTAAGTGTCTGATTTTGAATGTGGTAGGTTATTGGAACTTTGACATGATGTGATGTTTAAGAAGTCAAACCTATAAAAATAAGTTCCATATTTGGAACAAGAACTGTATATTACAGTGCACATGGTTTTTATAAACACACATGGGTCTATAACATGCTGGCTGACTCAATTTTTATCTGACTCCAAAATAATGAAATCATAAGGGCTTGTTGATTTGAGGCAGTTAACATTATCATAACAAAAAGTTGAGGATTTTGATTATTTTTTCAGTTTAAATTTATATACATACATTGATATGTGATACTGTTTTTTATATTAAATTATGCTGCTTATCATTTATAAATTATGCTGCTTATCATTTAACTCAGGCTTTTCTTTATGTAACATTTAATGCATTGGATTTACTTACCACCAGAAAAGGAAAAAAATTTGCACTAGAATGAAAGGTGGCCCTTGGATTTATTTGCTAATTTGCTGTTTCTACTTTTATTTCTTTACATTTACATTGAACCTGGGGCTTTTACCCCGTTTTCCCATGTGAATTCCGCTTCTTTGGTTTCTAGGGCCGATCTGTCTCTTCCTAAGATATCAATAAACTTTATTGCTGTTCTACAAGTTTTCCTTTCCTCAATCTGATGTAGCAACTATTCAGAAGTTGTACAGTTATTTGTAATTGTTTGTTCATGCGGTTCTGGGTGCAAACACAGGCAAAGATTATTAGAAATCAAACCCAAAATAGGAAACCAAGAAACTATTGGCTGGAATATCATTTTCTTTAACCATGTGGTGCTATGTAGATTGGTTGGTGTTTTATGTGGGAATTTGTTGTTATGATTTCTCCAGGGTGGTAGGAAGTCCTTAGCTTCAATGTTTGCAGGCTTTGGTATCCGTAAATATTTGTTTTGACCATGGGCTACGGATATGTGCATTGGACTTCATGGAAATGCGTGCAGTTTGTTATTTGAAAGGCCTTAAAATTCGTCAATCATTATAGTTCTCAATGAGATATAACAAAAATAGTATACGAGGGAAATGTTGTTTGGTGTTTGATGAACCAATATTTGGATTTCCGGCATTAGAATTTCCAATGCGTAGTCAAATGTTAAGTTCTACGAGGCATGCGTATCTCACAAACTGCATATTACAATGTGCCTTTTTCTTAAAGACTTCTTTATCGCTTTATTATTATGTGTGCTGGCCATGATTATCTGATTCTGTGCTAAATGAAGCTATTTTTATATTTGCTTATAACAGCACTTTTTTCCTTCACAGATGATACTGCTCTGCTGTTTAAGTTCACGTTGGCTGCAACATTCTTTGCAGTCTTGGGTACAACGATGTCAAAGTGCAAATAGTGCTGAATTCATTGAAATGCTGAAGGAGGTATTCCCCCAACACGGGCTGTCTATTTATGTACTATTATCAAATCAACAGGGATGTATAGTGGTCTCTCCCTGAAATTTCTTTTGTTTTTGATATTTAATATTACACGTTGAGAGTCCTTTTGTTAGTTTTCTTTTGTGGTTTTCTTTGGGGCAGGGGGAGTTTTGCCATCAGTCACCATCACCACCATTTTCACTGCCACTGTAAATGCGACCCCCTGAGACTACAAACACCATTGTAGCATCAACTCCCATCGCTATCAATCCAATGTCACCTAACCATCATCATCACCTACCAGTTTCCTTTTAATTTTCAAGTCTAATGGAGTTTAGCTGTGCTTTTTCTCGACAAAATTCTACTTATACAGCTCCAAGTCTCAAATGTCACCCAAACTGCGTGCCTAATTGAGATAAAAAAGTTCCTAGACTTTGATTGTTGTCACCAGCTTGATCCTGATGTTTCGGTCCATTAAATCATTTTTGGGATGCTTGCATTGTTGATTAATGCCAATTTAGTCTTTTGCTAAAAAGAAAGGAGGACTCTGAATGGTACTTGACGCATTCATCAGTTACTTACCATTGTTGAGTTGTCTTAATTGATGTGGACGAATATAATTTTATGCACTTATAGTTAATAACGACATAAGGTTTAATGTGTTTTAGATGAGGACCATATGGTAGCTAAAAAATAACAAGTAGCCTCTATATTTGGACTGATCTCGGAGCATGTTGAAGCATTAGGCAATTATAACTAGAAGCGCCTCATGAGAGCGCAGTTCCTCAGTCATGTAATTGGTGTGCTTGTGTGCTAAGTGGTCAATCTGTGGATGTCTGTCTAAATTGTAGTTACTATATGAAAATTTAGTGCATTGATTCTTGTAATTAGAACAGTTTTTGGCTACTTTTTAAGGGAGAGATAGGATGAAGATGCTACAACCTGGACCGATGACACTGACACATATAGATGTTGAAAATATTGTACCTCATTTTTCCAATCACTTGCTGATGTGATTTCCTGTTCACATCAGGAACTAGTTGATTCTATCCTATGGAATGAAGTAAACTCACTCTCAGATGTAGCTGCGCAGCCTGAGTTTGGTTCTGAGTGGAAAACTTGGAAGCAAGATGTTATGAAATGCTTTTCAATGTCGCATCAGATATCTAATGATGGAGATGTGGAGCAGCAAAGTAATAATGATACTCCCTTGGCCATGGGGTTTCAAGTTAGTCGAAAGAGGCCCAAGCTTGAGGTCCGTCGTGCTGAGGCATATTCGTCGCAGGTGGAAATCCAGGGTTCACATCAAGCTATTGCTGTTGAAATCGACTCTGGATTTTTTGAAGGCTCAGACACTGTAAATGTTGCTACATTAGCATCTGAGCGTTCAAGAAATGAAATTCTTTTGGAGGGAGCTGCACCAACAGAATCACCTGGTATTGAGGCTGATAGGTGGGGTGAGATTGTGGTTGAAGCTGGAAATTCTGATGTCCTCCGAGGTAAAGATGTGGAATCGACTCCTTCCAATGGTGTGGTTGCTAGGAAGTCTTTGGATCCTGGGAATAAGAATCGCCAATGTATAGCTTTTATTGAAGCTAAGGGAAGGCAGTGTGTGAGGTGGGCAAATGATGGTGACGTTTACTGTTGTATACATTTGGCCTCTCGTTTTGTGGGAAACTCAGCAAAAGCTGAAGCAACTCCCCCTGTTGATGCACCTATGTGTGAAGGTACCACCGTTCTTGGAACCAAATGCAAGCATCGGTCTCTTCATGGTTCTTCTTTCTGCAAGAAACACAGACCCCGAGATGATACAAGAATGACTTTGAGTTCACCTGATGATAAAGTGAAGAGAAAGCTTGGGGAGAGTATAGAAAGATCAGAGACCACTTATTGCAAAGAAATTGTATTGGCAGGAGAAGGTGAAACTCCTCTCCAAGTGGATCCAATCTCTTTCATGCATGGAGAAGCCTTTAATGGAAGCAGGTTGATTGAGATGCCTGAGCAGTCTGGAAAAGAGTATAGTGGCACTGAGACGCTGCAGTGCGTAGGTTCAGACCCCCATGATGGCAGTGGTCCTTGTCTGGAAACTCCAAAGCGGCACTCATTGTACTGTGACAAACACCTACCAAGCTGGCTTAAACGTGCAAGGAATGGTAAGAGTAGGATAATTTCTAAGGAAGTGTTTTTAGAACTTCTGAGAGATTGTTACTCAAGGGAGCAAAGAGTGCACTTACACCAAGCTTGTGAGCTTTTCTACAGGCTCTTTAAAAGTATCCTCTCCCTGAGAAACCCAGTGCCTAAGGAAGTCCAATTCCAGTGGGCCATATCTGAAGCTTCCAAAGATGTTGGTGTCGGGGAATTCTTAACGAAGTTGGTTTGCAGTGAAAAAGAGAGACTCAAGAGGCTTTGGGGGTTTAATCCTGCCAAAGATACGCAAGCTTCCTCCTTTGTTGAAGAACCTATTCTGATCCCAATGGTTAATAATGGTGACAATGACAATGAAAACGTGATTAAGTGCAAAATGTGCTCAGAGAAGTTTCTTGACGACCAAGCACTTGGCACACACTGGATGGGCACTCATAAAAAAGAAGCACAATGGCTATTCAGAGGTTATGTTTGTGCAATCTGCTTGGATTCCTTTACGAACAAGAAAGTTCTGGAAACGCATGTGCAAGAGAGACACCGTGTGCAATTTGTTGAACAATGCATGCTTTTCCAGTGTATTCCTTGTGGTAGCCATTTTGGAAATCCTGAGCAGTTATGGTTACATGTGCTGTCAGTGCATCCTGCCAATTTCAGGCTGTCAAATGATGCTCAACAGCATAATCTCTCTGTAGGTCGAGATTCTTCGCTGAAACTTGAGCCAAGCAATTCGGTTTCGGCAGAAAATATCAACTCTGAGAATCAAGGTGGTGCTAGGAAGTTCATTTGCAGGTTTTGTGGTTTGAAGTTTGATTTGCTACCTGATCTTGGCCGCCACCATCAGGCTGCTCATATGGGTCCACATTCTGTTGGTCCTCGCCTCCCAAAGAGGGGCATTCATTTTTATGCTCATAAATTAAAATCGGGAAGACTGACCCGTCCTAGGTTTAACAAAGCTCTTGGAGCAGCTTCGTATAGGATTCGGAACAGGGTTGCTGCAAGTATGAAGAAACGCATTGAAGCATCAGATCCAGTTAACATTGTTGAAGTGAAGGTGCAATCTCATGCGACTGAGGCAGCTAATCTTGGTAGATTGACAGAATCTCAATGCTCAGCTGTTGCAAAGATATTGTTTTCTGAGATTAAGAAAACCAGACCCCGGCCAAGTCACCCCGACATTTTGTCAGTAGCTCGCTCTGCTTGCTGCAAGGTTAGCCTACAAGCCTCATTGGATGAAAAATATGGAGTTTTGCCAGAACGTATATACCTGAAAGCAGCCAAACTCTGCAGTGAGCATAATATTCTAGTGGACTGGCACCAAGAGGGGTTTGTTTGTCCTAAAGGATGTAAACCAATTGTCAAGCAACAACTGGTGTCCCCATTGATGCCTCTTTCAGATGGTGCAATGAGGCCCAGAACTGAGCTTCTGTTGGATCCGGGGACGAATGAGTGGGTAATGGATGAGTGCCACTATGTTATTGACTCCCATCACTTTAGACTGGAACCTATAGATAGAGGCATTATCCTGTGTGATGACATAAGCTTTGGACAGGAATCAGTTCCTATAACATGTCTAGTGGACGAAAATCTTTTGGGTTCCCTTTATATCCTTGCAGATGGTTCTGATGGCCAAACTACTGCATGCTCTATGCCTTGGGAGAGCTTTACCTATGTCATGAAGCCAGTGCTTGATCAATCTCTTGGTGAAGCAGAGGTGCTGTCATGTGGCTTATTAGTATTTATTTTAATGTTTTAGTTACCAACTTTGTATCAACGTGGAATGTACATGGACATATCACCCAACCCCCAGCAGTTATGCGCAACTTTTCAATTGATAAACCCCCCCCCCCCCCCCCCCCCCCCCCCCCCCCCCTCCCAAAAAAAAAAAAAAGGAAAAAAAATGCATGCAGACACTAATTTCTTGTTCTCTTTCTCTCCCTCCCACATGCAGACACACAATGTCCACTTAGAAGACACACACTGCCAATGTATGCATTGAAAGAAAAGCTGTACCTCTTTGGCCTCTTACCACTGCTGCCCCAAGTTGAGGATTTGAAATAACTTTCAGTAGGACATAATTTTCAATAAGATTTTGTCACAACAATGCACATATTTGGCTAAGTATGCTGCTACGTGTTTCATTTTTGCAGACAAAAGCCATTATACTCCAAGATCTGTCATACAAAATTTGGACTGTTAATGTTGTTAAATTCGTTGGTTTCCTGCATTATTATAGTCTCAAGTTCAATGCAAATACAAGAAAGATTACAGTCTATTTCTTCTCTCTGCAGTGCTTGCAGTTGGGGTGTGCTTGTGCGCATTCAACTTGCTCATCTCAAACCTGCGATCATGTGTACCTTTTTGATAATGATTATGAAGATGCAAAGGATGTATTTGGCAACCCCATGCATGGCAGGTTCCCATATGATGAGAAGGGTCGGATCATTTTAGAGGTAAGTTGTTTTTCCACTTTCCACCAAGCTAAATCACTGTGTGTGATGATTTTGCTTTATCTTCTTTCTAATCAGGTGATTTTTTCCTTTGCAAAAAAAAACTGTTCTCTTTGCTGCAGGAAGTTTAGTCTTTTTCTTCTGCTTTATTTGTTTTCCTTTCGCCTCCTTACTCCCATTTATTACAATTAGGCACATTTAGAAAACAGATATTGCTTATTGGCCCATATTTTTGTTGAGTTGGACAAATACTACTTTCTGCACTTTTGCTCTTAAGTTCATATCATAAATTCCACCAAACAGAAACATGCGAGGAAGCATTTCATTGACCCTTGTAATTGTCAGTATGGAATCCTGTTTAGTTTACTTTGTTAAGGCAAAGCATGTGATGGAATGACAAATCACACTACCATTATTGTTGGTCATAAGACCAATGGGATCTACACATCGTACCTTGTGTTTGGAACTCCTAGCTGCTATATGCCAGGGGACCTGTTTTATCCCTGTTACTGGTTGATAGTGTTTTTATGGGTGAAGACTATAAGGCACCTGACTTTGTTACTGAATTGTGCAGGAAGGTTACTTAGTTTATGAGTGCAATCAAAGGTGCAGCTGCAGTAGAACCTGCCAGAATAGGGTTTTGCAGAATGGGGTACGAGTGAAATTGGAAGTATTCAAAACTGAGAAAAAGGTAACACTTCCTGTTTATGCATGATTTTAAAAAGTACTTGCTAACTGCTTGCCATGTTGATTCACAGGGTTGGGCCGTGAGGGCAGGGGAAGCAATCCTGTGTGGTACATTTGTTTGTGAGTACATTGGGGAGGTTATAGATGAGCAGGAAGCAAACAAGAGGCGCAACAGGTCTAGCATTCTGTCCGAAACAGTATTTTGTCTTCACTTTTGCTTTTACAATATTTCATTTTACGGGATTCTTCAAGGGCGCTTTTGGACTATCAGGTATGGCAGAGAAGCTGGCTGGTATTTCTATGAAATTGATGGTCACATAAACGACATGAGCAGATTGATTGAGGGGCAGGTCCCCTATGTAATTGATGCCACAAATTATGGAAATGTTTCACGGTATATCAATCACAGGTGAGGGAAGAGTTTTTTAGTCTTATAATTTAATGTGCTTTGCTTCAGAAAACTTTTTCCTTGTAGCTTGGCCACCTATGCTTCCTTTTAGAAGTCATTTGAGGCCACCTGCCATTCAAGACCATGAAAAAATAATATTTGATGCTCCAATTTGTGAAACTTTTTTAAAGAACTTAAGAATCTGAAAAACAACTTCCCTAGAAAATGTAAGCAGAGTCACCACCATCCAACTTAACCATCTGGCGTCAGTTAATGAATTATGATTAAACCACTCATCATATTTTTTTTATTTAAGGGGGGGGAATTGACAAATTAAGGATTCATAAATTGGGGAATTTTATTGGAGAAACTCGGAAAATAATTTCACAAATTCAGCCTTGCATCACAGTCTTTATAGGTTTTTGTCTTAATGTATGTAGAAAAATGATGTCTAATTATGAAATGGAAAGGCGTAATCCTGTGAGGGCAAGGTGGTCAAAAGGATGCTTTTTTTTGTGTAGTCTGTCCAGTGGAGATCCAATTTTTATTCTACATTTTCCGCAGATTTGGCATAATGATTGCTGTAAAATTCACTCTTTATCTGTTAATGTTCTTAGTTGCTCGCCTAATCTTTTGAATCACCAAGTTCTGGTGGAAAGCATGGAATATCAGCTTGCGCACATTGGTCTATATGCAAGTCGAGATGTGAGTATTTTTAGCCGATTCTTAATTGTTGATTTTATGTATGCTATAACACTTACGGTGATAGAGGAGGGTCATTCCAATATAACCTATAACATGATATGACTGGATGTGAAAAGGTTTTATGTGTGAAACTGCTGGAGATCATCGTCATTCCTAACTTTGGATCCTTCTTGTTTTGTCCCACTTCTTTTTTGATTCTTATGAGCAGATTGCTGTGGGTGAAGAACTGACATATGATTTTCGCTACAAGCAACTGCCTGGAGAAGGATGTTCATGCCTTTGTGGAGCTTCCAATTGCAAGGGCCGCCTCTACTGAATCACTAACTAAAAACTTACGTGTTTGCCTTTTTCTGAAGCAAGTAGAGGGTGTTTCACAAAGTTTGACAGTGGGGGATGAGAAATTCGGAAACTGAGAAACATCTCTAAAAGAATCTGGAAGGTGAAGTACACGATCCCCCTAATTGCTCTCAACAACTGTTCTGATCAGGCGCGCTTGTTTGACAGGAGACGTCGCTCAAGTTGGCAATGTTTTTGGTAGGGTTTCTTCGCTGGCACGACTCATTTGACTCCCGGCTACTTTTCTGCAATACTCACGCGATATTCCCTTCAATAGGTTGTATTTATGCATTTCATTTCAGCCAAGTTACTTTTATGGAAAGGAGGATTAAACCTCGTTTTGATTGTTATTGAGTTGATTCCTAATCGATTTAGTTTGCTCTTGCTTGACAACATCACAATATATTAATGGCACATGTAGGTTCTTGGGTAGTGTTGTTCTAAATAATATTGATCTTCATAGCTTTCCTCATCATTTATGCATGTGATTATGATAATAGTCCCCCCCCCCCCCCCCCTCTCTTCCCCCTCCCCCTCTCCCTTCATTTATGCATGTGATCATGAGATCTATTTTTTTTTTATTACTTACCGTACTAGTTGGTCGTATCATTCGTCTTCTGATCTATTTATTATGTGTCATTTTTGAATTTCATGTCATGTGTCGTGTTCATATCAATAGGTAAAATTGACAGACAGTCTTAAGTGTATTATCATTGGAGAGGATTATTTTTTTAAGACTAATGCTTTGTTTGGTACGATGGAAAAATGGAAGGATATAATTTTTTCTAAAATTGGGAGGAAAAATGGATGGAAAGTAATTATGTGTGTTGAAATGTATGTTATTTGTTATATATCCTTGGATATATGATGTTAAAATATGTATCAATAAAATATAAAAAAATAATAAAATATAATGGTAAAATTTGTTATTATATTTATCAATTATATATTATGTATACATTAATTTTATATATAGATATAATGATAAAATATGTCTTTATATTTTTTTTAAGAAAATAAAAGTATAAAATATAAAAAAAAATAATAATACTTTTTCTATCTAGCCAAATACAAAAAAATTAATCATTCTTACTTTCCATCTTTTTTACCAAATGCAAAAGAAGAAATAAATGATTCCTTTCTTGAATGATGAACAGTGTTATTATTATTTTTCATCCTTCTATTTTTTCATCCATCATACTAAATGGGCCATAAATCCTTTGATCATATTGTAGTGGAAGGAAAATTGGAAGAGCCAGATTGTAATTTAGATCAATTATAAACATTTTTCCCAAGTGCATTTTCCTCAAAATATAAACCACTATAATATTACATTAAAGAAACTACTAAGCAGACATTTTATGCTGCATATGTTCTTATTCAAAACAGACTAATAACCAAAATCTCTAGCTGAAACTTTGATTTCATGAAATGCTGTTTGATAATTCCCATGGGAGTGAAGCAGCAAGAGTTCTTGACATAGCCTGCACAATCTCCTCCATGCCCGGGCGATCCGATGGATCTTTCTGTATGCAACTGTCGATCACTCTGACCACAAAAATGGCAAGCTCCACTGGATAATTACCCTGTAAACAAGGATCCATGAAGTTTTTCAGATTCTCCCTTCCATCTTCCTCATGAATCACAGAGAATAAGACCCCTTCATGAAGAAGATTAATTTCTTTCCCACTGAGTACCTCCATCAGGAGGACCCCAAATGCATACACATCAAGCTTTGGAGAGACCAATCCATTCTCCAAATACTCAGGAGCCATGTAACCTTTGGTCCCTACTATGTGCTTTGTCAAGACAAATTCACCTTCCTTCCCATCTGCTGACCTTGCTAGATTGAAGTTCGTGATTTTCGCCCTGAAATCGACATCAAGAAGGACATTACTGCTCTTTAGATCCTTGTGGACATATGCGGGAGAGGCGTAGTTATGGAGATAATTAAGCCCTGTGGCAACATCCAAGGCAATCTGTATTCTCTGTATCCAATTCAAGAAATTTTGATCTCCATCCTTGTAATAGAGCCAGTCACCCAACGGTCCATTGACAGCATACTCATAAACAAGGTACCAATTCCCATCATTGAAACAAACGCCCGAGAGGCGAATAAGATTGAAATGGTTGATTTTGCTTAGCAAATTGATTTCAGTAGACACATCTCCATTCATTTTCTTAATGGCAGCAAAATCGCCATTGATCGTGCCACGAAAAACGGAACCCTTGATGCAACAACTGGGACTGAAATTATCTGTTGCAGATTGTAGTTCTTCAAAAGTGTACACTTTAAGGTATTGGGCTATACTGTGTATACCCTCCAAGAAGAACTCCTCTGGCTTTTCCTCCACCTTTGTCTTATTTGGTTTCTCATGTGCCTCAAAGACCTCTGAATCAACAATTGGGTCACTTTTCTTCTTCTTTTTACGAAAGAACAAGCAAAAGACAATGGCCCCAAGGACCACTGCAAGGGAAAACCCTCCAAGAGCTCCAGCTGCAACATATATCCATGTCTTGCTTGAACTATTATTCGATGAAGGGACTGGTGGTGGTGGTGGTGGTGGTGGCGGTGGTGGCACTTTCATGGATTGGTTACTTGGTGGGTTTTGGAGAGGAACTAGAAGGGTGGTGAAGGGATATATTGTGAAGTCTTCTTCTGAAAGCCCATTGGCTTCAAGAGTACTCCCAGTATCCACTCCAACTTGTGCACTAATGACTGAGACAGATTGGCCAGTAGTGACTAAATAACTCAATAAATATCTTACACCAACATCACTTTGGTTCTTTGTTGGACAAGCACACCTAAGAGGAACATTAATTCTAGTGCCTACATAAAAATTCTTAGCAGTGTTTTGAGCCCGGATGGCTTGACAAGTTGAGAGGCCTTGAAATGTGTTATTTGCAGTCAAGAAATAAGTATCACCATCCTCAATAACATAAGATATGTTTGCTTGATAGTACGCACCTGAACAAGAACAGTTGACAGGAACAATCACCATCCTGTTTGTCTGAAGAGTTTGATTCTGATCAGCAAGAGAATTGAGCCGAGAGAGCTGTGATGGGTCGGCTCCAAGGAGAGCAGAGATGGAGGAGAGAGTGTTGTGTGGGGGTTGAGATCTGAAGGTGAGGTAAGCTTGGCAACTTTGGTTTATGCCATTGCAGCTATACCCAAGAACAGAATCTAAAGTATTGTTCTTGCATCGTGTGGTGGCCTTTCTGATGTAAGGCTGCTGGGCATTAATCAATGAAGAACAAGAGAACAGAAAGATATACAAGAGAGATATGAGAGACAAACAGGACATGTTAGTTCAAGGAGAGAGACTGTGGGTGATGGTTTTTCTGAGGATGGAAGCAAAAGGGTTTATTTCAGATCTGAGAGAGAGAGAGAGAGAGAGAGAGAGAGAGAGAGAGAGAGATCTGAGGTGTTCTGAGCAAGTCTGTGGGAGGAGACCCCTGTGGGAGGAGACCCCTGTGGGAGATGGACCAAGTGATTTTCAGAGAAGTCAAATTCTGCAAACATGAAAAAGGCATTTAAAGTGATATTTCCCAGAAAAAGACGGGGACTGGAATAGTTATCTGTCTGGCTTAGTGCTTTCATTTTCATTTACAGAAGCTGGAATTCCTTGAAGAAAAATGAAAGTTGAGCCACTAGCAATGTAATGGAAAAGACAATTAGTGTCATTTTGGAAAAGAAAACACTAGCAATTGCAGTGGAAGGACCAGATTGTAATTTAGATCAATCATAAACATTTTTCCCAAGTGCACCGTTTCCCAAAATATAAACCCTCTGATATTACATGAAGAAATTATACAAATATTTTGCTGTATACGTTCTTATTCAAAACAATAATCACCAGAATGTTATCAGAGTTAATATACATGTAATGAATCAAGGCCAAAAAAAGGGGGCTAAACAGAACATAAAAAATCTGATACCAAAATCTCTAGCTGAAACTTTGATTTCATGAAATGCTGACTGACAATTCCCATGATAGTGAAGCAGTCAGAGTTCTGGACAGAGACTGCACGATCTCATCCATGCCTGGGCGATCCGATGGATCTTTCTTTATGCAACTATCAATTAGTCTGACCACAAAAATGGCAAGCTCCACAGGATAATTACTTTGGAAACAAGGATCCATGAAGTTACTCAGATTCTCCCTTCCATCTTTCTCATTAATCACAGAGAATAAGACCCCTTCATACTGAAGATTAATTTCTTTCCCAGTAAGTATCTCCATCAGGAGGACCCCAAATGCATAAACATCAAGCTTTGGGGAGACCAATCCATTCTCCAAATACTCAGGAGCCATGTAACCTTTGGTCCCTACTATGTGCTTTGTCAAGGCAAATTCACCTTCCTTCCCATCTGCTGACCTTGCTAGATTAAAGTTCGTGATTTTCGCCCTGAAATCGCCATCAAGAAGGACATTACTGCTCTTTAGATCCTTGTGGACATAAGGAGGAGAGGCGTAGCTATGGAGATAATTAATCCCCGTGGCAACATCCAAGGCAATCTGTATTCTCTGTATCCAATTCAAGAACTTTTGATCGCCATTCTTGTAATAGAGCCAGTCACTCAAGGGTCCATTGACAGCATACTCATAAACAAGGTACCAATTCCCATCATTGAAACAAACGCCAGAGAGGCGAATAAGATTGAAATGGTTAATTTTGTTGAGTATATTTATTTCCTTCGACACATCACCAATCATTTTCTTAATGGCAGCAAAATCCCCATTGATCGTGCCACGATATACTGAACCCTTGATCCAACAACTGGGACTGAAATTATCTGTTGCAGATAGTAGTTCTTCAAAAGTGTACACTTTGAGGTATTGAGCTATACTGTTTATACCCTCCAAGAAGAACTCCTCTGGCTTTTCCTCCACCTTTGTCTTATTTGGTTTCTCATGTGCCTCAAAGACCTCTGAATCAACAATTGGGTCACTTTTCTTCTTCTTTTTACGAAAGAAAAAGCAAAAGATAATGGCCCCAATGACCACTGCAAGGGAAACCCCTCCAAGAACTCCAGCTACAACATATATCCATGTCTTGTTCGAGCTATTATTCGATGAAGGGACTGATGGCGGTGGTGGTGGCGGAGGTGGTGGTGGAACTTCTGCGGATAGATTACTTGTAGGTGGGTTTTGGAGAGGAACTAGAAGGGTGGTGAAGGGATTTATGTTGAAATTTTGTTCTGAAAGCCCATTGGCTTCAAGAGTGCTCTTAGTAGCCACCCCAAACTGTGAACTTATGATGAAGACAGATTGGTCAAAAGTGACTAAATAGCTCAACAAATACCTTACACCAACATCACTTTGGTTCTTTGTTGGACAAGCACACCTAAGAGGAACATTAATTCTAGCGCCTACAGCTAAATTTTTAGCAGCAAAACTGTTTTGAGCCTGGAGGGCTTGACAAGTTGAGAGGCCTTGGAAGGTGTTATTTGCAGTCAACAAATAAGTATCATCCTTCTCAATAACATAAGATGTGTTTGCTTGATAAAACTCACCTGAACAAGAGCAGTTGACAGGAACAATCACCATCCTGTTTGTCGGAATAGTTTGATTCTGATCAGGAAGAGAATTAAGCTGAGAGAGCTGTGATGGGTCAGCTCTCAGGAGAGCGGCGATGGAAGAGAGAGTGTTGTATGGGGGTTCAGATCTGAAGGTGAGGTAAGCTTGGCAACTTGTGTTTATGCCATTGCAGTTATACCCAAGAACAGAATCCGAAGTATAGTTGTTTTCGCATAGTGTGGTGGACTTTCCGATGTAAGGCTGCTGGGCATGAATCAATGAAGAAGAAGAGAGAAAAAAGATTGAAAAGAAAGAGAGAAGAGGCAAACAAGCCATTTTGTGGGGGGTGATTGTAAGGTTTATTTTGAGATCTGAGAGAGGGGTTTTCTGAACAAGGAGGTGGGAGATGGAAGAAGGTGATTTATAGAGAAGTCAAATCTGCAAACATGCCTTAAAAATGCATATAAACAGAAGCTGCTAGGTTGCTAGGGATGACCAGTTCAATGATAGAAAGTTCTCTGTTTAGCTCACTTCCTTCATTTTCAAATTTCTTGCAACTGAACTTGACACGGCACCTATAATCAGAATCCGCAGTTTGACTGTAGAGTTTTTTTATGGGAAAAAAATTAATGGAAAAGAAAATTTGTGAGAGAAAATGAAATTCTTTCAAAAAGGAAAGGATGCTTCGGGGAGTTTGTATGACGCTATTCCTTCCAAACACCCACCAAACTCTTTTTTTTTTTTTTTTTTAAAGAACTGGAAATACCCACCAAACTCATTAGCAAAAAGTTTGCTTAAACCTGGGGAAAGAAAGAGAGAACAAAGATGGAAAACAAAGAGAGAAAGAGGCAAACAATCCATTTTAGTTGAATGGGAGAGAGAGACTTTGATGTGATGATTTTGTGTGGATGAAATCTGAAAGGTTATTTCAGATCTGTGAGAGAGATTTTCTGAGCAAGGCTATTCTGTGGGAGACAGGAGTGGAGATTTATTTTTAATGAATATTTTAATCGTGGCCAAAATGAATTATTTTTAATTGGATCGAAGAGAAAATTAGTCGGAGTATACCAAATTTAACTCGGTCATCTTGACCATTTAAAAAAAAAAAAATTGTGATTTTTTTAAGAAGTGAAATTTTGCAAGCATGCATTAAAAAAATCCAGAAAGTGAGAATTCCCGGAAAAGATAGCGATGGAACACTTGTAAGGTTGACCAAGCTGATCATTATTGTTATAAAAAAAAGTTGGGTAAGTGTTAGGTTGGGCCAATCAAAGCCCTGTAAAGCATTTGTTTAGGTCTTGCAACTGACGAGCACAAAACCATAATTATAAATCGTGTGTTTCACTTGCTGATAGGTTTTTTTTTTAGTTAATTAGGCTAGGATTCCACTTTTAGTGGGTAAATTAATTCTTATTGATTTTTAGTATAATTTTTTGTTGTTTTTTTTAAAATATTGTATGCGGTCTCTGAATTGCGTGCGAACATATGGGAGTTGGGTAATTAGTCTATTTTCAATACCCATTTTAACCCCATCACATAATTTCAGCCTCAAATACAATTGATTTCTTTCTTCTTTTTTTTTGCGTTTGTTATTGAATAATTTTTGGATTCTGTATATTGTTTTTGAATTTCAAATTCGATAACCCAACAGTTTGACATATACTCGGTCGCATATTAATTGTCAATTTGGTAGGTACAAAAAGTAGATATACAAGTTTTACGTATTTTTTGGTAGGTGTAGGTACATTAACGATCTGTATTTTAGTGTACCTGTATCACGATTATTGTGTACCCGTTATTTTTATGGAGAAGAAGATACATTAACGATTTGTGTTTTAGTGTACCTGTCTAACAATCTGTGTTTTAATGTACCTACCTAACAATTATTACGTACATGTGTTATATATATATTTATTTATTTATTTATTTATTGCGTACCTATTTTTTTTTTAGCGTACATTTATTAAGTTCAAGATTACACTTAGGGGACATGGATATGTTCCCTTAAATGAATTAATTATAGCATATTCAAAATTTGAAGTAGTATTTAAAAAAGATGCTAGATTGAATTCGTGGGAAACCTAAAATTCAAAAAGGAAAGCTCTTAACTGCCTTGTATAGTATCTTTTTTCCTTAAAACTCTCAATTAGTGTTGATCATGGAGGAGAAGAAATCTTGTTTCAGTAGGAAAGAAATCCGTGTATGTTGTTGATCGTATAAATACACAAAATTAAATTATCATAGATATATAAATTAAATATTAAATATTATATTTCATTCTTAAAGGGGAGATTACGTATGTAGTTCATTTATTTTATATTTAAAAAAATAAAAAAAAAATCATTTTTTGAAGTCTTTTAACTTTGCCTCAAGCTTCTTTGCTTTATTCTTTTCCTTTTGCAGTTTTTTGTTGAAGGATTTAGACATTTTCTTCCACTCATTTTTTTCTTTGTTGGACATGTAGAGTTTGGATCCGAGATGGTTGATATCAACTTGCATGCGATCTTGTTTTGCGTTGGTGTCGTCTAAAAAACCCGAAAGCATTTGTGTGTTAGTTTGTGTTCTTTACAATCTTGATTGTTTCATTTTTTTTCTGTATTTTTGTTCTAAATTTTAGATACGTTATTTATAGAAGTATTTTCAATGGGATAGATTAAGAGGTTTAAATGTATGTTTAATATGGTGTTAATTTCGTAGTTAATCGAAGAGATATACTAAGTACAACCGCTATTAGTAAATGTGACTTAATGTATCTTCAAACTTCTGGTTAATGAATATGTTAGTCAAGAATATGTCATTTTTTTTAGTGTACCTGTCTGACGATATGTGTTTTTGGAGAAGAAGGTACATAATGATAACATAAATTTTTAGAATAGGTATTTTAATTGCGTTATGACATTGTCGTTATTTTTTACATTTTTAACGGGTGTTAATTATAACCATTGTTTTGACTTTTCAACAGAAATCTAATCCAAAAAAAAATGGGCGAATGAATTTTTTTGAAATCTTATTCGGCCTAGGACCGGTGTCCAAAAAATTCGTTTTTTTTTTTTCACGAGGAAATACAAGGTCACTTTGGACACATTTCTGTAAAAGAAAAGACTGAATAATTGTAATCACTCATAGCTATCAATTTCATCAATAAAGGTTGAATCCATCAATAAAGGTCGAATACCTGATATTTGACTATACGGTTCGTCAAAGTCTAATATCATACTACATAATTACCGTGCGAGTTTTGTTATTATTATTTTTTTGGTCCGTTTGTTTAGTAAAATAATGATAAAAATATTTAAAAAAAAATTAAATTTTTTATTCGTTTGTTTAGCTTATCCCTATGATTATCTAAACTACCCTTGAAGTTGAGGTACCATGGATTTGATTCGTAGTCAAGGACCCCCTTGGAAAACTATTGGCTAAATGAGCACTTCACTTTATTCATTTTGAAAAGAAAACTCATAAATAGCAGTCAAAAGGAGCTTTACGATGTTCAACCGATTCCCTAGTCCATGAAAAAACCGCGTTATTTGAAACCAACGAGAATTTTCCACGTCCGTTGTTGACCAAGATTAATTAATAATAAATCTGGGCAGAGAGCCCGGATCCATGTGATGCCAACCCATGGGTGGCCCGAGCTTACATTGAATGATCGGTAGTGAATAAGATGTGGGCCTATTTGGCCCGATTGAGGCCCACCAAGACAATTTGGCCCATCAGTTCGTGTAAACATGAAAATCACCCACCACAAATATAAACAAAAAATAACCATCGAGTGAGGTGGTCCAGTAGAGTAACGGTCAAATTTCTTACTTCGATGTTAGAGGTTCGAGTGAGTGCCTCCCACAAAGAAATAATGTTTTTTCCAGCCTTTGTGGGAGCTCGGGAGGTCGGATATGATCAACTTGGCTGATGCCCGTTTCGAAATGTATAAAAAGTCCTCAGAAGAGTTGTGTTTGACGTTAAAAAGCTCCATAAGTATAGGAACAGTGGGCACTCCAAGCTTATGGGTCTTAAAGTAAACAAGGAGACCTACTAGCACACCCCAGAAGTTAGGAGAGAGTTGGGCAGGACAAACGTTGAAGTGTTGCAAAACGCCATTAATGAAGGGATGCATTGGAAAGCGAAGACCGTTCTCAAAGGCGACCACAAAAAAACAGACATTCTTATGAACTTGGGTGACATATGAGGTAGATACATCAGGGCTCCAGGGTCGAACTCCAGGAGGAAACCCGTAGCGGGCCCCAAGAGCCTTCAGGAAAGTGGGATCGACCTCACTAGCGCCCACACGCTCTACGTAACTGAAGGCAGCTCCTATGCCCGCAGAAGGGGTTTCCACCTCGCTCACATTGCCCTTACTTTTACTAGGCTTAGGGGGCACAGAAGCGGATGTTGAGGGAGGTTCCCCAACATTTACCCCGGCATCAACAGAATCTACGCCCGGGAAGTTGTCAATTTCAACACCTACATCTCTTAGGTCAGTATCCTCCTCGGCAGATTTGCCGCCTAGAAGGGAAACAGAGGAAGGGGTGGCTCCAGAGGAAACAGACATAATAGGGCAAGAGAAGGGCAAATTGAAAGAGCAATAGAGAAGGGGAATGCTAATTAAGCTCTCCCTAATAACCCTAGGGTCAGCACAGTAACTCCCAACGCCGAGGATTCTCACAATAGAACACCAGTCCACGAAGAGGGGAAGAGGGGACAAGCAATAGTCCCGATTCCAGAAATAAAAAAACCGAAAAGCCCAAAAGTGCAACAACCACCTCGAACTCGAGGGATCCAGAACGAGAAAAGAGGTGAAAAAGGACAAGAAACGTACCTAGCTTAAGATGAACAACGAGCCGCAACCCAGGGAGAAATCACAAGAGGGGGGCAATGAGAATCTTTGAATCGAACCGAGGAAACTCGACTTGGAGCAGGAAACCAAGGAATCGAAAGGAGAGGTACGAAGGAGGAAGTTGAACAGAAGAAGAAAGAGGGTTCTGACAGCCGTTTGGGCATTTATAACTTGAAAGGTGTGAGCTGTAACGAGCGCGGGAATCGAGGAGGCCATGATTGCAGAAAACCGTCACAAAGCAACCCCCACGTGCAAGTTAGGACCAGCAACGTGCTGGCCTAGCCCGGTAAAAAAAAAAAAGAAAAAAGAAAAGAGAAGCTCAGCCCTTACCCAAGCTCGCTTGGACCAAGGGCTGGGGGGCAACTGTTGATACCTAAAATAAGTTCCAGACATGAGCTCAGGAGAAGAGGTCAGATCGAGAGGTCGGGTTAGACACGCAGAGTTCAGAAAATCAGAGCTAAAACCCTACCCCGTAAAAGATAATAGCGAGAGTAAATAGGGTGTAGCTAGATAACAGCCAGCACCCCCCAGCGGAGTGGAAAGCTAAAATTAAGCTGAATAACTCTCAACTAATCAATATCCCCTCCTGAAATCTAGGAGAATCATACGAGTGACAGGCAAGAATCTCGGCAAAGTCTAACATAAGAGGGAACAACCCTATAAAAACTAGGTAACGCCTCCATTGAAGAGGAGGACCAAAAATTGTACTGTGAGAGAACGATCAATAAAGAGAAAGAAGCAAGAGCCTCCATTAGAGAGTGGACTAGCCGAACTCATAGCCGGTGAACCACTATATTTCTACTGTATTGCACACACTACACCCCGGTTAATTAGGAACATTCATCCACCAACTCACGAGCCTTGAAGCTCATATCTGTTCCACTCAATTGAACCCCATCTCGTTACTCATTCACGAGGAAATACACCATCAATTGTTACATAAATACAATAACAATTATTTTAAGTTTAAACCATACGAAACACATTAAAATCATAACTGCTCCAATAGATCACCAGTTCTACAGTTCACCACAAATCATGTAACTTACACAAAAAACAAGTCCATATTTTAGCAACTCAAACATTAACAATAATAACAATGTTATAATATAAATTATACCACACAAATACTCTTATAATTATTTAAAAAAATATAAAAAAATTAAATATATTTTTTACGAGTAGGGTAGGGTAGAAATGCAGAAATTGATGGGTATTCCGCATTCCTACCCTATTTAATCGAAAGACCAAAAATTCTTCTGCATTCCTACCCGATTTTTACAACTAGCCGTTCAATAAGGTAGAGTAGGGTCGAGTAGGATAAGAAATTACGGTCAATCAGAAATTTAAGCACCCGTACTATTACTAGGATTGTTGATAATCTTGTGCAAGATCATCGTCCTAGCCCTCGTTACATCGCGGCTACACGTTGCAGTGCGCTGGCTCAAGTCCTCAATGATTTGCATAAATACACTCTGCTTGTTCCTTATATCATTTACCACCATCATCACAGCCTCCTCTTCACCGACACCAAACTCTGCCTTCTGCAACAACGTCTCGATCTCAATTACCAACTTATCCACAAGCACCCTTATGCTATCCAAGTCCTTTATCACAACATAAGTCCCAATGTCCAATGAATTAATTATCGCTCTTTGCCCTTTGATTTCATTCTCATACTTATCCCAAATCGACTTAATCCATGTACCCATTGACCCCAATGGCACAGATGCTGCAGCTGCCAATGCCGTCACCACTGGTGGTGCTGCAATTGCAGCTGCCACCACCGAGCAAATCAACACTGCCACAAAAGTAACCCCAAAAATTACATTTGACACCTTCCTCCATGTCTTCACAGACTTCAGTTCTTTATCAAGTTTACTCTTTTGAACTTGCAACTTTTCTAGCATAATCAATTGTTGTTTGTAAACTGATTGAAACAACAAGAAGAATTCATCGTCAAATGGATTACCCGCAACCTTAAAATTTCTCAATTCTTGTAAAGTCTTGGAGAATGAATTTTCTACATTATGTGACCCTTCTCTATGTTCTTCCTCGAATCGTTTTAATGCGAGTTCAATAATAATCTGGCTGTCGCGAGATCGTTTGAGACGTTTTTCAAGTGCAGTACAGAAATCTAGAGTTTTAAGACTGTTATCAAAATAGAGCTCAACTATTTCAAAAAGTTCTGGGTTTTTCCAGATGTCTTTCTTGCTATCTAAAATTACTTTCACCACTTCCTGATTCATTTCGAGTAAACACTCGGTGACTTCTCGGAGAGAGTCTAGGGTAAGAGATCGAACCTCGACGCCATTGGCAAGAGTGTTGATAACTCGGCTGGTGCGTTGCTGGAGAGTAGAATCGAAGGATTGAAGGTCTGGATCGGCTCTACATGCGGCCTCGTATGAGCTCAGATCCGGCGTAACCTGCGAATCTGAGATCATTTCCAGCTGTGGGTGAGAACCCTTTTCAGCTTTTTTGCTCAATTGACCACCCATGAATCCGGATAGAGAAAAAGAGCCCTAAATCAGTTGCGAAAGCTTGATGGGGGTATGTCTTGAATAACAAGAAAGAGTGAGAACCCCTCTCTTTGTATGGAAGATTCAGAGGTTTGGGAGTGGTTTGAGAGGAAAAAAGGTTGGCAGTATAGAGACGATGGGGTAGATGTGGAAGATGGAAACAGAGGAGTGGAAAAAGCGAGAGTACGATATCAAAATGCTTGCTTTTAAGGAGCATCAACGCGGAAAATGTCTTAATTATTTTACTGTACTTTATAATTTGTAATATTTTTTGTCCCAAATTAATGAAGTCCAAATCTATCATCGAAACTTTCAATTATTGAATTCTTTATTCTATTTTTGAAAGTTGACCTGAGGATTAAAGTATTAGCATTGCTCCCAGCTGGCGCGATCTCTCGTAGAATGGCCTCTTGCGTCGGAAGCAACATCAAGCGGTTATTTATTTTATTTATTTAAAATATTTAGATCAATTTGTGTGTATTTTAATTAATTTTATTTAATTTAATCATAAATAAATTATTTATTTCAAAATTAAAATATTTGCGAATGATAAATTCTTTTTCGCGTCGCTTCACAAAATTGCCAACATTCTACGGTTAGCTTTAATTTAAGTAGTCAACCATAGGCACCAAAGAGTTGAAAAGAGAAGCAAAGTCGGTGAGAGGTATTAGCCTAGGGGCCAACAAACTGATGCATTCTGGACAAACTTCCAACGTACTGAGAGCATCTCCAGTAGTTATTTTACTTACCAAAAAAATAATTTTTTCTATTTTAGCTAGTCACTTTTTTAATAAACATTTCAACAGATTCTCTATATTTTTAACTACTCATTTTAAATATTATTTATCATCCTTTTTGTATTATATTTTTTTGGGAATAGTGAAAGGGAGAAAGAGAGAGAATGGAAGAAATGAGAGGAAGAGAGAGAAAATAATATATATTATGTTTACATATTGCTATAGTGATGCTCTATATTTAGAGCATCACTATAGTAAAAATCTATTTTATAGCATATGAACATAATCTGTTAGAGTGTTATTTTTGGCTTTGATTAGCTAAAATTTACTTATTTTGGGCATTTAAAATATCTGTTGGAGATGCTCTGATCTGTTTATTATTCAAACTCATTAAGACTCAATCAAAGCTTACCCATTCAGTGTTAGTTTTGTGTGGCGTATAGGGGTGACAATTTTTAAAATAATATCAAAATATTATTGGAACTCGACACAAAATTAATGAATTAAAGATTGATAATTTCTCAACACGAACCCATAAATTACACTGCCCGTTAACACGAATAATAAATGAGTTGAGTTAGTGTCAAACACAAACAACACAAAATTGACACGATTAACACGTTTAACTAATATTATACAAAATAAAATTCTAATTATTTGTTATTGTTTATCAAGCATTGACGTAATTATTGTACAAAAAATACATTTTTACTTATTATTATTGTTATGTTTATTAAATTAATTTTTAATTTATAGAAAAAATATGAACATAGATTCAATTAATTGATAATAAAATTTTAAACTTAAATCTTAATGTTAAGTTTTTTATTTGAGGTTTATATGGGTCAACATGAATACGAACATGAACCCGACACAAAAATAAATTGGTCAGTCGACACAATAAATTAGATTAAGATTGACTTGTATTTAACACGAATACGCAATAACATGATACGAATCTGCAATAACACAACAAAAACCCGAACGAGACGATTGCCACCCCTAGTAGTAGTGTACGTTAATTGACTGTAGAATAATTACTATTAGGCCGATACAATCACCTTAAGTGGGCAAACAATTGGGGCCTAAATCACCGAGGGATCCACAACCACTCTAGATATTGGGCTCCATAGATTAAAAGAGTGATGTAATACATTATTCAAAAGACTTCCTGCACTTAATTACGTTACAATTTATAACTCACATATCTCTCTTTTTCACTAATGATATGTTTTGGGAGGGTGAATAAAAAAAATAGAATGATAGAAAATGTGAGTAATATATTTTTTATTCAGAGAAATCCATCATTCCCTTCTTTGTGTATGATAGAAGGAATGGAAAATATAAATAATTGATTTTTTTTCTGTGTTTGGTGTGATGTAAAAGTGAAAGAATGAAAAAAAATATAGATACATATTTTATCATTATATTTCTATATATAATAGATAAATAGAATAAGCATATATTAAAATATATAAATATAAATAACATACAACTTTTTAATACGTATAATTAATTTTCTTTCCACTTTCCTTCCATATTTTAG
The DNA here is from genome assembly GCA_951799425.1 of Ilex aquifolium. Classification (NCBI taxonomy): domain Eukaryota; kingdom Viridiplantae; phylum Streptophyta; class Magnoliopsida; order Aquifoliales; family Aquifoliaceae; genus Ilex; species Ilex aquifolium. The sequence goes on along the minus strand of OX637398.1, from coordinate 3,945,378 downwards.
AGGGATAGATTTTGGTGAGTTAGAAAGTGTTACGTGCACGATTTTGAGGAATTTAAAAAATAAAAGAAAAATATAATAGGGGAGAAAGAAGACCCGTTTCGAAGAGGGTACAAATCTCATGTGGTTCACTTTGGACTTCCAAGCTTTTTATAAGAAAATTTATCACAAATAGTCGTTACTTTTTCTATTAACCATAAACTCTTAAAATACAATGGGATAACAACTATAAGATAACTATTAAACCCCATGACCCCACTACCTAAATAACTAGGTAGGAAAAACCTATTAATACTATTCCACTAACCCATTTGCTAAGTCAAACTTCAATTACTAACATACAAAAATATAAAAAATAACATAAGAAAAACTAATTTATCCACTTTTTCATTCATATTACTTTTCTTTCCTACTAAATATGATGTTTTATCTATCTTTTCTACTTTTTATCTTTTATATTTTTCATTATACTAAACAAAGCATAGCTCACTATTCTATTCCTTTTATATCATAGCCACGAGTAATCGTGTGCAGCAGCTACTAGCCGACCATGGCGATGATAGCATGAAAATTGGATCTCACTTTATTATTCTGACCGATGATTGAATGGACAAAAAAACTTGATTCTCAATGGAGACACCACAAATAGTTAAATACAGTGTATAGATAACTTTGTTTGTTGAAATTGAACAGTTCAGAGCTGTCCGGAATAGAATCTTTAGAGTAAATCGTAGCAAAGATTCGATTCATAATATTTTATTTTTGGGTAGATTTGATGCATTGTATTTGATGATTGCAAGATCATCACAATGGGCAGAAAGTTCCCCGAGGAAGATCACCAACAAAAATGCAAGTTTCTAAAAATTTAGGATAACTCTATGCACCCACAAAAAAAAAATATATATATATATAAGTATACTTTCGAGGGTAGCTCAAATGGTAATATAAACGAGTTGTAAATTCGGATGTTCTGATTTTAAATTTTGGCAACTATATGAGGTCAGGTCATGAGAAATTTATCCCTCATAAATACTCTAATTCAGGCGTAAATGACTTACTTTTGACCAAACCGGAGAGAGGATTAATCAATATGCACGACCCAAACACCCTACAAAATATATATATATATATATATATAGATATTATATTGAAGTTGATGGAGAGTAGTAATTATGGCTCGATTAATTTTTAGTTATTAAGTATAAATAAATATAATAAAAAAAATTATAATAATAAAATAAAAAAATTTACATGGGTACAAATTTTTATTAAGTAATAGGCATAGCCATTCATATTGCATGCAGACAGTGAGCATGTATATCACGAGATTATCGGGTGCTCACATGTGACGATCCTCCGTACAACGTTGTCTTTATCTACCTTTTTTTTTTTTTTTTTGGTCAAGATCTTTATCTACCTTATACACAACAAAACTAGCTTGACAAAGCTGGACCAAACACACTGTTTGAAACTCATGGCTTTTCCAGTGTAGTTAAATCTGCAATGTCTCCTCTGATCAGGTCCCCTTTTCTCCCTCTCTCATGTTATGTGAGTAGTTTTTCCAAATTATTTTGAATTATTGATTTAAAAAAATAATAAAATAGTAAAACTCTACATGTGCCAAATTTTTAATGGATTAAAAATGGAGGTACGATATCAAGAACAAGTATATTTCAATACCATAATTGAAAATATAATGTCTTTAAAATGCATCAAGTGTGACAACCCTCATCATTTAACTAGTGATCCATGGGTTGGCCCAAAAATCTGGTTAGGCAAGTAGACCATGAATGTATGGCATTCTATGTTGAGGTTTGGGCTCCGACTTTGACTCGAACTTCGCCTTGTTGGAGGTGGAGCAGAGACTGAGCAAAATGTCAGAGTTGGGTCAATTTCTATTATTGGGCCAAGATTTCTCTGTCATGCACACACGCACACGCACAGCATAATTAATTACTGTAATTGAAGCTACCTTGTCAAGTTAGGGGAGGTACATACAACACAAGACAAACATGTAGGACATTTCTGCGTTAGTTCAAGCAAGTGAAGTGTAATTAAACTAGTAGGAGGTTTGATTGGAATAAAATGAATTAGTTCTCTCATTCCGATAGATTGCAATCTTAATCTTGTCTTTATCGGATTTTGTAAACTCATATAATGTCTCCTGGCTGTCCCCACTAATTTAAGAATTCCTCTCTCAGGAGATGTTATGTGCAGTAATATTTCCAGTATAATGTATACATGTGCAGCTTAATTAGTGGCACTGCCACACGAGGCAGTGAAGTTTGTCTATGAAGGAAGAACCATATCCTGTTGAAACGAAACATCCTTGCTTCTTCATAGCACCACATACACTTCTCAGAAATTGCCTATTGCCTACTTTTCTTTATCACTTTTGGCCGACCAGTTATCTAAGTGGATGATGTTGATGCCCCCACATAAATTCTGATGCACAGGATGATGTGTTACACAGAGAGAGAAAGAGAGAGAGTTTTTTAGGAGCATAAATTCCAAATGGAGGTGGGGGCCCTCTGAACCGTGTGTACTGTCTAGCGTCCTTCAAGCTTTGGATCAACCACGCTTCTCTATAAGAAGGCTCTCTGCCCCTACTTCAAACTCAACTGCATACTTCTTTCTCTTTCCCTACTGGATTACATCTCTCTCTCTCTCTCTCTCTCTCACACACACACACACACACATACACAAACAAAGATAAAACACAGAATTAGGTGATATAGATATGAGGATGACTAGTACAACCGTGGAAGTCTCCAAGAAAAGGTTACCAAGCACAGGACTAGGAAGGTTTCTCAAAGAACAAAGAGGAAGGCTGTACATTATGAGGAGATGTATAGTCATGCTCCTCTGTTGGCATGACTGACAGGCACAACGATGAAGAGTTTTCGCCCTCCCTCTACTCTCCTCTCTCTCTCTCTCTCTCCCCGGGTAAACAATTCTTCTTCCAATTGTAAATATCAAAGAGGAAGTTTAGAGATGAAAGCAACTAATATAACTTTGGCTTGATTGATTTAGTACTGATTATTCTCGAGTAATACTGCGTGTGGTTCTGTGGATGTTTGTGTGTGAGTTGATGAGAGAGATGGAGAGAGGATCTCTTTGTTTTTCTATAAATTCCACTTACACTGATAAGTGATCAACTCGGGTGTTTTCTCCTGTAGTTCTCTCTGTGTTCTATTTTACCGGAACTCCTAATAAGACCCAGAAACTTCCTGATGTTTCAAATAAAAGAAAAAACACAGGGAGAAAGCATTCCTATCTTTCTTTGGCTTATCGAACTATCAAGTAGCTATGTGAAATGAAAGTTTATTGATCAATTTACGGATTTTTGTTCTAATGTCTGGTCAAATTAACAGAATTCCACACAATTTTGAGCTCACACCAAAATTTCCAATAGATATGCAATGCTAAAACCAAGTCAAAATAAAACAAATCGAAACCTCATTAATCCCACTTCATTCTACATGATTTGGGCTAGAGTACTGCATGAGCATTCATAGAGTTGAACAGAGATGCATATAGCCACCTACATGCACCTGAAGTACTGATGATCATCACAACAATCTTTTCATGTTTAAAACTAATTACTTCAAAACTCCATACATGAACATGCAGTTGCATATGCATGAACCTATCATTTATGATCAGAGATAAGTCAAGAGTCCATCAGTGTTGTCTCCTGTTTGTTTTGGTCAGAGAGAGAGAGAGAGAGAGAGAGAGAGAGAGAGATTGGAATCAGCCATCAGTTGGAAAGGTATCTTGCCATCGAAAATAAAATAAATGCGGGCTTGTTTTGTCCAAAATCCTAAATTCTGATATAAGAAGTCACGAGGTACCACTCACACATGTAAGAAGACCCAATATGGCAACCTTGCAGGACCCACATGTGCTTCAAGCCCACATTAACATGCCCCAGGGCCCACGGCCCACACATGAATGCGTCCTCTCTCCAGCCCATTACAGCAACAGTAGACACACAAATTTTTAGTATGATAACAATTTTTAATACGATACCGACGAGTAACTCTTCCATACTAGTCTTACCCATATCAATGTAGTCGGATCTAGTTTGAGCCAGTGTCTTGTGATGGAAGTATGTCTTGTGATGGAAGTATGTCTAGTGACTAAAATATCTTCATCATGAACTGTAAAATTTAGGGCATCAGAAAGTAGCCGATCAAGTATCAAAGACAAGAGGAAGCTGCTTTCCTTCTTTAGTTTGACTAGTCTTGCATTTTAAGAATAATGGTGGTTTAATTATCTGATCTGAAAAGTAATATTTCTAGTAAGTGAAAATAAAATGGGTTTATTTCACGGTTTTTTATCTTTATTTTATAAGTGCCATAGTTTCTAACTTATTTTTTCAAACTACCACATTTTTTATTAAGGTGATGGAGAAAGTCTCGCCCTTCTCCGGTGGTCATTGCTTCGAACTTGCTTGCGGTAGTAATTCTTGTGAACTAGAAATACTGTTTGAGAGACTGAATGTCCAGTTTGCTCTCTATGGTGCTGTGGTGACGGACTCGACCATTTTAGTTTAGTAGTTATGACTTAGACTGAACATTTTACAATGGATAAGAGTCTCAAGATAACGTCATAAGGGTTGCTACGCTTGGTTGCCTCAATCCACCCTTTCCTATAGTCAAAAACAAAACTTTCGATGATTGTCGCTCAGTCAACTTTAACCTATCTAATCATTTCTCCTAAGTTCTTTCACTAAAGTAATGTTATTGAGAGTTAAAAGTTTAACTTAGGTGTCGTTTGGTAACTAGAAGTTTTATTTATTTTTATTTTTTTGTTATTGTTTTCATTTTATGGCAAAAAAAATAAAAAACAAAAAGGCATTGGAGAATATTTTTGTTTTTTTTTACTGCTCCATTTTAAAAATAATGACAAAATATGAAAACATCCAAAAAACAAAACAAGTGCCCACTTGTGAGGGAATTTAATGAGATCCCGATTTCGATCCTCTTTAACAACAAAAAAATGACTTTATTACTTGAGTGTAAAAACCCTTCCCTCTCCTGTCTCTCTCGCTCCTTTCCTCTCTCTCGCATCTCTCCCTCTATCGTTGTTGCAATCTTTAGCAAGATGAATCGACAACAACAAAGAACAACAACACAAACCATTAGATAGACTTCGATCCTCCATAGATCTAGTGGTGGGTGGTGGGTTTCGATGGGTTTTTGGTTGGTTGTTGGTGGTGGGTTTCAGTGAATATTGGTGGTGGGTGGTAGCGGGTTTTTGGGGGTGTTAGGTTTTGGGTTTCAATGGGGTTGGTGGTGAATTTTGTAGTGGGGCTGGGTGGTGGATTTTTGGGGGTATTGGGTGGTGGGTTTCGGTGGGATTGGTGGTGGGTTTTGCAGTGGGGCTGGGTGGTTGTTGGTGGTGGGTTTTTGGGGGTGTTGGGTGGTGGGTTTAGGTGGTTATTGGTGGTAGATTTTGGTGGGGGATTTTGGGTGGTGGTTGGTGGTGGGTTTAGGTGGCGTTAGGTGATGGATTTTTGATATAATATCAAATATATTTTTTATTTTTATTTTCATAATTTTTTAAATATAAATAATTATCAAACATGTTTTATATTTTTAATTTTTATCACATAAAAAAAATATAAAAATAAAAACGTCATCAAAAACAACCTTAATTTATTTACCGTATCACTTTTTCATATCATCACAATAAATTAGATTAAATTTTTGGATGATGCTCTTTTTTTCTCTCCATGTGAACCGCAAGTACCGGTAAAAAACTTGAGTCCGTATACTCACATGCTATGTTGCCCAGCAACCACAGCAATGATAGCAACTGCGGACATAGCAGTGGGAGACAACTCTGCGACTTGACCTCCAAATGTTTTCTCTTGGTGTTTCTCATAAGTCCCAAGAGCACTAGCGTCAAATCAATAGCAGTATACAAGGGAAAATGTAAAAGTTTCATCACCTATATGTTCATACCACACTTATGTTTCCTTTGAAATGATAAAAAATAAAATAGAAGGATAAAAAAGGTAGAAAGTTAGAAGAATAAAAAGTTAAAGGAATAGATAACACATTATATTTAATAAGGAAGAAAAATAAAAATAATGTAAAAATAAATGGATTAACTTTCTTCCTACTTTTCATTCCTCTTACCAAACATAATGAAGAGACTAGAGAATTTCTCACTTGAAAGATGAAAAATATATCACTCTTATTTTTCATCATTCTATTTTGTTATCCATCCTACCAAACAGGCTATAAAGTAGTTGACAGAAATGACCAAACCAACGTTACTATATATATCCACCCACACGACTGTCATTTGATCCTTTAACGATTATTATCACCTACACTGTCATAGCAACCTATACATGCCACATAAGAGCTAGTATATTTAACTTTTCTCAAAATTCATAATGACCAAAAATCCGTGCACCACAGTGTCCAAATATCATAAAATTAATAATAACTTTGTCCTTTAAGATATTCTATAACATTCAAAATCAAGTATTGGTGGTGCTAACTTATATTATAGTAACTTATTTTTTTTTTCTTAATTACGTAATTTAAAATTAAAATAAATAGATAAAATAAAAAAGAGATAAAGACGAGAGAAGAGAGATAGAAAGAAGAATCCAATGCCAAAAACTCCTTCCATGTAAAATTTAGAGAATTTTAGAAGATGATAGACATACACTTTTTAATTTTCACGCACAAAGATCGACTCCAACTCAGGAGAGAATATTCAATATAGCGGAGACATCACGTTATTACTGTCACATTGTATCATTATTCAATTAAAAAGTTACAAGTAAAGTGGACATTACTATTTTCATAATTATTCGTAACCATCACATCCAATTATCAATCCATTTGATTAGTGAAATCTATTTATCTATAATATAAAACAGGACGGCTTCAACAAGTCGATCCTACGGTCTCAAATTTATTCATCCAACGGTCAAGAAATTATAATATTTCATGCCCCCCAAAAAGTCAACGATTACGACTGATCTTGGAACACATCCTACGGTCTCAAATTCATTCATCCAACGGTCAAGAAATTATAATTTTTTTCCTTAATATGTCCCCCCATAAAATGTCAACGATTACGGCTGATCTTGAACATATCTTACAATCTAAAATTCATTCATCCAACGGTCAAAAAAATTAACATTTTTTTTCCTTAATATTTTTCCTCCCAACTAGTCAACGATTACGACTGATCTTGGAACACAAGATTTTCTCTATCATAATAATTAAATTGGTCAAATTTGTCATTAATATCATCTGTGTAGTGTAACATTTTGAATTTGTATAAGATACAATGATAATATTTTGATTAAAAAATGCTCATAATTAATTTTAATTTTATTTATTTAATTAATTATCTCAAACTAACATGTCTTATACATATCTTGAATCAAAAGTTCAAGATTAATTTTTTTTTAATCTCTTAAGAAAACTCAACGCTAATATATTCATATCTATAATATAAAACAGGACGGCTTTAACAAGCCGATCCTACGGTCTCAAATTTATTCATCTAACGGTCAAGAAATTATAATATTTCATGCCCCCCAAAAAGTCAACGATTACGGCTGATCTTGGAACACATCCTACGGTCTCAAATTCATTCATCCAACGGTCAAGAAATTATAATTTTTTTCCTTAATATGTCCCCCCATAAAATGTCAACGATTACGGCTGATCTTGAACATATCTTACAGTCTAAAATTCATTCATCCAACGGTCAAAAAAATTAACATTTTTTTTCCTTAATATTTTTCCTCCCAACTAGTCAACGATTACGACTGATCTTGGAACACAAGATTTTCTCTATCATAATAATTAAATTGGTCAAATTTGTCATTAATATCATCTGTGTAGTGTAACATTTTGAATTTGTATAAGATACAATGATAATATTTTGATTAAAAAATGCTCATAATTAATTTTAATTTTATTTATTTAATTAATTATCTCAAACTAACATGTCTTATACATATCTTGAATCAAAAGTTCAAGATTAATTTTTTTTTAATCTCTTAAGAAAACTCAACGCTAATATATTCATATCTATAATATAAAACAGGACGGCTTCAACAAGCCGATCCTACAGTCTCAAATTTATTCATCCAACGGTCAAGAAATTATAATATTTCATGCCCCCCAAAAAGTCAACGATTACGGCTGATCTTGGAACACATCCTACGGTCTCAAATTCATTCATCCAACGGTCAAGAAATTATAATTTTTTTCCTTAATATGTCCCCCCATAAAATGTCAACAATTACGGCTGATCTTGAACATATCTTACAGTCTAAAATTCATTCATCCAACGGTCAAAAAAATTAACATTTTTTTTCCTTAATATTTTTCCTCCCAACCAGTCAACGATTACGACTGATCTTGGAACACAAGATTTTCTCTATCATAATAATTAAATTGGTCAAATTTGTCATTAATATCATCTGTGTAGTGTAACATTTTGAATTTGTATAAGATACACTGATAATATTTTGATTAAAAAAAGCTCATAATTAATTTTAATTTTATTTATTTAATTAATTATCTCAAACTAACATGTCTTATACATATCTTGAATCAAAAGTTCAAGATTAATTTTTTTTTAATCTCTTAAAAAAACTCAACGCTAATATATTCATATCTATAATATAAAACAGGACGGCTTTAACAAGCCGATCCTACGGTCTCAAATTTATTCATCTAACGGTCAAGAAATTATAATATTTCATGCCCCCCAAAAAGTCAACGATTACGGCTGATCTTGGAACACATCCTACGGTCTCAAATTCATTCATCCAACGGTCAAGAAATAATAATTTTTTTCCTTAATATGTCCCCCCATAAAATGTCAACGATTACGGCTGATCTTGAACATATCTTACAGTCTAAAATTCATTCATCCAACGGTCAAAAAAATTAACATTTTTTTTCCTTAATATTTTTCCTCCCAACTAGTCAACGATTACGACTGATCTTGGAACACAAGATTTTCTCTATCATAATAATTAAATTGGTCAAATTTGTCATTAATATCATCTGTGTAGTGTAACATTTTGAATTTGTATAAGATACAATGATAATATTTTGATTAAAAAATGCTCATAATTAATTTTAATTTTATTTATTTAATTAATTATCTCAAACTAACATGTCTTATACATATCTTGAATCAAAAGTTCAAGATTAATTTTTTTTTAATCTCTTAAGAAAACTCAACGCTAATATATTCATATCTATAATATAAAACAGGACGGCTTCAACAAGCCGATCCTACGGTCTCAAATTTATTCATCCAACGGTCAAGAAATTATAATATTTCATGCCCCCCAAAAAGTCAACGATTACGGCTGATCTTGGAACACATCCTACGGTCTCAAATTCATTCATCCAACGGTCAAGAAATTATAATTTTTTTCCTTAATATGTCCCCCCATAAAATGTCAACAATTACGGCTGATTTTGAACATATCTTACAGTCTAAAATTCATTCATCCAACGGTCAAAAAAATTAACATTTTTTTTCCTTAATATTTTTCCTCCCAACCAGTCAACGATTACGACTGATCTTGGAACACAAGATTTTCTCTATCATAATAATTAAATTGGTCAAATTTGTCATTAATATCATCTGTGTAGTGTAACATTTTGAATTTGTATAAGATACACTGATAATATTTTGATTAAAAAATGCTCATAATTAATTTTAATTTTATTTATTTAATTAATTATCTCAAACTAACATGTCTTATACATATCTTGAATCAAAAGTTCAAGATTAATTTTTTTTAATCTCTTAAGAAAACTCAACGCTAATATATTCATATAAATTAATAATTTTGTAATAGCTTGTATTAATTAAAAAAATAATATTTTATAAATGATATTTATAGATAATTTTTTGATAGAACATATTTTGGCGATATGCTTTTTGATAAATTAAATTTTTAGTTTGTATTAGATTTAACTCGATTTTGATCACATGTATATAAATTAATATTTGTTTAAGTCAATCTATAATATAAAATATGGAAGCTTCAACATGCCGATCCTACGGTCTCAAATTCATTCATCTAACGGTCAAGAAATTACCTTTTTTTTTCCTTAATATTTCCTCCAATCGGTCAATGATTATGACTAATCTTGGAACACAGGATTTTCTTTAACATAATAATTAAATGAGTCAAATTTGCCATTAATATCATCTGTGCAGTGTAACATCTCTCTGAAAATCATTCAAATTAAATTTTACATTTCTCTTCTCACTCTTCACACACACTCTCTATCTCTGGTAGTGGCGGATAGAGGAAGGGTCTAGAACCACCCTAATTTTTTTTTTTTTAGTTATATATGTTTTATATATTTTTTTGGATATTTTTAATTGGGCCCGCTGTAATGATTTATGAAAAAGAAAATTAATTGGGTCAAACAATTTGGGTACTAGAACAAAACAAAAAAAAAAGTTCATACCAAATCTCTTAAAATTAGCAAACTAAAATTGATTCCTTAGAGTGTTGAAAATTCATTTGGTTCAAAAATTATGGAATATATAGCAAAAAATGAGTAAAATAAAAAATTTGTAAGAAGATTAAATATTATAAAATATTACTTTTATTTGTGTCAAATCTATAATATTAAATATGATAGACTTCAATAAGTCCATTCAACGGTTTCAAATAGACTCATCTAACGGCCTCCAGCATCACTCTCAAAACCATTTACATTGAATTTCTACCCTCCCAAATTCATCACTTCTTAATTACGTTGCACCGTGCCTTCAGGCACGGGTTACCCTAGTAGTTTTTTAATTTAGATGCTGACACACCCATTCCACATATGTTAGGACAAACGGACGGTCAAGAATTGCAAGGTAATTTACCAATGCAAGGATGGGTTGTGTCGTCAATCAAAGACTAAGACTGGTGGTTTCGAGGCATCCTAGACTAACACAATTACATATCTTCAGCTTACAGTACTTACACAGTGTTAGTGTGTGAGAGAGAGAGAGAGAGAGAGAGGAAAAAGTGTCAGGGAATAGTCCAGTCAGATAGCATTGGCTTCCACGGCAACGGTACAACCCGTAAGTGTCCTTACTGAAGATGTAGGGATGGGATATTAGAGAAGTAGGGTACGTGTAGTCTGCATAAACTACTATCACCACATAAAGCTCACGACATTTGGAAAACCTAAACCCTATCCATACACCAACTACTGGAAAAAAAAAAAAAAAGGAATACCTGTAAACCCAACCCTACTTTCCTATAAAAGATCATAGTTCCTATGCCCATTTATAAATGAAACCCTAATCTCCCCTGTATAGCAATAATGCTTTAGTTAGAAAAAAGGATTTGACTATGGCACTTAAAAAAAATTGGTCTCAAATTATTTATTATTATTTTTTTGGATATTTATAATACTTTTTAGGTGGAGCTTACATATTTTTACGTTGCACTCATTTTTTTGAATTCAATTATTATTTTTTGATTTCATTTACTACTTTTGGGTATAATTAAAAATTTAAAACTTCAATGCTTTATTATTTTCCTGTAAATAGATAATATATTTAATCAAAGTAGGTAGTATAATGTTCGTGTAAAAACTCCCCAATAAACGCCGTTTAGTGTTTTTGATCAAATTAGTGGCCACCTTTATTCTTAAGTGAACCTAATTTGAACCAGAATTTAAGTCTATGGAACGAAATTGAAAAATCTAAACCTTGACAGAAATTCTATTGAGGAGTTAATTTTGCTGAATTAGAGTTTAATTGAACTCGAGTTGAGAGTTCTATAGTTAGGATTTAACTCAAAATTAACCTATCAATTCCTCTAACCTGCTCACTTACACCCTTATTTATTTTAATATTTGCTTAAGGAGAGATGAATACATGAGAAAATTCTATGTACCATTTGATAATGTTTGGATAAACTCCATCCACACTCTGTGTAGTTATTTATATATTCAATAATACCTCTTGTATCTTCTGAAATTTTACTAACACCCCTCATTAGAAGTTGTTTGTTAACGGTGTTAACGGAGGAGACCATTTTACATAAATACCCTTACACATAGGTGGAGCTAGTTTAGCCCCCCTGAGTTTATTTTTCCCAAAAATTACCTATGTAAAAATTCACAAATTTTTTATTATATTTAAATTTGCCCGCCCTATATTATTTTTTTGTCATATTAATTGGTATAAATATCTAAATGACTATAAACTTTCGGACATACTTCAAACACATAATGGACATTCAAATAAATTTTAAACATATCGAGGTTATTTTATAATTTCCAGCAAAAATTATGAAATTATTTTAATATTTAATAAAAGTTAGGATCATTAAGAAATAAATTATAGGGTTAATTTTATAGGTCTATAATGGAATTAAGAGTCACAACTTAAATATAATTATGTTTAGTTGACAAGATTATTCTAATTAGACCACAATGAGGATCTAGAGAGAAGGGAAAAAAGTGGTTAGTGAGGGTGTGACTCTCGATTATTTTGTTACTCTTTCGTAGCTATCTATTCTCTAGGGAGATGCGATTGACCTTTATTTAAAGTCCAAATAATTAACAACAATAATACAATACTAGGTTACTCTCGACAATTTTTGACCAATTTAAAAATTAAATTAATGAAGTCTATTCTGGTATTAAGTTTTTAAACCTAAAAAGAAACAGTGGTCTTCAAAAAAATGGTTAAGACTACAAAAAACGTAATATATCTATTGACTTATTTACCTATAATTTTGTCATTAATTTTATCAGTTGCATCTATCACCGTAGAGAAAGCATTTTGAGATATAACAAATGTGAAAACTTGGTTACATAACATAATTTGTGATAAGTAGGTAATTAATAATATGAATTAATACAAAATAAAGATATTTTTAATGATATTAATAATTAAATTAACATACAACGCTTTTCAAAAATATAAAATGGTCGAGCTGCACAGACCTTCATTGTTTCTTTTACAACTAGTCACAGAGTTGTGACATGTGGGTGGAGTAATTATAAACTTTGTAAAGTAAAATGTATTTTCAGTATTTTGAAAGAGTATTAAGTCATCATTTTTACTTTTCAAGTTGTGAAACATGGCTCTTAACATAAGGGGGTGTAAGTGATTCAATAGTTGAATCTAAAAAGGGAGGTATTGAAATTTCAAAAGATGCAGAGGATGTTATTGAATATATAAATAACTATAAGGAGATGTGAATGAAGTTTACCCATAATATTTTCTAGGTATTTTTCAATCATGAATAATTTCGTCAAGCAATAAGAATGGTTTTAGTATCATTATCTGTAAAGGTATTGTACTTGAACCATTCTTAGTACTTTTTTTTTTTTTGGCAAGAACCATTCTTAGTACTTGAAATTTATGTTTTAAAAGGTGGGGTTGTCCACAGCAATTGCTAATCCGAAATGTTGTCATCCACTAACAGTGCCAATCCTTTTCCACAGTACCCATTCGTCCTTCCACACAGCCTCTCCTCTTTCCTTTTCTGGCCATGACGGAGACAACATTATCCTTCTCACCACCACCACCACCACCACCGCATACATGTACAATATTCATGAATTTTGATCAATCAGAAGCCATCTTTATCCCACGCTCTCTCTCCAAGTATAACATGAAGTTCATCCTCAAGCTTTGGTCCTGGTTGAGATGCAGATAACGTTTTCTCCTATTATTACCATAGCAATGCTAAAGGACCTAATAGGGCATAATTCAATCTAATCATTGAATTAATTGTAAATTTTAATGTTAAATAAAACTTGTATTAGATTCTCAAATTATGTCTAAATGACATTTTCTTATTATCACAAGCATAAATCTTATAGGGATCGACCTAATATAAAGTTGTAATCAGGGATTTACTTCAATTCAACCATTAGTTTAGTTATGAGTTTTAATATTAAATAAAATTTACTTTTAATTAAAAAAAATGTAATTAATTATGTCTCTAAATTAAGTCCAGACACGTCAACTAGGGGTGTCAAACATGTCGGGTTAAACAGTTACGTGTCGGGTTAAACGAGTGACAGGTGAAAAATATGTAAACTCGTACACGACACGTTTAATAAACAGGTGAAAAATTTCAACACGAACATGACCCGTTTAATAAATGGGTAACACGACACGACTCGTTTAACCCATTTAATTTCAAAATAATTATATCAACAAATTTTAATACTCCATTTTTTTTTATTTCCAATTGTACTTACCTCAAAAAAAATGAATTTTTAGCCAAATCTCATAAAAAATCAGATTTGAAGGCTTAAAAAAAACAGGCAAGAGACCATTGTCTTTTTATAAGCAACTCAACCCTCCCCCTCTCATCTCATTTTCCAATGTGGGACAAAAACAAAAGACATTGGTTTACCTTTGTCTTTGAAGTGCTCCCCATCTCCCCTCCTTTGTCGTTGAACTACTACTTTACTTTTTTTTTTTTGTATTGATTTCTTTACTTCTATTTTCTTGCTAATTTTTTTAAAATAATTATTAATTTATTATTATATTAATTTTATTTAAACGGTTAAACGTGTGATAAACGGTTTGACAAATCTCACCCGAACACGACCCGTTTATTAAACGTGTTTGGCGTGTCAACCCGTTAAGATAACTCAAACCCATTTAATTCGTGTCGATTAATCGTATCGTGTCGAATTTTGACAGCCCTAACGACAACCTAAATTTAACTGAAAGAATAAAACCTAACCCGATTCAAATTTTGATTGTATTTAAATTCGATCACAAGTTTTTGAGATTCAATTCAAACTAAGTCGGGAGTTCAAGATTTGCACTTGCTGACCATACTAGAAGTGAACCTAATTTGAACCACACAATTTAAGCCAAGTTGTGTAACCAAATTGAAAATTCTATACCTTGGCAGAAATTGTATGCAGGAGTTCGGTTGTATTAGAATTTAATCTATCAACATATTCATCAAACCCTCCCAACTTACACCTGCTTATTTTAATCTTTGGTTACAAAGGGATGAATATGAGAGAATATTACTCAACATTTAATAATGCTTTTTTCCAATGTACTTTTTTTTATTAAGAAAAAATATTGTTTAAGCACTAAAAATAATTTTATTATTATTTTGAAATTGCGAAGTTCTTGCATCTTGAAATTTATGTTTTAAAAGGTGGGGTTGTCGAAGGCATTTGCTAATCCGAAATGCTGTCATCCACCAACAGTTCCAATCCTTCTCCACAGTAACATTCTCGTCCTTCCACAGCTCTCCACCTTTCTTTCTTGGCCATGACGGAGATAACATTGTCCTTCACCACCAACACCATCACCACCACCGCCACCGCCACCGCCACCGCCACCGCCACCCATTACAGCTAAATACACCTGTCATAGAACCTGTTCACAGCATGGCCTTCTCGGCCAAGTCTACAAGCATCAGCATCTTTAATGGAGAACACTGCGATATTATTGATTTGCAACGGAGAAAGAAACCTGCAAGGAAAGATCGGCATAGCAAAATTTTCACAGCTCAAGGTCCAAGAGATCGGAGAGTAAGATTGTCGATAGATATCGCCCGCAAGTTCTTTGATCTTCAACACCTTCTGGGTTGCGACAAAGCAAGTAATACCCTTGATTGGCTTCTCAACAAGTCGAACACCGCCATTAAAGAGCTAGCGCAGACGAAGCAGCTTCACAGCTGCAGTGGAGCTCCTGCCAAGAGTTTTTCTTGTACTTCTGAATGTGAAGTAGCTTCAGGAACCATTGAAGCTGCTAAAAATGGAGATTCTCTAGGGACAATTATGAAGAAGGAGCCACTGATGAGTGATAGGAAAGAGAAAAAGACGACAGAACAGCATAAATCACCATTGCACCTTCTTGCAAGAGAGGCGAGGGCAAAGGCGAGAGCAAGAGCAAGGGAAAGGACAAGAGAAAAATGGCGCTCTAGACAACTCAACGATTTGAAGAAACTTCCTGATTCATCAGCTTTCATACATAACCAATCAAGATCTGAGATGACTCAAGCTGAAACTTGGGAGAAATTAGGTTTCCATAATTTCCATAGCCATAACGTGTTTTCCTCGTTAAAAGGTGATCTAAACCCTCATCACCACCTGTTAGTTGATGAAGCAGCAAGTAAAGACGGCATTGAGCAATCTATTGTCATCAGAAAGAAGATGAAGCCTTCTCCAACATTGCATTTTCAGCAAAACCTAATAAATTTAGAAGATGAGACAGCTGCCAGAAGCAACAGCTATTTTCCTCCTACGACTAATGAACATGATCAGGAGATTAGTAGCACTACCACAGGCTCTAGCTTTTCTGCTATGACCAATGTGTATCCATCTACAGGTATCGAATAATTATAAACCCCAAAAAAAAAAAAAAAATTTGTTATATTTCCTGATTAACTTTGGAAAATTAATTTTTGTTTCAATTTTCAGCACTTCATATCTGGAGAGAACCCTGGGAGGTCTACAACTACCAGAGACAACCCTAATCTGGTTTATGAGCCTTTTTAATGGAGCAATGTAAGATACAATTTCCCTAATTGTTCCTTTATGTTGAAATAACAAAATGTGTGTATTTAATTTCTTATTTTCTTTGAATTATATAACTGCTCTACAGTTGGGACAGTAATAAGTGAATTTGTTTAGCTACTATATGTTCTATTTTGTTTGTGTAATATTGTTTCTCTAAAGAAATTGTTGGTTCTCAGTGTATATCTTACTACTGCATATATATGACTACCCTACTAATTTCCTTTTGCTAAAGAGAACCAAAGATGAGTGAATTGGATGAGCAACAATGGCAGGGAAGTTCAATGACTTCCTAAATTAAAAAGAATAGTGTTATCAACGGTCCAGTACCAATATATGCTATACATCTCGCTTATGAAATAAATTCTAATGATGTAGTGTTAATTTCGTTGATACTATTTGAAGTAATATCAGAATAGATAAACTTCACAGCAGACTATGACCAATTCAAAATGCTAGAAAAGAGTTGAGGATGAGATACTTGAGCAAAATGAAATATTGAATAAATCAGAAAGGATCGTAGTAGTAATAACCAAAGCAGAATTACTCCAAAATCAATGGTCTTCCTTGAACTAAAAGTAGCACAACTTCTATAGCATGTAATGTTTGGCATATTTTTCCAAAACGTAG
Organism: Ilex aquifolium; assembly: GCA_951799425.1. Taxonomy (NCBI): domain Eukaryota; kingdom Viridiplantae; phylum Streptophyta; class Magnoliopsida; order Aquifoliales; family Aquifoliaceae; genus Ilex; species Ilex aquifolium. Next base: position 3,928,207 of record OX637398.1, on the reverse strand, counting down.
CAAAAGAAGGATTCACATGTACCAATTATTGTAAGTGTTGGTTTCTAGGAGTTCGATTGAAAAAGAAACACTGGAAAAGTTATTATCAAGAATTGGTCATTCTGGATCCCAAGCTTAATCTATCAAAAACAATTCATTAACAGTAGGACACATCTTAAGAACAACATAGATTATCCCAAGATTTTCCTATTATTGGACTGTAAACTAGTTCTGAGTCAAACTTATTTTATGCTTGAACACATTTAATGCAGATGAGCTTACTTATGACCAGCTTGGTTTTTTTCGGGTTTATGCAAAAATATTTCAAGTACAAAACAATGCTTGAGCATTTGAGTTTGTAGAAATCATGCGCCGAAGCCATCTATAGGTCTTTCTGGTAATGACAGTTGTTTTTGTTTCATTCACATTGATGATTGAAATACAATTGATGAACATGCATGAACTTCCCTTTTTGTTTGAAGCTGATATATAGTATATATATATTCAGTATCCACTGCAGGATCATCAAATTTAGGAGTTTGGCAGATGGCAATTGATGGTAGTAAACTATACCATTAATTTCAATATCACCATTTTTCTGCCCAATGTAGAACTTTGAATTATTATTGTCGGTTGGTTCCATAGATGAATTTAAACACATTTGAAGGATCTGATTGATTTGAATCAAGAATGAAAATTATCTAGAATAGGTTCTCCCGCAACTTTGGTCATTAGCGACACTTTTTTTTTTTTTCTGGCTGAAGAGTATAATATTTTACAAGCAAGGAGTGGGGACTTTTCCCCAGGCCATTTCAGTCAGTCATCTCCCAATCTTTAGGAAGTTTAGTTTGTCTTAGTGTCTGGCTTAGGTTATATTGTCATAGTTTCCAACAACAATTTAGTTTTTCTCTAAAGCAGTGATGTCTCATTAGATGCATATATATATTGAAGACCATGCACAATATATTGTGTTCTTACTGCTGAAAGTTCTGCTTTTGGTTATCGTTGAGGACTGATCTCCTGCTCAACTACTTTTAATTGTATTACTATACCCCATGTACACTTAAAATGGTTCATAGAGCAGTTGTGTTCTACAAGTATCATAAACCAAATGCATTAGAAAAGGTTCCTTCTTTTCACTGTAAAACCTTTCGTCTTTGATAGAACGAGCCACACTTTTGTTTTTATATGTTTTTGAATTGATACCTCTATTTAGGTTAGTTTTGAAAATTCTTGTTTTGCTGTTGTGTATTATTACCTTAGTTACAAACTATATGTACTCCACAGAATGACGCAGCAGAACAAATAAACACAAAGAACACTATGATGTTAAGTGTATAGAACAAAGGTATTTTGAATTTAGAGAGAAAGTAACAAGAGAACATCTCTAAAAAATGTATATTATTTTTTTAAAAAAATTTAAAAATAAGAAAAATAAAAATAAAAATAAAATAATTCCTAAAGACGTTCTACGTCACAGTAGTAAAAAAATTGGAGAAGTTGCATACAACAGAATTAGTTGAGGTACTTATTAGATAATTAATTAACTTTCCTATCTATATTTTGGAATTAATTGTAGTTCTATGTACGTTATGTAGATGTGCCTCAGCCATTTGCTTCTGTTATATGAAGCTTGTGTTTCCAAGAGGTTGGAAACAACATATATCGGATTCTGATCATGTATGTATGTCACTCAAAATGGTAGGTAAAAAACTACATAGCTAGGATCAAAGATAATGAAAAAACAAGAAAAAAAGGTCGAATAATTCAATCACACTAAGCCAAGTGTTTATACTTCTTTTCCAAAATATGGAAATAAAATTAATAAAATCCTAATATTAAGTTCAAAATTCCTAACTTGTGGAAATAATTATAACAAGATCCTAAATTAGAAAATAAGGAAAAAAAAAAAACTAAGCCTAAAATCAAACATAAAACCATTCTTCAATATTTCATTGTTTTCCATTTCTTCCCCATCACAGGCGATTAAAACAGCCATACGACCAGGCATGTTTTATGGTACTGCGTGGTGGGTGACTAAGAAATAACAGGTCTAAAAATTGAGTGTGTCAAAAGTGAAAATTTTAAGATAGATGTGTGGTAAAGTTGGGAAAAATAAAATTAGAAATAAGATTATTGGTGAAAAAAATAAAGGTAGCACATATAAGAAAATACGGGAGAATCAATTTAAATGATTTAGATTATACTAGTGAGAAAGTGTGATGTGATGTATATTAACGATAAATGAATGAATAGAAAATCACCAAAATTAATTTTAAATAAAATAATAAAATAAGATATAATATCTTATGGTTTAACCAAAAATATGACATTTAATAGAACACAACGAAGAACTCTGATCCATGTAATTGGCCCAAAAAAAAATGTTGGGGTTGAGTTAAATTGGATGGATGAAGTGTGCCAACTGACAACTCTACTTCCTTATTAGCACAAATTGTAGAACAGCAAAGCAAGAAAGAAAACCCCTCCAGAAACAGCTGTTTACATCAGCAATTAGCGATGATATCTATTGACTACATATCATTAAGTTTTTGCTGCTATTAAGTTGCTACATGTGACTTTTATATTTCTGTTATATATATATATGTGTGTGTGTGTGTGTGTGTGCAGAAAAGGAAATGATTACACAGAAAACAGAGAAAGAACGAATGAAAATGGCGTCAACATGCAAGAAAGGAAATGTTCACGTTTTGGGAAAAACATTTAAGAGGAAACAAACACAGTGAACGAATGTCGCAGCACAAAAAAGGGAAGAAACCCATTACTCAGAAAAAGGAAAAAAAAAAAAAAAACAAAGAAGAAAGAAAATTTGCGTCAACATGTTCACCACCATTTTCACAGCAAGCAAACAAATGCAAAACGGGTCGGGTTGCTTGATGTTCTATTGTTACTTGTGCATGTTTGATCAACATCATTTCCATTTTAGGACATTGGAAACAGTAACAGTAACATTACCATGGTTGTAACAGTAACAGTAACAGCAACACTTTTATGACCAAAAACAAAACAGTAATAGTAACAGTACCACTCACCATGGCAGCAGCAGCTAGCAGAGAAAGCTTTAACAATGTTTACAGAACAGCTGTTTTTGATACTTTCTTTCAAGATGAGAAGAGACCCAGGCCCCCAACAAGCTACTCTTCATTTTACTTTGGGTGTTGTTTCCCTACTCCAAATTAATAATGACTCTTCTTGCAATTCAGTACAAATTTAGGTATAAAGAAAGAAGATATTCCAGATTCGGGTTATGAAGTTTCAGCGGAAAACCAGGAAGAATAACTGGGAAAATACTCAAGTCTCTCTCTCATCGAGACGAGAGAGAGGGGAAGGTCACTGTTAACATTAATGCTCACAGTGTCCTCTAATCGTACTAACTTATCGACGCCTCTGACTGGAAGACTAACTACTACAAAGAGAGCGACAACATTGCAAATGGAAGTACTTTGTCCTTAGCAGCAACATGAGGGAGGGGAGGATAAGGCAAGTAGACGAAACTGCCATTAATACTTCCAAACCCAAAGCTCGTTTGATTGATATGGATAGATTAAATAATCCACTCTAATAGACATGAACAAAAGACAAAATTAAATAAAATATTAAAATAATACATAATTTTATCTAGAATTTGATAATACACAATATAAATATTGGATAATAATTATTTAATCCAACCAATTGTTTAGTTAGGAAATTATTTTATTGTATTAATATTGAATTAGCAAAAATACTCTTTATCAGTGTTTCTTATATTGATGACAACTTGATTTTATCAGTTGAAAGAGTTTGAATTTTGGTAATTTCTTGAAATTAATTAGGTCATGACGAATTTATCATTTATGAATATTTTAGTTTCGGCGTGGATGGTATGTCTTTGACCGGACCAGGATGGATTAATCAAGATGTGTATAAATTGACTCAAATATCCCTTAAACCCAAAAAATAACTGCTACAAAGATCGTAAGGAATCTGAAATTACTAAGATCAAGCTAATATATATATATTTTATGGCGGGGTTGGGGGTGTATGTGTTAGGTTTGTATCTAATTATTTTGATTTTTGATTTATCTTTGTGATAATGAAAACATAATTTAAGAAAATATATATATATACACATTCTTTTATTACATTATCAATAAACGAGTTATTCATGTTTAATATAGTTCAAATCTAAAATGTTTGTTTTAATTGTCATTTTTTAAGGCTCACTAGCTAGGCATATAGCCAAGAAAAACAGAGACAGATCTATCTAAACGTTTAAGTTTATATTTGTTTTTGGATGGGTTTTTTGCACTAGGTTTTTTCTCTCCCAATGTTAACTTCATTAAAAGAGTAATATTTTTTGTGCCTACTAAAAATTTAACATAATTTGTGTGTCAAAGTGAAATACTAGAAATGAAAAGGGTTAACAATTGCAAGTAACTTATATATATTAGTTATTGTTTGTACTTGAAGGCAAAGAATAATAAAAAAAAATTGTCAATCATAAACATATTTGTATGCATACCCAAAATCAAATATTAAACATAGAAAAGAGAGAAATAAATTTAAGCATCGATTGTAGGGGTGAGCAGTGATAGTGGTGGTGGGAGACGGTGATGATTGTGGTGGGTTGCAACGACTGTGGTAGTGGTGACAGTTGTGGGTGGTAATAGTGATGGTGGTTTTTAGGTGACGATAGTGATAATGACAGTCATGGGTGACGGCGGTGGTGGTGGTGGGTGTGGGTGGTGATGAGTGACGGTGATAGTGGTTGACAGTGGTGGTGGTGGGGCAACGACGATGATGATGGCGGTAGTGGGTTTGCGGTGATGGGCGGTGACAATGGTGGTGGTGGGCGAGGGTGCTTGTGGGTCATGGCAAATGGCGGTGGTGGTGGTAGGTATGGTGGGGGTAGGTGACAACAATAGTGGTGGTAGTGGATGGTGGTGGTGGGCGACGGTGGTAATGGGATGATGGTGGTAGTGATAATAAATATAAAAATGAAATGATGGTGGGGGTGAGTATTGACAGTGGTAACAATCGGTGGCGGGTGACGATGCGGCGATGGGGCTGAGGGTGGTGGAGGGGCAGTGGGGCGATGGTGGTGGTGGGGTGGCAGCAATAGTAGGAGTGGTGGTGAAGTATTTTGTAGAGAAATGATTTTTAAAAAGTAGAAGTTATTTATTTATTTTGTTTACTTACTTATTTAAGTGGTAAAACTACTTTTAACTTATTTGAAAGTAATTAAAATAAGTTGTTACAAACATTAATTTTTTTTAAAGTGTTTATGAGAAGTCATTAGTCCTAGTAGTATTTTTGAAAAGTCACCCCAAACACATTTTTAGGGGATCTATTTTCTCTATTAAATTTGGAAAGTTAATATTAACTTTCAGAATAAATTTAAAGTAAAATTCAAAACGATATCAACTACCAAAAGTAAAAATTATTTTTTATGTTATACTTTATTATATATACTAGTAATAACTCGTGCCTAAAGACACTTTGCAATTTAAAAAAATCCTTCAATTTAAAATAATTTTTTTTCTTCATTTTTTTTAATTAAAGAAATTGAAATCAATATAATCCCTTCTAATTTTTTAAAAAAAATTTGTAAATTTTTTTTTGTAAATAGTAACCCATAAAAATCTCAACTTGTCTACATTGACATCAATTACATCATTGTCCAACACAAACCATTCAATCTCTCAACACAAACCATTGCATAACCAATTTCAAGAACAAATTACTCAACCCTAACTCAAAAACAACATCAAATTTTAATCACTACATAATAGAAGCTAAAATCTCATTTATATAATAATAACGAAAGTTATAGACACATTATACATGCAAGTCCAACCAAATAATTAAATCCACATAAATAAGAATCATTTGGTTCGAACATTCCATATTTTGAAGCATCGACCAATAATGAAATTGCAATCCTTCCAATAACTCTTAATTATCGATCCCTCCATGTAACCCACTACAATTTGTGGTTTTATTAATCTCTCCAAGATCCCAATCGCATTACCCACAAAACAATATTTCCAATACAATTCAATAACAGTAAACATGAAAATAAATAAATGATCACCAAAATTATCTTATGTAATTACAATTTTTTTCCCACAACTCATTCTACACATAATATGTTTTTTTTTTTATCAAAGTACACATAGTATGTTAGAGAGCCACTTGGTACACTTGATTCTTCCAGATGTTCAAGAACACCCATTTCCTTCAGAATACAACCTGTAAAGTTGTCAAAACAATGTTCAACCTTATTATTTTAATAACATTAGTTGATAGCAAACCACATTGCTAGCAAAAAAGAACATGTAATGGAAAAAGAACATACCATATAATAAAAGCAAAGTCTTAAGTTATATTCAAAATTTATTGCATACATTTCAAGCTGTTAAATTAAAGACATAAGGCCCTGAGCCTAGTCAGGCTTGCCAGTTTGTTTAGGTATGTCGTTCCATACCACTTGTTCTATCCTTAGCGTAGTTCAAATAATAAGCCAATGAGCGAATTTCTTCAAAAAGACCTAAGATTAATATCATAACAATTAGCTTTAAGCATTAGAATTTTAAGCAAACAAAAAGAGTCATATTCAACTAAAATAATTCAAAATAGCAAAACCTTATGTTATTAAAGTAACACCCAACAAAACCCCAACATCCAATTTCACAAAAAAAAAAAAAAAAATTATGAAATTAAACCCCAATTGCAATCAAAATAAACCTAACATTCAAGTTCATTTCCATAATAACTACTCTAATATTCAATCAAAATACCACAAACAACTATAACATTGAATCAAAACCCTACAATTCTATTTCATGAAAATAACCCAAATTTGAAATGTGACAAACACGGTTTCATGAAAAATTCCAAATTAAAAACCCTAGCATCAATTGCTCAAAACTTAACAACCAATTTGAAACTATAACATTCAATTTCCTACAAAACACCCAAGTTAACACCCAATTTGAAAAAAAAATCAAATAAACAACTAAAGTAATTGATATGCTATTATAGGAAACCAAGCACACAACAAAACAATTCTTTTAAACAAATATCAAAAAAGGAGAGCTAATTTAATGAATCCTCCACATAAACATGCTCAAAAATAATATCAAGAAGGGACAACATTACCTTTGTCAAGATGGTGGTTCATGCTTTCATTGCTCATTTTTTTCATTAGTTTCTATGTGCCAAACCTTTCAAAAGACAATGACATTAAAAAAGAAGAAAAAAAAATTACTACAAATGAACAAATACGCAACATAACTTACTTTGGAGTAGGCCCTAAAAGAGTAATCAAAACAAATATGAAATTTTCAGATTGCACGAACACACAACAGAAAAAATGAAAAAAATAAAACATAAGCTCAAGACTAAAAATAGGAAAATAAACTGGATAGATGAAAAATGAAACTGAAAAACATGGACAGGAAATAAAAAATTAGAGAGATGAACAATTAGTGAAAAATCAAATAGATAGACAACTCCATCTTGTTGAAGCAATACTCCAAACACCTGGTTTTTGAATAATCTTTTGCTTTGGCATTACTGAGAGACAGAGTGAGCGTTACAGAGAGTGAGTGGTAGTTGATGGTGGTGGTCTAAATGGCTCTCTGAATATGGATAGTCAACAAGGGAGGGTGGTGGTGAGTCTTTGAGAGAGAAGACAATACATAGAGATGAGGGTGGCAGTCGATGGTGGTGGTCTAAATGGCTCTCTGAAGATGAATAATCGGTGAGGGAGGGTGGCGATGGTTCTTTGAGAGAGAAGACAATAAATAAAGAGAAGGAGAAAAGAGGGCAAACAGAGAGTAGGGTTGGATTGCTTGTAGGGGTTCGATATGTGTGTGTGTGTGTCGTGAGACAGAGAGGGTGCGACTGGAGAGAGAGGGAGAAAGAAAGAGAGAGAAAGGTACATGTGTGAGATTTGTTGATTGAGCCATGATAGAGGAGCGATCGGTGAGAGAGAAGGAGATTAGGGACCTGAGTTGGGTCTTTATCCGCAGAGGAAAAAGAGAGAGAGAGAGAGAGTTTGGCTTGGGCTGGAGTGCTCGGGGTGCTCTGTGTGTGCAACTAAAATGGGCGGGATTTGGATTTTGGATGGGGATTGGGGAAGATTTGATAGATTTCGGAGGAGAGAGAGAGGTAGGGATGGCAGTGGACCGGAGAAAAACGAGTATTCGTCCAAATTCGCCCCGTTTGGACCGGAGATGGACCATAGGTATTGGACGGTGGACGTATACTGGGATACCCGTATAAACCTGTACGGGGATAGACTTACCCTTACCCCCTCCCCGCCCCCGCCCCTCCCTGCCCCCGATATACCCGTTATATATATATATATATATATATATATATATATATATATGTTCAACATTGTTGGTACAGTTCTCTATTTCTAAGAAAATGTAGACTAAGATTATAATTATCTTCATTAATATAACAGACTGATTAATGGTTGATATTCATCTCTGTTGCTTCTATTTATTCTTTTGGTGGATGTTAGAATGTTAATGCAGGGCATTTACTTGACACTAACTTAGGTGAGACTCTTCTAGTTTTCTATTTGTTGATCTCAATGAGTTAAATTAACCTTATCTCTTTCTTTATTGAATATGAAATCGATACTTTTTTCAGTTATCATTGGATTTGTTTTGTGGTTTCTGGGAAAAAAACTTTTGTTAGTCCATAAAATATAAAGCAAAGAGTTTACTCAAATATACAAAAAAAATTGGAAGTGGACTTGCTTCACAGTGCAGTATTGTTGGCACTTTTTGCTCTCAGTTATTGGTCGCAGCAAAGGCTTGTTTTATTATAATTTGGTTTCTGCTTAGTTTAAATTCAATCTCATGTCTCTTTTTTGGGCTTGGGCTTGAGCTTGGACTTGGACTTGGACTTGGACTTGGACTTGCGCTTGGGCGGGTACGGGGGAAGCGGGGACGAGGACGGGGACGGGGATTAAAAATTTACCCGCGGACGGGGATGGGGGATGAAAACTATATCTGTTAACGGGGGTAGACCGGGGATGGACGGAGTTTTTTTAAGCGGGTATGGGGATGGAGACTACACCCCCCGCGCCTCCGCTTCGGTCCATTGACATCCCTACAGAGAGGTGTGAGTCAGGAAATGTTGTTGGGCGGGAAAATAAAATTTAGTACTCACTGTAAACCGTCAGATCAGTATTTATGAGATGATCTGAATCGTCTTTTATGTTGAAATTACATTGTCCGTTGGATATGTTTATGTTTTATCTCAAAACGATCTAAATCTCTCTTTGTCTCCAAAATTCAAATTCAACTCTATTTTATTATATATATATATATATCAGTTACCAAATTATTTTGTCAATAAATTATATTAAATTTTGAGGTCTTAATAACATTACTCTTTAAAAAAAAAACTTTATTATAGTGAGTCACGTGTCTTTTTTGGTGCATGAGGTCCTCAAATTATCATCTTAGGTCGTGGGTTTTGGTGGATAGATTTCATTTTGCACATTTCCTTCGTGTTGACTTGTTGTATTTTTTTGATCATTTTCTAATTTAATTGAGTGGATGAACAAATTCAACTCGAGAAAACATCCTAACATTTTTGGGATCGACTACATAAATCCTCTACATATAATTTTAGAGCAAAACTACGGAAATCTAATATATTATTGTTGTTGGATTAGTTATGAACCCAACATTAAATGAAGTTCAATATCAATTAATGTTCGCACATTAAGTTCAATTAGTATTATTGAATATTTTAGTTTTGAATGTTTCTTCTAATATATTTTCTTTTGAAAATAAATTTTATTTACTTACTAAAAATGATTGTCATGGGGAACTATTGTTTTTCAGGAATTCAAACGTTTGATCATTGGTGAAAACCTTCCTCGTTGGTATCGGGTCTCTTTGTATGCAGGCCCATCTTTAGTTGCTATCGGGCCTCTTTGTATGCAGGCCCATTTTTAAACATGGTAAAATTGAAGGGTAAATTACACCCAGACCCCCTCAAGTTTGTCACTTAATCAGTTAGACCCCTCACATTTAGAATATTACATCTACACCCCCTAAAGTTTGTGCACTCGTAACAGAGAACCCCCCCTGCCGTCAGTCTGTTAAAGATCTGTTAAAAAATCCTCTTGTAATCTAATACACAATTATAATTCTCATATTACCCTTTTGTTTTGCCCACTATTAATTCGTTCAAATCATTTGGAGTGCAAAGCCACATGACTTGTTGCTGGGAGCCAAAAAGCAATGCAATTCCTTCATCCATATCCAGTAACCAGACATCAAATATATGTCATACCCAGTAACCAGACATCCATATCCAAACAAAAATGCATGCCATATCCAATAACCAGACATCCAATATATTGATGGGAGCCAAAAAAAATGCAGAACCAGACATCCAATATATGCCATATCCAGTAACCAGACATCCATATCCAAAAAAAAAATGCATGCCATATTCAGTAACAAAGTTTTCAAAAAATCGAAACATAATCAGTATAGTTTTCAAAAAATGTAGACCTAATTAGTACAGACTTTTCAAATAGTATAACAGAAAACAGTATATCCCAATCTAGAACCCCTAAAAAAACTAAAACATAAACAGTATATCAGAAAGTTGCCTTGCCCGAGTTGCAGGGGAAGAGGTTATACTCCATGTATAGAATGCGGGATAGAATCAAGATGTTTGACCAGGGAAACTTCTCTAAATATAAAAAGACTCGGTTTCTCTAAGTGGATACTCAATCTTAGAGACCCACCAAAGCAGTCTTCATACAGAAACCCCCCAAAAAAATTCCAGAAATATTCAGCTTTGAAGATAGAAGAAAACATATATGTAGAGACAAAACTAACCAACACCTAAACCCTTTTCGATGTTTCTGTTGGAAACCCAAAAAACTTGAATCCAGAAGAAAAGATATTTGCACATCCAAAGATGTCTATCATACAAATAATATATACATATACATATACATTATATATATATGATGAATTCTATCAAATAGTGGAAATATCTGGAAGACAAAAACCCTCCCCTCACCTTGCCCCCAAACATCAATGCCCCTAATTTTTCTTTAAAAACCCAAATCAAGATGTGTACCTTTCACCACCTTGGAATCTTCCACCTCCTAGTAATCTTGGATCCACTTGGGAATGCCAGACGCCAAGAACAGCACTGGAAGAGTTCTTCCAGTTGAGAGAGTGAGGCCTACAGTGTTGACGGGTGTAAAAAGCGGGAAAGATTCTATACTCAGTTAGAGGGGTAGTTCAGTAATTGTTAAGGTCTTCAGCAATATCTAGGGGCATTTTAGGTCTTTTCATTGGTTCCCTTTCCACCGTCAAGTAGTCGTAGCCACAGGGGGTGTAGATGTAATATTTCAAATGTGAGGGGGTCTAGTTGATTAAGTGACAAACTTGAAGGGGTCTGGGTGTAATTTACCCAAAATTGAATTGCTTGTGGTCAAAGTTTTCTTCTTCAAATGGGGCAACCTTAGAGCCATTCCGATATTGAAATAGATCAAGAGGAGGAAGAAGAAGAAGAAGAAGAAGAAGAAGAAGAAGAATGGAATCACCGAAGACAATAGAGCACGAAATCGGAGGGGTGAAAAACGATGCGCTTCGGTTTGGACTTCAAGGTGTAAAGAGTGGCATCGTTGGATCTCATCCCCTCGAATCTGCCTATCAGTCGGTACTCTTTTCTCTATCGCTCTGTGTAAACTCATATCACCTATATTCATAGGATTATATATATGTGTATAATCAGAGCAATATATATGTATTTGATTAGACAAGGATGACACAAGATGAGATGAAGAGGAAGATCCTTGCCAACACTTACGGCTCGGCTTTTCCTTTGAAGATGGAGCTCGATCGCCAGGTTCTTTCTAGGTATTACGAGTTTTGAAGTTCTGTATTTCGATACAAGATCGCTTTTTCGTAGTTATTTTGCATGATTAATTTTACTGTTTTTGAAATTAGGGTTTGGGCTGCAAAGTAGGGTTTTTTTTGTGTGTGTGTGGGGGGGGGGGGGTTTCATTGTTTATGTATTCATGATTTTCTCAATTAACTACGACTGAAAACTTGTCTTGATTATCAATGCCCTGTGGGCATGTTTGGATGGTTTTAAGGCGGGGGATTGGATTGGTCAAACCCTTCCAAACCCAACCCAAGGGATTTCTACATGGGATTCAATCCTAAACACAATCCAATCTTATGTCTGATAAGCAATATAAATAAATGTGGGACCCACGGATTTATAACAATTATCACCGCACATTTGACTTTTTATTTCTTCCCAACTTATGATATCGAACCTCACTATTGATAAAAGAAAATATTATGCATAACCACAATAACACAAATTCCATGACTAAATTATTGTTGTCCAAAAAGGACCAGTAATCTCTAGTACTGCAAAATCACAGTCTTCTATATTAAAATTTAACATACGAGTATACACAAAAGTTGTTCATCCCTAAACAAATTACACCGGATAGACATATCTCCATTGCCCCATATAACAAGGTATAACAACAATTACCAACAATTAGTTTCTTCAAACCAGGAAATAATTTAGAATCAGAAGAATTTGGAGATGGGTTTTCTTCAAGCAAGTGTTCATCAACCATTTCTTTCATAGACTTTGCAGACAATGGATTAAAGTTGGCACTGCACTCCAACACATTTGTCATCTTCATTCATTTGTTTCCATTTCTTTTTCACTTCCTCGAATTTCTGGCCCATGTACTGGCACAACTTAGTGAACAGGAGCTCTCTACTCTTCTTCATGGCTTCTTCTCTTTGCACCAAATGGGTGTTTAATCTTTCAACCTTTGTTTGCTAAATCTGATGAAAGAGCTGCATCATTGGGACTCTTGTTGGTGGTGCATGAGGTTTGGAGTTTGGATGGGTTGGTGAGTGAAATTATGGAGGGATGGTGGTGGAGAAATTACGGAGGCGGCTTTCGGCTTTTCCAGTCTTCTGTCCAGATTCGCCGATGGATTGTGATGATGGATGGATGGTGGTGGAGGTCGAGTGCCTGGCTCCCCAGCTCCTTCTCGATATTTGATGGACAGAGATAGGGTTAGGCATTGGGAGTTGGGAAATATGAGATTTTATTAGGCATACAAATGTCTTTTAACCATTATATCTGGGTTGGATTGATTTCAAACCCACCCTCCCCTGAATTTGGTGAAGCCATTATTCATGGGTTTTAAGCGGACTATTTGTTGCGGGCTGGGATTTAAATTCCGGGCCTTAAGCCTGCATCTAAACATGGGTTTAACCTCTCTATTGGACTATTTTATTTAAACCCCCCTTATATACCCACCCTGTTTGTTTGCCGCAGAAGTGAAGGGGCAGAGTAGGAGTTTCAAAATTGAGTCGAAATTTTGTTTCATTTGGCATTTCCCGAAGCATAAAACCCAATGCACTGATCCAATTTGTTTGTTTTCTTTAGTTTTATGGATAATTGAAAATACGTTTAAGCTTGAGTTAGGGAAAAATTATACACCTCCCGACCATCAGCTTATTTCACTTAATTGGGATTTAGCCAAATCCAATTCAATTATTTTTTGTAGGTAAGATTATTCTGTCTACTTGCTTTCATAATGTCAAGTATTCTATTTTTATTTGTAATAAAAGTGGTCATTTTTCTAAAAAATAAGAAATCTGATCATTGCGTAAATTGGTTTGTGTGTATCTTATGCTGGTTGGGCATGTAAAAGGACTCCAAATAATTGGAGCTCGATATAGCAATTAAGTTATGGTACCTGACAATGGGGATTTGGGAAGAAGAAATCTTTTTTTTTTATTGAATGCGTTTGTTCATTTTGACTACTTTATTTATCAATTTATTATATTCATTTCTACTCTACCCTCCTGGAGTTCATTCTCCGGGGAACTATATTGCTCAACCATATTGCTCGTTTATGTTGTTAATTTTGTTAGAGATCGGAGGTTGGAATTAACTGCCCTAAGTAGGCCGTCTTGGTTAGGAATATTTCAGATGACATTTTGGTCTATTACATGGTTCTTCTGGTCCTGCTTTGACTCCATTTATGTGGTTCATTTTTTTAGTGCTACTGTCGAATGAGTTGTTCCCTTTTGCGGTTGGTACAATTTTGCTGGAGCGCATCCCTTGTTTAGTTAAATTAGGACTTAATGGGCAATGTCTTAGGAAAAATGTATTGTGCGTTGAATAGTGTACAACGTTAGTATTCTGTAGTTAATTTATCAATTTCTATATGTCATACAGGAAATAAGGAGTGCCATGCTTGAACCTGGCAGTGTTCCTGTATGAAACTCCCAAGTAATGTTTCATCTAAGTGTTATTCTTCTTGGTGTCCGTGGGGTAAAAGCTCCAAGCCATGGACATGAGTTTGGAGTTGTATGATGCATCATTTGACCATTGTTGGAGACAGTTTGCCTTTCTTTCAAGGATGACCGAACTTTTTTCTAGTGAAGTATATTGACCATCCTTCAATTCGACAAAAAAGGGGTAAATTTTATCCACGCTCCCCCCCCCCCCCCCCCCCCCCCCCCAAGCCCCCCAAAATAGATAGAACTTTTGAACAACACCCCATTCTAGCTCATATGTTCATTTCATCTACTATCCCTGTAGAGAGTTTTCGATATTAACAAACCAAAAATGATGATTTCATACAATTATTTTCTCCAAAATACCTATAACAACCTTCTTTTGTATTTACAACCATCTTTTTTTTTTTTCCTCATCTTTTTCTTTCTTTGCACATTCATAGTACTGACACACACACTACAAACCGCCACCACCATGCCACTGGAACCACCACTATGAACCTAAGAAGCACAGACACAGACACGAACACAGATATGACACGAACACAGACACGCGGACACGACATTTCTCAAAACAGTAAGACACAGACACGTTGGGGATAACGCTATAGATAATTTTATTTTATATATAAAATAATATGATTTGTCACAAATATAGTGATAATAACATATTATTCACAAAAAATTCAGTACTTCATGATAAGGAAATGTTATGTCTAGTTATCTAATGTGAATTTTTAGACTAACATCATAATAGTTAATAATTATTAATTTTTTCATAGACGTGTACTAAACATATATAATTTAAATGATTGTTCTCATTTTCTTAGTTGCTCTTTCTAAATCTTTAATTTATCTTTTGTTTTTGTTATTATATTTTGAGTATAATTTTAATATGTAAAATTTTTAAGCTTTGTTAATCATATGTCAACATATGTTTATTGTGTAGTAGTAGACACAGTCTAAATAAGTGTTGGACAAGTGTCCGAAATTAAAATTTCATCATTTAATTATGGATACAGATAAAAGAGTATCGGACACGTGTCTGAATAGTGTCAGTGTCCAACACGGATACGCCACTTTCTTGAGAGTGTCCGTGCTTCATAGTTATGAACGACCACCACCAGACTACGACCCACCAAGTCTTCAAAACGTAGTCCACCAAACACCACACTACTCACACACACACATACAACCACATCAACTACCCAGCCACTTCGGCCACCACCACAATCACTGAGGCATTCACGCAAGCTTACAAAACCCCTACACACATGCCTCCACCACTCAACCAACTCGTTACCACCGCCTAACCCATTCAATGACCACCATCACCACACATGTCAAACACAATTCAATCCACCTCTCTTTTATCACACATGCACGCACACATAGCCACAACACCACCCAACCCTTTTGGCCATCATTACCAACCCAGTGGTACTCATAGTTGTACACAACCCTTACATGCACATATATCTCCACCACCCAACCCCTTCATTGACCACCAACACACATTTCAAACTCCATTCAACCCACAACCAACTTGTTACCGCTATGCCACCACTCAAATCAATCGATTGCCACCAGCACCGGTTCAATTTTTAAACTGGTCTGCTGTCGAAAACAAAGCATGTTATGAAAGCAGTGTTGGCAAATGTCGCGACAGATGTTTAATACAAATATGGGCAGCATTCAGGGCGTTGTATGACCGTATGAATTTATGTGAATATCCCATGTTGATTATTTGTAGGGTAGGTTACATCCGCCTCCCCTGAGGTTTGGTCAAATAACAACTAAACCCCCTCTTGTTTAGGAAATAATATTGACCTCTCTTCTATTTTAGTATTAGATAACACACCCTCGCCTTAGAGTATTCATCTCCAGCACAACCACCACCTCCACACTAATCGAATACCATTTGTTGGGGAGCAAATCCAACGAAAAGATTATATTTTGGTTTCGATTTTAATTTTCGGTTTCGATTTTCTATTTTAGTTTCGATTTTGATTTTTCAATTTTAAGATGGAAAAAATTGGAGAGAATGCTTCGATTGGTGGTTGGCAACAATGGTTTTGGTTGGTGGCGGTGGTTTATATGAGAAAAAAATTGAGAGATAAAGAGAGGGGGAGATGGATTGGCCTCACCGATGATGGTGTCCAGATTGGGCTCTAAGGTGGTTGGGTTGACCATTTCTCTCTTTGGTTCAGTTGCTCCATTTCTCTATCTTGTTCTCGCACCATCCGGTGATGGGGAAAGTATTGGAAGAAGAAGCCCCAGTATCATTGTATGGTAACATGATGGTGGGTGAATGGCTTTCCGGTGGTGATTGGTGGTTGTGGTTGTTGGTCGAGCTAGTTCTGCCAGTTGTAATTATAGGTTTGATTTTGGGAAAATATAGTTTATATTGAGGGTAGTATAGCCATTTTATTGGACGTCACTGATAGGGGAGTTCAATGTTATTTCCCAAACAAGGGGGTCTAGTTGTTATTTGACCAAACCTTAGGAGAGGTGGATGTAATTTACCCTTATTAGTAACTATAATTTGCTTAGACGTGTATGCATCAAGATTTGAAGGTGGTTGTGAGGTATTAATTGGACAAGTCTCCAGAGAAAGAAATATTAGTAGATATCTTTTTGTTTCTCTGATTCACATCGGCGCACTGTTTCATGTTTTTGTCATGTGGAAAACCATTTTTCTGGTTTGCTTTTGCATAAATTAGATTTGAAAATTATAACGGCTTGCATCCCCCTCTCTCCCTCTTCTAAAAATCCGCAGATTTCAGAGGCCTCCAGGAGCAATACCATCTTCCATGCTGGGGTTAGAGGCCATGACAGGAGGTTTGGAAGACTTTGGTTTCGAAGATTACCTTAATGGTAAGAGATAGTGGTGAAAACCAACCTCTTGTTTCGAATTTACATATAGAATGAATGGTCTGAGTCCTCTCCTTATTACTTTTCCTTTAATGAAGTTTTTTACTTGGCTTATCTACATCCCACTCTGCTACAGTTACTAAAAGATTTGGGGTCAATCATTTCGCCTTAGTTTTGACAGATGTCTAAGTACAGACGGTTGCCAAAAGAGTTCGATGAAATTCATTTTTGCATTAATACAAGTGTTTGGTGTTGGGTTTGATATTAAATGGTCAGCTATCTATTTATTAATAGTTTCCTCTGACTTCTTGGATGCAAAATGAGGATTTAGCAATTGACAAGAAAGAGAGCTGAGATCTGTTTGTCTTTAGCTTAGGCTAGTTCCTATGTTTCATTATCATAGTTGTAAACACTTGTTTCAAAATTTTATGAATGAAAACTAAATTTGGCAGATTGAAGTTTTGAAGGTTAATTTGATCAATTAAACTTTTTATCAAGTATGTGTATAGTCATTGATATTTTAAGATTATTTCGTTTGAAAATGGTTCCAAATTTCTTTGCCTAAGAATGCTTAGTTTTTTGTACCACAAAATAAAAATGGTGAATTTTAAAGACATGCTCACAAACAATGCGTAGAGTGGTATCTAACAACCTCCCTTGATGTTTCTTGCAGATCCACGGGAATCTGAAACTTTCCGCCCAGCTGACATGCATCATGGAATGGAAGTTCATCTTGGGATATCCAAGGGACCGATCTGTCCCAGCTTCATGTGAAGCAACTATGTTGATAAAGGAATTCAATTCAACTTGTTATGCTGCTACAATGATATTTGTTTTTTCCTCAAACAAAATGTGGTTGAATTTACACGTATGAAGATGAACAACTAGCTGGTGGGGCATCTGCTTGCTCTTCAGTGGTATTTGAGTAGTTTTCTATAGTAGTCAATTTCTTTCGATTAATTTAAAAGAGCCAGTATGCTCTAGTTCCAATCGATTGCTACTTTGTTAGGATGCTCGACTTTAAATGTTGCTCATTCTGACAAATTGAAGCAACTCAGCAAGGCCTTATTTTTTCGTTGTGATAGTTTCTGTTCATTAGTTGGGCAGGACTGCACAGCGACAAGAAGAGATACAAAGGAGCCACCTGCGCTGCAGCGCTGGGAATCTTCATGTGAACTGCCTAAACCACCTTGTATTTCATTTGGTTAGGAATAGGAGGAGAAAGATCTGGAGACCACCTTGTATTTCATTTCAGTGTACCTAAGCCGGTTGCTTAGGTCCATAAAATTAAGGTTCGTTTTGGGGACAATAACAGCAACAGCATTGCCTTCACTAAATTACCATGGTGACATGTTTTTGAGCCTGTGTATTTTCTGGGTAGGGTATGTTCTTGTTTGATTGATGAACTCTATTAGTTTAATTCTCATGATAAGGCTTTGATAATTAATATTAACGGTGGTCCGGTGAAATTAGTAATTATTTTATTATTTGGGATATCGGATATGAATTATAGTAATTTATAGGGTGCTACAAATAAATTTTTTTTAAGAAAAATATGAATGGTTGTTAGTTAATTAATGGTGGAATGCTAGTTGCAAATAAAAATATGAGTAGATAAAATATTGTATTATGAATAAATAAATAGATAATAGAGGTATTGGAGAAATAACTTATAATAATTAATATTATTGTTTTCCGATCAAAAATTAAGGTTTCCATTTTAGGACATCACTTAGCTCAGCAGTCGTCTGTCTCCACTACTAGTACTACTAGCTCGTTCATTCTCTCTCCTCCTCAAAAAACAAAACACCGTCTCCGTAAGATTCCTTTCCATTCTGTACCGCTCCAGGCTTAGATTTCCACCATCAATCCTTCACCTTTGCTTTCCATGAAACCCTAGCACTTCACTCCTCTGCAAACCCTAGCTCCTCAACACCCCACCCCCCCCAAATGGATCCTCGTCGAGTCCCTCGCACTGTAAGCGACCCCAAAGTCCGTCAGGTCGGGTTCTTCGCCCCACCCGACCGTTCTCTATCGGCCCTGCCGGAGCCATCCGCATCATCCCCACCTGTCTTGGATCTCTCTCCCTCCGGCAACTCTCTCTCTCCGGTGATGATCCCGCCGTCGCGTCACCCCTCCGAACTTCCCCGCGCCGGTCAATTCCCTTCGGCTCTTCTCTCCCCACTCCGTCGGCCGTCGCACGGCGAGTCCATTCCCGTCGGCAGCTATAATCCATCCGAGTTTGCCTCCCCCACGGCGTCCGGCGATTTGTCCGACGATGTCCAGTTGTCGGGGCGGATTCGCAGGGGCAATTCTGGAAAATTCGCTTCTTCTCTTCCCACTGGTGGATTCAATATGTCCGGCGTTAAAGCAAATATTGTTCCGGCCAGTGACCTGACGACAGTGTCCGTGGTCAACATGCCTCCTGGTGTAACTGGTGAGCAAAAGCTTTTTCTTCCCTATGAAATATGTATAGTTATACACACACTCGCATGTATTTGAAACTTCTTCTGGGTGAAGACTCTTGCATTACATTGATAAAGTCAAATGTTCCAAATTTTGGCAAAGAGAATGAACCCGCAGAAAATTCGTAATTGAATGGCTATGGAATAATAGGGATACCTTCAACTCTGATTTTATCTGGTGTTCGATTATATAAATGGCCTATCATTTTCCTTTCTACCTTCTGATAGCCTCTACATTTTTAATGCCATCGTAATTAGAAAATAAAAGGCTGAAAGTGGGTGCCAAGCCTTTATTAGGGAAACTTGTAGCACCAGTCTTGCGTCAGAGAAGGCTTGTAGAGTAACAACTGAGTTGAGACTCTGAGTTTGGGTATAGACAATGATAAAGAACCTTCTTTTGGTTTTATGAGCTTGAAAAGGCTTGTGACAGCGTCGATAGAAAGATTATGCCATGTTTTTGGAATATGTTTGGTGACTAAAGAACCTGTCTTAAACAATCAAGCTTTCCATATTCTTTCAGAGTTGGAACTGGAGTCATTGGTTAGATGTGTGCACACGTTAGTGTCATGTATTTGATAAGTTGTGGCTAAAATTCCATTGTTTGACAATTCTATTTATTGGTTATGTAGTGGTTGACAGTTAGTTGACTTGTCAAGAACATAATCTTCTTCTTATACCCATCTGTTATTGTACAACCACACACTTTGAGGTGTATTTGGACTTTTATTTTAGGGGGGGAAAGTGACTGGTATATAAGCATGGTGTCAAGGATATGCATGATGGGTTACTTGTTTACTTGAGGACTACTGCAATAGAGACGAATGAATTCCCAGCAGCTACAATTTTCTGGGTGAAAGACTTGGACAAAGAAATATATGTTGTGCGACTTTAGAAAATATTGGAGTGGTTTGTTCCTACTTTCTAGTTGAAAGGAATACAAGAAGAACCCCAAAATGACATGGTTTTGGGGAAGTAAGACAGAACATGATTCTTTAGTCTCAGATGGAGGGTACATACCTAGTTTAGTTCAATGGTGAAAGAGGATTTAACAAGTTTTGGAGCTCAGCATATGGCCACTTTCCCCATGTTAGCGGTGTCTCTGGTATAGGTCGTTAGCAATAGACTACAGACTTTGTCTTCGGTTATAACTACATCTGTAATGCACTTGCAAACTACTAAACTATGCTATTACAGAAATTGGTCAGAGTGAAAAAGGCACAGTATGAAAATCGCATGGTTGAATAAATATAGTAAATTTTTTGTTCCATTTTATTTACATGACTTGTGGGGATATAATACTTGGCTCATCTCAATTGCTTTGATGAGAATTTGTTGTGCTAAGTAATGCAAAGAACGTGTAACTGGCCTCCTACTACTAATAGTGGCCTCTTGATCACATGAATGATTGTAATCATCTGACCCTTATAATTTTGTGCAGAAAGCTTTATAAAAATTTTAGTCTTGATATTATTTTTTACAATAAATGCAATTTTGTGAGACAAAAGAGATTCAAAAACTTCATTTGCAGAAAAAGATGGAGGACCATCTGTTGAAGTGCAAAAGGAACGATCTGCAAGTTCGAAGCCATTGAGAGAGAAGACATCAAAGGCTGAAAGGCGTGCCCTTCAAGAGGCTCAACGAGCTGCAAAAGGTGTGCCACACTGGTTCTTTGTTTCAATAAGTAGTTATTTTAATGGATTGAACTTCTTATGCTGGCAAATCTGTATCTTAGCCTCCCTCACAAAAGAAAGACATCTCTCCAGGTGCAGCTTCTGAGAGAAGAGGAGGAGGTGATCGTCCACCAGATAAAGAGAGGAAGAAAGATGTCCCTCATCCTCGCATGCAGTTTGATGACAAGAGTCGAGTGGAGAAGGCAAAAAAGCGTTCAGTAGTGAAACAAACTGAAGCTAGGAATAGAGTTGAACTATTTAGGCATTTGCCTCAATATGAACATGGAACACGACTTCCTGAACTTGAGTCAAAGTTCTTCCAACTTGATCCAGTTCATCCTGCTGTCTACAAGGTAGTTGCAGAAAAATTGTCATACTTTCAGCTTTTGTTGACATTTGTTAAAGTTGTATGCTTACAATTCAAAAGTCAGTAAAGGTCACCAACTTTAGAAGTTTCTAACTCAGCTATTTCTTGTTCAGATGTTTAAAGTTGGATGTCCAAGTTACAGTCAGCTATTATATCCCCTCTGATATGGTCGTGATTAAGACCGTTGATCTAGCTCATGCATTGCAAAATTAAATCTCTCTTGTTTTATGTGCTTCATGCTAACTATGGCTCTTTATATTTCTAATCAGGCTGGGCTAAGATATTTAGCTGGTGATATATCTGGTGGCAATGCCCGTTGCATTGCTATGCTTGAAGCATTCCAAGAGTCAATTAAAGATTACTCAACCCCACCTGAGAAAGCTCTCATTAGGGACTTGACTGCGAAGATAAATTGTTATGTGTCTTTCCTGATTGAATGCAGGCCCCTTTCGATCAGCATGGGGAATGCAATTAGGTTTCTTAAAACTCGAATTGCCAAATTACCTTTGACTTTGTCGGAGTCCGAGGCGAAAGCAACTCTTCTGTCAGATATAGATCGTTTTATAAATGAGAAAATAATATTAGCAGATAAGGTGATAGTCAGGCATGCTGTAACAAAAATCAGGGATGGGGATGTTCTTCTCACATATGGCTCATCGTCTGCCGTCGAAATGATTTGTTTACATGCCCATGACATTGGCAAACAGTTCCGTGTCGTGGTAGTAGATTCACGTCCAAAGCTTGAAGGACGACTATTACTTCGTAGGTTGGTCAGAAAGGGTATCACCTGTACATATACGCATATAAATGCTGTCTCTTATATCATGCATGAAGTTAATCGAGTTTTTTTGGGGGCTTCATCGGTGTTGTCTAATGGAACTGTCTACTCAAGGGTTGGGACTGCCTGTGTTGCTATGGTTGCTCATCAATTCGGTGTTCCCGTCTTAATATGTTGTGAAGCATATAAATTCTACGAGAGGGTGCAGCTTGATTCAATCTGCTCTAATGAACTGGGTATGCTTTCTGATTACGGTTTATGTTGGAGTTGTTTTTTGATGTTATGGATGGTCTTGCACTATCCTGTCATTTAAGCAGGTCAGTAATCCACTTGATGTGTTGCATGCAGGTGATCCAGATGCCATTTCAAAGGTTCCTGGTAGAAAGGAAATCAACTATTTGGATGATTGGACTAATAGTGAAAATCTACAACTCCTGAATCTAATGTAAGTGTTATTCTATTCTTGACTCGTTTTTTTTTCAGTTTGTTGCAGCTGACCATAGAAGAATAGGCTCATATTTTGGTTTTCATTGTGCCAGTTATGATGCAACACCTTCAGATTATGTGTCAATGATCATCACAGATTATGGCATGGTAAGTCATATTATAGTTGCTAAGTGCTTTGTATTGGATCATAATTTGAGCTATGTATGTATGGTTGGCATGAACATATATGAGCTGTATTCTAACTTGGAACTTGCAAAAGTATCGTAATATCATAAGTTGGTACATATGTTTGTGTACTGATTCATGCTTTTGCTTATCCTTTAATACTATTAATGTTATCCAGATCCCTCCTACAAGTGTTCCTGTCATAGTTCGAGAATACCGCAAAGAACACTTATGGATTTAGGGAAGTCGTTGGCAAATCATGGAGGTGTTTCAATTTTTGGGTACTGATGGGATAGTGAGGCTTCAACAGAAATTGTGTTACTAGTTTCTTCTCTCTCCATTCTTCCTTTTGGACTAGTGTTACATGTCTTATTACGTATCAGATATGACGTGACTGATACTTTGGGTATTATTTTTCCACCCGACTCTGTGAAGAGTGCGATTTACCCGCCTCTCCGGACAGTTTTAGGAAATGCATTTTCAGTGTTGTAGTGAGTTTTTCCCCCACTCGGATAGTTCAAACTGATCATTGAGTGATTAAGCCAATGTGATGATTTTTCTTTTGAAGGAAGAGTTGGAACAAGGCTTTGTTGTATTTAATTTTAATTGTTATGTGGTTTTCAGGCTTTTCTTGTTTAGGTCTTTCAGACTCCTAGAGCCAAAGTCAATGGATTGTTCATTTTTGGTGAGCACAGCATCATTGAAATAACTTAATTTTCATTTGGTTTCTGGATTGTGGATTTTAGATGCCCATAACTACAGGTTTAAAACTTCATGCGATCCCGTGGTATTAGCATTTCCTTTTTGGTAGAAGAGTGCGTTCACCATTTCTTGTGGAGAATCATTGAAGAGGGCAATGTTATCAGAACCGGACCGGTCATCGAACCGGCTAGGGGACTGGGTCAATGGTTCACTGGTTCAACCGGTGGTTCACTGGTCGGACCGGCCATATAATAAAAAAAATAAAAAAATATATATAATAATTATAAAACATAATAATTTAGCTAAAATATATAAAATATGTCTAAAATACATACAATTTGTCATAAAATAAAAGAAACACCTGTGCCAAATATCAAAATTGAACTGTAAAGCTCCAATCCAAGTACAAACACCTGTGAATTCCCACTTGATGAACTTAACCCCACAAATACCTCCTCCTCCTTCCACATTCGTGACAAGTCAATTGGATAAGAAAGCAATGGATCAACTGGCCTAAGTTCACCTAATTTATTCACTCTAACCTCGAATCGCCTTGAGCCCGCTTCATAATCAATCCAAGCTTGCAATTTCTCACCACTATTCAGCACCAAATTGAGGGAAGAGACATTGCTCACTTTAGCAGATACAAAACTATCAACATCGACGCCAATATGATTACCATTCACATCACCATACTTAACACCCATCGAGGTATCAAATTCGACACCGAGAACCCTCATTTCTCTCTCCCTCAGCATCCCAAATGAGCCACCATCAAACACATTCAAAGGAAACCCAAATGGAACCATCACAAAAGCTAAACCATCCCCATTTTTTGGAGACAACGAAAATGAGAAATAAGTTGAAAAGGACAACATTTGTTTAGGTTCACCTACACCAAGCTTAATGGGTATCTTATACATCATTCTCCCAGCACTAGAAAATCTAGGCTTTGAAGCCGAAAATCTTGCCTGAGTTCGCTGATCGATGGAGTCGCCTGAGGCTGAGATCGCTGGAGTTCGCCTGGAGTCGCCTGAGATTGCCTTCGCCTGAGTTCGCAGTCGCTGATCGGTGATCACAGTGGGTGAATCGTTGCCGCCTGGTCGCTGATCGGAGATCACAGTGGCTGAATCGTTGCCGCCTGGTCGCTGGAAGCTTGGAGTTGGAGCCCTTCTCTGGTCTGGAGTTTACCGATTTAACATTTAGGGCCTTTAGATTTTGTCTTTATGTAATTTAATTTTCAACTTGCCATTAAACCGGCCGGTTTTTATAAAACCGCCGGTTCACGGTTTTTTTAAAAAATCGCCCGGTTTTCCGGTTTGTAGCCGGTTCAATTCCTTAAGCGGTTCAATTACAAAACCGGACCGGTTGAGGTCCCGGTTCACGATTGGACCGGTCCGACCGGCCGGTCCAGTCCGGTTCTGATAACACTGGAAGAGGGGTGTCCATGGATCGGGTTCGCCCATGGGTTCTATTACCTGACCTGAAGCCCGATAGTTGGCCCACCTAAGTCTAAGTACTAGTTCAACATCCTTCAAGAAAAGATTTAGACTTACCTCAAATTCATTACCTGGCTTGAACTTAGCCCATGAGCCACTCACAAAAATCCATTAAAATATGATCCACGAATCCGCCTGCCCTTCCACTTTCCACCTAATTGTTTGAAAAAAATTGACAATTAAACTTTAAAAATTTAGTGGCAATATATGATTTTATTTTATTTAAATAAAATTATATATTATTTATTTTATTTTTAATTTAAAAATATAATTTATAAAAATATTAAGTTAATTTTTTTTTAAATAAAATTATATATATATAATCGCCCAATGAGTGGTAGGCTGGGCTGCGGGTAATCTACATCTACCCTATTAAGCCCAACCCAAAAAAAATTCGCAGGCCTAGCCCGGCCCAGCCCAGCCCATGGACACTCATAAATAATAGTAACATTTCAAACAGTACAGTGCAATTTTACATCAATCCTGTTCAAAGTTTTACTAATAATCTGCCATGGATTTGAGTTTGTGTGGCTCAATGTGCTATGTAATGAAGGTCAATATGGTAAATTCCTAATGAGAAATAGCAATAAGGAGCATGTAAAACAGCATATAAGCATAGCGGTAAAGGAAAGCGTGGTTATAGCATCTTACAACTGCCACTCGCAAAACCAACCTGTTATAAATCGAAATTATCATCTATTTATCTATAAACAGCCAAACAAGGAAAAATTATTCATTATTCAATTTCATCTGTCTCTCTCTCTCTCTCTCTCTCTATAAAAAAAAAATACAAGTACAAGCCCGTTGAAGATACAACTCTTAGTCAAGATTGAATTTCAAACAGGTAAACTCGTGCCCTACTCTTTTGGTCCTCTGAGAACGTCACTTTTTTTCCCATTCATTGGAGAGATGAGTGCAAGAATAACAAAACCACCCAGAACAACAATCAAGATACCCAAAGAGTTCACTAACAATGCCTCGACAGAATAGCGCGATATTACCTTGTTGGTTTGAAGAAATGTGGCTTTCTCCAGAATACCAGTGGTGCATGTAGCAACAGCAAGGGCATAAACATAAACCCCAAAGAATACATGCCATGGCAACAAGGTAGCTCTGCTGTTCCTTGAACCACCAGGGTACCAATAGGTTGCAAATCCAGCAGTCCACTGCGCAGGAGGAATTATGAAAAAAATGAAATGATGTAATTTGGAAGCTCTTTATTCTCCCAAAAATAAATAACTATATCTCTATAGGTAAGCATATGTTCTCCATAGAGGAAAGAGAAAGGAGAGGAGGCAAGGAGAACAAGTAAAGGACCTGGACGCCAAATAAGAACAGGCAAGCAAGACCCAACCATGAATGCAGGCTGTAGAAGTTGTCAATGCCCTTATCATTATGAAACTTTAAAGCAGCCCATGCACCAATTATGCTCAAGCAGAAAGCCAGGAATTGCAAAGACATATGAACCAACTTTTTGAAGCTTTTGGTTCCGGAAACCGTTTTGTATGCCAACATGGCTGCATCAACCCATGCCAAGAAATTAAAAGCACAATTCTAAAAGTACCAGGAAGGAAGGGGAAATGACAACATTGGCAACAAATCACTTATAGACCAAGAGAACAGATAAATCATCGGTCATACTTCTCTTTACTCTTGATAACACATGAAAGTTTACTTTGTATCAATTAAAGACTTCACCTAAGGTCTACAAGCATGGAAGAGACCCAACACAAGCAGCATTATATCCCAATGGAAATTTAATATCTAACAAGTCCACCACAATTGATTCACATGAGACGAGAAAAGGTTACCACAATGTTCTCCATTCACTTGTAGATATATAGAGACACGACAGAATATGAGCATACAGACCTAACCAACTCCACTGTATTGTCACACCACACATAGCATATCCAGAACACATAAAAATCATCGCATTTTCCACACTACAGTGAAGAACTTTGAAGTGAAATTCAAATAAATATAGCCAACACATGCACTAGAAAACCAAACTCACCTTCACCATTCAAAAGTACAAGGCCAATGACCATTAAAACAGGATGGACCTGTAGAAGATACACAACAACAACAATAACACCAAGATAAGCAAACAGAACACAAAAATGTTTCTTATCATCCATGGAACACAAAAATGTTTTTAATCATCCATGAAATAAATTTTATTTTTTATTATCTTTTCTCTTCCTTTTCCTTTCTCTTCGTCTCTCTGTTTCCATGAACCAATCAGAGGCTATAAGCTCTTACATGAGAAAAATTCTAACAACTACAGCTCCAGTAATAGACCAAGGGAATATTGTCGCCCCACGGGAATTAAATTGCCTCATTTTTTCTTTCTACACAAATCTTAAGTGAGAATCAAATATACCCAATTGGATTACTAATATGGAAGCCATCAATGAAACAATTGGGAAGAAAAGTAAATAAAATCAATTTTTGTGTATCCTGAACCAACATGATCAGAGGTCAAAATACCTCAGCACTGTTCAGAAGCCATTTGAAATTCCGAATAGATCAGTCAAGTTAATTTGGTGCATTGGTAATACACAACAAGGTGTCATTTGTGTAAATTTTATTTTTTTATTATCCTTTTCTCTTCCTTTTCCTTTCCCTTCTTCTCCTTGTTCCCATGAACCAATCAGAGCTATCAGCCCTTCCATGGGAACAATTCAACAACCACGGCTCCAGTAATAAACCAAGGGAATATACTGCAGCCCCATGGGAATTAAATTACCTCATTTCTCTTTCTACACAAACCTTAAGCGAGAATCCATGTCCCTGATTGGGTTACGTACGTTTATTTTTAACAGTACATCAACATACCTAGCAACAAAAACTCTGTGTGTGTGTGTGTGTGATGGCAGTAGAGGGATAGGAGTTCGAAAAAAGAACATACATTGAAGATGAGGTCCTTGTCGTCGGAGATGAGAGCCAATCCTCCCCTGTAATGCAGAGTCCACGTCAGTACCAGAAATGCCACTGCGATTCCGATGATCCTCACCACAAGGAAGATCGGAAACTTGACCACCGGAACCGCCATTGCCAACGACTGTACGGAGAGAAGAAAACACAAAGGATATGTGCTCTACGCAGAGAAGGTGTTCATCAATGGCGATTGCGCAGTTTTAGGGCGGTTGGAGAATTCAAAAATCTAGGGTTATGTGTCCAGATCTGTCTGGTAATGGAAAATCAAAAAATTGTCCCCAATCGGATCAGGCTAGTTTCAACCCTTTTTAGTCTCCTCAACAAGTCCACGTTGGACGCTTAAAAGTCGTCACAAAAACTGTTATTCCTGATATTAATTCGATTCGTCTTCACATGTTTACGTATTTATGTTAAAAAATAATTAATTTTAATTTATTAATTTTATATCAATTTTAAATTGTATTTTTGTAATATGTCAAAAATTATTATCCTTCTAGGTACAATGAAATTTGATATCATTTTATATATTAAAAATAATATTATTTTAAAGAACGAGATATAAAAAATAGTATTATTTTGAAGAACAAGACTTCTACCGATATTTTATCTTAAGTAAGTTTATTTGTCAACATCTGGACTAAAATGATAACAATATTGTATTGAATTTTGTTTATTTACTTGCATTCAAATTATTTTTAATATAATAATAATTATTATTATTATTAAATAAATTGAACTTATAGTTTGAGTTGGTGAAATTATGAGAAAATAAAAGAAAAATGAATAATATTTTCACATCGACGATTTAACCAAAAGTATAATGGATCAATTTAAGAAGTCAATTGTTCTTGTATAAATTGTACGACATCAAAACTATCCAATAATTAGATCATGTTAGGTATAATAATTAGAGAAAAGTTATAACAATTTAATTTAAAGATATATTTTATTAAAGTCACATTGAATTATTTGTGAGTTCTAAAGTTTGTTAGAGTCTACTTTTAATTCAACAAATTCTCAAATTAGGTCCTAATATTATTTTCTTTAATAATTATTCAACTTTATAAGGTTCACACACACATATATATGGAAACCATCCCTTTTTTTTATTATAGGTGTCCAGATTTGTACTGACTACTCCCTCGAGGTCAGCGGCCGGCCACTGTCCCTATAAGGACAAGGGTGACTAGCCTTAAGAAGTGTGAGAAATAATTAAACATGTGAAACCATCCCATTTAGTCCACCGGATAGTTGTTTTCTTGTAGAGTGAAGTAAGAATCTCTTCATTGTTTAGGGTTTTGCATGTTCACCAGGACAAGTCCATGAGAGCAACTAGCAGAGGAATATAATAACAATCACGAAAAGAATCCAATAAAAGAAAGAAAAGAAAAGGGGTATCGACTTATTCCTGCTCTGATGTGCAGACTAGCTAAGAATTTAGGTTCAACTTATTGTAACACACCACCCCAAGTGCTGTCTAAGTGTGGTTAGACTTTGACATACTGCTACATCCTATGCCTGCCGCCCTCGACCCCTCCCATTGTAGCCATAGCTCCTCCCATTATAAGCACTGCGTGAATGGCCACCACGACCAAACCCACGAAAACCACCACGACCGTGACCACGACCACGACCCCGACCACGACCCCCATGATATCTCGTGGTATCACCAAATGTCTGCAAAAAGCAATATCACCATCATGAGAATTGTTTGATTGATAAAGAGCTTGAATGTTCAGTGATAAAAGAATGGGGAAGAAGAGAAGATAATGATGGTCTTTGACAAGGTTCTTCCATGGCTACTATGTCAGAATTGATGGGAGGGAAAGCAGAAAAAATGAGAAAGACCAAAAGAAAATAAGCAAAAAGCTAGTTATGCAAATTTACCAAGAAATTGCCACAAGGATTTGGAACAGTACCTCTACATCTATTTTTCTTTGTTCAGAGAACCTAGTCCTCTCATTATCCAATCCGTGACCAAAATCATTGCAAGATAGGGAATCGAAGAAGTCATCCTTAACATAAGCAGGCTGTAAAACAAGGCATCAGAACCAAAAAACACCAACCATTTGTAAAACAACAAATTATGGAACTCTTGTGACGATGCACTAGTAATATATTTTACACACACATACATGTCAAATTTAATTATCTGCAATGGGTTAGCAAGGAAGGCCGTGGTAGCATGTGGTTTAAATACAGATTATGTTCTTATCAGTATAGAATGGCAAAAGAATTCACATAGACCCCAAGTAGTAGCATTAATGCTTTGTTGAATCGAGAGTATATGTATGTACTGAAACCTAAGAGGAAATAAATACCTTACTCTCAATCTTTGACGGTCCTGCATCTTCCTCATCTTGTGAACCATGTCCATTTTGAGTTGCATTATTTTTACTAAGATCAACCCACACTTCTTCCTTCTTGAATTTTTCATTCATTGCAATAAAATCAAAATCCTCTGTGAATCTGGTCACTGGATGCAACTGCATGCAAGACCAATACACAACATTGTACAGTTCAGCTAGAGAGACACTACAAGGCTACAGATACATAACTCCCAGGCAAAACTCATTGAAACTTATCCACATAAGGTTCTTGTTATTAGATCACCAAAGTACAAATAAATTGTATCTCAAATGCAACAAAAAGTAACATATTACCCCATTTCCTCTGGATCTTTCATGATCCCCTCGACTATTGCCACGAGTGACTGAAGGAACTCCACTTAACTAGAAAGTTAAATAGAAAAAAGGGAGCAAAAAGACAGAACAAGTTGGATGGTTTCAACCCACAGAAATAATCCAAATTAAGATTACGCAGGATGAATGGATGCACATGTTACTAGTACCATGGATGGTGCCATCTGAACATTTATCATTAACGAGGGTTCAAATAATACCAAGAATTCAAGGACAGAGCAGCCCAATGAATCTGATTATGCTCGAGTTTAATAATGATGAGAAGAACAATTGGGCTGTCCAAATTTTACATTAATCTAATAGCAATGCGTGGATTTACACCAAAGACAGAGGTACAAGCAGGGTGAATGTTGTTAACTCAGACTCAACCCTCATCTAAAATGCTGGGACAAAGCTTGAGTTGAGTTGAGACTGAACCCTCACCAACTCTTCCCCCCCCCCCCCCCCCCCCCCCCTTTTCTCCCTTCTCATCTTCCCCATGGTTATCAGCCCTCATACACTTCAATCTAGTGGATGTTTGAAAGAGAGTATCATATGGACATTTAGAAAATTCATATTGGGTGAAAAACAAGAGGTAAGAAATGCACACTCCACACGCTAACGTCACACAAAATGCACCCGAACATCCTAGACCGCTGATTAGGACAGACTGCAAATAAGTAGATTTTTTAAGGTTTATCTGTCCTATGATCAACGAGGAACTGATATGGCAGGTATAACCTGTGGTAATCAACCTTAGTAAGAGTATTTTCCAACAATATTGCTGCATTTTTCATAATTAAGGGGTTCAAAGATAAAAATTGTCCTCTCACCATAATAATGCCCTGCTGTGTTATTTTTTGTATAAAGGTTTTCTAAGACCTCAAAAGGGACCTCTTGGACCTAAAGTGTGTTTCAGCGAAAAGGTCTTTTAGAGTTTTATGTCCCTCTTTGTCCGACTTCCTCTCCCATTGCTTTCATTCTATGTTCACTTTGTTCGTAAAGGCAGCTGCATTCTATGTTCACTTTGTACGTAAAAGCAGCTGCATTTGCGTTTTCTTTTTTCCGGTTTGCGGGTGATTCTTGCCTCTTTTATCTTCTACGTCGCTTAAATACCTTTAACGCTTCTCCTCACCTTTTTCTTTCTATCTCCTCTTACATTATCTTCCCCTATGTCTCCTCTTTCCCTTGTCTATATGTCCTCTGTCCAACTAAATAATTCTGTCTTCTTTTGTTTTGTCCCTCATCATTTTCTTTACTATCTTCTAGCCCTAGTGAAGGTCGCATCAACATCAAAATTGCATTGCAACTTCATCGCACTTTATGAAAATTCAGTAAGAATGGCTTCTAAAATCAAGAACACGAGAATAAAATAAAATGAAATGTACCAAAAGAATCAAAGAAATGCAAATAAATAATCAAGTAAGCATTAATCTTGCACTTCACCCACCACACCAGAGATAATCTGAAAATAAGACCCAGAGAAAGTAAAGAAATTGAGAAAGAAAGTGAAACAAAGACACAGAATTATACCCAAGAAACAGGAAAAAAAAAACAATTAGCAGACCTTTCAAAACACCAGATCTGATGTCACTGGAAGTTGTCCATAAATAAAACACAAGCATCTGAAGTTTGGCAGAGTAAAATATGGATGTGACAAGAATACCTTGCGATCAGGTGGCACAGGCAGAGGAAGTATCGTTGGCATTGGGAGTATCGGTCCCAGAGCTTCTGCTCCTGTTGGTAGCAAACGTTCTGAAGATGATACCTGAACAGCCCGCTGAGTTGTTCGGGAAGGCTGGGATGTAGGCCCAGACTGCAAAAGTTGATCCGGGGTTGCTGAAGAAAGTAGGGATCCCTCATTCAGAAAAGAACCTGATGTCCCAGCAGCAGCAGTCTCAGGTTCAGAGGCAGTATTATACGGCAGTATCGTACTAGTATATGTCTTCAGCCTATCAAGAACAGCTGGTGTAATGGCACCCTTATCCAAAAGAGTAGCAAATGAAGACGCCAATGGCAGGTTAGTAGTAAAAGTTTCAGGAAGAGCTGGAGTAGAAGCCTTGTCAGACATCAAAGTTCTTATTGAGTCTGAAGCTATGGCAGTAGACAGGATGGGAAGTATAGATGAGTTCTGATTCAGGGTGCCGGTGCTAAAAGGTGGCAGGAAAGGAGGTGGAAAATCTGCCAACTTTGTAGCTGGTAGGTTAGAAGCTCCACTAGGTAAAAATGCACTAATAGCAGGATATGGCATTGATTGCAGCATCGCCGGCATGGAAAGTGCCATTGACAAGCCTGGTGGGGGTTGAAGATAATCCTGGTGCTGGGCTTGAAGCCCAACTGAAGCCCCATAGAATCCTTGCTGATGCATTGGCTCCTCAAGCCCGGTGCCATTAGTGGTTGGAGCAAGTGATGAAGTCCATGACCCTGAACTCCCACTGGGGGAATATAAGGGAAGACTGGATTGGACTGTTGACTTGGGTAGTCCCACATGTGAAGCACGAGAAACAAGATGTTGTGAAGATCCAGTACCAGCAGAAGGCAAGCTTGTAGATGCAGCATAGTGAGACTGCAGAAGAAATGAGTTGGAGTAATGAGTTTATAGCTAAAAAAATACGATGCAAGCATAAAATATCCAGAGAAAGTCATGGATTTGAAATGAAACAATTTAAACAGCTTACTAAGTAATTTTTCAAACAAGGATCTGCTATAATAATACTAAATCCACCTTGTGCGTGGGATTGTTCCACTGATGGGAATTTATAAGATCCATTTTACCTGTATAATGGCAGGATCATTGTATATACTAGAGGTACTTTGAACAGGTGGAGAAGATTTGACATGTAATACCTGAAACGGGATGCACAGAAAAATGATTTCCGGTCAATCATCTCTAAAAAATAAAGTGAAAAATAACAAAGCACTAAGAAAGCCCGTGTTAGCATAGGGAACAGTCAACCAAAAGTGCAAGAAGCCATTATCGTTTCATTTCCAATCAGATTGTATTTTTCAGATCGCCAGAGCTGGTAATATATACCAAGTATTCTTTCAAAATATTCAAGATTTTTGCTATAGAAATTGCTCTATTTTAGTGATTATTTCAGAGAATACAT
The DNA here is from genome assembly GCA_951799425.1 of Ilex aquifolium. Lineage (NCBI taxonomy): Eukaryota > Viridiplantae > Streptophyta > Magnoliopsida > Aquifoliales > Aquifoliaceae > Ilex > Ilex aquifolium. The sequence goes on along the minus strand of OX637398.1, from coordinate 3,894,173 downwards.
ATTCTTTTGAAATTAGGTGGAGATACTCTTTTTCACAATTTTATCTTGTTTGAAAATCAGCAAGTTTACCCACAAAACCACTTCTGACCTGAATATTAGGCTTGATTCTTGCAGAACCATAATCAACAATCTTGGGCCTCACCATACATAGCACAAAAATCTAAATATGAATATTGGCATACCCTTATGTCACTTGCACGGAACAAAATGTACTCATATGCTTTGTCACTTGGAGGCACTTGTGGGCCATCGTTTTTACGCCCCTCTGTTCCAAATGATCTAACTGCCAACACAGAGTATAGAAATAAGCACATAAATTTCTTTCATGTCTCCTTGATAGATCGTAGATGAAACATGGAAAAGTAACAATTAAAATTTCACTACTCAATATTATAAATAAGATGATGGTAGCAAGACTTGCTAACCAAACAACAAAAGTGATGATAATAACTGCATAATATCCCTGTGGAAAATATGATAAGTTGCATGCAACATCTGCAATAAGCATGTTGTTGTGGTAAGTAATATACGGTTTATCACAGAAGAGTTGATGGTTTCAATCGTAAGATTCCGTAGTTGATCATCCCATCATTCTCCATCCCCCACTGCAACGTGTGTGCACACAAAAAAAAAAAGTCAAAAAAGGAAAACTAAATATACTACAAAGCACAGCAGTGAAGAGGGGTCATTGCAAGGTTCAATCGTGAAAGGATGATTAGCAAGTGTGAGGACAAGGAGTCGAGTTTAGAAGCAACCAAACACTGAATTTCCCCATTCATTTGTAAATGTTGTCACAAAGAGAGAGGTAAAGAACATTACAATCAACAGAAAGATGAAAGGGGCAATGCATGTTCCCTGAGATGCACACCCCCAATGCTCCTCATGCATCCCTGACCACATGTTCTCTCCCGCTTTTCTCTTTCTCTTAACCACCTTTCAAAGTGTCCAATTTTTCATTCACTACCCCTCATGCTTTTCCTTTTGTCATGCACATGTCACTCATGCCAAGAAAAACCAAGTCATGCATAGTTCACAGGCCATTTGTCATGCAAACGTTTAGTTCACAGCAATGGGACGAGGGGAGTGCTGTTCTAAGATTTGGAAGAGATAGCCATCTACTACTACTCTATTTTGCTTATATTTTACCAACTCGATCTGGTAGACTACGAATCCTCATAGTGGTAAGCGGCTCATAGGGTGTCCTTCAAAACTCCCCCTCCCACCCAAATAAAGTGGCCTTGAACACTACTAATGCAAGAAGCAAATGATGTCAATGATTTTACCTTTCGAAAGTAGTTTTTCTCTGTAACAAAAAGAGAAACAATTAATATCAAGAACCACAGCAATAGAGGGTTCCATTCGGTATCCATCCAATGTGAATCTATTTTCCCTAGTACTTATAGTGCCTTCCGATTAGTATATGGTACCATAACTGGAACACCTTACACTTCTATGCCTTCTTGGAATGGATGTGAAAATCTTGATTCAATTTATTGCTGATCCCAATGTCCTTCATTTATGTCTAGGGTCTTCTGACAATTCATGACTGATAATGCAAATTATATATTTGTTTAATCATACAGTCAGATAGCTACAGAACATATATATATATATATATATAAATATGTAGAGAGAGAGAGAGAGAGATTGAGAGAGAACCACCATGTTTGATAATGCAGATAATTTGCGCGCGCATGACAGAACACATTTCAATCAACATGCCATGACAACCCACAAGAAACCCCATTTCAAATTAACAGGACGACGATACCCAGAAATCTGAACCTTGCATAAATGCATGCAGACCAAAACGAACTAGAAAGAAAATGAAAAGTACAAGAAAACCCAAACAAATATTTTTTTTTCTTGAAAAGATGAAGAGAAAGATTGTTAATACCGTTTCTTAATCCGATGCTTCCTTCCATAGTGTTGATGTTGGCAATAACGCCTTCGTACCGAATCTCGGACTTAGAAATCAAGCTTACAAGGCTTCCGATATATGAATCAACAGATCCTGAGGTTTCTGCTGCCATGGTTTACCCTTAATACTTCTTCATTCTTCTTTCTTCTTTCTTGAGTGTGAGACTAAAAGGTATAACTCTCTTTCTCTTTCTCTTTCTCTTTCTCTCTCTCCCTGTCACAATGGAAATGTTGTCTTCTCAAATGTTATGTCATTTTATAGGCTTGGTCCAGAAGGGCCCACTTTAGTGCTGTTCTATATCCTGCATCTCCCCTCTGTATAAGAAGAGGTACTTCTTCATTCCACAATCTTCTTGTATGACAAAATTAATCACATTGTTTGGATTTCCATTATAACATTTTTAACATTATCTTACTATAACAAAGTATCTAAGTGTAACATCTATATGCCATTGTTAAAATATTATATTTTTCATTGATATTAGAGTATCTTGTAATTCAAAGGTAAATGAATATTTTTTTGTAGATTATTAGCGATAACTTTAAAAAATTGAGAATTAAATTTAAGTTGAACATTTTCCTGAAAAATACGAGATTGATGTATAAAAAATTGTTACGTTGATTACTAAGCATCTAATAGGACTAAGGGTTCTCAAACCTCTCTCTCTCATTTTCTAACCTTTTATACACTCTCAATACTCCTAATTCTCTTCATTTATCTTCCTAATTCTCTTCATTTATCTTCCTAATTCTTCAAATCCTAAGTAATTATTTCATGGACAGATATCCCGTTGTCGTAATGGATGATGACATGAGGATAAAGTAGAACCCAATGTCACATCCCACCTTCTCAAAATGGGAGAGATTGGGATTCACCTACTTCGAAAAGGGACTTGAATCTCACTTTGTCCACGTGTATTTCCCATTGACAGACGGTATGGTATGATTGGCTATGGTGGAAAAAAAATGCAACTAGGGTAGAGGCAATAGTCGTGGTGGCAATAGTTATGGAAGCAGAGGCAATGGTGGTGACTGCAGTGGAAGAAAGTGGCGGAGGTTATGGTGGTATTAGTTACAGAGGTGGAGGCAGTGGAGTTGCCTATTGTAGAAGTGGTGGAGACAGCAATGAAAAAAAGGAACATAAGCAACAACAAAAAAAAAAAAAAAAAGTGATTTATTGGCTTCTTGCTCCAAGAAGCCACATCTCAACCATAACTTTAGTCCAGTTGTGGCTTGTACAAAGTAGAAGCAAGCACCAGAAAGTTATTGTAGCATAATGATTTATCAAGTATCTTCCTGTACATTTTCATCACTGTCTCTAGTTGAAATAAATTTCCTGAAAATTACAAATCCAAAGCCCACCAGTAAACATGAACTCATCCAAGACTAACAATGTAAATGGTAATGTATACAATCAAATAAAATAAAAATATTAAAAACAAACAGCATTATTATATACATACTCATCCAAATGTATCAGCTAAGTGTCTGATTCAAGACCAAATTGATCATTTATACAATTCTCTCTCTCTCTCTCTCTCCCCCCCCACCAAAAAAAAATAATAAAAAAAAAGCCACTATAAACAATGAATTGTGCTTTGAATCAGTTCAGATCCTAAATATACCAAGTTGATTGTAAGCTATAAGCTAAATCCTGGAGTGCTAATGGGCTTTTCTTTCTATATACACAGAAACATCGCTTTCCTTCCCATTAATATCAATTTTATTTTAACAAAATTGTTGTTAATCTTGATGAGGGTTTGCCACTTAAAAGTATGAACAAAATTGTGGCTGTGTCCAATGTACAAGCGGTTGCTGCAGTTGACGATCCAGCTACAACTGTACACTTGGGATAATCAACAGCTCCTAAGCAACCTCAGGCACTTGCTAACTCTGCAGCTGCAGCCTTTCACCTAGTCTCAGACTGCAATGCAAGTATTTCTGCACGCTTCTTAATATCCCTGCAAATTCAAAGTGTGTCACACATATTAGGAGACCATGTTAGAACAATTTCCATGTGGAAGCAAGTAAAAGAAGCAAGAGCTCAGAGTATGCTATTAACTCACATGCAGCGTGGCACTCTGCAATCTGAATCTCTACAACGTCGTGAGTGCCAATGCAGCAGCAACCAGGTTCTATGACATACTTTACAACCCCCAGAAGCCCGAAGCTTACATTGCTTTGCATGGTGGAAAATCTTTCGAATTTGACGGCATTTATCATTTAAACAGGGGTTACTTCTAGTCGTGTGACATTTAGAGGCATGCATTAAAACATCCAGTGCTTCCTGTACCTGCACCACCAAATTATTTTGTCGTTAAACACAGAATAGCCACAAAATAGCAACCCATGAAAGGAAGTGATCAGCAATTGGCTAAAGAGCTGCTCCAGGTTGCAGCTTGTAGAGCTTGGTTGGAGGCATCAATAAAGGTGGTCAAAAGATACATCTTGTGTTTAAGTCCAGATACGAAGCATTTCTCCTGAGTATTTTGAAAATTTAATATACAATTCTCACTAGGTGATCTGTTAAACTCCTGCAAAGAGAATCAAGATTTGGACATGTGGGCCCTAAATTCTACAATTAAACTCCTGCTTGAAAAGTTCAAAATAAAGAGTTTCTCATACCCACAGAGCTTTCTGCTGCTGAGCTTGTTTATTTATCGCCCCTCTGTTAGCTATGGATGATCGCTGAGTCAAATTATGATTATGACAAGAACCACCTTTTCTTTGATAGCATGCAGCACACACTTCAAACTCTGGACAGATCTCACAATGCCAGCCCTGATTTAACAGGACATCCTTATGGCAAATGCTGCAAATGGTTCCCGTCGTTACTGCAGTCAGCTTGTGGAGATGATACAAGATCATCATTGAGGAATGCTTGGCACGGCGAAGTGTGTCAAACTGAAAATGGTTTCGCTCACAGAAACTCAACAAAGTATGTCTATTCTCAAGAATACCATTATCTAAATTGATATCTTTATCTTCAGTATCAAAGGGCACACCATTCTCGACAACCTAAAAAATAAAGAGAACCTCATTATTTTGTGTTGAATATGCTCCATAAACTAGAAGATGCAGGCACTTTGGGTTAGCTTCATAAACAAAAGGCGGGTAGTCACTAGGTCTTTAGAAGTTTTGGATTCACCTGAGAGAGATGATGTTTTTCTCCACCATTGGTAGTATGTACTTTCCTTCCACACAGATTTTGCTCCGCATCAATACATCTGGTAGCATAAACGAAAGAGTGAATAATAGTGAACAATAATAAGTACTCTAAAACTTCTTCAGAGGTGCTTTTCATAGAGTAAGTCCATTAATTTCCAGCACAGGTCTTCAGAAAAGTGACATTTTCTGACACAAAGTAAGCTTTGCAAGAATTAGTCAGAGAACTAGACTGATAAAACATTACGAAGATCCATTCTTACTATTGGTCTACCTCAAAAACAATATTGTTACTTAAGTATCATCATTGTTATAATCCCAAATACTAGTTGGATCACTAAAGAATTACAACTTCTGCATAAACCTCAACCCATAATTTCTCGGTTTCTGTTGACTAAGCATATCCTTGTTTTAGATAGAGATTATCATCTCAAAATTCTATAACTCAACGAGTGAAAATTAAGAAGTTAAACTTCTGCTATCAATTTGCTGGGCAATCACTCCATAAAAGAAAGCATATGCTACATCTGGTATAAACCAAAGAATTCCTTAATTTCTCTTAGTGCTATCTTCCTGCACAAAGTTAATACACATGCATTTCATTTCACCTCAAACTGAAACTTCTGCAGTTCATAGAAGCAGGTTTGGCATCATTTTGCAAATTTTTTAAACCCATATTTTCTTTGTCCATTCGTAGAGGGTTTACCACGTGATGATTGGCATACACATACATTTCCCTATAAGTTCTTGTACGCCAAGAGCCATCTACAAATCAGTTACATTTCTTCTGGTGCCGGAGACTTGTCAGAAACACAACTGCCAAGGTACTCTATCAAGTAATTCCGACAACTAAATATTAGTATATATCTGTTCATTATATAGAACCTCGTTTTATTAGAATGTGTAATGTGCTTTGCATGCATTTGTACATCATGCATGTTAGAATGGCCACATCAAATACTCTGGAATAATGTCTACATTCGTGCTGCTTAAGAAATCACATATATAATTGCTTTCCACTTGACCAAAAAATACTGCTTTGAAATGGAAATGTGAATTGTACAAGTATAGAAACATCATTTTTATTCAAAATTTGATTTTTATTATGCTCCAGCAGTGTGTATATCTACTACTCACAAGAGGATGCTACTTGCGATGTTATCGAAAGAATCACTCATTACAAGCTACAAGAACAACTTCAATGGATACAACTAATGCTAAAGACGAAGGTCAAAAAGAAAGAACACCGAAAGAGGAAAGAACAGAGAAGAGAAGAAAGCAGGATCTAAAAAAGATAATTACCTTGCACATAGCTGAAAATCTTTGCAATTGTTGCAAAACCATCTGCTTCCAGATAATATGACTTCATGGCAGTGTGCGCAAGTATATTGCAAGTGGACAATGATAAAGTTTTCCTTCACGGGTAAGATGATTTGCCCAAGCTAACAAGGGAGAGAAAAACCAAGAAAAAGCAAACCATTAATAGACAGAACAATCAAATCAGAATATACAAACAATTGTCATAAGGCGGTGGCAGCTGCAATAAAAACTTAACCTAATAAAAGGACATAGCATACAAATAGGTATGTAGCATGTGCATTCCGTTTTTATAGTCGCGATCCTGTACATCTGTACATATATATACACCCACACAAATATGCATGCTGATTGGTAAATAGTCAGGGGTTTTCATAGCAAATTGCAGCATCAATCATCAAAGAAATGCCCGGAAAAAGTATTGTTTAGCAAGTTAACAAGAAGCCAAAAACTAATGGGAGACCAGAATCTAATAGATGTCATCCCTAATTCCCTTCTAAACTAACATACATGTGGAATGCAAACAGGCTTATGGTTAAATCTTATAAGATTCAAGACTGGTCTAGCTTCTTCAGCAGGGAAAGGACAAAAACTCCCTTTCTGAAAGAAATTTTCTGTCCATGGCGTCACCTCTATGAAGCCCTTTTTCTTTCTTCATGCTCTGCCGGTGAGGTGGGTTTTTGAAGATTTCAACTGGATTGTTTTGGCATTTTGGGGAGCTAGCTTTTAGCTTATACTAGCAAACAATAGAGGTATGCATACCTAAGGTCCTGCCAATCTCGTTTTTAGCCGAGTCTAAAGTTTCTGGGATCCCTCTGCCGCTGCATGGGCAACTCAGGAGTCCTAGGGCTGGTTGGCAACTTTGAGCCACTCAATCGACCAATTCAGGTCATCATTGCAGTCAGAATTAGGGGACTAAAAATTCAGGTGTGCATAATTGAATTTTTTTTCCCAACAAAAGAGTCACACCCATCTAGGAAAATCAATGACATTAGAAAACATTCAGAAAATAACTTCAGCAAAAGTTCACCTTCTGCATCACTAATATATCTTTTGCCGGATCATCAGAAGAATCATTATGCCCCATAGATTGTAAAGTTCTCTTTGTTAGTTGTCTTTTCACCTTCCCCTGCAATCCTCCTCCACTTTCTTGTTCCATATCTCCTATCATATCCTCAGCGGCGCCTGACCAATAGCCACCATCAAAATATGGCAGTCGCGCTGCAGTTATCTTGGTGTTCAAGTCTCCAGTGGGAATAAAGAAGTGATCATAAAAGTTAGTGTAATCCACAACAACATTATCTTTGGTGGCTTTTCTCAGCATTGACTTATACCTGCACACACATCATTTTCTAATCAAGACATGCACACACACAATAATCCTGCACATGTTGGACTTTGAGCAATAAAATGCCCAACTCATCATGTGTAAGTGACTTTGGTCAGGCTATTAATGGTGAGTAATATCAAGATAGGGCAAAAGATGCCTTGTGCAAAAGGGTGATGAGGATACAAGCAAAATATTCCAACAACGGCATGAAAACTACCACTGTATTGCCATATCTCAACCCTATAAGCAGGCATACATATGTGAATGTGTGCATGTGTGTGCTCATGCGGTCCTATATAGAGAAAAGAGAGATACCACAGCCGCAGCTTATCCGACTTTGGTGTTTTCTGAGTCTCTGGATGGCAATACAAAATATAGTCTTCCCCTTTTATAGGTGGGCAGGCCCATATATAGCAGGTTGCAAAACCACGTTTCTTGCAATAGTCAAGATAAGCGATCTGATGAACACCAAAAAGGAAAAAGAAAGCAGCCATCTTGTAAGTTGCATGCTTGAGTAAAACCTCGAATTGCTCACAGAATTATAAGAAGAAAACAAATATTTAGGAAAAAAGATCATTACCAATATTTCATGGTAAACGAAGGTACGAAGAGCTTCACCAGTCACGGTTTCTATCTCGGGTTTAAAGTACTTGACAGAATCAAGATATGAGATATACACGCAACGTCGATTAGGGTAATCACACTCTGATCCGTATTCCTGGACGTACATTCCAAGAATGCATACATCTACACCTTCAATTTTCTGGAACAAAAGAATCACCTGATTTGAAAAAGCATATGTCAGAAATCCTTGCAAAATTAATAAATAACAAACGGAAACATTCACTATCACAACAGTTCATCACCTAGCATATAACAGTGTATGACCAATCATTTAAATCAACAAAAGACAAATGAGCAGAGTTGGGGTAAGTCAATTAAAAGCCTTGAGGGATAACATAATTATGTTGGGGTCTGCAGGGCAACTGATGCTGTCTTATCACAAGATATTGAGGAGTTGTCCATGCATCAAACTATAATTATTGATACCGACTTTTGCCACAGATAAAGGGAATCTTTTGCTACAGTAGAAGCAGAAGTAGCGTGGATTATTCAAGAATCAATGTCGATATGCTTTATCAAAAGAAGATATCAAAGAGCTTCTATGAAATGGGTTTCATGAGATTTAGCCAGTTCTCATGGTCATGAAATGTAACTGAGAAATAGAATCCATAAATGGATTCATTGTACTTCATGGAATGAGTCAATCATCTACTTTACTAACTGATAGGACAAAAGTGGCAATACCGTTCCTCCAAAAATCAAGAATTTTGGTTTTGGGGAAATATCATGAGAGTCTAACAAGAAGGGATTCAATTCTGTTCAAATGAATGCTGTAACAACTGATTGCAAAGTTGATCTCAAGTCAGGCATAGATCTTGGAGCTGTGAATGGCGATAATCTTGAAACTCGCAAAGGAAAAAGAATGTCTTGGACAAAAAGAAACAAAGGGGCTTATACAAATCTTTTTTCTAATAGCCTTGAACCATCTTTTTTTTAATAGCCTCGAACCAATCAATCTAATATCAATTAATACATAATCAACACTAATTGAAAATGTTCTAACTGTAGCTATAAATTCTTGTTCCCATGAAACCTGATGCATCATTGATATGCATCAGGATCCCGAATAATGGATCTCTCAGTTCAAGTGAAAAAAAGAGGAGGACTACCATTTCTTCTTACTCTTTTAAAGATCGATAAATGTTGGTTGATCATAAATTTTCTAACAGTACAACAGTTCAGAGTATCCTTTCCTATTTAGTTGAAGTTGCAATTGGATCTATTCATTGAAAAAATCAATTCAATATAATTCTTAAGTACCCATAGGCGTTATAAGAAACATCGTGTCTCACCTTTGATTTGAATGGGAATTCTGCAGGATAACTCTCACCATGAAACATATCCAAAAATTGCTGCTTCACTTTTATTTGTTTCTCTACTGATAGTACCACTCGGACAACAAGATCTGCTGCTTCAGGTACCTAGTCATGGGTGGAGCATAGAACATCAACAATCAAGCAGGCAGCTGTAGGGGAATGCAGTAGCATAAAACATATATGCAATCTCTTGTTGAGCATGACCTACTTAGGTTTAAGGGGAGAAAAAAGGAGAAAATCAAAGCAACTATGCAAAATCGAATGAATCATGTAATTGTAATGAAAAGTGCACCCATTCTACAAAGAAACTCTTGGAACTTTTGTACTATGTTAACAAGTAAGCATGCATCGCATACAAATATTCAGTTATATTGCATCCACTATAACTTTTCACACTTATACGGATGACTCATAGGCATAAAACGTTTTGGAATGACAGTGTCATATTTTTCCATCAATACATAGTTCATTTTTGGTCCTTCATTTTATATCTGAAACAATTTCATGTCGATATACACTAGATTAGCATATTTACAGTTTTTTGTTTACTGGAACTATTGATGGCAATATTAGGGTTAGAGTTCAGCTAGGGCCGGCTCAACCACTAGGCCAATAAAGCCTGGGCTTTTGGCCTCACTTTAAGGAAGACCCCATAATTTTTAGGTGTGTAGTAATAGCCCAAACAAAAAATCTAAATCCATAAAAAAATAGGCCCCACAAAAAGCTTAAATTTAAGTCCAAACAAAAGATTTCAACTTGAGTGGATTAGGCCTATTAATTCATCTCATGAAATTAAAAGGCCCTAAAATTTAATTTTTTGAAAACAAAATGAAAAAGGCTAATAGTAAAATTAAAGCTACTAAAAATCAAGTTTTAACCCCCCAAAAAAATCAAATTCAAATTTACCATCATAATCTTTTAATCGTTCTTCCCCCGCCCCTCCTCTCTCTCTCTCTCTCTCTCTCACCATCAAGTTCAACTATGATAACAAAAACTTGAATACAAAAACTTAATTAATATTTTTTGTATTTTAAAAAATAAAAAAATAAATTTATTTAAAATTTATGATTAATATTAAAAAAAACTTTATTTATTATTTCCACTTTAGGCCCCAAAATGTTTGAGCCGCCCCTAAAATGTCTGGGGCCGCCCTTGAGTTCAGCTGAAATTGACAATAAAGAAGGATATAAAAGTACATATGGCCCTAGGGCCTCAACAGAGCACAGTACCATAACATAATTAACATAGCCGGCCCCAAAAAATTGGGACAAGGCTTTGGTTAATGGGACAATGTTTAGTTGAGTTGAGTACAGTTTTTTCATTTTGCAGTTAAGTTCTTTATCATACATATTGGTCAAATTTTCTATAATTTTAATACGAAAAGAAAAATCAGAATCATAGAAATGTGTCATGTGTCAAAACATGGAAACATATCTATAAACGAGGCATCTTCAACCAGTGTTTGCATTTTACCTCATCCACCTTCTTTCCTGAAACTCTTGCCCTCTCTTCCCGCTCTTGCTTGAGACGCCTATAGAGTCTTTTCTCTATGTGATCACTGAGCATAGTACTTGGGAGATCTTTTGCTCCAAAAGCAGCAGCCTTCAATAAGGGCACACGCTCTTCATTTTCAATTTCTTCCAAGCAGCAGCAGGGGCAAATGTACTCTGCTGTTCCTTCCAAATCTCTTTCAGCATTGAAAAGACCACATATCTGATGTTGCCAGAGTTTACATTTATCACATTGAACCCACTGCAGGAACCCAAAACACAAGGGTTGAAGATCCTAATCATCTTTTAAAGTTAATATATCCAAAGGCAAAAAATGACTTAGCTTACCGGTTCTTCATTTTCCTCGCTATTCCTTTCCTTCTGCAGCTTCGCCTTTGAAATAGAAACCTCATGAAATGAGATATTACTACCACGACAAACCCTGAAGCATGACGCGCAGCAACAATGTCGTGTACCCATTTCATCCATCCCCGTATAATAAATCAGATTACGCTTGATCCGAACACCACAAGATGAGCAATACAGGGGTTCTGGGGCAAATAAAAGTTTGTCTGTGCCACACAACTGGCATATGTTTTCACGAACAGAACTTGCCATCCTTTCTTTAACTTCCTTCATACCACCCTATATCACAAGAAGATGCATTGGAAAATTAATGATCAATTACTTGCAAGACCATATTTAAGAGAGTAAGAAGTAAATCAAGCATTTGAATAAAAGAAATGAATGTCAAAAAATGGATCTTAATGAACTTTAGGGGGTTAATTAAGTTGAGTTGTTAATATAAAACTTTAAATACAATAATAGATAACCGCCAAGTATAATAGGGTCTTGGTGCTAGATACAAAGCTACAGATGCTTATGAAATAAGAAGGAAATGTAGAAACTAGATGAACTAACCTGATCGATTGATTGACTGAAACTGGATATATGTTCTTTCAATTGCTCTGCAGTGAAAAACTCGGCCAAAGAGACACCGGGTATCCTTGACTCCATTCCTAATTCATAATCTGCTGCAGGTGCAACTAAAATACCTTTAACTTCTGATTTAACCTGCTCGGACTTGGGCCTGACTTGTATCTCCTCTTTATGACCAATAGAGGACCCTTCAGAGTGAAGAGGTCCACTGTCAGAGTTCAATCCTTGAGAATTATCAGCGTCATTAATTCTTATCTCACCTATCCTTGTACATTCTCTCTCCCCCTGTTTACAGGCATTGATGACCTCTCCAGAAATAAAAGTCGTATTGTTGACATCCAATCTCCGAGCATTATCAATGACATCGTTCCTTCTTACAGAAATGCTTGTGCAGTCCTTTATGGGGCTTAACATTTCCTTTTTCACCTCCATTGCTTCTATATCATGAAGAACTGGAGCTTCAGACCACTGCACCAAGTCTGGAAGTTGTTCAGAGGCACAATGTTGAATGATGGAAGGAGCAACCACCTGAGAAACTCCATTGTGAAATGAAAAGGATTTCCCCATCTTCAGACGTTTTAAAGGATGCAAATCTTCAATGGCATAAGAGCTGGTGCCATCAGAATCTATATCATATATTGCCCTTGAGAAGTCATTTTTTGCTTCGCCAGATCCTGATCTATGCCAAGAGAGACCACTATAATCTGCAAGTTTGACAGCACCAGTAGGACCACGAAGAAATGCAGCAGAACTTTCTGAAGCAACACTTTGGACCTTATGTGAGTGTTCTGGAAGGAGCTGGGCCAGCTTAGATGCCTTGTGTGGTACTTGATTAAAAAATTCTTCTTCAAATGAATATAAATTTGACTGGACCTCAGATAGCTCATCCAACTGCACACTAGGTTCATGCAGCTGCTTATGGAACTGTTGAAGCACCTGAAGCTCAGATTCCAATAAACCTTCACAAGTTGACATGGATGTATTGAAGATCAGACTTGGCGGACTATCAGATGTTTCAGGAATCCTCTGTGGATTCTGTTGTGGGATCCTCATATTTGAGTAAGATAACTCAACATTTCCTCCCATTGAGGATGGAACATCCACATTATAAACATTCTGGTTGCTCTCCAGAAAACCTCCATATTTTATCAAATTAAATTCACCTGTCCAAGAAAATCATTGAAGGGGCAGAAGAGCTGTGAGAAAGATATTAAGGGGTAAAGAATAGAAGAATATTAGGGAGAGAGAGGGACATCGATATAGATAGAGAGAGAGAGAGCGATAGGAGACGTGGAGAATGGGTTATCAATCCCATCTATGACCATTAGGAATTGGTGGCCCCATTTGCAAGGTACAGGTGCCACAAATCCCACTTTTAACCTAGTCCATTGAGTCAATGGAAATCAACCAAATTCCAATAAAATTATGCTTCTGATGGATTCTACACAGGTAAAACTAGCCACCGTATCACAGCTTAAAAAGAAAATTCAAAACAGTGATTAAGTAATCAGGAGATGTTCAGCATCAGTAATCCTTTTCGACTAGGTAATAAAATTACAGAAAATTATTCAGCATCCAGGGATTCATCAACCTAACATAAAAACTCTAAATGGTAATAAAGAAGAATCATTCAGAGACAGAGAAGGGGAAAAAGTGATTTTCAGCAAGACCACATGCTAGATGAAGAAGAAGATTGTTTGGTCAACTCAGCAACTGTTCAAAACATTCGCCGTGATCTCACCAATTAAAAAATAGACAGAAAAATTTGGGTAAATACATTAAATGAGAATGCTAGGCCTAAATCAATGACTTAACGTTTCTCATGGTAAATGCATACCCTCATCATAGTGTGGCAGTTGAATAAATTTTTCTGAAGATGACTCAGAGATATGTTGTAAGTTACCTGTGGCGGATGAGATCTCGTCAGGAGAAAGAACTACGTCCCCAGCAACCTGATTTATACTAGCTGTTGAAAATATGATATTCCCATCACAAGCAACAACTCCCTCATTATATCCATTACATGAAGATCCTGCAGTCAAATAGTAATTAAAACATGAGATAAAATTGTAGAACAACCCAATTCACCAACACAAGAATTATTCAGCCAACTTACCAATGCAAGAGCCAACTGAGCTACCTCCAAAATAGCTACACTCATTCATGTTCTTGGTTGTAGGAGTGTTATATTGGGTGTTGGCAGCCATGAAACAATCAACCAGAGGGTATTGAGAATTTGAGCCCCAAAAACCAGGTGACATGCCTGAGGATGGCATTCCCATATATGTGGGCAAAAATGAGGAAGCAAGACAGTGGTCTACTTGTTGATGGAAATTAGTGTCACATTTCTCACGCTGGATTAGGTTATGCACATGACCCGGTACCATCTCCTGGTTCATGTACTCCTAAAAGCATTTGAAAAAATAAGGGCTCAAGGATGTGAAGTATATTCCTTAAAGTCCCAACAATAATTACAATCAATTATTCCACAATCACAAACACAAGATTTTGTTTTTATTTTTGGTCATCGGTTGAAGATGGAAGCATAGGTAAGATACTTGCCCTACTGCTCTTCTATAATGATATGAGCTAACAATTAGAACAACAAAAATGTAAAACTAAAAGATGATCTCAACTTGCATGATTTTACATAGCATAAAGCATTTACTGCACTTAGAATGGCAACCTAAAAACAAATAACTATCACTTGTACAGGTAAACCAGTGCACTATAACGAACTCGTGCTACTTAGTTTTTTGATTATAGCCTTAATGAACATACCTTTGAATTAGCATCCATGGATAGTTGCCTTTTCAAGTCAGTTACATCATCAGATGTCCACCATTCCCACTGAGGGTTTCTTTTCTGAATAAAATTTTGGGCACTGCAAAAGAGTTTGAACAATATACTTATACTAGAATAAACAATATACATTGCCTTACAGATTTGACACTATAAACAACTTTAGTTACATGAGTTGATTAGAATTTTTAAACTTACATGTTATTTCTGATATATCCATTATCATGAGTGCTTCTGGGATCCTTATACAAGTCCCTTTGAGGATCTTCTTTTTTCCATGTGGAGTCAGACTGTAAAACAACCTCGTGCAGCTCTGAAATATCCGTAGACTTATTTGGTATCTGGCTGGATAACTGACCCAATGTGTAATATGGGTTTTTATCCATCTAGCAGTTTACAAGGGCTTATTCATCCTGTAGAAATTGAGAGTTAAGAAAGATTGAATTAACATAATTTAGGAAAGGATTGCTCATGATCTCAACGAGTTAACTTATCCAAACAACATGCTTAAACCACAACAGAAGCAACAATATCAAGAGTAAGAAAATACAATGTAACATGCCTTCATGCAAAAATTCCTATGTCTGCAAACAAGGTCAAACTTTTCACAACACAACAGGTAGTTGTGCAATACCAGAGTTATCAATCACATATTTTTCCCTGGGGCATCATTATGTGCTAAGACCATAAGTACAGTTCATCATTCTTATCCATACTCTAATTCTTCGGCAAAAATTCTGAAGATCCACCATTAATTCTTTAATTAACTGTGGTTACTTGGTTAGCACCTAGAACAATACCATTAACTTGTCAAAATACCATTCACATATGGTTAACCATTACCGCATCAAGAAATGTCAAGAGCAGAGACATGGGTAATGAATAAAATCAACTATCAACTTCCAGAATCTGTACTAGTGTCTTTTATTTTTCTATATACATCAATCAGAATCACTTGATAGGCAGTAATTGAGTCTTTGAGAACTTTAGGGAAGAACAAAAGTCATACCTAGATGATCATCTTCACATCTATATTAATAAAACAGTGAGTCCAGGCCACAGTAAATTCGTTAACCATAGTAAATATTTTCAGATTGAGTAAATATTTTAAACATAATAGTAATGCTATATGTACAAGAACTCAAGCAAACAAACAAACACACACACACACACACAACGTACATTGTATGAACCAAAATTAAGTTGTGAACACTTTATGTCCGGATCATTAATTGAAGTCTATTATTACGATCACATGCTTGAATTACAGATGTTGAGCAACCCATTGCCCCTAAATCATGTCAATATTCCTAGGCGAACCCTACCAATTACAGATATTTAAGTACCACCACAAACCACATTGCAGCTCCAACCCCCCACCCCGAGAGGTAGACCGTAGACTGTTAATTCGTTATACAATTAGGTTTCGAGTCAATTCAACGAGTCTTAAAACAATGCAAGAGCGAAAATAATTATTTACTACAAGCATTAAAATTATTTTCGTCTGAAAACCCTAACTACAAAAATATATACAGATTGATACATATGCATGCAAATATAGAAATAAATCTGTGAAGAACCTTTAGAGGAGAGGAGAGGAGAGGAGATTTTGATTATTCGAAACCGAAAGCGCCGTAGACAAAACAAAACCCTAAAAAGGAGAATGTAGAGACGAGTGCGATTTGGGAAGCGGAAATCTATGGGTGAGAGAAAGACGGAGAAGGTGTTGTGTTATATATATATATTGTGGGTAGCGTTGTTGTTACTTGTTGGAGAGTATTTGAAGTTGTGTTTGGTTCACGTTTTGATTTAATGTATTGTCGGTAGTCTGGTCTATATAGGAATAGGAGTGAGTGGGAGTTAAGTTAAGGGCCCAGCTTTCGCGAGATTTTGTGGGGCCAATATACAAGGTTGTCGTGCGACGTCGATTTTTTATCATTAAAAAAATATAACGAGCAGGTGTGGGACCGTGTGGTCTGTGGGACTCGTTTTTTGGAAGTTTCACGTAATACACATAAACACAAAAAAAATAATAATAATAATTAATTAGGGGAATTTATGGAAGTTGACTTCCAACTAGGATTATGAGTCTTATTTTAGAGATATATATAAATCATATGGGAAAAGATTTAAATATGGAATGAAAACATTGAATTTTTTATTTTTTTTCTTATGGAAGAGAAGAATCTTTTTTATTTTAAATATTTAGAGTATGGAAGGATGAGGTGATTAGATACTGGTAGATTTTATTAAATATTCTAATATTTTAGAAAATTGTCAAAATATTTAATAAATTTTGAAAAATTCCAACTTAGAATTTGAAAAGAAGCAAAGCAATCCATTCAGTATTTTTGATTGGTTGAATGAGAATTCAACCAAATTTTCACTAAATATGGCCAAAGTAGACAAAAGGAAATTCATACATCATTATTACAAAGAAAAATCAATTATTAAAACTTTCAAATAACATAAGAGAAAACACCAACGGTTGGATGATGAGCAATCATTTATTAAAAAGTTCTCACGCTAACAAGAGATGAGCTAAAGAGGTGGCCAAACACCCTCTTTTAAGGGGGACATAAGTAATTAAATTTATTTTTGACAACAATTGACTCCTTGACATCTTAAATTTAGAATTTTGAGAACATTAAGGTTAGACACGCACAAATGTGTTTTCAAATTCGCAATGCAAAATGAGTTGGACCACAATAATAAAGGTTAGTTTTTTTCTAATTGATTACCATTAGTTTCCAACTTATTTATTTTTAAATCATAATTTTTAACTTATTTTTTAAATTATCATTATTTTTTATAAAAGCTTTGTTTAAACTCACACCTTTTTTTAGTGTAAAAACAACATTGCAAAACAATAAAATATCTTGAAAGTGTATTTTATAAATACCCTTTAACACTAAAACAATTAAATTTAAACTATATATTCGTAGAAACAATGATAGTTACTAAATCAATAAAAAATATGGTAATTAGAGAATAAAGATAAAAAAACCGTAGAATGGAGGTTGGTTAATGGTCGGAAAGGATACAAGTGAAAGGCTTCAGAACCAGAAGAAGGGGGGGGGGGCACATCATTTAATCTCCTTACATATTCAGCAAATGTAGGCTTGTACATATTTTGCCACGAAAACCAGCTATTCGTAGTCACATGTTTAATTTTTGGGTTAAAAATTCACATTTAATTTGAGTTTAATTCTATGATTGGGGTTTATTTCGAGTTGAACCCAAATTCACCACATTTGATTGGGTCCCAAAAATCCGAGACCTCAACTTGAATACTTGTGAATCTAAACCAAACTAGAATTTTTAGTACAAGCTCAATCCAAACATTGAAAATTGTCCAAGTACTTAATATTGGACTCAAGTTTGACTCGTGCTATTCTGTCCAAGTAATATACCATTTTTTTCCCACTGATATGGGACTAAGAATTTTAGCCAAGCAATTATATGACGAAGATATCTCTACAAGAATGTATGTCTCAGACAGCAATAACCCCCTATGCAAAGTCCAAAGAACACAACTATACATTGCGCTCTAATAACTGTCAACTGCCAATAAATAGCCTACAATGAGCCGGAAGGCTTAAAAGGGACTAACCCTGCGAGCCAACACTAACAAAAATTCGGGAACAAGCCGTCTCCTCCTCGGAGGTGCCTTAGCAAGAGCTTCTTTATCACCATCATGAATGAAAGCTACCAGATAGTCGAATAGCTCATCTTTACCGCCTCTCAAAGGATCCTGCATTTGAAGAGGATGGGATGGTGCGGGGGGCACATTAGGCAGCAAATGGAAGAATAGTGTCTCATTGTCATCAAAATTGTTTCACATGGCTACTGGAAATGTAATTTTCAAATTGAGGAAGTAAAACATGTAACACCAAATTAGCATTTTATAATGTATGAGAAAAAGTTTTAACCATCCTAGGGACTCAAGTAGAGCATAACATAAATTAGCAGATCTTGAAGGATTTGCTGAGTTGAGGTGGACTGATGTCATGAGATTGTTCGGGTGGCATTGATTGGAAGGTGGGATTCATGCAAGCTTCTATAGTAATCTTGAAGTGATCCTGAAAATTCATTAATAAATGTTTTCTTTTTCCTACTGGTTTTAATGGAATTAGCACCAGTAAAGAAATTTTGGATAAAAATAGTTTTCCTCCCATTCAAACTCCATCCCTACAAGAACTGGAAGAAACAGTTACACTAAACGAGCACTGCAGCAAGGTTAAAAAGAGATCGATAAAAAACAGAAGAATAAAAGGCAATGTTGACACGACAAATAAACAAGGACAACAACAAATAAGAAGGATTTAAATCATCACTCACTTGAAGAAATAAATCTGTATGAGTTTTTCCACTGTACAAGATTAGTTCAGCTGGGGCACCTACCCTCTGGAGAGCATCTACAAAAGATTTGCTGTGAATAGCAAATGTCCAGAGTCCATTAAAAGTTAGGAAAATTTGTCAGATGAATAAAAGGACAAATAAGACGACAAAAAGACAACAAAGGATAGAACACAAGATTTTAGGATAGAATGTCCCATCATATCAGAACAAAAAGTAGTATGAAGGCTATAATCTAAAATAAAACCTTGCATCAGAAGGGATGGAATAATCCGAGGTTCCATGGAAAAGGATAATACGAGGCAGAATGGATACAGCATTCCTAATGTTCAGGTCTTGTACCACTAGTTCAGGAGAAAATTGGTGCAAGGATTGTTCCCCTTCCATTATACTGTCATTATAACATATCAGCACATCAGTCCGGGACAACAAATATGTAAAGCCGAAAGTGAACCAAATTGGTGATTGCATATCAGTGGTCAACCTTAAAAATATGGAGCGATATAAGCCTCGACCATGAAAGTGGTCAACCAAGTTTGGTAAATTATACCTGCACAAGGAAATTGTTTTCAAATGTAGGAAGAAATGAAATCAATGTCCAGAAAAAAAATAATTATACATGAATTTTCCAAAATGTGGTTTGTGATATGAGACCTTTACACCTTTGAGGCCTTATAGCCAGAGTGTAAATGTTGCTTATATTGACAGGACCAAAAGAGTGAAAAGAGAAGCAATCCTGGTTCCCCTTTACAGTGAAGGATTTCTTTCCTCCTCCTTTTTGTCGTTCCCTTACTTGATAGAAGTTGCTTCTTATTTCTTTGCTTGTTGTATGGTAACTCTATAAACATGATTAACTACAGAGCTAGTAGTGTTGCAATGAATCATTACCCTCCTGACACACCAAAATAAGCTTTTATCTGGGAAACACTCCAGGAAATGCTCTCTCTTCGAGATTCTTTAATTGTCTGCTCTAGGAGAGCACAAGCAGAAATATGTGCCCCAGCTGATTGACCCATAAGATAAATCCTACACAAAGCAAGCATGACATGATCAGAAGATAAATAGGCATTTAAAACAAACAAATAAGTCTCTTACCTGTTAGGGTCACCTCCATGGTCAACAATGTTGTTGCATATGAATGAGATGCCTTGAGAAACATCTTCAACCATATCGCCGATTGTCCCCTGAGGAAAATTTCTGCACATTACACAGGTATTATGCATGTGAAACATGACAATTGCATAAATTACTATCCACTGAAGGCACTGCTAAACAAATCAAAGGACCTGAGTCAGACAACTATACTGGTGAGGCAAAATGCAAGCAGCTGTCCTTAATCATTGTCAATGCCAACCTGACTGATTGTTCAGGACATCATTTAACATAGGATATAATTTTGCCGCACACTCCAAAGGTCTATCATGCATTGTTCTTTTTATTTTAAGTTTTTTAACCTATTAATTTTTACTGAAAAAACAAATACTTTGACTATGTAAACCGATCCCTTGGGTTGAGTGGCCAAGGTGTTCAGACAATTATCAGATCAACATTGCCCCATATTCATATATATTGGACTGTGTACTACAGTATTGTGTCAAATCATACAGAAAATCCAATTTTACCTGTAATCAATACATGCCACAATAATGTCTCTTTCTGCTAACTGCTTTCCTAGAAGAGAACCCCATGCTTTGTACCTACATACCCAAGAAAATAGAACTATTTCAGTCAAAAATGAAAGAAGGCGTCATTTTTAAATCATGTAACAAGCATTCACCAAACAAACCTAATGACGATGATCCACTTAAAGAATTAGTAATCCAACCAACTACGTTATAATGGTATAGAGGAAAACTCACTACTAACTAATCAGACAGATGTACGTGTAATTTTCTACCAGGAAATGCAATTTGGAAAATAAACAGAGCATGACCGGCAAAACATAATTGGCCAAGTACTACCCTTGCACATACTTATATGTCACCCCGTGTCTTGCTTGAACTATTTAGTGCAACTTGATTTTCAACAGAACATTAGCCACCTCCCATACTTATTTTTTGAGATGTATGGGAAGTGGGAACATATTTCACTAATAGCAAAAATAAGATTGCTGCCACTTCACAGGGACCTGGCATGGATTTAACTCCCAAACCCCTATGGATGTCACCCTTTTTTTTTTTTTGGGGGGGGGAAGGGGATGAGGTTTGAACCCCTAACCACCTGCAATCGAGAGTGAGCCCTACCACTCGGCCACTCCCTCACCCCTCAAGTATGGTTGTCATCCCAGCTTTCACAACCTATTTTTAGTTTGTGTCACTGAACATACTCCCTTTCCCTCAGTAAAATAACAGAAACAGACGTGGAATATCCACATTGAACTCTGTTGAGTATGTTTGATATTCAAACAACCAACCTTGTTCCTGAGACACACTGCTCTGTATCAGAAAAAAAAAACATTTTTGGCATTTAAAACCAGACTCACCTAGCTATCCTAACCACTGCACTTAATAGGAACACCACATTCTAGTCTACTTACCCAATAATCCAGGCTCCACCAGTTACAAATGCCACAACTGGCTTTAGGCCATCTCTACTTGTCGGTAAATATAGATCCAACCTGGAAAATGATCCCGCAATTACAGTTAAGATTAGAACATAAGTTGTGGAACCGAAAAATTACGTGTGACCTGAATTTCACAATCCCATACCTATTTCTAGGTTGATCTCCATAAACAATACTCCGACGGACTTGGCTAGAGAAGAAATAGTAATATCCAACTGTCAAAAGATTGAAAAATAAAGTTATGCTGCAATAATCTAAAGACATGTTAATTAAATCCCACAACAAGAACTAGAAACTCGACATGCACAATTAAGTGTTAAGCAATCATTTTGCAGGACTGAAGCCATGGATACCATTGCACAGAGAATACAAGGAAAACTCAGTTGTATTTACATAGACAAAGAGCAAAAGAAAGCAACGGATGGATGATACAAGGATTAAAGATGTCACTTTCAAGATAGAGGATAGGTTGCGGAAGCTATAAACAAGTGAAAAGAATGTTGTCAAGCTGGGTTGACAAAATGTTAATGGATCTCAAATACATCGGTGCCAGTGAGATCATGAAAATGTGGAACGGCCATTTTAAAACCACCACTTTGGGCTGACCCCACAAAAAACTTGCAATGAGAAATGGCACGCATACTTGTCTTATTTGTAACATGCAATGCCTTTGAGATAAAAACCACCATTCTCCGGGTACAACCCGTGTGCACCAAATTTGAAATTAAAATTTGCCACCATCTAAACCAAGAAAGTCAATATAAATATAGTCTTCTTGATTTCCATGATATTTGTAGCATCTCATTTGGTACTTGAATAGGCTCTCTAAAAAGAAAGTAGTATGACAATTGACAAACATAGGGATTCACATACATATATGCAGTCAGGTCTTTCTTTAATTAGCTTTGAAGCATAGCCTAAGATATAGTATGGAAAGCCGTCTCAATTGAATAGATATGTAGAGACAAATAACATCGTAGCCCTTTGTATAAACAAGGTCGAGGCACGCAGGTAATGAAGTTTCGAATCACAACAAAGATATGGTCAAACACACTGATATCGGTCATTGATAACCTAATCGTAGACCACCCTCGCCCGAGGCGTACATGGGATGTACACCTCATCGCATTGGGAGCTTTTCCGTTTGGAGGGAAACCTGATAAGGCAAAAAGAAATAACCATACTTATCCTCCCTATAAGCACCATTCATGCAGTTCCTCGTCAGCCTGAGGGTAGGAAGATCATAAATGATGGTCCAGAACTGATTAATGAAGCCTAGCAAAGGAATGTTTGATAAAACTTGAAGAATCACTCCAAGCTTTTTATTGTCAAATAGTGATCAAAAAGTTATTGGCGAGCTATGTCATAACATAAGATTGAATTGAAAAGGTCACCGGCAACCAATTGTATATTGAAACCTTTAAAGGATCAAATAATAAGAAAGCAATGAAGCTTGTCCACAGCGTTATCTAAATTTTGTTACAGACTTTTCAAAGAATCCCCCAGTCTTCTATACCATTTTCTGTGTATTAGATCATACTAAAGAGACCAAATAAATAAAGGGAAGAAGAAAAATGAAGAAAAATGAAGGAAAATGGGACCAATCACAAGAGATGCACCTTGGAGAAAGCCAGGCATAAGTAACATGGCATATAAACCGAGGGCAAGAAGTCTTGTGATCCAACGGTAGCCTACCCTGAATGAAAACCAATGATGAGTGTCCAGCACATAATTTTAGGATACAGGTTAAATAAAATGTTCTGATAATGAAAAACAATCAGGACAAACAACAGATGACTTCTTCATTCTTCAACTTCTCCAAGGAAAGTACCAACCAAACATGGTCCTAGAAAAGAACTAACACAAGCAAAATTTGGCACAGAACCCCATACAATTGGAAGAGAGAAACAATTACGCAAGATGTGGTCATGTGCTTAACCTCTGATCTAAATCACTTACGTTTCAGTGAATGTCCAAATTAGGAAGCTAGCACTTAAAATCTCATCTGCAATTGTTCTATTCTAATTCATTGCCTATAAAATGAAAACCATCTTAAAGGCATGTGTAATTAACCAATTTTGGTCAGTGTTGAGCCGCAAGTATAGATGCCAAGGATTTGTAACATGACCCTTACAGAAGAAGCATAATCCAGACACTACAATTAAAGCTTGTGACTGTAAAATAATGCCAATATTCTCTCCAAAGGATAAATCATCAATACTACAGTTATTTTTTAGAAGTACAAAAAACATAACCACGTCATCTGATGCTTAGTAGGATCACAAGCTGCTTCATCTGACTATAACCCAAATAAATTCAGAAAGCTGCTTCATCTGTGTTGATTCCTAATCGGTTCATAGATTGGTCACTCTTGCCTAGTATCAAATGATTTTAAACAACGTTTTATAATCGGTACACTTCACAGACAAACCTGGGATTTGCAATCTCAGGTCAGATCAGTTTTTAAGATCATCAATGATTGGTGTTACTAGCATCTTCCAAACTCCCACCCCAACTCCCCACTCCTTTCCCACACCTGCTATATGGTTACAAGCCTCATCCCTATTGCCAAATCGATAACCGTGCACTCCTTGTATCATTTGTCTTCTTCAAATATAAAGATAAGCTGCCGCAATTCTCTCCATCAACCAGCTTAATATGATTGAATTACACAAACCATCTGTCAAACCTGATCCAACCATCACCTCTAAGACCCTAGCACTTTATGGTTGTTAAACCTTCTTTCATCTCCCAAAAGAATTCCCCTTTTTCTTTTCTAAAAAATACATTTCAAGACAGCTCTTCAAGCATTTTCCTTTGAAGGATCAAATAGAGCATACAGGATCCCTACAAACAAGTTTGCACAAGCATAAACGGTATCATCAGTATCATTTTCCAGGATCCTATAAACAATTCATCGTTATTTCTCAAAGATACAAACAATGATTTAATACCATAGAATCACGTTCCAACTGCTGACATGATATTGCCAAAAAAATACAAACTTCATAGGACATAAGCAAATATACTGGAGCATCCTCTGTTGCTACAGTCCAATATTACACAGAAAAAAACATGTACACTTAACGCAGTCGTGAACACAACATTAACAATCACAGCGTAAAGGAGTAGTACCCGAGATATCCGAGAAGCTTGAAGCTAAGACGAGTAACCAAATAGGTCTCAGAGGCGGCGCGACCGATGTCACGACTGAACGATTGTTGGCGCCGCGGCGGGGACGGTTCGGACGTCGTTCTCGTGACGATTCTCCGTTTCATTTGGTAGTTGGCTGTGGCCGGAACAGTTGAATACCTAAAAAGCAAAGGATCCGATTCCATGTTCTTCACATCGTCAACTGATTCACCGGACTGAGGAATCGCCGGCGATGTGGCCATCTCCATCTCCACACAGAATCTATACGATACTTGATGCGTCGATCTTTGAATAAGATTGAGAATGCTTCGCAATGCGATGAAAGTTGGCTTTCCTGTGTATGTCTCTGTGGTTTGGTTTGCTCTACCAAGTACCAAGTGGTGCATATGGGAAGAAACGAGAAGCCCTTTGTGCTATCATCGGTTTGCCAAACCATACTTTTCACTTAACAGGGTAAATTTTAAAATGACACTTATATCCCCTATACTTTCACTTATTTCAATTTAACGACTCAAACTTTTAAAATCATGTCATAGTATCAATTCATTTTAGGAATCAAACTAAACAATTACTTTTTTTCCCACACATAGCTACTGCTAGGAAAAATAGAGATATAACAATAATCTCGTATTTGAAAATATTTTGTAATATTAATTATATAATATTTATATCTTAAAAATAGAGTGAATAAAAAAAATAAGAGAAATATATATAAATTAATAAAATTATTTAATATTAAATAATATATTGATTGAGTTGTCGAGAATTGCATA
This sequence comes from Ilex aquifolium, assembly GCA_951799425.1. Taxonomy (NCBI): domain Eukaryota; kingdom Viridiplantae; phylum Streptophyta; class Magnoliopsida; order Aquifoliales; family Aquifoliaceae; genus Ilex; species Ilex aquifolium. Next base: position 3,868,422 of record OX637398.1, on the reverse strand, counting down.
GAGAAAATAATATAGCAATAACGACATGACCTCGACCTTGTTATTTTTATATTTGGTAAAAAGAAGCACATCAGCTGGAAAATCACTGGCCACCCACCTGGGGTATTATCTAGGAGGTTCTCACTAGTGGGAATTTTTAAGCCATTATCAATCTTTGAATGTCTAGACCCATACTGCCCCCACATGATATGTAAATACATTTGACTTTCTCATTTTCAATCTAAGAAAAGTTAAACTTTAAACACAGTCTAATCACTTGCTGTTATTAAATAAAATATAATTTATAAGTACGACTCTCGATAATATACTATTAATAACCTCGTGCCTGAACAATTTATAGTACAAAAAAATGAATATTAATTGTGTAATAAATAGATAATATATGTGTAGATTAGTTGAGTTATTATTATTATTTTTTAGTTCAACGATTAGAAGTGTTCGAACCAGTTTACGCACATTTCGACTAATCTCTTCTCCGGTCTGGTCAAAGGCAGACCATCTACGCAGAAACTAGGGTATTCACGAGAGATTTATCCCTCATGACTTAACCCTAAAGGTTACAAAGATTCGAACTCAAGATGTCTGAGTTTATAGCTCGTTCCTATTACTACTTGAGCTACTATTAGGGTTATTAGTAGCGTTATTTGACATAGAGAATTCTGTTGATTGAATTGCCTGACATTTAAGGTCATGAAGAGAATATGATACTTTTTAGCAAAAAAAATAATTATGGAATGAGTTTTGTACCAGTAGATCAAAATAGATAAAAATTAAATTAATTTGAACCATTATTGTGTATAAAATTTAATTTTTTAACTATAATATTAAATAAATTATAAAACAATTAAATATATTGATTAAAAAAAATATTCAAAGGATGTAGTGAGAAGTTAGATGCCATTGCACGATTTGCTTCGCTCAAGCAACAGCACCGTGCACTCTACTGACAAATGGAAGCATCAGCCTCTCCCAATTCCTCATCTCCCCCAATCTCTATTAAACCTTTTGAAGTAGATCTTTAATTGCGTTAAACAAATGGTTAATCTCAAATTGCACTCTAAAAGATTGTTCGAATTTTAATTTATACTCTCAAAGATAAAAAATCTCAATTTACACCTTTAAAAATAGAAATTTTTATCAATACACACATAAAACTAACAGTCGTCAGTTTGACGTCTAAAACTAAATAAATAAATTACACCTAGATCCTCTCATGCTTGTCACTTAATCATTTGGACTCCCTCACATTTAGAATATTACTCATACACCTCTTAACGTTTGTGCACGTGTAACACATAACCCCTTGTCGTTGATATCTGTTAATATAACTATTAAAAAATATGATTTTATGATAATAAAAAATTATAATTTCATACTACCCTTTATTTTGTGGGCCTATTATACTCTAAAGTTCAAAATCAAGCTTATCATTTGAATGTCTAATATAATATATGTATTTATATAATGTTCTTTCTTCTAATGCAATATATCACTTAAACATAATTATTTGAATGTCCAATTGGGGGAACATTTTTAGTCATATTTAAATTTTCAAGAGATGTAGGTGCAATATTTCAAATGCGATGGATCTAGGTGAGTTAATTGACAAATGTGAGGGGTCTAAATATAATTTATCTATTTAGTTTTAGACGGCAAACTGACCGTTAGTAACTTGAGGTGCGCGTTAATTCAAACTTTTATTTTTGAGGGTGTAAATTGAAATTTTTAATCTTTAAGTGTATAAATTAAAATTCGAACAATCTTTCGGAATAAAATCTGAGATTAACCCTTGAACAAAATTAGAAGGAATAAAGGTGCATTAAATATTTTCAAAAGATTTGGTTCATCCATTTGAATAAAAGATTTGGTTCACCCATTTGAATTTGGAAACAATACTGAAAGTGACATCTATCGGCATGTATAGGTTCTAAATATTGTCAAATGTTAGGATCGATCATAACATTTTTAGAATCGATCTCAATTAAGTACCCTAAAATGTTGTAATTTGACAGCTAAAAAATAATAATGTGAACCCTAAAAATTACCATCAGGTGTAGCCTAGTTGGCTTCAATGGAGGGTTCAAACCCACTTGAGCTAGTAGTCCTTGTAAATCAGATATTGTTGGAGGAGTTAAATGTCCAATTTGTCTTTGGTGGTACTATGATAACGGACTCGACCATCTTAGATTAGTAACTATAATTCAAACCTAATATTCTACAACAGATGAAACCTCAAGATAACGTCATGGAAGTTACTACGCCTAGTTGCTCTTGATCACCCTTTTCATGACCCCCCTAAAATAAAATAAAAAACCCTAAAAGTTGTTTAACATGACCCAAAATGTTATAAATATTTCAGGATTGATTTAAGATCGATTCCAATTTTTTGGTTGTCAACAAATTTAAAAATTTGACAAAATTTGGCGGAACGATATTAATTGTTTTTTTCTTTTTCCGTACTCTTCTCCCCATAAAATTTTATCACGTACAAAGTTTTATTATATTATTATGTTATATTATTTCATTATTTTTAAATCAGTAATTATAAATCAACAAATCAAAATAAAAAAACTCTCGATATATTACTCAATATTTTTTAAAAGAGAACAATCAAACTTGAAAAAAAAATTAAATATTACTAAAAATAAGACTCACTCCCACCAAGTTAGTGATCATTAATTACATCGACGTGGAAAATACCTTCAAAAACTCTAGTTAAACTTTTATGTCCTTTAAACTTAAAATTTAGAGCTGGAAAAAGTCTTCGGTACACAAATAATTTTCAACGTTAATAATATTAATTAATGTAATATAAAAGACTTTTTCAAAGATCAAATACCATACCAATCAAATTTTGAAGATCAAATATTATGGCATACTCAAATAATAATTAAATATTCTTAATTCCCCTTTTTCTATTGGATATGAATATGTCATATCTATTGCACACGGTTTGGTTACAATTAATGTTTTAATAATACAATTAATTTAAGTTATACGTGCCACATATTTATGTGGCAATCCAATAGTTGATAAACTAATTATAGAAAAAAAAATACAAATTTATAATTTAAAAAATACAAGACTTGAAATAATATCAATAATTATAAATTATAACATTTTGAAGATTAAATTATAATTCAGTATCATATCAATAATTATAACATTTTGAAGATTAAATTATAATTTAAAAAATACAAATTTATAATTTGGGTTATTAGCAAAGTTTAATCAATCAATCTTAGCCAAGATGATGGTTTGGTCATATAATTGAATCCCTCTCTTTAACAAAACAAAAATACAAGACTTGAAATAATTCCAGTATCCATGAAGATTCTGTCAGATCATCCTACAACACCGTAGTTTATCCAGGCTTTTACCTGAGCCACCATCTCTGAATAGTGGACACTGGAGTGCTCAAGAATGGTGCATAACGATGGATAAGTGGATTAACAATCATTCCAATCTTAGACCACACGCTTTGATGGTAACCAGCAGTCGCAGGGGCATGATACATGAGCTTTAACAGCTGCCAAAGAGAGTTCAAAAACTTATATCAGCTTTAATTTCACTTTTTTTTTTTGTTGCAATAGAGATAGGAAGGTGGACAGGAAATTAAGAGAGATAATGCAAAATCTGAATTAAACAATGAACAATGCACACCGCTACCATCATTCATTAAGATACACTCCCAGGCATGTGTGAAAGGCAGTTGCTGAGGAATACCCTCAAGGTCACTAATTCGATCCCCACCCTAGGGCAAGCCCAAGAAGGATTTCAAACATCGGTGTTGTTGGGCTTGTACAAATTCTTGAATTCAAGGGGTCTTTGGAATCCCGTACACCTAATTAGACTTATTTGGCAAAAAGTACACATTAAAAAATATTTTAGAATTAAGTACACTACATGGATACAAAGACCTAAATACCCATCTTAGAGTCATTTAATTTAAAATCTCTTATCTTTAATGCACCTTGATTCTTGTGTATTTGTTAATAAATATAAATACGTGTATATATATATATACGAATTTATATATTTATTTTCGTATATATATATATATATATATACTTGTTTGAATTTGTATATATATTCAAAATCTCGTATTTTTAATGCACCTTGATTCTTGTGTATTTGTTAATAAATATAAATACGTATATATATATATATGTATATATAAATAATAAGAAGTATATATATATAAATTCAAACAAGTATATATATACGAATTTATATATTTATTTTCGTATATATATATACTTGTTTGAATTTGTATATATATTCAAACAAGTATATACACGAATTTAATGCACCACTTTCCAAAGAAAAAACACATGGACCAATGAAGGAAAGTGATTTTATTTTCAAATTAATTTAATATCCGAAATAGTGTAACAATAACAGTGTAACAATAAAAGTATAATAATAACAGTGTAACAAGTTATATACACAAAATATTGTACTATTACATTTTGTCAAACATATATTTTCACATAATTTTATTCAAAACAGTCAATCTCTGTTTTAAATTTGTTACCACATGCACAAAATGTAACAATAAAAGTGTAATAGTGTAACAATAACTGTTACATTGTTACACTTTTATTGTTACACTATTATACTATTTCGGATATTAAATTAATTTGAAAATAAAATCATTTTCTAAAAAAAAAAACACATGAATCAAGGTGCATTAAATATAATTTGAAAACAAAATCACTTTCCAAAAAAAATTCGCATGAATCAAGTGAGGACATACAAATATAGAATATTAAAGTTCTCATATATATATATATAAATTCGTATATATATATATATATCTCTATATACACGAATTTATATATGTATATATATATGTGTGTGTGTGTGTATATATATATACGAATTTATATATATATATTCAAAGAAGTACATATATACGTATATATACGTTTATATATATAAATTCGTGTACATATATATATGTATATATATACTTTTTTGAATTTGTATATATATTCAAACAAGTATATACATGAATTTAATGCACCACTTTCCCATAAAAGTAGGAGATGTTTAATGCACCACTTTCCAAAGAAAATACACATGGATCAATGGAGGACAAAAATGTCACAAAAAAATCAATAAAATTCAAATAATGTACTTAGATACAAATAAGTATCAAAATTAAAAACTTAATTACCCAACATTTTTTTCTGTGTACTTTTTTACAATTAAGTCTAATTTGGTGTACCCCCTTCCAATTTCCCCTTCTTTCAATACAGACTTAAAGCAATTTTGAGAGGGATATCAACATGGCAGCCTCAGCATGAGTGAGACAAAACATAGGTCCTGGCTCAGGCAGCCTATATAATTTAGACCTTTGATATCAAACTAACCCTGCCCCAACCCAAAATCCAAAATCCCCAACCCCCACAAGAGCATAATAAATCCTCTTTTGAAGTGGCGTAAGATAAAAGACTTCAATTCCAAAATAGAAAGGGAGAAATAATGTATACCTGCCAATACATGAATGTCTGTAGTATGTTGCGCTGCCACCTGCATGCACATATCACAAATTAAAAGAGATAGAATAGGAAATAAGATTATAAGGGGAAAAAGAAGAAAAAACCAGTCAATGACTGAGTTGAGATACTGACGAAAATAATGAGATAATCAGAAGAAAGCCAAGTCCAATCTCAGCTTGCGAAGACAGTATGCTGAGTGTGGTAGTGTTTGATTCCACCCATACAGAAGGCTCTTCCAAGTACTTTCTGTAAACAAGATAAAAAGATATTTAATAAGTAGACACACTCTTTTAACAAGTTTTCCTCCGAATTTTTCTCTTACACCATCCCCCTACCCCTACCCCTACCCCTACCCCCACCTTCCGGTTGCAGGGGCCAACACACCATGTGACAAGTTTTAGGCTTGAATACCAACGGGCTGTCTTCAGGCACCTTAAAATGCCGCTTTGGTAGGAACTCCATTTAACTCGAGGTGCAAGTCGCAACTAGTTGTAACACTTAACAATTGTTACAAGCATATTAATCGAATTTTCCAATCAAAAGTCATGACACCCATACCTGTACAAGGAGGAGCGACTGAAATTACGCCTAAGGAACTTGGCAACATGTTCAAGGACATGGCATAAAATAGGAATTAAGGCAACTGCAACAATATTGAACACCAGCACACTGGGTCAAATAAACGATCATTCAAGTACAATAAGCAGGAAGATAACATATAACAGAGGCCAAGTGATGCTAACATTTGAGGTAAAGATGTGAAGTAACAAAGCTAAGGCAGTAAATGAAGTGGAGAAAATCCTTGGTCGCAATTACTGACTGAAACCACACTTGCACAGCCTGCATATTCCACGCCCTAGGTTTCTGCAACGAATGACCAGTTACTGGAAGCATCATCACTGTAAATTAACTTTTAAAAACTGAGTACAGGAAACTATTAAGAAACTGGATCCACAAACTTACCCCATATAGCGAATACAAAGAATATAAAGAAGAACATGCAGTGCCCATAAAGGCAAGCCGATATGCCCTGTTCGAAAGAGTTTTGGGTAGAAGTGGAAAAATTGCAAGCACAGCCACAACAAAGACCTGCAGAAAAATGTACACAGATTTTACAAAAACGCAAAACTTATACAATCAGAACACAGAACCAGTTTAGTACTATTACTTGCTTTGTATCCTCACAACTAAAAAGATGATTTGACGAAAATAAAGTAATAGACCCTCACGATAACAATAAAAGAGGTTTGAAGACAAATTAACTCCACATGCGAAATAGTCACAATCAAACTTCCAAGTGAAACAAAGAAGCCTAGTCAGTGCACCACAACAACATAGGATTCCAATTTCTCAAAAAGGTTTGATACCACAACTATAAATGCTTCATTGTCTAATTCAATGCAACATAACATAACATAGACGCATGGGTGTTTGACAGAAATATTTCCTGCATATGTGCTGAACATGTACAAACTAGCAAAACAAACCAAGATAACAACATAAGAAGAGTTTCACCAAGAAGTTTTCAACAATATGAATGGGCTACAAGATACCCCTAACATATTGCACCAATTGAAAACCGAGCCATTTTCAATGTAGAATAAAAGGACACAGCTAGTTGCAATTAACATATTTAAATCAATGCCATAATAAAGTTCATCAGGAAAAATCATTCATATGTTTTGTGTGCACAAAAATGGCTACATCAGTCATAAAGCTAATCAGTGTACCCAAGCATTGACAGAAAATTGTATGGTTTGCCTATCCCAGCGCAGAGATGTTGGATTTGGAGTTGAATTTGTAGATGTCCCTGATGTTCTAGCAGTTGACCCTACGCGCAAATTTGAGCTGAGTTCAATTTAACCAATAGAAAGCATTGGTAAAAAATAAATGAAGTTGAACTTGCACCGTACCTGAATTACGTGATTGCGTTTGGTCATTGGGAGTTGATGATGATGACGATGCAGATGGTCTTGCAGGCTGAGAGGTACTGCTCATGGACATTGGCTCGACAACAAGATCAGGATCCTGCACATCCACAAATCCAAGCAAAAATGCATTAAACCAAATCACAAATAGAGCAAAAAACCCAAATTCCAAAATTCCGTTCATGTCTAAAGCCTGTTTAAATTCCACAAATACTATTATTGATGGGATCAAAGGCCAGAATCTCAGTTCCCCATGAAAGGATGTCTTTGGTTATCAGAAAGCAATTTTCTTCTTGTACCAATATACAATGAATGCAAAAAAAATCGATGGAACCAAATACACCAAGGTGTGGCAATTTAGCACACAATTCCTAAAGTGTGCCGCATGAAAACCCTATTCAGAGAAAACAGACAATAGTAAACCCAATCAAAAGACCAAAACAATAAATGAAGCTCTCATCGATCATCTTAGATTCTAAGAAAATAAAACCCCCAACAGTCAAAAACAGAAACCCCAAGCTCCACAAAAAAAATGGTAAAACCCAAATGAGACTCTCTCCAATTTAAGGTTTCTTTTTCGAGAAATATTATGTATCCCAAATTTGCATCCCAAATAAAAGGGACCGTTGGATGAGTGGTTCATCAACTTTTTTAAATGGGACCACTGATCCAATGATCCCCTTCATTTGTGATGCAAATTTGGGCTACATAGCATTGCTCTTCTTTTTCTTCCCGCTAAGTGTCTGATAAGTTAGAAAACCAATAAAACCAAGAGATGTTAAATTGTGAAAAATTCCTAATAACAAACATAAACTCCTCCGCATAACCCAATGTTAGAAATCTTTGCTCCAAAAATCTACCATAATATGATGCCCCAAATCCACAATCGTTAGGACAGTCGGATCAGTTCATAAACAGGAAAGTAAACAGAACAAAAGGAATATGAGATTCAAAGCCAGTAATCTACACAATCAAAATTCATCGCCGATGAGACAAAAATAGATAAAACCCATATGAGATTCACTTGGAAAAGAATTCAAATTCCAAGACAAAGAATAACAGATTACACAGATATTTTAAGATACACACAGATAAATCAGTAGGTATAAATAGGTAGAGAGAGAGAGAGAGAGTGAAGAGTAGACAAAGGAAAAAATAAGGGGGGATTGGTGAGGTACGGACGATATAGCGCTGGTAGAACTTGCGCTTGAAGTGGTCGACGACGTCGGAGCGAGAGGCCATGTGGGGAGGTATAAGGATGTTGGACCAATAGTCCGCCCATTTTGGGTCGTTGTCGTAGTCATACGCCGCCGCCCCTAGTCTCTTCAACTTCTGTGGATCTTCTTCTTCCCCCATCTCTTTCTCTCTCGGTGCGCGATTAATTCTGTCAAATGGTGGAGACAAATACAATATAGTCCGACTCTAGGATGTCACTTGTTTATTATACTGTTACCTCACGCGCCATTCCATACGTTAGGAAATATTATCTATATAATAAATTACATTATAAGCCAAATCTAAAAAATAAACAAAATAACTTTTACTATTTACGATTGAAATTTCTTTCAATTTTACTTTAAAGTTAATCCGACGATTAATATTAACACTCCAAATTTAATAGAAAAAATAGGCCCTTAAGGGTGTGTTTGAAGTGACTTTTTAAAAATGTTTTTAATACTTATAATTTCTCATAAATATTTTAAAAATAAAAAATAGTGTTTGAAACCATCTCACCACCACTATCGCCAGCACCACTACCACGACCACCCCCCACCACCATTACTATTACCATTACCACCACCACCCCGCCCCACCACCAAACTATCTCACACCATCATCACCACTACCACCTCCACCGTCGCCACCCCCACCACCACCAATGTCACCACCCACCACCACCACTCCACCCACCGCCTCACCACCATCATCACCACCCTTGCCTTTTACCACCACCATCGTTGTCGTCACCATACCACTCCTCACGACCATCACCACTACCGCCACCGTCGACATCGCCACCGTCGCCACCCCACCACTACCACCCATCATCACTACTATTGCTCACTTCCACTATAATTATTACTCAGGCAGAAACAATAACTAGTTATTTAATATCATATAATTAAAAAACAAGTTTAATTTTATTGAAGTATCGTAATTATGGGAGCTTCAGTGTTTGACGATGTCGAATGAAATAATCCGACTTCGTTTTTTATCTTTTTCTTTTTTTTTCTGGTGACCCGTTGTTGTCTTTGAGTAAGGAATATACTTTTAAGAAGGAATCTTCCGGGGGCAGAGTATATATGCCATGATATGAAGATGGAACTACTCTTATCTCATGGGTCATGGCTACGTACTTAATCAAGTGCGTTTTTTTTTTTTTAATTTTTATGCTAAGTATGATTAATAAAATTTTTGTTAGTCTAAGTCGCTCCTCCATGAGGACCTGTTCTGGTTCATAGGAAAAGGGGGGATATGTGCACTAAATGATTGTTAGCTGCCGAATTAGAGGATTTTATCATCATCGAACGATTAACAATTAATACACAAATTTGGTGTACATAACATTATACTAATCGACAGACAATCAAACCCCCCCGAAAAAAAAAAACATTACTCCTTCGTATACAGATCCTTTAAAATCGGTTAGATTACCAATTGGGCTTTTTCTCAAGCAAAAAAATGAAATATTCTTGTTACCCATTGTATGTAGGTTTATATTATTCTAGGCAGGGGTAGGTTTATGCTATCCATATATCGGATAAGCAAATTTTTAGTTTATCACATTCATTAATGTGCAAAAAATAAATTTACTATAGAAAAATATGACATGATTCGATGTGAATATTACAAAACCAACTCAACCGGTACATGATTTATCATTTCCAAACATGAGATTGGATAAATGTTCCTAGGCATGGCATGAGAGATGCAAATGTTCGTTTAAATTTTGTTGAAATTCAAATTTAAGATTCTTAAATGAAAATATAACATCATAAAGTTGTATTGTCAATTCAAAATATATTATTCATTTTCAGTTCAGGGATTCCAGGGTCCAAGTGGATGGGATTGGAGTTTTCTATCCTTTTCACTAGCTCAACTTGCACATCAAGAGAAAATAAGTATACCCACTATTCATGAACCTTCTGTCATTTTAGGAAATTCTCATGACTAAATCTTCAATTGCTGGGTATAAAGCAGATTAGCAAATTTTGGTAAATTATGTAGTATGCACTCATTAGGATTAGGCCATCGAAAGTAGTTTAGTTGTCTTCTGTCAATAAAATCAAGACTGTTGAGCATCCTACCGTTTAAGAGCCCAACTTCAAAGATCATGCGTCCACATTCTCAAGAAGCCACCTTTGGAGACCTCAAACCAGCAACCAGAATTAGTGACAAGTTCAAAGTACGAGCTTCGAGACATGAAACGTTTATCCTTGTCTTGGAAAGGCTGAAAAATGGAACTCAAAACGTCAATATGAGACTCTATAATTGCATAACTGTCTGCTTCTTTGGCCATCACAGAACTATCTCTCTCTGTCTCTCACATACAACAAAAGGGTGTTGGAATGGCTGGAGGTAAGAGCAGTGCATTGAAGAAAACTGCTAGGCAGAACTACAACATCCCCGAAACTGAAAATAGCGCCTCTGCCATTGTTCCTCTAGATGTACATCCCATCTCTATGGTTCCTGAAGAACAAGCTATTGTAGTTGATGCACCACTTGTGTCATCTTACAATGATCGAATACGCCCATTGCTTGATGCAATTGACAAGCTCCGACACCTTAAGGTCATGCAAGAAGGTATACAGCTTCCAACAATTGTCGTAGTTGGTGACCAATCGTCTGGGAAGTCTAGTGTTCTTGAATCACTTGCTGGCATCAGCCTCCCCCGAGGCCAAGGCATTTGCACTAGGGTGCCACTCATAATGAGGCTTCAGCATCACTCAGATCCTCTCCCGGAGCTTCAGTTGGAGTTTCTGGGCAGAACTGTCCAGACCGATGAGACCCGTATTTCTGATGCCATAAATCAAGCAACTGATGAGATTGCTGGCTCTGGTAAAGGCATATCACACACCCCATTAACACTGGTAGTGAAGAAAAATGGTGTACCTGATCTTACAATGGTTGATTTGCCTGGAATCACTAGGGTGCCTGTTCATGGACAGCCCGAAGATATATATGAGCAGATATCAGCTATAATCACAGAATACATAAAACCAGAGGAGAGCATTATCTTGAATGTTTTGTCTGCAACTGTTGATTTTCCAACTTGTGAATCCATTAGGATGTCACAGCGTGTGGACAAGACCGGCCTGAGAACTCTGGCAGTTGTTACCAAAGCTGACAAAGCTCCTGAGGGACTCCTAGAGAAAGTTACAGCAGATGATGTGAATATCGGGCTTGGCTATGTGTGCGTTAGGAATCGCATAGGCGATGAATCGTATGATGAAGCTCGAAAGGAAGAAGCTAATTTATTCGAAACCCAACCGCTTCTCTCAAAAATTGACAAGTCTATGGTCGGTGTTCCAGTTCTGGCCCAAAAGTTGGTCCAAATTCAAGCTGCCATCATAGCAAAATGCTTGCCTGATATAGTCAGGAAGATCAATGACAAGCTGAATGCAAACATGTCTGAACTCAACAAGATGCCCCCGAAATTTTCTTCTGTTGCAGAAGCAATGAAAGCATTCATGGGGATTATTGGATCCTCCAAGGAGTCCCTTAGGAAAATCCTTTTGAGAGGTGAGTTTGAGGAATATCCAGATGACAAACACATGCATTGCACTGCTCGTCTGGCAGAAATGCTCAGCCAGTATGCTGAAGAACTCCAAAAAAGTGCGGAAAGTAATTACACTGAGAACTTTCTAATGGAGGAGATAAAAGTTCTAGAAGAAACCAAAGGCATTGGGCTGCCAAATTTCCTTCCTCGCACAGCTTTTCTCATTATCCTTCAGAGAAAAGTAAATGAGATATCAGGATCTCCAGTACAGTTTGTTTCGAAAGTATGGGACTACATTGAGACGGTGGTTCTTAAGGTATTGATGCAGCATACTGAAAATTACCAAGCACTTGAGTCTTCTACAAGAAGAGCAGCCCAGAACCTTTTTGTAAGGATGAAGGAAAAGTCAGTGGATCGAGTTTTGGAGATAATAGAGATGGAGAAGATTACTGATTATACCTGTGATCCTGAGTACATGACAGCATGGAGTAAGCTGATGGCTAACAATAATGCCTTCCTTGAGGTTATGAATGATCACTCGAAGCCCACTAAGATTATGATTGAAGGTTTTGGGGATATTGAATTGGGGCATTTGCGGCTTTTTCCTAGTCAGAGAGAGCAAGCATTTGACATGAAAATGAGAATCACTGCATATTGGAAGATTGTTCTCAAAAGATTTGTGGATTGCATGGCTCTTCACATGCTGTTAAGTGTTAAGAGTCTGGTTAACAGGGACATGGAAATGGAGATTGTTACTGAACTCATGGATCCTCAAGGTGGTGGAATAGAACGAATGCTAGAAGAGGCGCCCTCAGTTGCTATAAAGCGCGAGAGACTGAATAAAAGTATCAAGCTGCTGAAGGACTCTAAGGAAGTTGTTGCTAAGGTCATGGACAGAATTGCCATCAATGCTCACTAGGTTTTCTCTGCATCTTGCTTTTAATTTCTTGGTTGTTGTCTGAAATGTTTGAAGTTGTCTGGTTTTGGTATGTTTGCTTTGCCAGAATGCCTGAAATCCCATATCATTCTGATGGGAAACTCCTATGTGGCATTTATGTTATGTTTGTGTTTTGGTAGTGTGTTTGCTAAATTCTAATGGAATGGAAAGTATTACTCTGTTTGGCAGATTTGAAGGTCTGTTTTGGTAGTTTTACTTGCAAGATTGCATGAAATTTGTAGAAATCCTATATTATTCTGTTGGATAACCTTTGTATGTTGATTTACACGAAAAACAAGTACTTTTGTATTTTCTCACAGTTATTTTGTACTTGGCAATTTTGCTCAACTAGAATGCATTGAAAATTAATAGAAGCTATTATGCATTAGGAGATGATTTTATCTTCTTTGTTAGCCGGTGGATTTGCACTTATTATTTAAGTAAGAATGTGATTGTCCATTGATCAACATTAGATTCAAGGGTCAGATAGAACAAGATTACATCACTTAATGGGTTAATAAGGATCTAGTCAGGTCCACGTTGGATCCAATGCTTCACATGGGTCGATGACCCAAGGTTACTGTTCTATAACAAATTACAGTAGTTTACAAAATATCCCCTGAAATTTGACAAGTAGCAAATTGCCCTTTTGGGTTTCTGCAGATATAATCATTAATTGGAACTTGGAAAAGTATTAGGAAAAATTCTCCCACAGAAGAAGGAAAAGTACTTAAAACTGTTTTGGCATTTGTTCAACCCAAAACACCAACCTCAGTACAAAACAGTTCCCTAACAAATGCCATCAGTAAAGCATTAAATCAAACAGTTGGCATACCCAAACAATACAATTTGCATACTACGCAGTTTTTGAGAGATTGTATGAAATTATGGTGATCAACTTCATAAAACATTACATTTTGAGCAAACATTGGAGTGGAAATAGAGAAATAGAAGTAGTACCTGGACATGGTCGTTGGTGTGCCTACCAGCCAGTGTAAGTACTCAATTAAGTTATTATTCCATTCACTTGCTTACTACAAGACTTTCATTTAAGTTATTCTTGGTAATGGATTGTGTCAGTGTTAAGTTCATAACGTTAAGTTTTATTGTGTTAAACTCTATCCAATTCATACAAGATTCATTTAATAGTAATATATATTTGGATTCGTGTTGTATAGTATTGTTTTCATGTTGCTGTTGTACAGCATATCTTGTGTTTAGTTGGATTTTTGATAACTCATTAAGCGGGTTTGACGGATTCACCATTTTATCATTCAAACTCGCTAAGACTAAATATATACTCACTAATTCCGTATTCATTTTGTGTCGTATTAGTGGATTACGTTTAGAATTCACTAGCCTAATTGAACAGGTGATAGCTTAATTTTTATTTTTTTTTGGTTTCTTTTTAGGTGGCCAAAACTTGTGGATGTATCTTATGCAAAAGAAATAACCTGTTATTTAAGTGATGCTGATCCTAGTGGCCATTATCTCAAATGCCTCATGGACCTCTACTTAGATCAGGTTGATGAGGCCTGGGCAGCTCAGGTTGAGAGTTTCAATGTTGTGGGCTCTAGGCCCTTTATCTACTAAGAAAATGGAAAGGTTGTTGGGTTGCCATGACAAAAAAAAAAAAAAATACCAGCCTCTCCAAGTATAGTGGATAGGACTGTCAAAATCTGACACGACACGATTAATCGACACGAATTAAATGGGTTTGGGTGAGATTTTAACGGGTTTGGGTGATAAACGAGTTGACACGCCAAACACGTTTAATAAACGGGTCGTGTTTGGGTGAGACCTGTCAAACCGTTTATCACACGTTTACCCGTTTAAATAAAATTAATATAATAATTATTTTAAAAAATTAGCAAGAAAAAAAGAAGTAAATAAATCAATACAAAAAAAGAAAAGAAATAAAGTAGTAGTTCAAAGACAAATTAGGGGAGATGGGGAGCACTTCAAAGACAAAGGCAAACCAATGCCTTTTGTTTTTGTCCCACATTGGAAAATGAGGGGAGATGGGGAGGGTTGAGTTGCCTATAAAAGGCAATGGCCTCTTTCATTTATTTTTAAGCTTTCAAGTCTGATTTTTATGAGATTTGGCTAAAAATTCCTCTTTTTTGAGGTAAGTACAATTGGCAATAAAAAAAATGGAGTATTAAAATTTGTTGATATAATTTTTTTAAAATTAAACGGGTTAAACGAGTCGTGTCGTGTTCGCGTTGAGATTTTTCACCTGTTTATTAAACGTGTCGTGTATGGATTGACATATTTTTCACCCGTCATCCGTTTAACCCGACACGTTTGACACCCCTAATAGTGGATACAAAATGCCCTTTCCGAACCGCCTTTCAGCCATTCTATGCCTTCACTACTTCAAGGGTGTCACTTTTTTTTAAGGACGTTCTCACCTCCATATTTAGAGAATGGGGAGTGGAATAAAGGTGAAAATTGTGTCAGGACAAAGGCCATTCTCAAACCACGAAATGAGAACAACGATGAAGATGAATACTGATGTAGCTAACAGCCACCTTCATAGTCGATTCATTAGCGTCGTCACCTTCTACCCGATTAGTGAAAAAGTATTCACCATTTTCTTTGTTAAGCCTCATGGAGTTCTATACCACTGAAGCAATGGTATCGAGGCCAAATGGTCACTCAAACCATATTAATGGGCACTGGCCATATGAAAATGTGACCGTGGCTGACTGTGTCCACTATGGCTGTGTTTGGAGAGATTAACGCGGGTCCAGTTTAACCTGCGACCGGTCTAATCATAAGAGCAAAACAAACAGAACTCTTTCTCGTACAGTTTTGGACTGTATTGCTAGTGGGTTGGCCCCTTTGTGGGCCCCCACTACAGGTTGTTTGATCTGAGATAAAGGGCCTACTAGTCCTTTGACAGCGACCCTAACAACCTCTCTCTCCATCATTGTACAATTTTCTGACTAAATATCAACAATAGGGCCCACATTGTAATTATTTCCCTCCCTTTTAGCATTTTCCTTTTCTATATTTTCTTATTTTTTGTCTTTTTATCATCAACGTCATCCACATGTCATTGTATATGACATATCATCATTCCTTGCTGGATTTCATGACCCGACCCGAATCATGTTGTCTTTGCCAAATCGGTTCTGAGTCGGGTTCAACAAATATGGATCTCTCAGATGGTTCACACTTCACACACTCCCATGACGTTATTAGCTAATTTGCCATCTGTTACTTCCAGAAATTGTTTAATAATAGATGGGGAAACTGTCCACATGAGCATCTTTACGAGATAATTAAAGGGCTAAAATTATCATTGAAATGACTTTTTTGGTCAATCCGCAAGGGTAATAATATTCACTTCTCTATAGGCTCATCACGTAACACTGTTGTTTTTTCTTACTTTTGAGTACACTTTTTTATTTTAATTTATCATTATTGATGGTTTTTACACCAAAAGAAGCATAAAAAAGAGTGAGTGGAAGAACTAGTTAGGTTGGATGCAAGTGAAAGGTGCACACTCTATTTTTTTTTTCCAACCGTCAAAGATGTCTGAGTCAACTTATGCTCATCTTGCCTAATCCAGTCAAAAACAGGCTATTCACGTCGAAATTAATGTATTCATAAAAGATAAATTTATAATAATCTACCCCAATAAAAACTATGTCAATATATTGACTGCGATGACAGGGTGGTTGTCACTAAAAAACTGGGTAGAACAACTGAAATAATGTATGGGAAACCCAAAAAAATTGCATCACATTGAGTGATCTATGAAAATTTTGGAGAATGTTTGTAAAAGTCATGATGGACCCATTATATTTATATCATGAATGGGAGCTATATCAACCAAATATCAAATTCACTAATCCATAATTAAGGTCACCTCCCAAAAGGGCCAAAACCATGACCAATTTCAACCACCGGCAAAAGAATAGAGGTCACATCTCCTAGAACCAGGACTAATATCGGATACTAGCAATAATTTTAAAGCAATGCTATAAAACACAAATAAAACTCAAAAAATTGTAATTCAAATGTATATCATCCTTTGGATGAATGAGTTCTATCAATTTTTTCAGTGAGACCCACTTATCTCACACTCATTTAAAGGATGATGTACATTTGAGTTTTAACTTTTGAGTTTCATTTGAGTTATGTAGCATTTTCCATAATATCAAAAATTGAGGATTGATCATATAATATTTATATTTTAAATATTAATTTTTTTTAATTACACAGTTTCAAACTAAAAGAAATCAGAGAGAAAATAAGAGAAAGATCAGGGGGTAGAAGTGAGAGAAGTAGATTTATATTAGTGAGGTTTTTTGATATTGAGAAGCATGTTGATTGAGTTGTCTGACATTGAGAGTTGTGTAGAAAAAATAATGTTTTTGAGTCGAATTTTTTTTTTTTTTGAGATGAGTTGTGTACCATTGGATCAAAGTAGATAAAAATTAAATAAATCTTGATTGTTATTGTGCTTTTACCAAATGAGAATTTAACCTCCTAACTGTAATATTAGACTTAAATTGAAATGAAGGTTTGATTTGACATCTAAAAATTATAATATTGACTAAGGATAAAATTAATAAATTAAAAAAAAAATAAAGGACATGTGAGAATATAGTTAACTTAAAAATATTGTTTAGGGATAAAATCAAAATTTTTTTTTTTTAACAAATGTACATTTGTATATAACATATAAACATAGATATAGACACACAAAGATAAATAAATCTTAAGTGCAATGACGAAACTGTCCATATGAGCATCTTCAGGAGATGCGTAGGTTTTTTTGAAAACGCTAAGAAATTTCTACAATGAAAATGATATTCACATACCTATAGGCACATCATATAACACTTTTTCACACCTTTTGGTACAATTTATTTTCTATTCTGAATTTTTTTATTTATTTATGTAGCTTTTAGCAAGTGGACGAACGTTTAATAATTGTCAGAAGTACGAGTCTTTTCTCGTAGTCCCCAAAAAACACAGGGAAAAGAGCGTATTCGAGAGAGAGTTCGTAAAAAATAGTAAACATTCATTTCTATTGTCAAATTTAATTTAAAGACTTAATTTAAAGACCTATTAACCAGTGAATTAGAAGTGGGTTCTACTTAATATTAAAATTTACAATTAATTCAATGACTACATTAAATTAAATTTCTGATCAAGTTCTAAAATTAAGTCCACGTAACATTATTATTAATGATTTTTACTCCCAAAAAAGCATAAAAAGAGTGTGAATTGAGAAAGTAGTTGAAGATGGGATCCACCCACGCCATGCCACAGCACCGGCCCAAGCTGCTAAAGTAATTAAAATAGTAAAGAATCCCAATAATAAAATGAGTCCGATAAAGGAGTCCTATCAATCCTAATGCATAGGTGGGGCATAACATTCCATGGCAATAGTCGAGGTCTTCGGTCTTCCACTAAGTCTTCCACCATGGTCCCACTCTGGAGACCTTTTTTTTTTTTTTTTGTATTCTCTAGGAAAGTAAAGGTGTAAAAAATTCATTGCATTAGATGTTTAATCAAGCTACACAGATGACATTACCTACATTTTCATCTTTCAGGACAGAGATAACATTTACCTATATTTACAATTCATTGCATAAGAGATTTAGTTCAGAAAATTAATTCCTATAATAAAAATGGCGTATCTAGTACAAGAGATTCTCATCATTGTAGAGTCTGGGGAGGGTTAGATGTACGCAGTCTTACCTCTATAAATAGAGATATTGTTTTCGTGACTCGAACCCGTGACTTTCAGATCATGATGGAACAACCTTATTGTTACACCAACACCCGCCTTCAATTAATCCCTCTAATATTACCTACATTTACATCATTTAGACACAGTTAGAATAATAAGTATTTAGACTTAAAAAATTGAAATAATTTGTTGAATTAATGATATGATAGTAACATGATCCAATAACTTTAACTGTTGAACTCCTTTGGTGAGACCATATAACTTGATACATCATCAAATCAGAAAATTAGAATAAATTTTTGGGTTCTAGTTAACATTACTCACTCGGTAATCCAGAAAATTCGTGTGAACATTTTTTTTACTTGTTTTGGTTTTGGGTGAAGTTTCAACCGAGTTTCATTTAAGCTTTTGGGCCACCCAAAGGCTTTCATCGAAGTTGCTTGGTTGAGACATCAAATGACCCACCACATTCATAAGGGAGACTTCGATCGTTGACCGGATTCCTTGGGCATGACAAGAATTGGATAATGAAGAAAATTGAAAATGGATTTTCATTCTATATTTGTTGGAATATACGGAGGATATAAGGAGTTGGGGTTCAATTATGGTACAAAAAATTGTGCCTCAAAACTAGGGTCGTTAATTGAGCCGAGTTATTTAGGCTCGGCTTGGATAGAACTCGGCTCGAACTCGACTAGTGTTTTAAACGAATCGAGTTTAAATAATTTTGTAAATTCAACTTATTTATATGTAAAATAATTGAACTATTCGAGCTCAATTCAAAGTCACAAAACTCAGCTTAATTAACAGTCATACTCAAAACAACGTGTAGGTGATGGGAACCAACCTTCACTCGACTTCACTTCACTTTAATAGATGCAGAGCAGAGATGGGCAAAACCATACGATAAAGAGAAGTGTTTCACAATTTTTTTTGATATTTTATCACTTCTTTTTTTAATATTAATATTTATACCATTTTTTAAATAAAATTTATTAATTTTTATAGTGCACTCACTTTTTGAATTTACTTATTATTTTTTAAATTCACTTGTCAATTTTTTGAATGGAACTTATCATTTTTTTAAATAAAACTTGTTACTTTTTAATTTGTTGGCGAAGATGACGAACGAGATTCTCAAATCAGTGGACTGAAACACTTGGTACAAATGACTAGGATTCTACAAATGTGCCCCAAAGCATTTCATGTCATCTTTTTTTTTTTTTTCTAAAAAAAAAAATCAACTTGTATATCACACAAATTGCTTTTGTGACGACTTTTCATTGTCTCACTTACCAACAATTCACTCCTCAAAACTTTCCTTCTGCTTTCTAACCCCCCAAAACCATCCGACATACACAAATTCTTGAAGGAAAAAAAAAACCTCCTGCCTTACAGAAAATGGCTAGGCAGAACTCCAACATCGCTGAAACTGAAACAAGCTCCTCTTCTGCTCTTGTTCCTATACTTGTAGATCCCATAGCTATGATTGATGAAGAACTGCCTATTCCAGTCGAGGCACCGATCGTGTTGTCTTACAATGATCGAATACGCCCCCTGCTTGATGCAATTGACAAGCTCCGCCATCTAAAGGTCATGCAGGAAGGTATACAGCTTCCAACAATTGTGGTGGTTGGTGACCAATCGTCCGGAAAGTCTAGTGTTCTTGAATCACTTGCTGGCATCAACCTTCCACGAGGCCAAGGCATTTGCACCAGGGTGCCACTCATAATGAGGCTTCAGCATCACTCAGATCCTCTCCCGGAGTTTCACTTGGAGTTTCTGGGTGGAACTGTCCAGATCAATGAAGCCCATATTTCTGATGCCATAAATCAAGTAACTGATGATATTGCTGGCTCTCGTAAAGGCATATCACAGACCCCATTAACATTAGTAGTGAAGAAAAATAGTGTACCTGATCTTACAATGATTGATTTGCCTGGAATCACTAGGGTGCCTGTTCATGGGCAGCCTGATGATATATATGAGCAGATATCAGCCATAATAATGGAGTATATAAAGCCAGAAGAGAGCATTATACTGAATGTTTTATCTGCAACTGTTGATTTTCCGACTTGTGAATCCATTAGGATGTCACAGCGGGTGGACAAGACCGGCCTGAGAACTCTGGCTGTTGTTACCAAAGCCGACAAAGCTCCTGAAGGTCTGCTAGATAAAGTAATGGCAGATGATGTGAATATCGGGCTTGGCTATGTGTGCGTTAGGAATCGCATAGGCGATGAATCGTATAATGAAGCTCGAAAGGAAGAAGCTCATTTATTCGAAACCCACCCGCTTCTCTCAAAAATTGACAAATCTATGGTCGGTATTCCAGTTCTGGCCAAAAAGTTGGTGCAAATTCAAGCTTCAATAATAGCAAAATGCTTGCCAGAGATTGTTAAAAAGATCAATGACAAGCAGGCTGCAAACATTTCAGAACTCAACAAAATGCCTAAGAATCTGACTTCTGTTCCAGAAGCAATGTCTGCTTTGATGCAGATTATTGGATCCTCCGTGGAGTCTCTCAGGAAAGTCCTCTTGAGAGGCGAGTTTGAGGAATACCCAGAAGACAAACATATGCATTGCACTGCACGACTTGCAGAAATGCTCAACCAGTGTGCTCAGGAACTGCAAAAGAGTTCAGAAAATAACTACACGGACAATTTTCTAATGGAGGAGATAAAGGTTCTTGAGGAAACCAGAGGTATTGGGCTACCAAATTTCCTTCCTCGCACGGCTTTTCTCATGCTCCTGCAGAAAAAAGTAAATGAGATATCAGGATCACCAGTTCAGTTTCTCTCTGACGTATGGGACTACATTGAGACAGTGGTGGTTGCTGTTTTGATGCGTCACTCTGAACATTATCCACAACTAGAGTCATCTACAAGAAGAGCAGCCCAGAACATTCTTGCCAAGAGGAAGAAAATGTCAGTTGATCGAGTGCTGGAGATAATTGAGATGGAGAAGATCACCGATTACACTTGCGATCCTGAATATATGACACTATGGGGTAAACTCATGGCTA
Organism: Ilex aquifolium; assembly: GCA_951799425.1. Classification (NCBI taxonomy): domain Eukaryota; kingdom Viridiplantae; phylum Streptophyta; class Magnoliopsida; order Aquifoliales; family Aquifoliaceae; genus Ilex; species Ilex aquifolium. The sequence continues at coordinate 3,846,589 of OX637398.1, read as the reverse complement.
ACAATAATGTCTTCCTTGACGTTATGAATAATAATTGGAGGTCCACAGAGATCACTTTTGATGGTTTTGGGGAAGTTGAAGTTGGGCATTTGCGGCTCTTCCCTAATATTAGAGACCAAGCATTTGACATAAAAATGAGAATTACTGCATACTGGAAGATTGTTCTGAAAAGACTTGTTGATTGCATGGCTCTGCACCTGCTATTTAGTGTTAAGAGTCTGGTGAACAGGGACATGGAGGTGGAGATAGTGAATGAACTCATGGGTCCTCATGGTGGTGGACTCGAACAGTTGCTAGAAGAAGCGCCATCGATTGTCATAAAGCGTGAGAGATTGAACAAAAGTCTCAAGCTGCTGAAGGACTCTAAGGAAGTTGTTGCTAAGGTCATGGACAGAATTGCCATCAATGCTGATTAGGTTTTTGCATGTTGCTCTTAATATCTTGGTTCTTGTCACAGTTCACCTTATGTTGTTTCACATATTTGAAGTTTTCTGTTTTGGTAGTTTTACTTGCCAGAATGCCTAAAATCCCATATCATTCTGATGGAAACTCTTCTGTGGCATTAATGTTATGTTTGTGTTTGGTAGTGTGTTGCTAAACTATTTTAAATAATGCATTGCAAAGTAATGGAAAGTATTATGCGTTAGTAGATGATATTGTCTTGTCTATTTCAGCTGGTGGATTTGCAATTAGACATGATTCAGATGAATTGCTGAAAATGATTTAATGATTATTATGGTACATATTCCAAAAGGTTGCCAACCTTCCAATCTAACTGATGTTCCAACTTTCTTTCGGCCAATTTTTCAAATTACTATTTTTCACAAAAAAATTAGGGTAATTTACAAAAAAACAAATCTCCTGGAATTTGACAATTAGCAACTCCCCTCATGTGGTTTCTGACAAATGTATGAGCATCTCCAACCCTTACTCTCAAATCTTGACTCAAATTTAAATTTAAGTAAAAACTGGTTAAAAACAAGCTCCAATTCTTTACTTAAACTTATGTCAAATGAAAGTAAACTCAATTTTTTACTCAAATCAAGGGAAATTCAAAACCTTTACTTAAATCATCAATGGTCAGTTTTCATTCTCCTTCAAAGAGCTAATAATCATATTTCAACCTCCTTTAAATTTAAATTTTTGCCTAGCTTTAAATATGAGTTTGTCCATTGAAACCCTTTGCAACAAATTAAGTTTTTTAGTTAAACATTGACTTAAATTTGAATCAAGATGGGAAATATCTAAAGAGTTGTTGCTAGTTGTCTAATTTAACCCACTTTTATTTTTCATTTAATCATTGCAAATTGATTAAAATAATCCCTATGCTCTTAGTATGAACAAACTTGGACTTTATGAGTATGTTCAAGTGAAATAAAGGGCTGAGCTTTTTTCTCTATGCTACAAAATGTTAAGGATAATAATTATGGTCCATATAGGGGGCAAATAAAATATCCTCACTCGGACAGTTGATGGCAAGTTACATAGCCATTGAACCAGTTAGACCTAAATGAGGTTTGGGTGAAAATGAAACAATGAGGTTTTTGACAAAAATGGTGAAGGATTTGGAAGAAGAAAGTTATTGGACAAGAGAATTGATGAAAAATGTATGGCAGAATCATTTTTTTCATTTTTAAATCAATCAAATCATGATGCAGAAAGAGAAGTCCCACAATTATAATAGCAACAATTATTTGGTTTAATTGTAGACGCTAACCCGACCATCCATTTAACCCCTATACATTATTTTCTTTGGTTCCTCATGCTTGAGTAACCTAATGAATATTCATCACGATACATGATTAAAGAGAAACATGGAAACGAAAGACCTTCAAGTACTTGTATTTGGACTTAGTAAAACGAACTAGGCATAACAAATATACCAAATGATTTAGAACCAAAGCTTTATGGATATTAGTTTATCAAATAGTAGTCTCAATAAAGTTCAATATCATCTCCAATTTTCTTGGGCGATTTCAGACATTAGAATGTGTATAGGTGAGAACTACAAGCATCTTTTGAGATAAAAATATAAAAATTTTCCTTTTTAAAAGATAAAAAGGTGGGCCAAAAGACTAGATGAAGAGAAAGAAAGAGAGGTCCTAACCTTTGTTCTCATCACTACCGCGATCTATCTTTACATCAATTCATATTCCTCATTGCAGTCTCTGAGGATTGTTATTAATGATTCATCCCTCCTGGCAATAATCCAGAAGATTCAACTAGCATAAAAAAAGAGCATAAACGTGATATTTATAGTGGCAATTAGGTTCCATATCCCAAGAGACCTCATTACACAAACGCAACAAAATGTGTGATCGATAATCGACAAAACTTAATGAAATTTGGGAGGCTAGATCTCGAATTCATTAATTGGAGGTGGAAACCAGATGACTGCGAGGCATGAGCTACCTCTGTTTGATGCAACTCAGTTCTTGGAACTCGTCAAACGGTCAAATGGAAGTCTATGGCCTTTGTTGGGACTTACTGGTAAGGAACCAAATGTAGTCATTGGTGTACCTTTAAGTTCTTATAACATACACTTGTTTACTGCTGGCCTTGTATTCAAGTTAAAGTCGATAATGACCTGATTTGGGTTGTGTCTAAGTTTTGTTGTGCCAAATGTTGTTCAAGTCATACTCAATCCATTTATAGTAGTACATAGTTCGGTTTTTGTAATGTAGTGTTGTTTTCATGTCAAGCATATGTTTGAGTTTGTGAAGACTCATTTATTAAGCAAGTTTGACAGATCCACGTGTTCATCATTCAAGCCCGCTAAGACTAAACCTATACCCATTAATTCTATATCAATTTCCTGTTGCAATAGTGTATCGTGCCTAAAATTCACAAGCCTAATTTAGGTGGTGGTGGCTTATTTTTTTTGTTTATTTTTAGATGGCAAAACCCATGGATGTATCTTACATACAACATACAAGATTCTAACGCTGACTTTATTTTTTATTGACAATCAACAACAAATATTTTATTAATATAGAAAAAGAGTAACACGAGGGACAAGAAGTCCATCAATATGAAACAATATAAGAGTAGATGCAACAAGCTAAAAATTGAAGATTACAAGCCACACACTGACTTCCAATAAGCCCAAATAAAAAATCAAGGAATTCCAAGAAAAAGGATGAATTTAATCATAGCAGCTTTGTGGTCCACTCACTTAGTTAAATCAACGCTGATCCTAATGTTCATTCTCTCAGCAGCTTCTTGGACCTCTACTTAGATCAGGTTGATGAGGCCTTGGTCGCTCAGGTAGAGAATTTTGATTTTGCAATCATCTCATCTGGGCAATAGTTCTCTAGGCACTCTATCTACTATGAAAATGGCAAGGTTGTTGGGTATCATTTTTTCCATGAAAAAAAATCGCCAGCCACGTATCAGGGACACAGAATGGCCTTCGGCCGGAACCACCTTTCAAGCCTTCAAAACTTCAAGAGGGTGACATTTTTTAGGATGTTCTCACCTCCAGATTTTGAGAATAGGGAGTGAAATAATGTGGCCATTGTGTAAGAACAAAGTCATTCTCAAAGCAAGAAACGAAAATAGATTGGAATATTATAGAGTTTTATTTTACTCAAGTTGAGGAACTAAGAGCAACAGAGAAGGAAGGGAGGAAGAGGGGAATGAAATTTAGGTTGTTTGATACCACTAAAGTAATGGTGTTTAGGCCAGACGGTCACTGCCCACATGAAAATATCACCGCGACCGTAGCTGACTGTGTCCACTAGTGCTTGCCAAGCCCCATTGATAAATGGAATGAGTTTTTGCTTCATAAGTTAGAACTAGAAGTTGAAGGAGTGATTGTTAGGGAACTTCAGCAAAATGTTCCATAAATTTTTTTTGATAGATATTGGATAACCGTATTGATATCTTTCTCACCCACCAAATATCAACCTAGACGGATCAAAAATTAAAGAGGCAAAAACCTGTTCGTCTGTGTGTGTGGGCATGTGAAGAAATTGATGTTTGTTATAGCTGCTATTTTGATTTTGCTGTCTTTATACCGCGAAAAGACTGTTAACAGAAAACACAGACAATATGTAGACAACGTTTGCGAAATTAGTTAACTAGCTTCCCAAAGAATATATTGTTTTTGCACACGTTTAACCCAAAACACCAACCTATCAGTAAAAGGGAGTTCCATTACCGTCATTAGCAAAGCATTAAATCAAACAGTTAGCATGCATTAACATTACCACTTGCAAATTTTGGAATGCGAAGATATTATGGAGTTAGGAAACAAATTCAGCCACGTACAGAGAGATATATCATCAAATTATAACGATAAACTGCATCACATAGTAAAACCTAACTTTTTGCCCAAGTATTGGAGTGGAAATAGAGCAATCAAGAAGCAGCGGTACCTCGATAAGGCCTTGTCACATATGGGCTGCTTGGAGTGAGCGATAGAACTTTGCAGATTGATTTTTTAGGGCAGAGAGAGAAGAACAGGGTGAGAGAAGGCGGTAATTTGGGCAGAGACATTCGGGGCCGGTTCTGCAGGGAGGAACTAAAAGAACAGTCTACACGCACAGTGTGGTGTTTAATGGGACGGCACCGTTTTGGACAAAAAAGAGCACGGCATCCTTTTATAATTTTTTTGCACAGGGAACAACGAGCTCCACTCCTCTCATAACCCTTCCTCTTCACTTCACCGTTTTGGACAGTGTATTATGATCTGCCAATATTTCGGTTCTTAGTATGTCTGAAGCTTGCAAAATCTGGACAACCATTATCTGGCTAGTAGCACATAGGAGCAGTTTCTTCGATTTGATAATTATTATGAACTTAACCGTTAATCCAAAACTCCCATGATTTATTGGGGGTTAGAACTCATAACTATCTAAACATAACATTCCACCATACCATGCTCTGTATCGACATCCACGGTGGTCCACTCTATTGACACCGGCCCAAAGGTAGTCTTTTTTTTTAATAGCTTCACTCACCTACCAATATTCCACACGACAACTCTATTCTCATACATAATATTAAGACATTTTAATTCAGCCTATAGGTCGCCCATTCCATGACTCGAACTCATGACGTGGTGTCTATTCTGATACAAGATGACAAGATCTAGGAATCCTTTGATAATTCGATTCACTTCAAGGGGAATCCTCCTCCAAGTTTTATTAATTTTTCTCCCTGTCAAAACACAGGTTTACAAACTAATTTAAAGAAAAAGACTTCCTAGATTAGAGTCATTTGCCAATCATAAACTCTTGGCTACAATTATTCTCTTAATCTAACTCAATTATTCAAAATCTATCCAAACCACTAAATCTAGATAGATACACTCAGACTATAGCAATCTAAGAATAAAATGCAAAACAAAAAAAATAGTTAGGGTTTTGTAGTTGTTAATGGTATTTGATTTAATGTTGTTAAGTTTATTTTGATAATGATTGGGATTTAATTTCATTTTTTCAATTTTTTATGAAATTGGATGTTAAGGTTTGTGATGTTGACTTCATTATTTTCAAATTTGATGTTAATTTTATAACATGGAGTTTTGATGATTAATTTTTGTGGAATTGGAATTAGGTTTGCAATTAACCGTTGGAGCTTTAAAATTGAATGTTAGGGTTATTTTGATTGGAATGAGTGTTATTTTGATTGAAATGTTAGGGTTTATTATTTTAATGAAATACTATATTTAGCGTTTTGATTGAAATTTAGTGTCAGTTTCATTAAATAGGGTTTGTTGGGTTTTTAGATGTTAAGGTTTTTGTTAGTCGAATGAGTTGGGATGTTGTGTTGATGATTATTGTACGTTAATTGTATGAAATAGTTTTTTGGACGTTATTATAAGATGGGGCTTTTATTGAATGTTATAGTTGTTAGTCACATTTTGATTGAATGTTATAGTTATTGGTGGTATTTGAGTGAATGTTATGGTTTTGAAATTCAATTTTAGGTTTATTTTGATTGCGTTTATGTTTTGATTTCATTTTTTTTTAAATAACATTGTATTTTTAGGGTTTTACAATTGAATGTTAAGGTTATTTTGTTGGAATTGGTGTTAATTATACATAGTTTATAAAATCGATTGCGTAGCCACCACCATTGTAACCGCACACACCATCGAATAATGAATGATATTACTATTTTTTGCAGTGTAAGTTCATCATTTCCTTAATTCTCTCTAAACATCTCTTATATGTGATTTTGAGATTACTTCTGAATTTAAATGGTCAGTATTTGATTTCGTGTTCTTTGATTCTTTGGTCAATGTCTAAATTTGAAATTCTTTGCTCAGATTGTGTGTTGATGTTGAACTATTTTGTTGTCGGGGAAAATATATTTTATGTGCATATATATTTTGATGTTGAATGAGTTCATCAATTTTTGAAATATTTAACCCTAATTTTTGCTCCTTAGTTCTAAACAATTTGAAATTTGTTTAATTCGTCAGCCCTTTTTTTTATGTACTTTGTTAATGCTCTCTTCTTTTGAGAGTGCATTCAATTTCTTATACAATGCAATTCTTTTTATGTTTACTTTGCTAGATGTGATGAACAGTGATAATTTCAGGACAATAATTGCAATGAAAGTTGTATTGATGAAAATAATTTGGATAAAAGGCATATGCTTGATCGTTGAGGTGGAGGAGAGTGAAATTAATATATTTGAAAGTTGATTGATGAAAGTTTTGTTGTATTCTGGTGGATTTTTTTTCGGGGAAGTTATTGTGAGTGCATCTTCACTTCTGGTAACTTACAGACAATACTTTATATGTACGAAATTTTTTTTCCATCCTTGTACATTAACATCTTTTCATTTTTTTCCAATATGGTTCCTTGATTTGATAAAAAAAAAAATAACGGTTTCTTGATATTTTACCTTCCAAATAGAAGATTACTAATTTTTTTAATGGCTTTTTCCATTTCATGTTTTCTTTTGTGAGTAAAATTCTTGTATGTTAAAAATTCAATATTTTAGGGACCAAAGTGAAAATGAGTCTATAGTTTAGGGGGCCAAAGTATAATTTACCCTTGGGAATATCTTAAAAGGTACTGCCATAAAAATTGAATAGTTTCCCATATGATTGGTTTGAACTTTGCTGATTGGCTCATCCTACAAAATCACCAAAATCTTACTTTCCCACGCCCATAAGATGAACAACATTGTTGCCATGAACAGTTGATGCCTAATACACCCACCAATAGGATATGTATCTGATGCAAGTCAGGCGGTGACACCCCCCAGCCCAAATTAACAAAAAATGAAAACTCACCCAAAAAAGTAACTGCACGGGAGAATTCTTGTAATGAATAGAGATAGTGATCCTCTCAATGATGAACTTGAAACAACAAAAAGTCAGAAAAGAGGCTGGGTGAACACTCGACTTATTCCCTCCGAAACTTAAGTCAGTAGACGTTTGGAGGCTTGAGCACAATGTTTCTTCTTTCTCAGTTTAGTTTGCGTACCTTTGTTCATATTTCTGAGTAGTATTTATACTTGGACTAGTAATGAGTGCAAGGGTTTGGAGTCTCATCTCATCATTTAATGACTTGCACTCTTATCCATGCGTAATGAGTGTTCTCTACTCAGATTCTCATGACTGGTTCACTCGGGCGATAGGATGACTGTTCGGGGCATACCGAGCATTTATGACCTTATCCCTAATCATTTAAGTATATCTAATCGGTGCTTGACATCTATTCCCGAATGTTTAATGCTTGAGGAACAGTACCTCGGGATTTCCCGAGGACATCTAGTCGGCGCAATGACCATTAATACTTTGGCAATGATGACTGTCAGTTTGGATCTCGAAGATATAGAGGCTCATTAATAGCCCTGCCACAGTCACTCAATTTCTCATTAATGAGCTTTCATATCTCCCTAAATGCTGGTTCCAGTGTACTCGGCTCCTCTGAGCCATTACTCTTCGGCGCCTTTTGAGCTCCATATCTACTATGTCTACCCACATCTCGGTTTGTGGGCTGCTGAATCGCCTAAAGTCCAGTCAATAACAAAAAAAAGAAGACAAAAGAAATTGCCTATCCCATCCTTTATTAGTACTTGTCATGAGATTTATTGTAATGTTGTTGCCTTCTTCGTTTGATTATTTGGCCAGATACTGGTGCTGAAAATCTTTTCTTGCTAATCAGATTGTATCAATAAAGGCGCCAAAGCAGGGGCAAATAAGTTGCCATGATGTTTGCTGCAGTTGTAGCATACACATGAAACAAAGGTGGATAAAATTACGTAGGTATGTTTGGGTGGACTATTGAATGAATCTTATGTAGAAGCTATAACAATTCAAATGGACCTTTTGGGGGATATGAATCTCAGAATTAAATGCAGATACATTTTCATATTAGTGTATATAGAAGTTAAATGATCCGTATCACGAGTACTTTATTTTTAGTTCTTTGAATCCTTTTTATTGGTATCTACTGCACATGGAATATTGTTGTTTTTTGGGGTTCTATCACTGCTAACTTTTGGTCTGGTAATGAATGGATCAAAAGTTACACAGGTGCATGGGTTTTTGATTTTATTTGATGTGATCTTTCTAATTGAATCACACAACTCTGTTTTTTAATTTTATGCTAGTTGGTTTAGCATGGGTTTTTGTTCTATTATTTGTTTAGGTTCATTTTATGATTAGTTTAGATTCAAGTTGATGTGAGATTTCTAAGTAGGTTTGATTTCATGAAAATTTAGGTTTAGTTTTCAAATAAGGTTGTGATTACTTTGGGTTTGATTTTGCTATGGTTTGATTTGAGTTGAATTTTAGGTTTGATTACTTTATTGGAATCTTGAATTGGGGACTGTGAGTTTTTATTTGATGTTACATTGTTTGGTTTCCTTTAAACTCGCAATTGAATTTGAGGTTTATATCAACTCAATTGGATTTTAGTTTGGAGTTATTTTTTTTTTATTACTTTTTTTGGGATTGTTTAATTATTTGGGATTGTTCAATTTTGTAGCCACACGAAATTAGATACCAAAAATTGCATAGAGAGTGAAGCTGCTTGCCCCACTACATTTGTTGAAAGCTCCTCCCATTGCTCGCAAGGTTATGTGCTTCTTCTAGTTGGTTTATTTATAAATCATCTATTTTCAGGAATTTTTTGTTATCCCTTTAAGGTACTTGACTTGTCATTTGTTCTTGGAATGTGAAAGAAGTTTATGCGTGTAATTGGGTTTAGACTTTCAACAATTTTTTGGGTGCTACAAAGAGTTTTGAAATTTTCTTTGCTTCTTTAACATACATCTTTTTTCTTTCTCTTGCTTACAATATTGTTTTTGTTTGATTGATAAATTAATTCAATGTCCAACTTCTATTTGATGGCATCAATATGGTTTTGGATACTTATTGTTGGTTTACTTGAGTGCTATCTAGCAATAACCTTGCTATTGTTTTATTATTTATATTGACCTGTGTTTTATTGATTTTCAACTAAGCAAATTAGACGAAGCACATTGTATTAATGCTTTGAAGATGATTACACTAGATTGATTGTTAAAACATATTCAGATTTGTGGAATTTCGTTTAGTGATTTAGTATGTGATTTTTTTTTTTGGTACACCACTTTTTTTACTTTAAACTTGAATTAGTACATAGTTTTAAAATAAGTAGTGTTTTTGTTTAATTTTTGCAATGTACAATGATTTTGTTTTTCAATCTTTATTTTTATGCTAACTGTAACTTTTTAATTTCAGTTGATCTTACTAGAAATGTTTATAATGAACCCTATGACCGATTGACGTGGATTGGATGCTCGAAAGCGGTGGTTACAAGTTGGGGCAGCAGTGTGGGTGTGTTTTCTACAAGTGGGGTGCCTATATGTATCTATCGACAACAACTATGAAAGAGAATCCTCTTGGATGCCAACTACTTTCTATGTTTGCTATGCTTTATTTTGGAGATATGCTTGGTGGCTTCATGGATTCCATTTTAAGTATAAAATTTGGTTATTTGGAATGGTGATTTTGTGGAAAATAGAATTGAATTGTGATAATTATTATATATGATTTTGATGGTTATATGTTTTGTTTGAATTATGATAATTTTTATTTATGATTGTGATTCGTGAATTTTGGTTCTTTAATTAGTTTGGATTGTGTAGCGAGCTGTGAATTTTTTTTCTTTGATTTGTTTGGTTCATTGAGTAAATTTATAATCAATGGTTTGTGTTGGACAATGATGTATATAATGATATATAAACTCTGTAGACAGGTTAAGATTTTTTTAAGCTTCTACCTTTATAGGAAATTATGTTGAAATTTTTTGAAAAAAATAGTGGAGACTGGATTGATTCAATTTCTTTAATTAAAGCAAATGAAGAAAAATTCATTTCAAATTGACAAGTTTTTTTAGGTGGTAAAGTGCCTTTAGACAAGAGTTATTTCTAGGACGAGAATAAGATAACATTTTTTTTTTGTTCCTTAAGGAAACACTTTTTCAAACCTTTTAGTACACTTTTTTTTAGTGAAAATTGGGGTTGAGTCTTCCTTAAGGGACTTATAATGAGTCTAGTCCGTCAAGAAAACTTATTTGGGGATAAGTCCATTTTTAATCTTATTAATAAGTAGTTAAGTCCACTATTTTTTTTAAAATTCCAAAATATCTTTCCTTGAAAGTAACTTTAAACTAGTTTCCTAACTTGAGAATTATTATCCCTTAATTCACTATCAATGAAGATATGCTAATAAATTTGTTTACATAAATTTGAAATTCAAATTTAAAGCACAACTGATACTCTCTCTCTCTATATATATATACTAGTAATTGCCAGTGCCTGAAGGCACGAAGTAACAAAAAAAATTAATATATTTGTGTGTTAGCTAACAATTTCAATAGCGCGCATGAATCTGTATCACTAAACACTCATAATTCCTCTATCCAATGTATAGATCTCAAAAACAACAAATTACAGTGATCAAAATTTATGTAAACCTCAAAATGAAACCACTAAGCAAGTATATACAAAATCCTTCCACTGCATCCTTATCATATCATCTATTCTTTGCAGATAACGCATTTAGGCATCTTTTATTCCTTCTCTCAATTGGCACATATTATCGAATCAAGCACCGTGTAAAGTGGGTAAGTAGTCCACACCTGTTCAAGAGTGAGACATGCTTCTTTTTCTGCAACTGTTCGTCATAATAGTCTTCATCAAACAATTCATCTGGCGAGGTGAAAAAAGGCCGCCTCTATGATGTTTCCTCTAGGTTCATCATTGATTTTGCTCTTATAGTAATATTACCCAGAATTTTCACATACATATTTCAAACAAAAAAAACAATAATCATGACTCACTAATCCTTAGGCCACCATTATTAAACTGCTAGGATTTAACCTATTCACATGCAACACGTGTATTCACACATAAATTAAAAAGCAAATCAATCCCATACAGATAATCAAGAAAAATGAAATATTGGAATTAAAAGGTCACATAAATAAAAAGAAATCATTCGAAATAAAGTTGTTATCCAATAGGGTAGTTTTAACGAAAGTCATCAAATAAGCTATCGAGGACATTAAACAACCACATAAGAATTTAATTTTTAAATAGCATTACCCAAAGACTGAGATGTTCTATCAGCATCACCCAAAGAGAAAGTCGGAAAACCTTGGACATAAATGCACACAATCAACAGTGACAAAACCAACAATTGTAGTAACATAAGAATGAAAGGTTAACTAAAGAATATTTTACAAGACAAATCATAAATCAATTTGTCTATGACCTTTTGAAGCTTGTGAATCGTCTTGATTCTATGCTTGTATACGATCTATAGTGGACTACAATAAGAGCATTGGACTTGCATGCAGTTAAGATCAATTAGTTCAATCAATTAAAGGTTATCAAACAGATTCTTGCTAAATCAGATACAAAAAGTGAACAAATTAACTCATAGAATAAGAAAACAGACATGACTCCTCCAAAATAACTCATTTGATTAATGTTGATGTGTGTCTCTCCCATTACCATTCTCCAAAAGGAGAGAGATTTAATAATTCACCTGTTACCTTTCTCCAACATTCTTAAAGTACTTTAAAAGCAATAATTTGAACATAAAGAAAAAAAACAAATGGAAAATATTGCTCATTGAACAATAATCACAAACACGCCAAATGGTTTCACCCAACAGGTTTGCTAATGCAAGAACAGTCTACTGAAGGAACTCCATCACTGAAATTGTGGTTGCAATGATGACCTATTGAGATCACGCCATGGAGCTCGACGCACCTTCACCATAGCATGACATGAAAAGCTACTCAATCACGAATGTAGATCATTAAACTATCTAATCAAATTTAAAGACACTCATGGAAAACATATCATCAAACACATGTTATGCTATAAATTATATCAAACTAAAGTCAATGGAATGACTCTTAAAAAAGGAAAAGTAGTAAGTACTTGAATTTCACCAAAGTAACTCATTTTATTAAAGTCTATACCTTTAGGAACATTCAACCATCCATGTCATGAATGTTAAAGAACTAAGTGATGATGCACAAATTGGTCTTCGTGGAAGATCAACAGTCAAGTATATGAACGGGTGTAATGAATGAGCAGTAAATAGGCAATCAATGACAGATCAATGGCAAAACAGTAAACATAGAGTCAACACGAAGATTTATAGTGGTTCGGTCCGGATGACCTACTCCACTCTCGGGAACGGCTACGGTGGCCGGAGATCCTTATTGATGAACAATGTAGCCGGGAGAATAACTCCGGGAGTGTTACAGTGCTTGGGGAAGAGAGAGAGAGAAGTGTGTAGTGAGGTATTGGAGGCGTGCCCTTACTCTTGAGAGGGCTTACATTATATAGTTAGGGTAAGGCGGTGACGTGAGGAAGGGGTCTTCCACTATTTTGGCAAGTATAATTTTAGTTGAAATAGATCTCTTCGGTAAACACAGTTAAGGTAGGAATAGATCTCCCGTATCCCGATATTCTTTCCTCGTGCTCCTATTTCGTCGGAGGAGGATCCTGGGCTGGACTAGGAAGAGAAGCTTGGACTTGGTCTTGACCTTGGACTTGACTTGGCTTGGACCTTCATTGGAGTCAAGAGGGCAAAGGAGGAGAAAATCAGGAGGGCCACACCATGGGCGGCGCCTAGGCTGGGTGCCTCCCCTTGGGCGGCGCCCCTTGATCCTTGGGCGTTGGCCTTTTGCTTGAGTTCCTTTTAACTCCGCATTGATTTACGTCCGTATTGATTTACGACCGGGTCCAATTCCCTTTATGCTCCCCGTAATTTGGACTATTTAGCTCCGAATGGAATTTCCTTTGGACTTTCTCGGTCAATTTAAGTTGGGCTCGGCCCAGTCAAATTCGGACTCATCACTAAGCAAATGTCAGTCACATAAATATACATACACAGAGAAAGAATTCACAGAAACAATGAAACACAAAGCCATTCAAAAAAATTAACTGTCATTGTTAAGAATTTCATAAAGCAACGACTGTTGGTGAAAGACACTGATGCAAAATTCACCATCATCATGATATAAATTTCTTATATTTAATCTGTAAAACCCGAAAAAAAATAAATTAAAATCCTAATTATAAGGGTAAAATAATAATTAATTGTTAAAGTACGGGTTAAAAGCGTAATTTTAAAAAAAAAATAAATTAAACTATATATATATATATATATATATATATATATATATATATATATACAGGTGGAAGACTTTGTCTTCCACTTTTGTTTCTTCTCCAGAGGCGGCAAGACCGTAAGAGAGAAAAGGGCGAGAAAAAGAAAAGAAAAAAGAAAAAGTTAGATTCTTGACCTTCCTTCTCAGATCTATGAAGATTTAACCGTTTAATCGCTTCGGGCTAAGAATTAAAGTTGCTCTACGCAACGAGAGCTACGCAACCACACCAAAGATCATATTTTTCTCCAAAAATATCACGTACAAAAATCTAGGCCTAAAGTTTGGGAAGCTAAATTTGGGCTTTCTTTGGAGTCTACTACGTGGGCTCACGCTATAAGAGGTAGAGTTTCCCCTATTTAGATGTAATTTCAACCTAAAATATGACATATGAAATGAGCAGGTTAAGGATGTATATCACATGTTAGGTCTTGACTAGTGTAACTAGTGGGTCAAATATATGATTTATAATTAACCTAGTAATTAGTAAATTCCTATTGTAATTAACTTGTTGTAAGTTAATGTTAGTGGTTTAAAGTATGTTAATTGTAGATTAACATGACTAGATGTTTTAATGGCACATCAAGTTTAATAAAATTATTAGCTTGTTATGTGATTATGAAATAATATGTATGTTAAATGATTATTTAGCATATGATTATTGTGGTAGACTTGTGCTTATCTTTGTAGAATTAATAAACATGTTGCCATGTTGGAAGTAATAAACATGCTAGTTGTGTAAATTGATTGTGCCCTCTAGGTGTTTGTTTAAATGCCTAGGTGAATATAAGTATGTTAGTTGAGTTGATTATCTTACATAACATGTTTGAGATTGTGTTGAAAATGTCATTATATTGCAATCATTATATAATGGACATTATAAGTGATACCAAAGGCAATTGCACATTGCATTGCATTATGCATGAGTTGCACTACATTTATGGGCATTGACATGGGTGGGAGTGTGTGCATGGTATGAAATCAATCACCACATAGGTGGTTAAATGGATAAACGTGTCGGGGATAGCAAGAAGGGCTAGATTCTCCCTTGGGTGCAAGACTCGCTTACTTGGTTTATACACTTTCTGGCGGTGAAATTCCAGAAAAGTGTAACGGCGTAAACGGAGCCGCAGGTGGTATTTCATGAAGATCCGTTGATGGTGTGGTGTCCCATTGGTGTAATACCATAAATCATCTCCCCACAAAGACACAAGAAAATGAATTAATTAGTCATTGAGTGTACATAACACCAATGACAGGGAGGCTTGGAATACCCGGATACATACGCATGACATTGCATGTGTTGTGGGAGCTCGGGATGGGGCTCGGTGTTGGTATTGCTTGCTTGAGTTGCATCTCATGGCATGACATGATTTATGACATTTGTTCATAATAGACATATTTGAATGAATGCATGAAATGATTGTTGCATGTGACATTTCATATGCATTTAGGTTGAGAGGAATTCTCTATAGGAGTTACCCTATTGAGCTTTGGCTCATCCTTTATGGGAGAATTTTTCAGGTATCGGTCAGGCATCCACCGAAGGCGAGGCCATGGGCCCGCTTTGACGACAAAGCCGATCTGTGGCTCTTATTTTGACCTTACAATCTCTTGTATATGTTTACTTTTGGCCTTGTATAATTTTTGTAAACAAAAACTTCTTTTATATTAAAAAGACATGTATATGAGACTCTTTTGAGATATTTATTCTTTTATGAATGAATGTACGTAGTAATGATGATTATGGTAGTATCCGATACTATGCATTTAAGTATGGATAAATGGACCCGGTGTGGTCAGTATTGTATATTGGACCTCGGATTGGTTATGTGATTGTATGATTGCACATGTTGTGTTTTGGGTAGAGTTTCCTGTACAAAGGAGACTCTACCCGAATTTTGTTAAATTATGGATCCTGGTAAATGGGGCATAATGGCGTGATATTGAGTTACACGGGTATTCCGCGGGTTGATGAGTAATCAACCGGGTAATTACTGACACCCGAATTTTGGGGTGTCACATAATCATAGCAACAATATGAAAACTAAATGTTATAATGATATACAAAAGTACGTACCGTTGAAAATTGAAAGAAATAAGAGCAAATTGACCCAAACCATTTCACATCAACCTTCCAATCAAAAAAGCCCCATGGCTATTGATGGAATAAGCTGTTATAAATATCCTCTCACGTGTCCCACAAAACCAACTAACCACTTCAAAAATTAAGCAATAACAAATTGAAAAGAAAAAGGGAAAGTAATAAATCAGAAAATTAAGGAAACATGATGATACCTTTAGATCATTAGGAACAAAGATCTCACCACAATCTCATCCTGCTAGAAAGATCAAAATAGTATCACATGAAAAGAACATAACTAAACATCTAGAGCTCAAACAGAAGTTTTCTGAGACATTCAAATTCCTATTTGAATGTATAAAGGCCTAAATAAGCAGCCCCAAAAGCAATAGCGGTGGAGGTGGAAGATAAGAGGGGAAAATGAGAGAGCTAAGAGAGAAGTGGTATGTGATGGGTTTGCAGTTGTGAGTCGCCGCTTGTAGCTGAGTGTTGTGTGTGATTAAGTGCGTGTGATTTGGTGGCGGTGGCAGTCGTTTGGCGGTGGAGAGCTGGGCGTGAGAGATAGGGGATTCGGAATTGATATTGGCAGAAGATTTGAGATAGCATATAGAGAGGCAGAAGTGAGATTGAGATGGATTCCATGAGAGAGATTTTGGGGATGAGTTTGGAAGGCAGTGGTTTCGGAGGAGATAGAGAGGCGTGAGTCAAGAAAATTAGGCTTGATCGGTGGTGATAAATGAATGAGGAAGAGAGATTTGGGGAAAGTTAAAAGCCCTGATAATTAAAAAAGGAAACTTTGTTGGGCGGGAAAACAAAATTGAGTACTCACTGTAGATCGTCGGATTAGTATTTATGAAATGATCTGAACCGTCTTTTATGTTGGGATTACGTTGTCTGTTGGATGTGTTTATGTTTTGTCTCAAAACAATCTGGACCGCTCTTTGTCTCCAAAATTCAAACTTAGCTCTACTTTATATATATACTAGTAATTGCCCGTGCCTAAAGGCACGAAATAACGAAAAATTGAATTAAAACTTGAAAAAAACTACCGTGCCTACGGACACTTTGCAACTTAAAATAAACCATCAATTTGAAATAATGTTTACATCATTTGCTTCAATTAAATAAATTGAAATCAATCTAGTCCCCACTAATTTTTCAAAAATTTCAACCAAACTTCCTCTAAAAATAGGAGTCAAGAAGATTTCAACCTGTCTACAAAACTCACAATCATACATAACAATCATAATAATGACTCGTATCACTACAATTCAATTCTATTTCCACCACAATCATCATACATCACAACTCAATTCCATACCCAACTATTAATTTAAATCAAAACCAAACATATCCTCATAACCATGTGTAATTACTTCGCCGTATTAAACACGGAATAAACAAAACACATGCAAACTGCACACAAAAAATACACACGTGCACAAATACAGAAAGAACTTCCTTCATCATCATCTTCTTTGGAGCTAGGAGTTACATTCTTTAAGAAGCTTACATGTTCTTAACTTTTGATTTCTCACTTTCTTCCCATGTTCTGACTAATGACGGCCTCTGATCTGAAGTAAAACTCAAGTGATAGGCAATAAATTTAATCACGGAGTACAATGTGAATGAGTAAATAAAGTGACAGAGTTTACTCTTTTGATTGCCTTGGATGTAAACAATGGTGTGTCTTTACACACAATTGACTGGAGAAGAAGGTTCCATGTAATCCCCTCATGAAGTTTTAGTTACTGAGCACGGAGCAGAGTTGACTTGGAAATAGCAATTTTTATTTTTTTTTTCAAAAATAGCTATTGGAAGCAATAAAAACTTGCTAAATAAGCATACTTGATCAGAGATGTCGCCGATCCAATTTCTGTAGGTATCTCAAGTATCGAGTTAAATGAAACATCTAATGATTTTAGCAAGTGAAGCCTGCCAAATGAGAATAAGAAGTATACGATGATGTAAGAAAGAGAGAGAATGAGAGAAAGACCTTAAAGAAAACCAATTAACAGTTTAACAGTTAATTAAATGAATATCAACACACAATCAATTCAAATCCATAAGTTGTCTAAAACAAAAGGATAACCTGTTCACAGCCTTATCTCTGATCATCCAGATGACTTACAGAATGACTCATCATATTGGCAGCAACACTCAAGGCCTTATTATGCATTGGAGATACCTAGGTTCTTCTGTTTGGCAGCCTGTTCAAATCTGCTGGAATATCAAACAGTTAAATAGATGGGCCTGCACGAATGAGTAAATAAAGAGGCACTACCGGACACAAAAAAATTAAGTAGTTGAATATGAATATCTCTAGCCAATAAGAAAATTATATTTTCTTCATAGTTTACTATAACTCATACTTTTAATTTTCCAATTGAAGTACTATCTTTCCATTCATTATAAATCAAGTGAGACTCATTATTTGAGATCCTTTATACTAATAACCAAATGTGTCCAAATATCAAGAATTCACACCTCAACATCATATTTAATCATGCTTCAATGTCCCTAAACCACAACAATCATCCATCAACCCTAAAATATCTCCACTGCATTCTAGAAGTATGAAAAAAAAGCATCATGTAAGATAATAAAACACCTCACGATGAATGAATGTCTAACTTAATATTGTTTTCAACAATTAAACAAACTTTAAATTTAGAATAAGTAAAGTCGGGTTAGTAAGACAGTTAGAACCAACATTTTACACATTAAAATGAGAATCCACCAAAAGGAAACTTTTTCTTAAACATAGAAACTCGACCAGTTGTTTAATGGGTACAATAACTTGGTACAATGCAATCTGGTACTGCTGCTTTGACTATATCTTCAATTCCTAACCCACATCAGAAAACACAACAATCAGAATATCCATCCATAGAAACACAACATGCTACCACAATTGCACTGTCATTTTATCAGAATTTTGAGTCATTCGATATCACCACCTAGTCAATTCTAGTAAATTCATGTTAAATTTAGACTGAAAACATATAAACGTATTCCAAGATAGTGCTCATGCCTGAAGGCATTGTGTAACATAAAAAAGTTATGCACTACATGAACAATGACATTTAATCAAGTCAAATATATTTTTGATAGACTATTAACCACAAAAAAAAATTATCAATACAAATAAAATACAAAAAAATCTTGTTATCAGCAGTCCTATGTACTAAGAAAGCAATCATTATCCTATTGTTTAAGTTAATGACAAATGTAAGCGAAAAATCTTAATTAAATAAAAATGAGCACATTAAAGATCTCACTTGAGACAACTGTGTGATATTTTCAGAAAATAAACTTTTTTCTTTTAGAACACCATGAATTTCCTCTAAAGGAAAAATATCAAAAAATTGGTACTATAAAAAATGAATCCAAGCAATAGAGATGGCCTTCCTTACCACCAGTAATGCCAACATTAGTTATAGTTGAGAGTAATTCAATTAGTATACTTGAACTTGGTGCCCGATATGAGATACTACTACTCATTCATATGCAAGGCAAGTTGACAATAAAAAAGGCGGTGCACAATCAAGGGAAAAGAACCATTGCCAAGGATTCATAAATTCACTAAAATATGAAACCAAAAAATAAAAAATAAAAACAAACACAAATTCACTACCAGATTGAATGTCAGAAAGAGACATGTAATAAAAAATCCATTGCTAAGTATTCCACAAATCCAACAAATTTAACACACAATTTAACAAACTTACACATACATGTGTAGGAAAAAATCCACAACAAACACAGAAACACATGAAAATTAAAAACCCAAAACAAAAAACCAATTTGGTCGTCATTGCCATTGCTAGCTGGAGAAGAGGTCACCTATTTTCTAATTTTCTAATGGATAATCAGGAGTAAAGACCAAATAGATACAAACATCATTTCATTTGGTTCATATTGCTTCCCATCATCCACTAAAAAAGTAAGTGCAGCTTCTTGAAGGTAGAAGAACATCACACATACACTCTTCATGAAGGTAGAAGAACTTACTTTCTTGGCCTTTTGCGGGCAAGAAGGGCTTTGGCAGAACTTCTCCGAATTTCGAGGCTTATGTCTCTCTAATAGTCCTCCCATGTGCACATTTCTCTTCTTAAGTATTCTTTGCCTGACAGACTAACCATAGAAATCATCACGATTTCTTGAAGTTTCAAGGAAAATAGAGCACCTACCCAACTTTCTAGAAATATTAGGCATGAGTGAGGGCATCCTTCAATAGACTTCACCGACTAATGATCAAATAGATTGAAAATTCCCATTCACCATCAAAATGAAGAAAGCAAAATAAATCATTGATTCACCATAGAAAAATAAACTTGTACATTTACGTTGTTGAACCCATGAATTTGCCCATTGAGTGGTGGAGTAAATCTAAGACCACCTGCAAAATTAATTCAAAAATTAAGCACAACCACTAACTTTTCTCCAACCATATACATAGATTAAAAATCCCTATTCACTATCAAAATTAAGAAAGCAAAATAAATCATTAATTCAACACAAAAAATTCAACTTGTACCTTTACATTGCCAAAAGGCATGAATTTTCCCCTTGAGTGGTGGAGTAAATCTGAGACCACCTACAAAATTAATGCAAAAATTGAGCACAACCACCGACTTGCGACATCCATGGTACACTGCTTCCTCGATTGTCGTCAATAAACTTATTTTAGACATTACAACAAACACTTCGTGTGCGTTATTCAAATAGATGTAGTGTGGGACTCGGGGATGTTTGTGGTGGGCTGGTCTGGGTGTATCTGACCAATCTCATTATTCAGATTAGTGTTGTTTTTGCCACACTAATGGACAGTCAAGAGTGAAGACGAAACAATAACAAAAAATCAAGGCAACAAAAAATGGCGAACATAGAGTCTTACCATTTTTGTTCCGCTAAATTGTTGTAAAATTGGATTTATCGAGTTTGTCACCAATTTGATCTTCACAAACTGTTCAACTTTCATTCCACTGCTCAATGGTGTAGCAAATAATCACTTGCATTTCATCAAACAGGTTATGTGCAAGAAGGGGGTTGGGTTTGTTGCTTCGAATCTATGGCTGAGGGTGTTCGATATACTTCTTGTTGTGGTTGTTGCTAGTTTAATTCTGGTCATTGGTCACCAGTGGTCTGGTGTAGAGTGATGATTTTCGTGTTGCTGGTGACGGTTAAGGAAGGGGGTTTCGAGGTTGAGAATAGTGAGAAAGGCGTGAGAGACAGATGGGTCTGAGAGAGATGGGTCTCAATAAGATACACAGATAAGAATGTGAAGCGTACCTGAAACAGAGGATCTTCTCTGTGTGCCTTTCTCCTCTCCTACTCTCTCTATGCATTTCTTCTGTCTCTCTCTATTGTAGCCGTCCTAATGCCCACTATTATGAGTGAGATTTGAGATTGGGAGAAGATTTGAGATGGATTCTATGTGATAGAGGCGTGATAGATTGGGAGAGAGAGGCGTGGAAGAGAGAGGCGTGAGAGAGAGAGAGGCAGAAGTGAGAGAGAGATAGGCGTGAGAGAGGTAGTCTGTTTTGAGATAAGCTTCTTCATGGGCGGGAAAATTTTTTTAGGACTAATCGTAAACCATTGAATCAAAATTTTTGAGATGATCTGAACCGTCTTTCATTTCAAAATGATCTGGACCTCTCTTTGTCTTTTAGATTTTGTGTCAAACGATCTGAACCTCTCTTTGTCTTTTGGATTCAAACTTCGCTCTACTTTATTATATAGATACCATGTTATTATTCATGTTACTATTTTTGTTGGATATGTTACTATTCATGTTACTATTTTTGTTGAGCATGTTACTACTGTTATTTTTTCAAATATTAATACTCAATGTTATTATTTTTTTATTTTTGAATATTATTATTTTTTGTATTTAAATATTACTACTTTTTTTTGCGTTTAAATGGTACTATTTTTTGTGTTTAAATATTACTATTTTTTTTAATGTTACTATATGTATGTGTGTGTGTGTGTCTATATATTATATATATACACGAGAGACAAATAAATAGTTCTATTTTATATATGGATATATATAGACATAAGAGAGAATTTTTTTTCTTAACGTTAGTCAAACTCCTAAAATTTAGGAGTTATTAGTTTTTAAATTTTTTTTAATTAAACATAATTCCTAGGGATATTTTGGATAATGAAGATCAAAATAGACTTAATATTAAATAAATTTTCTTGATAGACTTATCATCAAATAAGTCCACAATAAAAGATGGGCCTCCAAATCTCCTTTTTTTTTTTTGGGTCCGTTGGAAGCCGATACACCAAATTAATCATAATTGTAAAAAAGTACACAGAACAAAATATTTTGGAAAAAAGTACACAACTGAGATAGAAAGACGTAAATGCCCATTTTGTAAAATTTTCTTTACTAAAAAATGTAACAAGTCATTTATCTTAAGCGCTGAAATTTAGGGTCATTTCATTTAAAATCTTTAATGCACCTTGATTCATGCCTATTTTTTTTTTTTTTTAAAGTGGTTTTGTTTTTAAATTATATTTATGCATTAAATATCTCATATTTTTATGGGAGAACATTAATATTCCGTTTATTTTAGGATATATCACTTTGTTTGAATTTCAAAATTTGCAAATTATTTTTTTATATAATTTGAAATATAAAATTATTTACACTGTAACAAAAACGTAACAAATTCATTAAGCAATAGTGTAACAAAAACAGTGTAACATTACACTGTAACAAAGACAGTGTAACAATAAATTGTAACAAAAATAGTGTTCAGTAATTTTGTTCATGTGGTAACAAATTTAAAACAGAGATGAACTGTTTTGAATGAAATTATATGAAAATATATGTTTGACAAAATGTAATAGTACAATATTTTGTGTAAATGTCTTGTTACACTATTATTGTCACACTATTATTATTACACTGTTATGGAGTTCAGATATTAATATAATTTAAAAACAAAATTACTTTCCAAAAAATATACGCATAAATCAAGATGCATTAAATATAATTTGAAAACAAAACCACTTTCCAAAAAAAATACGCATGAATCAAGGGAGGATATAAAAATACGGAATATTAAAGTTCTCCCATAAAATTAGGAGATGTTTAATGCACCACTTTCCAAATAAAAATCGCATGGATCAAGAGAGGATATAAAAATACGGAATATTAAAGTTCTCCCATAAAATTAGGAGATGTTTAATGCACCACTTTCCAAATAAAAAACGCATGGATCAAGGGAGGATATAAATGTCAGAAGAAAATATGAAAATTTTAAGTAATGTACTTGAAAATAAATAAGTATCAAAATTAAGGATTTTTTTATCTTATATTTTTTTTTTTGTATATTTTTTTACAATTAACTTTAATTTGGTGGACCACTTTCAATTTCCCTTTTTTTTTTTTTTTTTTTTTTATATTGTTGACGACTTTTACATCCACAAAAACAGAAAAAAAGGAGTGTGAATTGAATGAGGGGCCCACCCCGTCGTGCCAAGCATTGACCCGAGGCACTAAAGCATTAAGGATTCTCTATAGTAACGTAAGTCCCGATAAAAAATGCCTACATTGGAAAGAAGTAAATGTTGTTGAGATATAAAAAATTGGAAAGACAACTGTAATTTCAGTTGTATCGTATTAAAAATTATAAATTTTTTGAAATATAAATTATAATTTTAAAAAATATGATTAATTATAAAAAGTTAAGATTAATATTAAAAATTCATTATCGATCATAAGTGTCTGTAATCGATCATGACATTTCTTTCAGCACTTATAAATTCTCATTTAAAAAATATAATTTTATCATAAGAAGTGGTAACCAACAATAATAGTATCAAAAAAAAAAATTCGATATCGTAGAATTTCTCTACTGATATAATTAATGTTTAAAACAATAAAGTCCCAATAAAAAAATCTAAAATTTACTTATATTATTGTAACAGAACTCTATTACATTATTAAATTAGTAAATTAATATAATTATTTTATATTATAATAATGCTATTCTTGGGAGTACGCAAACACATTATTTTAATAAAAATTGTGGCTCAAACAACGTCGTAGTGGTAAATATTGGTGCAACTATTTAATAAAAAAATAATAAAAATAAGGCTCATTTTTTATTATGAAAGTGGTTTTATATTATATAAATGATTGATTATAAATTTTAATAGGGCGAATTTATTAACTAAGGTAGGGTTACTAACTGTGAAGCTTCATATTTTTTCGTGTTAGCATAAGATTTTTTCGTGTCGCTTAACTTCTTTTTTTCCTTTTTGATGTCATAATAAAAAGTACAGATGACGAAAGAGATTCTGAAACCAGTGGTCTGAAAGTTCGACTACAGTACCGATATACACTTTTCGGTACGGTACCGAAAAAATAAAATGAATGGTTGATATATAACGAAGAATTTTGACCGTTGATCAAATCTAACACTTTTTACCGGCTACCCACTCCACTGAGCCTTACGCTTTCATAAAAAAAAAAAAACACAGCCGAAGAAGAAGATGGAGTTGCAGAATTGTTTTTATCCTGTAAATGCTTCAACAGATTATAAAAGTATCGTCATTTATTAAAACTAAGATTAAGCCATAGTCTTTTCATAAAAAAAAAAAAAAAAAATCAGATAGGGAAGAAGAAGGAGAAATATCGTTGCATAATTGTTTTTATCCTATGAATCGTTCAAGAGATTATAAAATCATCATTTATTAAAACAAGATGGAGTTGCAGAATTATTTTTATCCGCATGAACCATTCAAGAGATTATAAAATCATCATCATTTATTAAAACTAATGTTGAGATTATAGTAAGAGTACTACTTTTGTTGGTTAAAATTACCAGGGTACCACTTTTTTTGTTAACATTATTACGACCTTTTTTGTTAACATTACTACTGTTTTGGTTAAGAGTACCATTTTTTTGGTTAATATTACAACTTTTTTGGTTAAGAGTATCACATTTTTGGTTAATATTACCACTATTTTGATTAAGATATCACTTTTTTGGTTAACATTACCACTATTTTGGTTAAGAATACCACTTTTATGGTTAACATTACCACTGTTTAAGTTAAGATTAACACTTTTTGGGTTAACATTACCACTTTTTATGTTAAGATTACAACTTTTTTGTTAAGAGTACCACTTTTTTGGTTAATATTACCACTGTTTTGATTTAGAGTACCACTTTTTTGGTTAACATTACCACTATTTTAGTTAACAGTACCACTTTTTTGGTTAACATTATCACTGTTTAAGTTAAGATTACCACTTTTTTGGTTAAAATTTCACTTTTTGTTTAAGATTACAACTTTTTTGGTTAAGAATACCACTTTTTTGTTAACATTACCACTATTTTGATTAAGAGTACTACTATTTTGGTTAAATATTACCATTTTTTTGGTCAAGATTACCACTTTTTTTTTGCTAAAATTACCACTGTTTTGGTTAATAGTACCACTTTTTTTGTTAACATTACCACTATTTTGGTTAAGAGTACCACTAATTTGGATAATATTACCAGTTTAATGGTTAATATTACCACTGTTTTGGTTAAGAGTACCACTTTTTTTGTTAACATTACCACTGTTTAAGTTGAAATTACTACTTTTTTGGTTAACATTACCATTTCTTTGGTTAAGATTACAACTTTTTTTGGTTAAGGTTACACTTTTTTGGTTAAGAGTACCACTTGTTTGGTTAAAATTACAATTCAAATGATTAAGATTACCACTTTTTTTGCTAACATTACCACTGTTTTGGTTAATAGTACCACTTTTTTGGTTAACATTACCACTATTTTGGTTAAGAGTACCACTGATTTGGATAATATTACCAATTTAATGGTTAACATTACCACTGTTTTGGTTAAGAGTACCACTTTTTTGGTTAACATTACCACTGTTTAAGTTGAAATTACTACTTTTTTGGTTAACATTACCATTTCTTTGGTTAAGATTACAACTTTTTTTGGTTAAGGTTACACTTTTTTGGTTAAGAGTACCACTTGTTTGGTTAAAATTACAATTCAAATGATTAAGATTACCACTTTTTTTGCTAACATTACCACCGTTTTGGTTAATAGTACCACTGTTTTGGTTAACATTACCACTATTTTGGTTAAGAGTACCACTGATTTGGATAATATTACCAGTTTAATGGTTAACATTACCACTGTTTTGGTTAAGATTATCACTGTTTAAGTTGAAATTACTACTTTTTTGATTAATATTACAACTTTTTTGGTGAATATTACCACTTTTTTTGATCGATCAATTGCTTTTAGCGATCAAGAATTGCGATCGAATCACGATTCGATCGATCAAGAGTTGAGTAGCGATCGGGATCGAGTAGCGATCAATAGTGGCGATCAAGAGTGGTATAAAGTGCAGTTTGCGATCAAGAGTAGCGATCAAGTAGCAATCAAGATTGGGATCAAGTGCACTCTTGCGATCAAGACTAGCAATCTAGACTGGATCGATCAAGATTGGGATCAAGTGCACTCTTGCGATCAAGACTAGCAATCAAGACTGGATCGATCAAGATTGGGATCAAGTGCACTCTTGCAATCAAGACTAGCAATCTAGAGTGGATCGATCAAGATTGGGATCAAGTACACTCTTGCGATCAAGACTAGCAATTAAGACTGGATCGATCAAGATTGGGAGCAATTCAATTTAATCAAATTAACATGTAATTTCATCAAATCAACACCAAATTAACATGTAATTTCATCCAAATAAAATTTAATTTATCAAATTAAAACCAAATTAATACTCAATTCGTCAAATTAACACAAAAATAACACTTAATTTCATCTAATTAACATTCAATTTTTTCTAATAAGCATTTAATTCACTAAATTAACATTCAAAATTAACTAGTTAACATTAAATTAATCAAATAAGCTTTAAATTTCATTCAATTAACACTCAATTCATCAAATTAACATTTAAACTATCAAATTAACATTCATATTTATCAAATTGACATTCAGTTTCATCAAATTAACATGTAATTTCATCAAATCAACTCCAAATTAACATATAATTTTAACCAATTAAAATTTAATATATCAAATCAACACCAAATTAATAATTAATTATCATCTAATTAACATTCAGTTTTTTCTAATAAGCATTTAATTAACTAAATTAACATTCAAATTCAACTACTTAACATTAAATTAATCAAATAAACTTTCAATTTCATTCAATTAATACTCAATTCGTCAAATTATCATTGAAATTATCAAATTGACATTCAGATTTATCAAATTAACATTCAATTTCATTAAATTAACATGTAATTTATCAAACCAACAACAAATTAACATGTAATTTCAACCAATTAAAATTTAATTTAACAAATTAACACCAAATTAACAATTAATTTCATCTAATTAACATTTAATTTTTTCTGATAAGCATTTAATTCACTAAATTTACATTCAAATTCAACTAGTTAACATTAAATTAATCAAATAGACTTTCAATTTCATTCAATTAACACTCAATTTCATCAAATTAACATACAAATTATCAAATTAACAATCAAATTTATCAAATTGACATTCAATTTCATCAAATTAACATGTAATTTCATCAAATCGACTTTCAATTTCATTAAATTAACATTCGATTTACCAAATTGACATTCAATTTCATCAAATTAACATTCAATTTCATCAAAGTAACATGTAATTTCATCAAATCGACTTTCAAGTTAATTAAATTTACATTCGATTTATCAAATTGACATTCAATTTCATCAAATTAACATTTCATTGATTAAATTGACATTCAATTTCATCAAATGAACATTCAATTTCATCAAATTAACATGTAATTTCATCAAATCGACTTTCAATTTCATTAAATTCACGTTCGATTTATCAAATTGACTTTCAATTTCATTAAATTAACAATCGATTTATCAAATTGAAATTCAATTTCATCAAATTAACAATCAATTTCATCAAATTAACATGTAATTTCATCAAATCGACTTTCAATTTCATTAAATTAACATTCGATTTATAAAATTGACATTCAAATTCATCAAATTAACATTCAATTTGTTAAATTGACATTCAATTTCATCAAATTAACATGTAATTTCATCAAATCGACTTTCAATTTCATTAAATTAACATTCAATTTATCAAATTGACATTCAATTTATCAAATTGACATTCAATTTCATCAAATTAACATGTAATTTCATCAAATCGACTTTCAATTTCATTAAATTAACATTCGGTTTATCAAAATCACATTCAATTTCATCGAATTAACATTCAATTTATCAAATGAATAATCAATTTCATCAAATTAACATGTAATTTCATCAAATCGACTTTCAATTTAATTAAATTAACATTCGATTTATCAAATTGACATTCAATTTCATCAAATTAACATTCCATTTATTAAATTGACATTCAATTTCATCAAATTAACATGTAATTTCATCAAATCGACTTTCAATTTCATTAAATTAACATTCGATTTATAAAATTGACATTCAATTTCATCAAATTAACATTCAATTTGTTAAATTGACATTCAATTTCATCAAATTAACATGTAATTTCATCAAATCGACTTTCAATTTCATTAAATTAACATAAAATTTACCAAATTAACATTAAATTTCATCAAATTAACATTTAATTTATTAAATTGACATTCAATTTCATCAAATTAACATGTAATTTCATCAAATCCACTTTCAATTTCATTAAATTAACATTCGATTTATCGAATTGACATTCAATTTCATCAAATTAACATTCAATTTCTTAAATTGACATTCAATTTCATCAAATTAACATTCAATTTCATCAAATTAACATGTAATTTCATCAAATCGACTTTCAATTTCATTAAATTAACATTCGATTTATCAAATTAACATTCAATTTATTAAATTGACATTCAATTTCATCAAATTAACATGTAATTTCATCAAATCGACTTTCAATTTCATTAAATTAACATTCGGTTTATCAAAATCACATTCAATTTCATCGAATTAACATTCAATTTATCAAATGAATAATCAATTTCATCAAATTAACATGTAATTTCATCAAATCGACTTTCAATTTAATTAAATTAACATTCGATTTATCAAATTGACATTCAATTTCATCAAATTAACATTCAATTTATTAAATTGACATTCAATTTCATCAAATTAACATGTAATTTCATCAAATCGACTTTCAATTTCATTAAATTAACATTCGATTTATAAAATTAACTTTCAATTTCATCAAATTAACATTCAATTTGTTAAATTGACATTCAATTTCATCAAATTAACATGTAATTTCATCAAATCGACTTTCATTTTCATTAAATTAACATTCAATTTATCAAATTGACATTCAATTTCATCAAATTAACATTCAATTTCTCAAATGGACATTCAATTTCATCAAATTAACATGTAATTTCATCAAATCGACTTTCAATTTCATTAAATTCACATTCAATTTATCGAATTGACATTCAATTTCATCAAATTAACATTCAATTTATGAAATTGACATTCAATTTCATCAAATTAACATGTAATTTCATCAAATCGACTTTCAATTTCATTAAATTAACATTCGATTTATCAAATTGACATTCAATTTCATCAAATTCACATGTAATTTCATCAAATCGACTTTCAATTTCATGAAATTAACATTCGATTTATCGAATTGACATTCAATTCATCAAATTAACATTAAATTTCATCAAATTAACATTCAATTTCTTAAATTGACATTCAATTTCATCAAATTAACATTCAATTTCATCAAATTAACATGTAATTTCATCAAATCGACTTTCAATTTCATTAAATTAACATTCGATTTATCAAATTGACATTCAATTTCATCAAATTAATATTCAATTTATTAAATTGACATTCAATTTCATCAAATTAACATGTAATTTCATCAAATCGACTTTCAATTTCATTAAATTAACATTCGGTTTATCAAAATCACATTCAATTTCATCGAATTAACATTCAATTTATCAAATGAATAATCAATTTCATCAAATTAACATGTAATTTCATCAAATCGACTTTCAATTTAATTAAATTAACATTCGATTTATCAAATTGACATTCAATTTCATCAAATTAACATTCAATTTATTAAATTGACATTCAATTTCATCAAATTAACATGTAATTTCATCAAATCGACTTTCAATTTCATTAAATTAACATTCGATTTATAAAATTGACATTCAATTTCATCAAATTAACAATCAATTTGTTAAATTGACATTCAATTTCATCAAATTAACATGTAATTTCATCAAATCGACTTTCATTTTCATTAAATTAACATTCAATTTATCAAATTGACATTCAATTTCATCAAATTAACATTCAATTTCTCAAATGGACATTCAATTTCATCAAATTAACATGTAATTTCATCAAATCGACTTTCAATTTCATTAAATTCACATTCAATTTATCGAATTGACATTCAATTTCATCAAATTAACATTCAATTTATTAAATTGACATTCAATTTCATCAAATTAACATGTAATTTCATCAAATCGACTTTCAATTTCATTAAATTAACATTCGATTTATCAAATTGACATTCAATTTCATCAAATTAACATTCAATTTATCAAATTGACATTCAATTTCATCAAATTAACATGTAATTTCATCAAATCCACTTTCAATTTCATTAAATTAACATTCGATTTATCGAATTGACATTCAATTTCATCAAATTAACATTCAATTTCATCAAATTCACATTCAATTTCATCAAATTAACATTCAATTTCATCAAATTAACATGTAATTTCATCAAATCGACTTTCAATTTCATTAAATTAACATTCGATTTATCAAATTGACATTCAATTTCATCAAATTAACATTCAATTTATTAAATTGACATTCAATTTCATCAAATTAACATGTAATTTCATCAAATCGACTTTCAATTTCATTAAATTAACATTCGGTTTATCAAAATCACATTCAATTTCATCGAATTAACATTCAATTTATCAAATGAATAATCAATTTCATCAAATTAACATGTAATTTCATCAAATCGACTTTCAATTTAATTAAATTAACATTCGATTTATCAAATTGACATTCAATTTCATCAAATTAACATTCAATTTATTAAATTGACATTCAATTTCATCAAATTAACATGTAATTTCATCAAATCGACTTTCAATTTCATTAAATTAACATTCGATTTATAAAATTAACTTTCAATTTCATCAAATTAACATTCAATTTGTTAAATTGACATTCAATTTCATCAAATTAACATGTAATTTCATCAAATCGACTTTCATTTTCATTAAATTAACATTCAATTTATCAAATTGACATTCAATTTCATCAAATTAACATTCAATTTCTCAAATGGACATTCAATTTCATCAAATTAACATGTAATTTCATCAAATCGACTTTCAATTTCATTAAATTCACATTCAATTTATCGAATTGACATTCAATTTCATCAAATTAACATTCAATTTATGAAATTGACATTCAATTTCATCAAATTAACATGTAATTTCATCAAATCGACTTTCAATTTCATTAAATTAACATTCGATTTATCAAATTGACATTCAATTTCATCAAATTCACATGTAATTTCATCAAATCGACTTTCAATTTCATGAAATTAACATTCGATTTATCGAATTGACATTCAATTTCATCAAATTAACATTCAATTTCATCAAATTAACATTCAATTTCTTAAATTGACATTCAATTTCATCAAATTAACATTCAATTTCATCAAATTAACATGTAATTTCATCAAATCGACTTTCAATTTCATTAAATTAACATTCGATTTATCAAATTGACATTCAATTTCATCAAATTAATATTCAATTTATTAAATTGACATTCAATTTCATCAAATTAACATGTAATTTCATCAAATCGACTTTCAATTTCATTAAATTAACATTCGGTTTATCAAAATCACATTCAATTTCATCGAATTAACATTCAATTTATCAAATGAATAATCAATTTCATCAAATTAACATGTAATTTCATCAAATCGACTTTCAATTTAATTAAATTAACATTCGATTTATCAAATTGACATTCAATTTCATCAAATTAACATTCAATTTATTAAATTGACATTCAATTTCATCAAATTAACATGTAATTTCATCAAATCGACTTTCAATTTCATTAAATTAACATTCGATTTATAAAATTGACATTCAATTTCATCAAATTAACAATCAATTTGTTAAATTGACATTCAATTTCATCAAATTAACATGTAATTTCATCAAATCGACTTTCATTTTCATTAAATTAACATTCAATTTATCAAATTGACATTCAATTTCATCAAATTAACATTCAATTTCTCAAATGGACATTCAATTTCATCAAATTAACATGTAATTTCATCAAATCGACTTTCAATTTCATTAAATTCACATTCAATTTATCGAATTGACATTCAATTTCATCAAATTAACATTCAATTTATTAAATTGACATTCAATTTCATCAAATTAACATGTAATTTCATCAAATCGACTTTCAATTTCATTAAATTAACATTTGATTTATCAAATTGACATTCAATTTCATCAAATTAACATTCGATTTATCAAATTGACATTCAATTTCATCAAATTAACATGTAATTTCATCAAATCCACTTTCAATTTCATTAAATTAACATTCGATTTATCGAATTGACATTCAATTTCATCAAATTAACATTCAATTTCATCAAATTCACATTCAATTTCATCAAATTAACATTCAATTTCATCAAATTAACATGTAATTTCATCAAATCGACTTTCAATTTCATTAAATTAACATTCGATTTATCAAATTGACATTCAATTTCATCAAATTAACATTCAATTTATTAAATTGACATTCAATTTCATCAAATTAACATGTAATTTCATCAAATCGACTTTCAATTTCATTAAATTAACATTCGGTTTATCAAAATCACATTCAATTTCATCGAATTAACATTCAATTTATCAAATGAATAATCAATTTCATCAAATTAACATGTAATTTCATCAAATCGACTTTCAATTTAATTAAATTAACATTCGATTTATCAAATTGACATTCAATTTCATCAAATTAACATTCAATTTATTAAATTGACATTCAATTTCATCAAATTAACATGTAATTTCATCAAATCGACTTTCAATTTCATTAAATTAACATTCGATTTATAAAATTGACATTCAATTTCATCAAATTAACATTCAATTTGTTAAATTGACATTCAATTTCATCAAATTAACATGTAACATTCGATGAAATTGAATGTTAATTTGATGAAATTGAATGTTAATTTGATGAAATTGAATGTCAATTTAATCAATTGAATGTTAATTTGATGAAATTGAATGTCAATTTTATAAATCGAATGTAAATTTAATGAAATTGAAAGTCGATTTGATGAAATTACATGTTACTTTGATGAAATTGAAAGTCCATTTCATAAATTGAATGTTAATTTGATGAAATTTAATGTCAATTTGACAAATCTGAATGTTAATTTGATGAATTGAGTGTTAATTGAATGAAATTGAAAGTTTATTTGATTAATTTAAGGTTAACTAGTTAAATTTGAATGTTAATTTAACGAATTAAATGCTTATTATAAAATATTGAATGTTAATGAAATGAAATTTATTGTCAATTTGATGTTAATTTGATGAATTGAATGTTAATTTGGTGTTAATTTGATAAATTAAATTTTAATTGAATGAAATTAGATGTTAATTGAAATTTTAATTTGATAATTTTAATGTTAATTTGATGAATTAAGTGTTCATAGTATGAAATTGAAAGTTTATTTGATTAATTTAATGTTAACTAGTTGAATTTGAATGTTAATTCAGTGAATTAAATGTTTATTAGAAAAAATTGGATGTTAATTAGAGGAAATTCATTGTTAATTTAGTGTTAATTTGAGTAATTGAATGTTAATTTAGTTTTAATTTGATAAATTAAATTTTAATTGGATGAAATTGAATGTTAATTTGATGAAATTTAATGTCGATTTGATAAATCTGAATGCTAATTTAATGAATTGAGTGCTAATTGAATGAAATTCAAAGTTTATTTGATTAATTTAGTGTTAACTAGTTGAATTTGAATGTTAATTCAGCGAATTAAATGCTTATTATAAAAAATTGAATGTTAATTAGATAAAATTGAGTATTAATTTAGTGTTAATTTGATGAATTGAATGTTAATTTAGTTTTAAGTTGATAAATTAAATTTTAATTGGTTGAAATTATATGTTAATTTGATGAAATCTAATGTCAATTTGACAAATCTGAATGTTAATTTGATGAATTGAGTGCTAATGGAATGAAATTGAAACTTTATTTGATTAATTTAATGTTAACTAGTTAAATTTGAATGTTAATTTAACGAATTAAATGCTTATTAGAAAATATAGAATGTTAAAGAAATGATATTTATTGTCAAGTTGGTGTTAATTTGATAAATTGAATGTTAATTTGGTGTTAATTTGATAAATTAAATTTTAATTGAATAAAATTACATGTAAATTGGAATGTTAATTTGATAATTTCAAAGTTAATTTGATGAATTTAGTGTTAATAGAATGAAATTGAAAGTTTATTTGATTAATTTAATGTTAACTAGTTGAATTTGAATGTTAATTTAGTGAATTAAATGCTTATTAAAAAAAATTGAATGTTAAATAGATGAAATTGAGTGTTAATTTAGTGTTAATTTGATGAATTGACTGTTAATTTAGTTTTTATTTGATAAATTACATTTTAATTGGATGAAATTGAATGTTAATTTGATGAAATTTAATGTCAATTTGACAAATCTTAATGTTAATTTGATGAATTGAGTGCTAATTGAATGAAATTCAAAGTTTATTTCATTAATTTAATGTTAACTAATTGAGTTTGAATGATAATTTGGTGAATTAAAAAGCTTATTAGAAAAAATTGAATGTTAATTAAATGAAATTGATTGTTAATTTGGTGTTAATTTGATTAATTGAATGTTAATTTGATAAATTAAATTTTAATTGGATGAAATTACATATTAATTTTGGTATTTATTTGATGAAATTGAATGTCAATTTGCTAAATTGGAATGTTAATTTGATAATTTGAATGTTAATTTGATGAATTTTGTGTTAATAGAATGAAATTGAAAGTTTATTTGATTAATTTAATGTTAACTAGTTGAATTTGAATGTTAATTTAGTGAATTAAATGTTTATTGGAAAAAATTGAATGTTAATTTCATGAAATTGAGTGTCAATTTAGTGTTAATTTGATGAATTGAATGTTAATTTAATTTTAATTTGATAAATTAAATTTTAATTGGATGAAATTACTTGTTAATTTGATAAAATTTAATGTCAATTTGACAAATCTGAATGTTAATTTGATGAATTGAGTGTTAATTGAATGAAATCGAAAGTTTATTTGATTAATTTAATATTAACTAGTTAAATTTGAATGTTAATTTAACGAATTAAATGGTTATTTGAAATTATTGAATGTTAATGAAATTAAATTTATTGTCAATTTGGTGTTAATTTGATGAATTGAATGTTAATTTGTTGTTTATTTGATGAAATTGAATGTCAATTTGATAAATTGGAATGTTAATTTCATAATTTGAATGTTAATTTGAGTATTAATAGAATGAAATTGAAAGTTTAGTTGATTAATTTAATGTTAACTAGTTGAATTTGAATGTTAATTTGGTGAATTAAATGGTAATTAGAAAAAATTGAATGTTAATTAGATGAAATTGATTGTTAATTTGATGTTAATTTGATGAATTGAATATTAATTTGACGAATTGAATGTTAATTTGGTGTTAATTTGATAAATTAAATTTGAATTGAGTGAAATTACATGTTAAATTGGTGTTGATTTGATAAATTAGATGTTAGTTTGATGAAATTGAATGTCAATTTGATAAATTCGAAAGTTAATTTGATAATTAGAATGTTAATTTCATGAATTGAGTATTAATTGAATGAAATGAAAGTTTATTTGATTAATTTAATGTTAACTAGTTGAATTTGAATGTTAATTTAGTAAATTAAATGCTTATTAGAAAAAATTGAATGTTAATTTGATGAAATTTATTGTTAATTTGGTGTTAATTTGATGAATTGAATATTAATTTGATAAATTAAATTTTAATTGTATAAAATTATATGTTAAAGTTTAGCACATTTTTTTTGGCTATTACAATGTTACATACTGCCACAATTTTTTGGGTAAAATTACTTTTTTTGGGGGTTATATTTTAGGTTAAGTTAAAATTATTATATTTTTCACGCTAAATAAATTATAACAAAGTTATAATTTTTGGTAGACCAGTGTTAAATTAAAATAGGTAAAAACATTTGGGGTAATATGAAACTAATTATATAGTTGATGGTATAATATGAAAAATATGATGAAAAAATTTAAAAAATGTAATAATTTAGGGGTATAAGTTAAATTTATTGGACAAGCTTGATCGCTGGTTTGAGCGCTCCAAGAATAGTAGGGATCCAATCCAGATTGGTTTGCAAACTTGATCCTTAAGTGGATCGCTATGAGCGCTCCAAAAAAGTGGTAATTTTAATAAAAAAAGTGGTACTCTTATCTAAATAAGTGATAATCTTAATCAAAAAAATGTTACTGTTAACCAAAAAAGTTTTATTTGTAATTTTAATCAAAAAAGTGATAATCTTAACAAAAAAAAAAGTGTATTTATTTTTTTTAAATATAAGTTTACTATAATCTTAACCTTCGTTTTAATTTTGCAACTCCATCTTCTTCTTTATTCCTTCTTTTTTGTCGTGTGAGTTTTTTTTTTTATGAATTTACTATAATCTCAATCTTAGTTTTAATAAATGATTATGATGATTTTATAATCTCATAAGATAAAAATAATTCTGCAACTCCATACTTTAATCTTTCTGATTCATCTTCCCAGTTTTTTTTTTTTTATGAAAAGACTACCACTCAATCTTAGTTTTAATAAATGATGATTATTTATCTTATTTAAAACTAAATAAAAATATACTAAAAAATTTATAATATTTGGGATTGTTGATTGACATTAAATTTAAGTTAAAAATATTAGGATGTTAGATTAGGTTATCTAAGTTCACCACTATTTTACGTTATATTTTGGGTTAAGTTAAAATTATTACATTTTAATCAAAACAATACTTTTAATCAAAACAGTGGTATTGTTAACCAAAAAAGTGGTACTCTTAACCAAAAAAGTTGTAATGTTAACCAAAACAGTGGTAATGTTAGCAGAAAAGTTGTAATCTTAACCAAAAAAGTGGTAATCTTAACCAAAACAGTATTATTCTTAACCAAAAAAGGGGTAATCTTAACCAAAACAGTGGTACTCTTAATCAAAACAGTGGTAATGTTAACCACAAAAGTTGTAATCTTAACCAAAAGAGTGGTAATCTTAACCAAAAGAGTGGTAATCTTAACCAAAACAGTGGTACTCTTAACCAAAACAGTGGTAATATTAACCAAACAGTGGTACTCTTGACCAAAATAGTGATAATGTTAACCAAAAAAGTTGTAATCTTAACCAAAAGAGTGGTAATCTTAACCAAAACAGTTGTACTCTTAATCAAAACAGTGGTAATGTTAACAAAAAAAATGGTACTCTTAGAAAAAACTGTGGTAATTAACCAAAAAAGTGGTACCTTTAATCAAAAAAGTTGTAATCTTAACCAAAAAAGTTATAATCATAACAAAAAAAATGGTATTGTTAACAAAAAAAGTGGTACTCTTAACCAAAACAGTGGTAAAATTAACCAAAAAAGTGGTACTCTTAACCAAACAAATGGTAATATTAACCCAAAAAGTGGTACTTTTAATCAAAACAGTGGTATTGTTAACCAAAAAAGTGGTACTCTTAACCAAAAAAGTTGTAATCTTAACCAAACAAGTGATAATCTTAACCAAAACAGTGGTACTCTTAATCAAAACAGTAGTATTGTTAACCAAAAAAGTTATAATCTTTACCAAAAAAGTGGTACTCTTAACCAAAACAGTGGTAATGTTAACCAAAAAAGTGGTACTCTTATCGAAACAGTGTTAATTTTAAACAAAAAAGTGGTACCCTTAACCAAAAAAGTTGTAATCTTAACCAAAAAAGTTATATTCTTAACCAAAAAAGTGGTAATCTGAACCAAAACAGAGGTACTTTTAACCAGTGGTAATGTTATCCAAAAAAGTGGTAATTTCAACCATAAAAGTGGTACTATTAACCAAAAAAGTGATAATCTTAACCAATTTTACTGTTAATGGTACCAGTGTAATTTAAGCAAATAACCAAAAAATGTATTTATTTTTTTTAAATATAAGTTTAGTATGATCTCAACCTTAGTTTTAATAAATGATGATGATTTAAAATCTATTCATAGGAACAAAAATAATTTTGCAACTCCATCTTCTTCTTCGTCGTCTCAGTTTTTTTTTTTTTTTACTATAATCTCAATCTTAATTTTAATAAATGATGATGATGATTTTGATTTTGTTATATTTTTATTTCATGTTTAAATATAATAAATAATTATTATTTTAATTTCTATTATCACTTATTTTTAAAGTGTATAGGAGTTTATGT
The DNA here is from genome assembly GCA_951799425.1 of Ilex aquifolium. Taxonomy (NCBI): domain Eukaryota; kingdom Viridiplantae; phylum Streptophyta; class Magnoliopsida; order Aquifoliales; family Aquifoliaceae; genus Ilex; species Ilex aquifolium. Next base: position 3,808,140 of record OX637398.1, on the reverse strand, counting down.
TCATGTTCACTCATTAATTTGTACATTTTTTCTTATATTTTTATTTCATGTTTAAATATAATGAATAATCATCATTTTAAATTTTTTAAAGTATATATCGAAACCGGTGAAATCGGTTATAAGTTTTTATGAATTTTGAAGTGTACACGTGGCGAGCATTCAGTTCTTTTAATTTTTCGGTATCGTACCGATTTTTATCTTTTCGGTACCGAAGCCAAGTCCGGTCTGAAAACGCATAGGACAAATGACTAGGATTCTAGGTAGGGGCCGCCAAAGCATGTCATGTCTATTTTTTCGGAAAGTAAAGTCATGTCATCTTGGACCGCCAAATTTCTTTCCTTAAGCTAAGAGAATCCCACTTCCCAACACCTCCTTCCTCGAAACTTTCTTACTCCTATTTAAACCCACAACTACAATCCACCATTTCACACAAATTCTTGTAAAAAAAACAACCTTACTGGTTACTACCTTAAACAAAATGGCTACGCAGAACTCCAACATCCCTGAAACAAGCCCCTCTTCTGCTCTTGTTCCTATACTTGTACAACCCGTAGCCATTATTGATGATGAAGAACTGGCTATTCCATTTGAGGCACCGATCGTGTCGTCTTACAATGATCGAATACGCCCACTGCTTGATGCAATTGACAAGCTCCGCCACCTCAAGGTCAGGCAGGAAGGTATACAGCTTCCAACAATTGTGGTGGTTGGTGACCAATCGTCCGGAAAGTCTAGTGTTCTCGAATCACTTGCTGGCATCAGCCTTCCACGAGGCCAAGGCATTTGCACTAGGGTGCCACTCATAATGAGGCTTCAGCATCACTCAGATCCTCTCCCGGAGCTTCACTTGGAGTTTTTGGGCAGAACTGTCCAGACCGATGAAGCCCATATTTCTGATGCCATAAGTTAAGCAACTGATGAGATTGCTGGCTCTGGTAAAGGCATATCAAACACCCCATTAACGTTAGTTGTGAAGAAAAATGGCGTACCTGATCTTACAATGGTTGATTTGCCTGGAATCACTAGGGTGCCTGTTCATGGGCAGCCTGATGATATATATGAGCAGATATCAGCCATAATAATGGAGTATATAAGGCCAGAAGAGAGCATTATACTGAATGTTTTATCTGCAACTGTTGATTTTTCGACTTGTGAATCCATTAGGATGTCACAGCGGGTGGACAAGACCGGCCAGAGAACTCTAGCTGTTGTTACCAAAGCCGACAAAGCTCCTGAAGGTCTGCTAGATAAAGTAATGGCAGATGATGTGAATATCGGGCTTGGCTATGTGTGCGTTAGGAATCGCATAGGCGATGAATCGTATGATGAAGCTCGAAAGGAAGAAGCTCATTTATTCGAAACCCACCCGCTTCTCTCAAAGATTGACAAATCTATTGTGGGTATTCCAGTTCTCGCCCAAAAGATGGTGCAAATTCAAGCTACAATAATAGCAAAATGCTTGCCAGAGATTGTTAGAAAGATCAATGACAAGCTGAGTGCAAACAATTCAGAACTCAACAAAATGCCGAAGAATCTGACTTCTGTTGCAGAAGCAATGTCTGCTTTGATGCATATTATTGGATCCTCTGTGGAGTCTCTCAGGAAAGTCCTCTTGAGAGGCGAGTTCGAGGAATACCCAGATGACAAACACATGCATTGCACTGCTCGACTTGCAGAAATGCTCAACAAGTGTGCTCAGGAACTGCAAAAGAGTTCAGAAAATAACAACACGGCCAATTTTCTAATGCAGGAGATAAAGGTTCTTGAGGAAACCAAAGGCATTGAGCTACCAAATTTCCTTCCTCGCACGGCTTTTTTCATGCTCCTGCAGAAAAAAGTAAAAGAGATATCAGCAGCACCAGTTCAGTTTCTCTCTGAAGTATGGGACTACATTGAGACAGTGGTGGTTGCTGTTTTGAAGCGTCACTTTGAACATTATCCACAACTAGAGTCATCTACAAGAAGGGCAGCCCAGAACCTTATTGCCAAGAGCAGGGAAATATCAGTTGATCGAGTGGTGGAGATAATTGAGATGGAGAAGATCACCGATTACACTTGCAATCCTGAATATATGACACTATGGGGTAAGTTCATGGCTAACAATAACGTCTTCCTTGAAGTTATGAATAATTATCAGAAGTCCACACAGATCACCATTGATGGTTTTGGGGAAGTTGATGTTGGGCATTTAAAGTCCTTCCCTAGTATTACTGTTAGAGACCTAGCATTTGACCTAAAAATGAGAATTACAGCATACTGGAAGATTGTTCTTAAAAGACTCGTTGATTTCATGGCTCTGAACCTACAGTTCAGTGTCAACAATCTGGTGAACAAGGACATGGAGACGGAGATAGTGAATGAACTCATGGGTCCTCATGGTGGTGGACTTGAAAGGTTGCTAGAAGAATCGCCGTCGGTGGCCATAAAGCGTGAGAGATTGAACAAAAGTATCAAGCTGCTGAAGGACTCTAAGGAAGTTGTTGCTAAGGTCATGGACAGAATTGCCATCAATGCTGATTAGGTTTTCCCTGCATCTTGCTTTTAATTTCTTGGTTGTCGTCTAAAATATTTTAAGGTTTTTTGTTTTGGTAGGTTTGCTTTGTTAGAATGCCTGAAATCCCATATCATTGTGATGGGAAACTCTTAATGTTATGTTTGTGTGTTTGGGAGTCTGTTGCTAATCTATAATGAATTCCAATGTAATGGAAAGTATTATGCGGTAGTAGATGATATTGTCTTGTCTGTTCATCTGGTGGATTTGTAACTATTCTTCAATTCAGATGCATGGTTGAGAATGACTTAAATGATGAGTAAAGCTATTTGCACTTCAAATGTTGATATAATTTGTTAATTTAATTAATTATTATTAATTAATTTAACTGTGAGTCTTAACATATATTAGAGCAAGTAATACTATTGAGACCTAAAAATTTAACTTAATTTACTGACATAATAATGTGATTAATTGTAAATGATAGAATAATAGTAAATTCTAATATTTAATAGACTCCACAATTAATTCAATGACTATAATGAATTAAGTGAGCAGTTTAGGTCCCACTAACATTGCTTGGATTGGAACCCACTATCTATTATGATTGATCAAGTCAATAAATCCTATTAATACACATATTTCAAAGGATAAATTATATTTAGACCCCTTGAGATTTATTACTTAAGCAAATAGATCCTTTCACATTTGATAAATTACACAGAGACCCCTTATAAGTAAGGGTGACCTAACCAACCTAACAGAAGTTGTTAAACGAACATTCTACCTTTTATAAAAATAAAATATAAGCAACCCACACCTATCTGAATATTCACATCAAAACCCCTTTCAAACCCAAATCTTAAGCCAATACCCAAACCCGAGTTTTGAATCAAATAACTCCACCAACCCTTCCCTTCTCCGCCACCCACTGCCACCTCCCTCCTCCTTTCCCCACTATGTTTCTCTGAATCCTATCAATCACCACAAACCCAGCCCCCATCCCCACTCCCTAATCACCTGCGCTCCACTACCATTCCCAGTCTCCCCGGACCTGAAATCAAAACCCACCTACGGTTAAACCAAAACCCCCAATTGGCAACACTGTTAGCACCTCAGACCAACAAACCCAAACCAGCACAAGCAACATCGTTGCATGAGAGCCGGAGGGCCATCTGAGTTTGGTTTCAAGGGATGGTATGGAGTGGCAGTGAATGGAGTGGTGGTGAATCGTTCGTGGCAGAGGGCATAACTGACAATCTGTGGCTTCGAGATTACTTCTGAATTATTTCCTTAATTCTCTTTAAACATCTCTTATTTGTGTTTTTGAGATTACTTCTGAATTTAAATGGTCAATATTTGATTTCGTGTTCTTTGATTCTTTGGTCAGTCTCTAAATTTGAAATTTTTTGCTCAGATTGTGAGTTGATGTTGAACTGTTTTGATGTCGGGGAAAAAATATTTTATGTGCATATATATTTTGACGTTGAATGAGTTCTTCAATTTTTGAAATATTTAACTCTAATTTTTGCTCCTTAGTGCATATATATTTTGACGTTGAATGAGTTCTTCAATTTTTTTTATTTTATGTACTTTGTTAATGCTGTCTTCTTCTAAGAGTGCATTCAATTTCTTATACAATGCAATTCTTTTTATGTTTACTTTGCTAGACGTGATGAACAGTGATAATTTACAGAAAATAATTGCAATGAAAGTTGTATTGATGAAAATAATTTGGATAAAAGGCATATACTTGATCGTTGAGGTGGAAGAGAGTGAAATTAATATATTTGAAAGTTGATTGATGAAAGTTTTATTGTATTCTGGTGGATTTTTTTTTGGGGAAGTTATTGTGAGTGCATCTTCACCTCTGGTAACTTACATACAATGCTTTATATGTACGAATTTTTTTTTCCATCCTTTTATATTAACATCTTTTCATTTTTTCCCAATATGGTTCCTTGATTTGATAAAAAAAAAAAACAATGGTTTCTTGATATTTTACCTTCCAGATAGAAGAATACTAATTTTTTTAATGGCTTTTTCCATTTCATGTTTTCTTTTGTGAGTGAAATTCTTGTATGTTAAAAATTTAATATTTCAGGGGCCAAAATAAAAACGAGTCTATAGTTTAGGGGGCCAAAGTATAATTTACCCTTGAGAATATATTAAAAGGTACTGTCATAAAATTGAATAGTTTCCCCATATGATTGGTTTGAACTTTGCCGATTGGCTCATCCTACAAAATCACCAAAATCTTACTTTCCCACGCCCATAAGATGAACAACATTGTTGCCACGAACAGTTGATGCCTGGTACACCCACAAATAGGATACGTATCTGATGCAAGTCAGGCGGTGACACACACACACACACCCCCCCCCCCCCCCCCCCCCCCCCGCGGGGGGGCAACCCAAATCAACAAAAAATGAAAATTCACTGAAAAAAAGGTAACAGCAAGAATTTTTGCGATGAATAGAGGTAGCGATCATCTCGATGATAAACTTGAAACAACAAAAAATTAGAAAAGGGGCCGGGTGAACACCCGGCTTATCCCCTCTGAAACTTAAGTCAGTAGACGTTTGGAGGCTTGAGCACAATATTTCTTTTTTCTCAGTTTAGTTTGCGTACTTTTGTTCATATTTCTGAGGAGTATTTTTACCTATACTAGCAATGAGTGCCAAGGGTTTGGAGTCCCATCTCACCATTTAATGACTTGCACTCTTATTCATGCGTAATGAGTGTTCTCCACTCAGATTCTCATGACTGGTTCACTCGGGCGATAGTATGACTGTTCGGGGCATGCCGAGCATTTATGACCCTATCCCCGGTCATTTAAGTATATCTAATCGATGCTTGACACCTAATCCCGCGTGTTTAATGCTTGGGGAACAGTATCTCGAGATTTCCCGAGGACATCTAGTCGGCGCAATAACCATTAATGCTTTGGCAATGATGATTGTTAGTTTGAGTCTTGAGGATGCAGATGCTCATTAATAGCCTTACTACAGTCACTCAACTTTCATTAATGAGTTGTCATATCTCCCTAAATGTTGGTTTCAGCTTGTGTACTCGGCTCTTCCAAGCCATTACTCATCGGCGGTATCTCTCGGCGCCTTTTGAGCTCTATATCGGCTATGTCCATCCACATGTCAGTTTGGGGCCTGCTGAGCCGCCTAAAGTCAGTAACAAAAAAAGAAGACAAAAGAAATTGCCTATCCCATCCTTTATTAGTACTTGTCATGAGATTTATTGTAATGTTGTTGCCTTCTTCGTTTGATTATTTGGCATGATACTGGTGCTGAAAATCTTTTCTTGCTAATCAGATTGTATCAATAAAGGCGCCAAAGCAAGGGCAAATAAGTTGCCATGATGTTTGCTGCAGTTGTAGCATACATATGAAACAAAGGTGCATAAAATTATGTAGGTATGTTTGGGTGGACTATTGAATGAGTCATATGTAGAAGCTATAACAACTCAAATGGAGGCTTTGGGGGATATGAATCCCAAAATTAAATGCAGATATATTTTCATGTTAGTGTATATAGAAGTTAAATGACCCGTATCACGAGTACTTTATTTTTAGTTTTTTGAATCATTTTTATTGGTATTTACTGCACATGGAATATTGTTTTTTGGGGTTCTATCACTACTAACTTTTGGTCTGGTAATGAATGGACCAAAAGTTACGTAGGTGCATGGGTTTTTGATTTTATTTGATGTGAGCTTTCTAATTGAATCACACAACTCTGTTTTTTAATTTTATGCTAGTTGGTTTAGCATGGGTTTTTGTTCTATTATTTGTTTAGGTTCATTTTATGATTAGTTTAGATTCAAGTTGATGTGAGCTTTCTAAGTAGGTTTGATTTCATGAAAATTTAGGTTTAGTTTTCAAATAAGGTTGTGATTACTTTGGGTTTGATTTTGTTATGGTTTGATTTGAGTTGAATTTTAGGTTTGATTACTTTATTGGAATCTTGAATTGGGGATTGTGAGTTTTTATTTGATTTTATTTGATGTTACATTGCTTGATTTCCTTGAAACTCGCAATTGAATTTGAGGTTTATATCAACTCAATTGGATTTTAGTTTGGAGTTATTTTGTTTTTATTACTTTTTTTGGGATTGTTTAATTATTTGGGATTGTTCAATTTTGTAGCCACACGAAATTAGATACCAAAAATTGTGTAGAGAGTGAAGCTGCTTGCCCCACTACATTTGTTGAAAGCTCCTCTCATTGCTCGCAAGGTTTTGTGCTTCTCTTAGTTGGTTTATTTATAAATCATCTATTTTCAGGAATTTTTTGTTATCCCTTTGGATTAAGTGTTCATTTTAGAAGGTGATTCTCACTTTTATTATAAGTGATTCTTTCCAGATTTTGTATTGAGTTATAAAAGTGTCATGTTTGACAAGAGGTTGTGGATTTAACTTCATTGAAATTCTTTTTTTGCAGGACTAGAAAATTCAAGGAGCAATTAACATAATAACATGCTTTGAAAAATCAATTTAGTAGAACTGTCTAACTAGAATTCTATTTCTATGTTACACGGTTGCAATTGTCTTGATTACCAAGTTACGGTAACAACCATCTCAATGTATCTTTTTCACTTCATCTACATAGTAGTTGGATATCAAGAACTCATCCACTATTTTTTTTTTTTTTTTTTGAGAAATGAGATTTGTATTCATGTTGAAGTTGCTTTCTTTTATTCCCTTGCTTTCGTAGCTTGATCAACATTGACGCAAAATAAACGGATGGTTAAACTGTAATTCTTTTTTTTTTAATAACCAAGGGATCATAAAATAAGAAATGTGTGTGATTTCATGTGGATTTGTGTGTTGTCCAGGGAAAAAGGTTTATTGTTTGGTCATTAATTGCATGAATATTAGTGGGTCTATGTTGTGGTAGTTAGTAAATCTTTTTATTGAGGCAGGATTATGGTTGGTGAGTGCGATGACTTTGGGGATCTGCCAAAAATTGGTGAACCCCAATTAATTTCAACAAGGTTGAAAATCAACCAGCGCTCGAGTTTCAACTTTGTTTAGTGGATTTTAATTTTTTAATTGACACTTATTTGGCTTATACGGGGTGAATGAATGTACTTAGTTATTCATATTAGCTTAAGTTTGGTGTTAGTTCACTTTTTATTTGTATCTTATTCATTTTGGTATTAGATATTTGGGTCATTATATTGCAGCATTTGATAATTAGTGGTAACAACAATATGTGATGTGATGATATTATTGATGCAATATAGTTTTTATTTACGTATACGTTTGATTATTGTACACAGATTGATATTGTGTATTAGATAATGTTTTTAAAGAGAACTCTATCGATTTTTTTAAAAAAAAAATAACATATTGTTTACATTAACTATTGAAATTTTGTTTGTTACACCAACTATTTTGATATGAGATTCATATATGTAGTTATAATTACATGCAATATGTTATTGGTAGCAATATTACTGAACAAGTGATTGAATGTTTAAATAGTGGATCATGGTGTAATGAAAGATGTATTTCTCAATGTTCTCAGCGCAAAGTTATTTGATACGACTTTTAATTGATCATAATTTTTTTATTATTTTTCTGTGCATTTAGGCACGAGCAATTACTAGTATTCATATATAGAACAGAACTATCTATTTCTCTCTCATATATATATATATAATAAAGTAGCTTACAATTCAAATCTCAAAAGATAAACAAAATGACTTTTGCTATTCGCGGTTGAGATCGCTTTAAATTTTACTTTAAAGTTAATCTAACGGCAAATATTAACACCCTAATTTAATAGGAAAGAGGGCCCTAAGGATGTGTTTGGAATGATTTTTTAAAATTATTTCTAAAAATTATTTCTCATAAATACTTTTAAAAAAATAATAGTGTTTGAAACCGTCCCATCACTACCACCACAACCACCACTGTCGCCGCCGCCACAATCGCCGTCACCACCACCACCACCGTCGCTGCCCCCGCCGCCGCCGCCACCGCCACCCCCCACCACCACCGCCACCGCCACCGCCACCGCCTCCGCCGCCGCCGCCACCCCCCACCACAACCACCATCGCCAGCACCTCCGTCGCCACCGCTGCCACCACTGCCGCCCACCACATCTCACCCCCACTACAAATCAATGCTTAAATTCTTTTATTTCTTCTCTATGTTTGTGATTTAATTTTGGATATGAATACAAATATGTTTATTGTTTACCATTTTTTATTACACTTGTGACTTCAGGCACAGGCAATAACTAGTATATAATAAAGTAGCTTACAATTCAAATCTCAAAAGATAAACAAAATGATTTTTGCTATTCGCGATTGAGATTGCTTTAAATTTTACTTTAAAGTAAATCTAACGGCTAATATTAACACCCTAAATTTAATAGGAAAAATAGGCCCCTAAGGGTGTGTTTAAAGTGATTTTTTAAAAGTACTTTTAGAAATTATTTATCATAAGTACTTTAAAAAAAATAATAGTGTTTGAAACCGCCTCACCATTACCTCTACCACCACTACCCTCACCACCACCACCGCCGACGCCACCACCACCACCATCGCCGCCGCCACCACCACGGCCACCACCACCACCGTCGCCGCCACCACCACCGCCGCCGCCGCCCTCGCCACCATCACTGCCACCACGGTCATTGCCACCCCACCACAACCATCACTGTCTCCTACCACCACCACCTCTCACTCCACTATAATTGATACTTAAATTCATTTATCTCTCTTTTATGTTTGTGATTTGATTTTGAATATGAATACAAATATGTTTATTGTTTATCATTTTTTATTACTCTGTGCCTTCAGGCACAGGCAATAACTAATATATATATATATATAGACACACACATACATACATATAGTAACATTAAAAAAAATAGTATCATTTAAATACAAAAAATAGTATCATTCAAACACAAAAAATAGTACCATTTAAACACAAAAAAAAATAAAAAGTAGTAACATTTAAACACAAAAAATAATAATATTCAAAAATAAAAAAATAATAACATTCAGTATTAATATTTGGAAAAATAACAGTAGTAACATGCTCAACATGAACAGTAACATGTCCAACAAAAACAGTAACATACTTACAAAAGTAGTAACATCAATAATATGGTATATATATATATAGAGAGAGAGTATCAATTGTTCTTTAAATTTGATTTTCAAATTTATGTAAACAAATTTATTAGCATATCTTCATTGAAAGTGAATTAAGGAATAATAATTTTCAAGTTAGGAAATTAATTTAAAGTTACTTTTAAGGAAGGGTATTTTGGAATTTTAAAAAAATAGTGGACTTAACTACTTATTAATAAGATTAAAAATAGACTTATCCCCAAATAAGTTTCCTTGACGGACTAGACTCATTATAAGTCCTTAAAGACGACTCAGCCCCAATTTTCACTAAAAAAAAGTGTGCTAAAAGGTTTGAAAAAGTGTTTCCTTAAGGAGCAAAAAAAAATGTTATCTTATACCCGTACTAGAAATAACTCTTAAAGGTACTTTACCACCTAAAAAAACTCGTTAATTTGAAATAAATTTTCCTTCATTTGTTTTAATTAAAGAAATTGAATTAATCGAGTCTCCACTATTTTTTTCAAAAAATTTCAACTGAATTTCTTATAAAGGTAGAAGCTTAAAAAAATTTTAACCTGTCTACAGAGTTTATATATCATTATATACATCATTGCCCAACACAAACCATTGCATAATCAATCCCAAGAAAAATTTACTCAATGAACCAAACAAATCAAAGAAAAAAAATTCAGAGCTCGCTACATAATCTAAACCAATCAAAGAACCAAAATTCACGAATCACAATCATAAATAAAAATTATCATAATTCAAACAAAACATATAACCATCAAAATTATATAATAATTATCACAATTCAACTCTATTTCCCACAAAATCACCATTCCAAATAACCCAATTTTATACTTAAAATGGAATCCATGAAGCCACCAAGCATATCTCCAAAATAAAGCATAACAAACATAGAAAGTACTTGGCATCCAAGAGGGTTCTATTTCATCGTTGTTGTCGACAGATACATATAGACACTCCACTTGTAGAAAACACACCACTGCTGCCCCAACTTGTAACCACCGCTTTCGAGCACCAAATCCACGTCAATCGGTCACAGGGTTCATTATAAACATTTCTAGTAAGATCAACTGAAATTAAAAAACTACACAGCTAGCATAAAAATAAAGATTGAAAAACAAAATCATTGTGCATTGCGGAAATTAAACTAAAACACTACTTATTTTAAAACTACGTACTAATTCAAGTTTAAAGTAAAAAAAGTGGCGTACCAAAAATAAAAATAAAAATTCACATTTTAAATCACTAAACAAAATTCCACAAATCTGAATATGTTTTAACAACCAATCTAGTGTAATCATCTTCAAAGCATTAATACAATGTGCTTCATCTCTAATTTGCTTAGTTGAAAATCAATAAAACACATGTCAAAATAAATAATAAAACAATAGCAAGGTTATTGCTAGATAGCACTTAAGTAAACCAACAATAAGTATCCAAAACCATATTGATGACATCAAATAGAAGTTGGACATTGAATTAATTTATCAATCAAACAAAAATAATACTATAAGCAAGAGAAAGAAAAAAGATGTATGTTAAAGAAGTAAAGAAAATTTCAAAACTCTCAGTAGCACCCAAAAAATTGTCTAAAGTCTAAACTCAATTACATGCATAAACTTCTTTCACATGCCAAGAACAAATGTTAAGTCAAGTATCCATCATTTTGATCCTATTATTTAAAACATAAAGATTGTGATGAACCAACAAAGATAGCCATTAAGTAAAAGATACCTAGTTAACAATATTTAAGTAATTAATTAAAAAAATTAGAGAAAGGAAAAGTGATAAAACATAACAAAGTAGTGGTATGATGAAAAAGCAAGGAGCTGGATTTAAAAAAAATTAGGACTCATGTTCCGCCATCTTAGTTGCTTCCACTGCATAGACCTTCCTCGCACCTACTTGCCCCGACCAGATTGCTAATGCCATACTCTTTTGAGGCCTGGGAAACTTTGTGAATTCACACCAGTTTTTTGTGTGTTTGCATTGCATATCAAATTTAGCTTGGTCCTACTCAATGCATTAAAATCTAAATTACGAAGTCCATATCAATAGTTCACACACACACACACATAGTACTGTTCTTTGCTTGGAGAGATTTAGGAATTAATCCAATTTAATGGAGCCCTATTGAACTACTTAAACGGAGTACAACAAATTGATGTGAACCAACAATGGAGATAACATAAGATTCAAAATTCCCATTCTCAATGTTTAGGTGAACAATCAGAGAATAAAATCAATATTTTGTGTCTGTAATGAATGGCTAGTTTCTACTACTCTCCTGAGATTTTAAGAATCCAAATTTTGAAATCCAATTAAATACTACTAATCACTTCACCGATGAATAAAACTTTTTACTTATGGTCGATGATAATGTGTGTTGCAAAAAACAGAAAGAAAAGAAGGAAGAAAGACCAACCTTAAAGATTTTGCCAAAATCGTTGATGGCTGGAATATGTAAGTCGCCGGAGTTGGACGCCGGAGAGAAGAGTGTCACTTAGAGAGAATAGGTAGGGGGAGAGGGTAGTCGTTTACATAGCATGTAGGGACAGAGAGGAAGATTTGGGGGGTAAGATATTAGGGCATGAATTGGGGGATTGAGTCTGATATGGATAGATATCGTCTATAGAGGAGAGAGAGACTGAGTCAGAAAATGTTGTTGGAGCGGGAAAACAAAATTCAGTATTTACTGTAGACCGTTAGATCAAAATTTTTGAGATAATCTGAACTGTCTTTTATGTTGAGAATATGTTGTCCGTTATGTTTTGTCTCAAAATGATCTGGACCTCTCTTTGTCTCTAAAATTCAAAATCAGCTCTACTTTATTATATAGATATATAGACATAAGAGAATTTTTTTTTTTTTTAACGTTAGTCAAACTCCTAAAATTTAGGAGTTATTAGTTTTTAAATTTGTTTTAACTAAACATAATTCCTAGGGATATTTTGGATAATAAAGATCAAAATGAACTTAATATTAAATACATTTTTTTGATGAATTTATCACCAAATAAGTCCTAGAAAATCAGAATCCAAATCTCCCCCCCCTTTTTTTTTTTTTTTTTTTTATTGTTGGCGACTTTTACGAGCTTTTCCCCAAACCCAGCCTCCCTCATAACTTTATTCTAAAACCCAGTCTTTTTTTAAAAACGTCATTCCAAATGACGTCTTCATGGGTTAAAACGTCATTTGGAATGACGTTTTTAACCTTACAAAAATTGAGATAATTCAGGTATAAAACGTCATTTAAACTGACGTGTTTAAAAACGTCATTCAGATATAGTGGACCATTGCAATATTTTTCACGGATGTTCTTCCCATGTTGCTAGACCACATAAATGTTGCTATGTTACCACCACTGTTTTTTGTTCATTGTAATTAATATTAGATTGAGGTTTTGATCTTCTCAAAGTTATGAGCTGACATTCAGATTGTGGTATTTTTTGTTCATTGTAATTAATTACTGATTGAGGTTTTGATCTTCTCAAACTTATGAGTTGACATTCTAATTTTGGAATCTTTCAGTTTTGGATAGCAAAATGTTGGCTATTTTTTATTAGATAGGTTGTCTTTGAGGTTCATGCACTTGGGTTTCTCACAGTTATTTTGTACCAAGGAAGTGAAAATTAGAACGTAATCTAGCACTTACATTTTACTTCTCTTCAGAACATGAGGCATGGTAATAATTGGATTACATTTTACTTCTCTTCAGAGATCTTGAGCTTATGCTAATCCAAAGAGCCCAACAAATGAACCCAAACGACCAAATAAGTCAATTTTATTCAACCTTGGGTACTTTAAGAATGTTCAATTCCTAAGAAAACGTCAATCTTGGGTACTTTATGACATTTATTACAAGTTGATAGTTGAAGACTTTTGGCTAAGAAAACGTCATTGTAAAAGACTAAGGGGTAGAAAATGTCATTGTACATAAATGGACAGAAAACGTCATTACAAATGATGTTTTTAAAAACGTCATTGCAAATGACGTTTTCAACCCTTTTATTTTAAATAACGCCTGTTAGTTGCCGTTTAAAAATTAATGTTAAAAAACGTCATTACAAATGACGATTTTAAAAACATCATTTAGAATAGAGCAATGCTATTGAGACATAATTTATGGACATAATTTGGGAACATAATGAGTTGTCACCAATGAAATGATAATGAATTCATTTAATGCTATAATAGGACTCATCATTAAATATATTTCACTATCATTTCATTTAAAAACATCATTTAGAATAACGTTTTAGGAAAAAAAAAATTCAACTTCAAATCGTCATTTTAAATGACGTTTTTACATATAAATGCATCATTTCAAATGTCGTTTTTCAAAAAAAATTGAGTTTAAAAAATAAGTTCAAAACTGTCTGAATTGAGGAATTAAGTTCTGAGAGTGACTGGCTTTGGGAAACCTCCGACTTTTACGCCCACAAAAACAGAAGAAAACGAGTGTGAATTGAATGAGGGACCCAGCCCGCCGTGCCAAGCATTGACCCGATAAAAAGTGCCAACAACCTTGTCACTATAATTAGCCTTTTGGAAAAAAGTAAATGTTATGGAGACATAAAAAAAATTGGAAAAGGCTATAGTATGATAAGTGGTACCGTATTAAGAATTATAATTTTTTTGAGATATAAATTATAATTTTTAAAAATATGATTAATTATAAAAAGTTAAGAATAATATAAAAAATTCATTATTTATCATGGGTGTCTATAGTCGATCATGACATTTCTTTCAGTAGTTATAAATTCTCATTTAAAAAATATAATTTTATCATAAAAAGTGATAACCGACAATAATGATACCAAAAAAAAAAATTCAGTATCGTATAATTTCTCTACCGATATAATTATGTTTAAAACAATAAAGTCCTAATAAAAAAAAAATCTAATAATTTACTTTTATTATTGTATCAGATCACTATTACATTATTAAATTAAAAAATTAAATAATTTTTTTATGTTCTAATAATGTTACTCTTGGGGAATACCAAACACATTGTTTTAATAAAAATTGTGGCCCAAAACAACATCGTAGTGGTAAATATTGGTGCAACTATTTAATAAAAAAATAATAAAAATAAGGCTCATTTTTTTATTATGAAAGTGGTTATATATTATATAAATAATTGATTATAAATTTTAAAGGAAATACTATGTATCTCAAATCTCTAACCTAAATTTTCATTTCAAATGAAGGAAGACCATTGGATGAGTGAGTCCTATCAATTTTTTTAAATGGGACTTACTGATTCAATGATCTCCCTTAATTTGCAATAAAAATTTAAGTTAAAAATTTAAGATACATAACATTACTCAAATTTTAACAGGGCGAATTTATGAACTAAGGTAGGGTAACAGTTAAGCTTCATATTTTTTCGTGTTAGGGATGACTTCACTTTAATAGATGCAGAGATAGATAGCCATACCATAAGATTAACTTGTTTTTTTGAGTTTTTGATGTCATAATAAAAAGTACAGATGACGAAAGAGATTCTGAAACCAGTGGTCTAAAAACAAATAAGACAAATGACTAGGATTCTAGGTAGGTGCCTAAAAAGCATGTCATGTCATCTATTTTTTCGGAAGGTAAAGTCATGTCATCTTGGACTGGCAAATTTCTTTCCTTAAGCTCTAAGATAATCCCCACTTCCCAACACCTCCTTCCTCGAAACTTTCCTACTCCTATTTAAACCCACAACTACAATCCACCATTTCACACAAATTCTTGTAGAAAAAACAACCTTACTGGTTACTACCTCAAACAAAATGGCTAGGCAGAACTCCAACATCCCTGAAACAAACTCCTCTTCTGCTCTTGTTCCTATACTTGTACAACCCATAGCCATGATTGATGATGATGAACTCGCTATTCCAGTTGAGGCACCAATCGTGTCGTCTTATAATGATCGAATACGCCCACTGCTTGATGCAATTGACAAGCTTCGCCACCTCAAGGTCATGCAGGAAGGTATACAGCTTCCAACAATTGTGGTGGTTGGTGACCAATCGTCCGGAAAGTCTAGTGTTCTTGAATCACTTGCTGGCATCAGCCTTCCACGAGGCCAAGGCATTTGCACTAGGGTGCCACTCATAATGAGGCTTCAGCATCACTCTGATCCTCTACCGGAGCTTCACTTGGAGTTTCTGGGCAGAACTGTCCAGACCGATGAAACCCATATTTCTGATGCCATAAATCAAGCAACTGATGAGATTGCTGGCTCTGGTAAAGGCATATCACACACCCCATTAACGTTAGTTGTGAAGAAAAATGGCGTACCTGATCTTACAATGGTTGATTTGCCTGGAATCACTAGGGTGCCTGTTCATGGGCAACCTGATGATATATATGAGCAGATATCAGCCATAATCACAGAGTACATAACACCAGAGGAGAGCATTATCTTGAATGTTTTGTCTGCAACAGTTGATTTTCCGACTTGTGAATCCATTAGGATGTCACAGCGTGTGGACAAGACAGGCCTGAGAACTCTGGCTGTTGTTACCAAAGTCGACAAAGCTCCTGAAGGTCTGCTAGATAAAGTAATGGCAGATGATGTGAATATCGGGCTTGGCTATGTGTGCGTTAGGAATCGCATAGGCGATGAATCGTATGATGAAGCTCGAAAGGAAGAAGCTCATTTATTCGAAACCCACCCGCTTCTCTCAAAGATTGACAAATCTATTGTGGGTATTCCAGTTCTGGCCCAAAAGTTGGTGCAAATTCAAGCTACAATAATAGCAAAATGCTTGCCAGAGATTGTTAGAAAGATCAATGACAAGCTGAGTGCAAACATTTCAGAACTCAACAAAATGCCGAAGAATCTGACTTCTGTTGCAGAAGCAATGTCTGCTTTGATGCAGATTATTGGATCCTCCGTGGAGTCTCTCAGGAAAGTTCTCTTGAGAGGTGAGTTCGAGGAATACCCAGATGACAAACACATGCATTGCACTGCTCGACTTGCAGAAATGCTCAACAAGTGTGCTCAGGAACTGCAAAAGAGTTCAGAAAATAACTACACGGACAATTTTCTAATGGAAGAGATAAAGGTTCTTGAGGAAACCAGAGGCATTGGGCTACCAAATTTCCTTCCTCGCACGGCTTTTCTCATGCTCCTGCAGATAAAAGTAAATGAGATATCACGAGCACCTGTTGAGTTTGTCTCTAAAGTATGGGAGTACATTGAGACAGTGGTGATTGGTGTTTTCATGCGTCACTCTGAACATTATCCACAGCTAGAGTCATCTACAAGAAGAGCAGCCCAGAACCTTATTGCCAAGAGGAAGGATATGTCAGCTGATCGAGTGGCGGAGATAATTGAGATGGAGAAGATCATAGATTATACTTGCGATCCTGAATATCTGACGGTATGGGGTAAGCTCATGGCTAGTAAAAACCTCTTCCTTGATGTTATGAATAATTATTCGAGGTCCACACTGATCACCATTGATGGTTTTGGGGAAGTTGAGGTTAGGCATTTAAAGTCTTTCCCTAGTATTAGAGACCAAGCATTTGACATAAAAATGAGAATTACAGCATACTGGAAGATTGTTCTTAAAAGACTCGTTGATTCCATGGCTCTGAACCTACAGTTCAGTGTCAAGAATCTGGTGAACAAGGACATGGAGACGGAGATAGTGAATGAACTCATGGGTCCTCATGGTGGTGGACTTGAAAGGTTGCTAGAAGAATCGCCGTCGGTGGCCATAAAGCGTGAGAGATTGAACAAAAGTATCAAGCTGCTGAAGGACTCTAAGGAAGTTGTTGCTAAGGTCATGGACAGAATTGCCATCAATGCTGATTAGGTTTTCCCTGCATCTTGCTTTTAATTTCTTGGTTGTCGTCTAAAATATTTTAAGGTTTTTTGTTTTGGTAGGTTTGCTTGGTTAGAATGCCTGAAATCCCATATCATTGTGATGGGAAACTCTTCGGTGGTATTAATGTTATGTTTGTGTGTTTGGGAGTCTGTTGCTAATCTATAATGAATTCCAATGTAATGGAAAGTATTATGCGGTAGTAGATGATATTGTCTTGTCTGTTCATCTGGTGGATTTGTAACTATTCTTCAATTCAGATGCATGGTTGAGAATGACTTAAATGATGAGTAAAGCTATTTGCACTTCAAATGTTGATATAATTTGTTAATTTAATTAATTATTATTAATTAATTTAACTGTGAGTCTTAACATATATTAGAGCAAGTAATACTTTTGAGACATAAAAATTTAACTTAATTTACTGACAGAATAATGTAATTAATTGTAAATGATAGATTAACAATAAATTCTAATATTTAATAGACCCCACAATTAATTCAATGACTATAATGAATTAAGTGAGCAATTTAGGTCCCAATAACATTGCTCGGATTGGAACCCACTATCTATTATAATTGATCAAGTCAATAAATCCTATTAATACACATATTCCAAAGGGCAAATTATATTTAGACCCCTTAAGATTTATTACTTAAGCAAATAAACCCCTTCACATTTGATAAATTACACAAAGACCCCTTCTAAGTAAGGGTGACCTAACAAACCTAACAGAAGTTGTGAAACGACCATTATACCTTTTAGAAAAATAAAATATAAGCAACCCACACCTATCTGAATATTCATATCAAAACCCCTTTCAAACCCAAATATTAAGCCCCCGAGTTTTGAAACAAATAACTCCACCAACCCTTCCCTTCTCCGCCACCTCCCTCCTCCTTTCCCCCCCTCTGTTTCTTTGAATCCTATCAATCACCATAACCACCCCCCCACCCCCACTCCCTAATCACCTGCGCTCCACTACCACTCCCAGTCTCCCCGGACCTGAAATCAAAACCCACCTATGGTTAAACCAAAACCCCCAATTGGCAACACTGTTAGCACCTCAGACCAACAAACCCAAACCAGCACAAGCAACATCGTTGCATGAGAAGGGGAGGGCCATCTGAGTTTGGTTTCAAGGGATGGTATGGAGTGGCAGTGAATGGAGTGGTGGTGAATCGTTTGTGGCAGAGGGCATAACCGACATTCTGTGGCTTCGGCTGTGGAGACGGCCAACCGGTGACAGCGATAGTACTCCTTGGCTTTGCAAATTACTCACTTCTGTGCTTCACCCCCAGTTGTTTCGCCATGGTATAGCCTCGCATCAGGTGGGTTTTTGGGAGTTCAATTGATTTCCACCAAAAACCACAATAGAATCAGGTGGGTTTTTGGAACTTTTATTTGCACCAAAAGCCCGGTCCTCGTAGAATATCCTACCGAGAGAGAGAGAGAGAGAGGTGGCTAGCGGTGGCGCTGGGTCACGTGGGTGTGTGGTGGTTGTTTTGGGTGAGGGATGCCGGGTATATGCTTGGCAGTTGAGCATTTTGGGGTTTGCTACAAAGGTGGATGGTGGTTTTGGGATTGTTAGTGTAGGGGAGAGTGTAGCAGTCGGTGGTGTTTGGAGGTGTATGTGGGTGTGTTGGGAAGGGGAAGTGGAGGAGAGGGTAAATTATTGCAACAAATTGATTTATTTAGGGGGTAATTTGGAAATTTTGTATAAAAGATATAGGGATGTCATCGAGTTTTAGAAGGTTGTTTAATGGAGCATGACGACAAGGGTATTATGTGTTACAGGTGTATAAATTTGAAGGGGTTTTGTGTAATTTATCAAATGTGAGGGAGTCTATTTAATTAAGTGATAAAATTTAGGGGGTCTTGATGTAATTTACCCAAAAAAATAAACAGAATACCACAGAATTCAGCCAGAAACAATAAAACTTTACCTTTCTTTTCTTGCATACAATTTGAAAATGAAAAAATCTTTTCAAGAAATAAACAATGATGACAACATTTGCAATATCGGTATAACATGTTCTTTTGTAATTCTCTCCTTTATACACAAACAAATAGAAACTCAATTTTCAGACCTCCCAAACAATTCCATTGACAATGTCTAAGAACCTCTACATGTCCCAAACCCAACTATAGACTGAAGTTTTGTTCATTGGGTAGCATTCATTTTAATCTAGCTCATATCTTCCCTTTTCAACATCTCTAGTAAAAAAATCATTCCAAGTGTCAAAGGTCCAGGCAAGCACCAGTGCACACAGTCATTAACCACAGTCTTATTCTGAATTGCCAATGCCCATATTTATCAGGATGACCATCTGGTCACAACAACATAGGTTGATGACAATTTTCTCTATGCTACAAAATGTTTAAGGATAATAATTATGGTCAATATAGGGGGCAAATAAAATATCCTCACCAGGACAGTTGATGACAAGTTACACAGCCATTGAACCGGTTAGACTTAAATGACGGTTGGGTGAAAGTGAAACAATGAGGTTTTTGACAAAAATGGTGAAGGATCTCGAAGAAGAAAGCTGGACAAGAGAACTGATGAAAAATGTATGGCAGAATCGTTTTTTTTCATTTTTAAATCAATCAAATCATGAAGAAGAAATGGAAGTCACACAATTATAAGAGCAATAATTATTTGGTTTAATTGTAGACGCTAACCCTACCATCCATTTAACCCCTATACATTCTTTTCTTTGGTTCCTTATGCTTTGAGTAACCTAATGAATTTTCATCACGATACATGATTAAAGAGAAACATGGAAACGGAAGGCCTTCAAGTACTTCTATTTGGACTTAGTGAAATGAACCAGGCATAACAAATATACCAAATGATTTAGAACCAAAGCTTTATGGATATTAGTTTATCAAATAGTAGTCTCGATAAAGTTCAATATCATCTCCAATTTTCTTGGGCAATTTCAGGCATTAGAATGTGTATAGGTGAGAACTATAAGCATCTTTTGAGATAAAAATATAAAAATTTTCCTTTATAAAAGATAAAAAGGTGGGCCAAAAGACTAGATGAGGAGAAAGAAAGAGAGGTACTAACCTTTGTTCTCATCACTACCGAGATCTATGTTTACATCAAATTCATATTCCTCATTGCAGCCTCTGAGGATTGTTATTAATGATTCATCCTTCCTGGCAATAATCCCGAAGATTCAACTAGCATAAAAAAAGAGCATAAAAATGATATTTATAGTGGAAGTTGGGTTCCGTACCCCAAGGGACCTCATTACACAAACGCAACAAAATGTGTGATCGATGATCGACAAAACTTAATGAAATTTGGGAGGCTAGACGTCAAATTCATTAATTGGAGGTGGAAACCAGATGACTGCGATGCATGAGCTACCTCCGTTTGATGCAACTCAGTTCTTGGAACTCATCAAACGGTCAAAGGGAAGTCTATGGCCTTTGTTGGGACTTACTGGTAAGGAACCCAATGCAGTCATAATGGTGTACCTTTAAGTTCTTATAACATACACTTGTTTACTGCTAACCTTGTATTCAAGTTAAAGTCGATAATGGCCTGATTTGTGTTGTGTCTAAGTTTTGTTGTGCCAAATCTTGTTCAATTCATACTCAATCCATTTATAGTAGTACATAGTTCGGTTTTTGTAATGTAGTGTTGTTTTCATGTCAAGCATATGTTAGAGCTTGTGACGACTCATTTATTAAGCAGGTTTGACACATCCACGTGTTCATCATTCAAACCCGCTAAGACTAAACCTATACCCATTAATTCCATATCAATTTCGTGTTGCAATAATGTATCGTGCCTAGAATTCACAAGTCTAACTGAAGTGGTGGTGGCTTATTTTTTTTGTTTATTTTTAGATGGCAAAACCCATGGATGTATCTTACATTCTTACATACAACATACAAGATTCTAACGCTGGCTTTATTTTTTATTGACAATCAACAACAAATATTTTATTAATATAGAAAAAAAATTACACAAGGGACAAGAAGTCCATCAATATGAAACAATATAAGAGTAGATGCAACAAGCTAAAAAGTGAAGATTACAAGTCACACACTATCTTCCAATAAGCCCAAATCAAAAATTAAGGAATTCTAAGAAAAAGGATGAATTTAATCATAGCAGCTTTGTGGTCCACTCACTTAGTTAAATCAATGATGATCCTAATGTTCATTCTCTCAGCAGCTTCTTGCACCTCTACTTAGATCAGGTTGATGAGGCCTTGGTCGCTCAGGTAGAGAATTTGGATTTTGCAATCATCTCATCTGGGCAATTGTTCTCTAGGCCCTCTATCTACTAAGAAAATGGCAAGGTTGTTGGGTATTATAGAGTTTTATTTTACTCAAGTTGAGGAACAAAGAGCAACAGAGAGCGAAGGGAGGAAAAGGGGATTGAAATTTAGGTTGTTTGATACCACTAAAGTAATGGTGTTTAGGCCAGACGGTCACTGCCCACATGAAAATATGACCGTGACCGTAGCTGATTGTGTCCACTAGTGCTGCCAAGCCCTATTGATAAATGGAATGAGTTTTTGCTTCAATCGTTAGAACTAGAAGTTGAAGGAGTGATTGTCAGGGAACTTCAGCAAAATGTTCCACAAAAAAATTTTTATAGATATTGGATAACCGTATTGATATTTTTGCCACCCACCAAAAATCAACCTAGACGGATCAAAAATTAAAGAGGCAAAAACCTGTTCGTCTGTGTGTGTGGGCATGTGAAGAAATTGATGTTTGTTATAGCTGCTATTTTGATTTTGCTGCCTTTATACCGCGAAAAGACTGTTAACAGAAAACGCAGACAATATGTAGACAACGGTTGCGAAATTAGTTAACTAGCTTTCCAAAGAATATATTGTTTTTGCACACGTTTAACCCAAAACACCAACCTATCAGTAAAAGGGAGTTCCATTACCGTCATTAGCAAAGCATTAAATCAAACAGTTAGCATGCATTAACATTACCACTTGCATATTTTTCAATGCGAAGATATTATGGAGTTAGGAAACAAATTCAGCCACGTACAGAGATATATCATCAAATTATAACGATAAACTGCATCACATCGTAAAACCTAACTTTTTGCCCAAGTATTGGAGTGAAAATAGAGCAATCAAGAAGCAGCAGTACCTCGATAAGGCCTTGTCACATATGGGCTGCTTGGAGTGAGCGATAGAACTTTGCAGATTGATTTTTTAGGGCAGAGAGAGAAGAACAGGGTGAGAGAAGGCGGTGATTTGGACAGAGACATTCGGGGCCGGTTCTGCAGGGAGGAACTAACAGAACAGTCTACACGCACAGTGTGGTGTTTAATGGGACGGCACCGTTTTGGACCAAAAAGGGCACGGCATCCTTTTATCATTTTTTTGCTCAGGGAACAACGAGCTCCACTCCTCTCATAACCCTTCCTCTTCACTCCACCGTTTTGGAGAGTGTATTATGATCTGGCAATCTTTCGGTTCTTAGTATGTCTGAAGCTTGGAAAATCTGGACAACCATTATGTGGTCAGTAGCACATAGGAGCAGTTTCTTTGATTTGATAATTATTATGAAATTAACCGTTAATTCAAAACTCCCATAACTTATTGAGGACTACAGTTCATAACATTCCACTATACTCTGAACCGACATCCATAGCAGTCCATTCTAGTGACACCGGCCCAAAGGTAGTCGTTTTTCTTTAATAGCTTCACTCACCTACCAATATTCAACACGATATCACTATATCTATACATAATATTAAGACATTTTAATCCAATCTATAAGTCGCCCTTTCTGTGACTCAAACTCATGACGTGGTGTCTATTCTCATACCAGATGATAGGATCTAGGAATCCTATGATAATTCGATTCACTTAAAGAGGTAATTTCCTCCAAGTTTTATTGATTTTTCTCCCGGTCAAAACACAGGTTTACAAGCTAATTTAAAGAAAAAGACTTCCTAGATTAGACTCATTTGCCAATCATAACTCTTGGCTACAATTATTCTCTAATCTATCTCAATTACTCAAAATCTATCCAGACCACTAAATCTGGATAGACACACTCAAACTCTAGCAATCTAAGAATGAAATGCAAAACAGAAAAATAAGATAGTGTCTACAGACGGAAACCACGAGTATGAAGGGGTCCTAACAATAATTTTGGGTTAAGATCATTTTTGAGAGAGAGAGAGAGAGGTCTTCGTAGCCAAATAAAATGAATAACTCAAATGAAAATACAAAAAATTCTTATTTCTACAGAATCACCCTCAGCAAGTCGAAAAAATAGGCCACATTAATTAAAGAGAGTTTCAGTTGATTTTCTGGGGCTTTGTTCCTCCCAATGTCATCAAATTAGTATTGAGATTCATTCTTATCACACAAGAATACTTGCAGAAAGACGGAGGGAGTTGGTATATTTCAATAATTATATAATTTATTGTACCAATTGAATTGATTAATTGATTCATTTATTTATATGAATACATGTTTCAACACCGATGACATATCTGACGACAAGCTCATTGAGCTCCAAGAAAGAACTGAGAAATTTTAAAAAGATGAGTATAATTGTTATTATTATCTTTTGAATTGTCTTTCAGATTAATTTTATATTACTATGAAACTACTTACCCTTATGCAAAGAAGATTTGGAAGACCTTGCAGCTAAAATAGGAGGAGGCAAGAGACTAAGATGCACTGACCAACCGAGGACTATTTTGCTTGATGACTCTCATACAACCCAAGTGTTTGGGGGTGATGAGGTCGAGTTGAACTTCACTTCTCGCAGAGCGTTGACTTTGAAAGATATACTTTACACACCTTCGATGTAGAAGAATCTGATATCAAGCTTTCTTCTTAACAAGATTGGCTTCAAGTAAGTTCTAGAATCTGATTAATATATAATTTCTAAAAATAGTGTATTCATGGGCAAATGTTATACTTGTGATGGCGTGTTTAAATTGAGTATTAAGAATAATGAAGCATGTGCTAGGTCTATTTACTTGCTCTCTTGTGTGAATTTTTGGCATATGTTGGCATAATAAGTAGCTTGGGACTAATTTCAAGATTGACATACGATTTTGAAAAATATGAAATTTGCAATAAAGCAAAAAACACAAAAAGTGTCGAATGAAGTAATGAATTGCTTGAGTTAATTTACACTGATATTTGCGAATTTTAGGGCATTTTGACTCGTGGCAGAAATAGCTATTTTATTATTTTTATTGATGATTTTTCAAAATACGCACATGTTTATTCATTTAAAAATAGAAGTGATGAATTTGACAAATTCAAAGAATTTCTCCATGTAGTAGAAAACTAATTCATTAAAATGATTAAAAGAATTAGAAGTAATAAAGGTTGAGAGTATGAATCCACCGGATTCAACTCTTTTGTTCAGTCTTTCAGAATTACTCATGAGACCACACCTCCATATTCACTTGCCTCTAATGGTGTGGCTGAAAAAAAAAAATAGAAATCTTTTTGAGTTGCCTAATGTCATGTAAATTTATTTTAGTGCTCCTTCTAATCTTTGGGTGAAGAAATATTAACAATTTGCCATGTTTTAAATCGGGTGTCACACAAAAAGACTAAATTGACTTATTTTGAGTTGTGAAAAGGGTATACACCAAATTTGAGATATTTTAAAGTATAGGGTTATTTAACTTATGTTAAATTACCCGATTCTAAAAGACCCAAATTAGGTGTTGGATTTACCACTTGTATTTTTCTTGGATATACTTTAAATAATTTGACTAATAAATTTTTAGACATTGAACACAATGTGATTTTCAAGTCAAGGGATGATATTTTTCATGAAGACAATTTTCCATTTAAACTAAAAAAGAATTGAGCAAGAAGTTTGAGAAATTATTACAAATGGATAGAAGTGCCATCAATGGTGATTAGGTCTTCCCTACATGCTGCTTTTGATATCTTGGTTCATGCCTCAGTTCACTCTCTGTTTGACAGATTGCAAGTTTTCTGTTTTGGTCGTTTGTCACATTCATTTTGCATTTGGCAAATTTGCTCAACCAGAATGCACATTGCAAATTAATTGAAAGGATTGTGCATTAGTAGATGATTTTAACTTGTCTGTTAGCTGGTGGATTGCACCACAAAAGAATGTGATTGTCCATTCATCAACATTCAGTCCAAGTATCATAGAGAACAAGATTACAACTATTTATGGGTTAATAAACGAATCTGGTTCTATCCTTGTTTGACTCGATGCATCGCATGGGTCTATGCCTTTTGTCATATGGTTGGGACATGCTGGTTGGACTCACTTTTAGTATTTTATGTTTCTGAAAGTATAATAATAATAACTCTAGAATTTTGAAAAGTATTGGCATTTGTTTAACTCCAAAACACCAACCTCAGTACAAACGCCATCAGTAAAGCATTATATCAAACAGTTGGCATACACAAACATTACCACTTGCATATTATCTCAGGCTTTTTAATTCGAACATGCTATGCTACACAGATTCACAGAGAGACAATATAAAATCAAGGAGATCAACTTCCTCACATCATAAATCCTTACAATTTGAGCCAAAATTGAAGTGGAATAGAGAAATCGAGAACTAGAAGTACCTGGACAATATCATGATTGGTAGTTATATCAAATTCTTGAATCTGAGACCACCTCCAAGAACCATAACTAATATCAGGGTAGAGCTAGAATTTGTATGCACAGGCAGCAACCTAAGACTCATTAATAAATTAATTTTATAACAATAATATTATTTTCATGAAAAAAAATTAATTCTTAATAATTTTCATAAGTATATTATCAAGTGGGGACAAGCGAAAAAGCCAACGAAAAAATTAACCATCCTCAAACGTTCAATTGAACTGTAAGTCTTAAATTATCATTTTTTCTTTGTAGTTTACCGATCAGGAGTGTCCGAACCAGCTTATGCGTATCTCGATTAATCTCTTTCTTAGTCCGATTAAAGGCAGGATATTCACGTCGAGACTGGCCCCAAAAAATTGTCAAGATTTAAATTCTAAACGTCTGAGTTTATAACTCGTCCATAATATTACTTGAATTACCTTGGAACTAGACTATCATTTTCAACTTGAGATTTAGATTATCATTTTCAACTTAGGAGGAAAATGAGAAGAAATATGATTGAATCGTTGACTTGGGGGCCAAGTTAGCAGAATTAATCCATTGAAAGTAAGTTTTATGGCCCACCCAACATTTCAGCCAAATGTTGACAAGGTGGACAGCTGGTCACATTCAGAGGGACCAATACGTGATCTTAATAAAAATCTATTATCAAAATATTATCATTTTCAAATAAAAATATTGATTTACTATATTTTTTAACTTATTTATCGATCTATTGCAGTTTTTGAAAACGGAATTGTTGATTCTACTTTCAACAAGTAATACAACAAAAAAGGAAAAATATATTTTTGTAAGTATTAAAATCGTTCTTGTTAATTTTGTTTTCTTGATAAAAGCAGAATTGTTGATTCCACTTTCAAAAACTATAATAGATCCATAAATAAGTTGAAAAGTGCGATAAATCAATATTTTTAGGGAAAATTTCAGCCACACCCCTCATAATTTACTATATCTTCAAGGACACCCCCTCTATTATCAAAAACATCACTGACACCCCTTCTAGTTTATATTTAAACATCACTAACACCCCTTACCATTAAACTACCATTTCAAACAAAAAAATTAATCTAAAATATCAAAAATGCCCCTACATAAACCTCAAGTAAATTTTCTACATAAAATTTTATTAAAATTCGAGCCGATTAAAATTTATTTTTCTACATATTAAAATTTGAACCAATTAAAATTTGATTGAAACTGAATAAATTTTATTTTTTTTAACGTATTAAAATTCGATCCTATTAAAATTTATTTTTTACAAATTAAAATTTGAGTCGATTTGACCTCTATCCGAGTTGTTAGCGCCGATTAAAATTAGTTTTCGAGTCGATCAAAATTTATATTTTTTTACTTATTAAAATTCTTGTCAATTAAAATTCGATTTATTAAAATTTTAGTCAATTAAAATTTATATTTTTTATGCATTAAAATTTGGGCTGATTAAAATTCAATATGAGTTGATTAAAATTTGATTTGAGTCGATTAAAAATAATTTTTAATTGGCTCAAATAGAATTTTAATTAGCTCAAATTTTAATACGTAAAAAATATAATTTTTAATTGGCTCAAATTTTAATATGTAACAAAATAAATTTTAATTAGCTTGAATTGAATTTTAATTTACTCGAATTTTAATACGTAAAAAAAAATTAGAAAACAGAGGGGGTCTCATTGAAGATATGTTTATCTAGAGGAGGTCTCATTGAAAATATATTTACCTAGAAGGGGTGTGGAAGAAGTTTGTCCTTAAATATATCATGGGCAATTTAGTAAAATTGCATTCTAGTTAATATTTTTAATCTGACAGGGTGTGTCACTGAAGATTCAGAAAATAGAGGGGTGTCCTTAAAGATATGATAAATTAGAGGGGGTGTGGTTGAAAATTTTCCATATTTTTATGTAAAAATGCTAATATTTTGGTAATAGATTCATCTTAAAAACACCAAAATCCTTTTTCCTATGTTGGGGCAGCTTTGCACCTTCAACAGCAGGCAGACGTGCCAACTTTTGTGAGTTTTATTTTGGGTAATTATCATCCACGCCACTTTTTAATAAATATATCTTCAATGAGATATCTCTATTATTCAAAACATTATTAACACTTATTATACTTTATATTTAAATATCACGACATCTCTACCATTAAACCATCATTTCTATTAAAAAAATCATTTAAAATACTAAAATTACCCTCATATAAGTCTCAAACAATATGTCTTCATAAAATTTACATATTAAAATTCGATTTGATTAAAAAAAAAAATTTTACATACTAAAATTTGAACAGATTAAAATTTTATTCGAACTGATTAAATTTTATTTTTTTACTTATTAAAATTTGAGCTTATTAAATTTTTTTTACATATTAAAATTCGAGCCGATTTGAGCTCAACCCGAGCTGCTAGCGCCGATCAAAATTCGATTCGAGTCGATTAAAATTTTTACTTTTTTACGTATTAAAATTCGATTAAGCTGTTTTAAATTTATTTTTTACGTATAAAAATTTGAGTCAATTAAAATTTATATTTTTATGTATCAAAATTCAGGGCGGTTAAAATTCAATTCGAGTTGATTAAAATTCGATTTAAGACGATTAAAAAGAAATTTTAATCGGCTCAAATTTTAATACGTAAAAAATATATAATTTTTAATTGACTTGAATTTTAATACGTAAAAAATAAATTTTAATTAGCTCGAATCGAATTTTAATCAACCCAAATTTTAATACGTAAAAAAATTGATGGGCAAATGTTATACTTGTGATGACGTGTTTAAATTGAGTATTAAGAATAATGAAGCATGTGCTAGGTCTATTTACTTGTTCTCTTGTGTGAATTTTTGGCATATGTTAGCATAATAAGTAGCTTGTGACTAATTTCAAGATTGACAAACGATTTTGAAAAATATGAAATTTGCAATAAAGCAAAAATCGTCATGGAGTTAGGTAGGCCCCCACAAGCTGCGAATGAAGTAATGAATTGCTTGAGTTAATTTACACTAATATTTGCGAATTTGAGGGCATTTTGACTCGTGGCAGAAATAGATATTTTATTATTTTTATTGATGATTTTTCAAAATACGCGCATGTTTATTCATTTAAAAATAGAAGTGATGAATTTGACAAATTCCAAGAATTTCTCCATGTAGTAGAAAACTAATTCGGTAAAATGATTAAAAGACTTACAAGTAATAAAGGTTGGGAGTATGAATCCACCGGAGTCAACTCTTTTGTTCAGTCTTTGAGAATTACCCATGAAACCACACCTCCATATTCACTTGCCTCTAATGGTGTGGCTAAAAAAAAAAAATAGAAATTTTATTGAGTTGACTAATGTCATGTAAATTTATTTTAGTGCTCCTTCTAATCTTTGGGTGAAGAAATATTAACAGTTTGCCATGTGTTTAAATCGGGTGCCACACAAAAAAACTAAATTGACTTATTTAGAGTTGTGAAAAGGGTATATGCTAAATTTGAGATATTTTAAAGTATATGTTGGATCTATCACTTGTATCCGATCCTATGTTAAATTACCCGATCCTAAAAAACCCAAATTAGATGTTGGATCTATCACTTGTATTTTTCTTGGATATACTTTAAATAATTTGACTTATAAATTTTTAGACATTGCACACAATGTGATTTTCAAGTCAAGGGATGATATTTTTCATGAAGACAATTTTCCATTTAAACTAAAAAAGAATTGAGAAAGAAGTTTGAGAAATTATTTCAAATGGATAGAAGTGCCGTCAATGGTGAGTAGGTCTTCCCTACGTAGGGGTGCGACTCGGGCGGGTTGGGCGGGTTAGACAGTCAACTCTAACCCAACCCTAGGTTTATAATCTTCAACCCTAACCCTAATCCTAACCCTACCTCGGGTTGAGTTTAATTCGGGTGGGCTCGGGTTGAATTTGGGTTCACTGCAAGAGAGACAGAGACAGGGGGAATAATTACAAATTCATAAAATAATCCATATATTTCATTCATAACAGTGCACGATTATTGATCATCTGCTTTCACACCAAAAAACTAGTGATCTCAAAGCACAATCCCAGAAAAACATAGAAATTAGACCCATAAAAACATTAAACTTAAAATATCACACTATCACCACTAATCATGCATAATAGAGTAGCAAGCAACAAGAAACAGAGGACGATGGAGTAAAAATGAAAAAAAAGTGCTAATGTTTTATACATATATAATTATTTTTTAATTTGTCGGGTTCGGGTTGAAATCGGGTTGCCGATGCCTCAACCCGAGCCCGGCCCAAATTGAATTCGGGTTGAAGTTTTTTTACCCAAGCCCAACCCAAGTATTGAAAACCCTAGCCCAAGTTCTAATTTTTTCGGGTTGAGTTCGGGTTGAAATCGGGTTGCCCAACCCAAGTTGCACCCCTATCCCTACGTGCTGATTTTGATATCTTGGTTCATGCCTCAGTTCACTCTCTATTTGATTAAAATTCGATTTGATTAAATTTTTTTTTTTACATACTAAAATTTGAACAGATTAAAATTTGATTCGAACTAATTAAATTTTATTTTTTTACTTATTAAAATTTGAGCTTATTAATTTTTTACATATTAAAATTCGAGCCGATTCGAACTCAACGCGAACTGCTAGCGCCGATCAAAATTCGATTCGATTCAATTACATTTTTTACTTTTTTACATATTAAAATTCGATTAAGCTGTTTGAAATTTATTTTTTACGTATAAAAATTTGAGTTAATTAAAATTTATATTTTTATGTATCA
Organism: Ilex aquifolium; assembly: GCA_951799425.1. Lineage (NCBI taxonomy): Eukaryota > Viridiplantae > Streptophyta > Magnoliopsida > Aquifoliales > Aquifoliaceae > Ilex > Ilex aquifolium. Next base: position 3,777,299 of record OX637398.1, on the reverse strand, counting down.
AAATTCAGGGCTGTTAAAATTCAATTCGAGTTGATTAAAATTCGATTTAAGACGATTACAAAGTAATTTTAATCGGCTCAAATTTTAATACGTAAAAAATATATAATTTTTAATTGAATAAATTTTAATACGTAAAAAATAAATTTTAATTAGCTCGAATTGAATTTTAATCGACCTGAATTTTAATACGTAAAAAAATTCAAAAAACCAAGGTTGTCTCATTGAAGGTATGTTTATTTTAGAGGAGGTGTGGATGAAGTTTTTTCTAAAACATATTATGAAAAATTTAATAAAATTATATTTTAGTTAACGCCATTAATCTGACAGATGGTGTTATTGATATTTCAAATAATAGAGGAGACCTTATTAAAAATATGTCTACCGTCAATGATAATTACTTTTTGTTTAATAGCAAGAAATACAGAGTTATTTTGAACTCATTGTTGCAAAAGTAAAATTCAAATACTTGTAATTACTTGCAAGTCATAGATATTAGTTAAGTTCAGGAGACATCAACGAAATTCGAACCCTGACTATCTGTATGGGTTTGTGAGCATCTTTTAATATAGGCGTCTTTAATCTAGAACGTACATCCTCCATGAACGAAAACACCTAAAATTCAGCTAATCTCCATGAAAACAAGCTAAAATTAAAATCAAGTTCTTTCACTTTTCGTGGTGGGATAAGTTATCAAAAACTTTTTAAAGTTCTTTAAGGGTTAATTGCACTAGAGGTCCCTAAAGTATGAGGTTTGTCTCATTTTGGTTTCCAATATTTCAATTGCATTATTTTGGTCCTTAAAGTATTAGATATGTTTCTATATGGCCCTTTAAGTAAACAATATATAAATTGTTAACGATTTTTTATCATAAACTTGTCACGTAATAGTTAAATATGGATAAAAAATAATTTTAATAGCTCTTAAACAAAATTTGGGCAACTCTTAACAAAAAAATGTGTAATATGAGTAGTTTTTGACCAAAATTTGGATAGCTCGTGATCAAAACTGTGTAATTTAGGTAGGTATTTAACCATAATTTGAGTAGAAATTTAATCAAGAGTTATCTAAATTATTTTTTTATCCATATTTAAGTATCATGTGACAACTTTATGATAAAAAATCATTAGGAATTTGGACACTGTCTGCATGAGGGACCATATAGAAACATATTCAATACTTCAGGGACAAAAATGATGCAATTGAAATATTGGGGATCAAAATGAGACAAATTTCATACTTTAGGGACTTCCAATGCAATTAACCCGTTCTTTAAAATATTAAATGAAATCGAAAATTTTAAAAAATCAAAGTGGAATTAACTGTCTCTAGGATAACAATAAATATATTTATATTTGTTTATGGAGAGACAGAGAGATGGCAGGTTAGTCCCGAGGTTATTCCTTAGTAAAGCAGCTAATGTGAGAGAGAGAGAGAGAGTAGGATTTTTTTTGTGGTGTAGGTATGTGCTGTTTTTTATTATGTGAAATTATTTATTGCCATTAATAAAAAGAGTGAAGTGTTGCCATTAATAAAAGGAGAGACGTCAAGCCCTCTTATTTCTAATATGGATTTTGTTATGTATAAACTTTATTAATCCTAAATTTTATTGGACTAAATAAATTTATTTGATAAAATTTATAAATAAAATTAGAACCTCTGTTTTTTAGGGTCTTAGACAAAGGTTTAAGTGGCTTAGCTTTGAAAAGAAAAAGAAATTTGTACGATGTTTCTCTAGTGGCATAAGGTACACTTTGTTTTTGTTGCTTAAGCCTTAAGCTTACACTTTTTTTATTCTTTTCCGTACACTTTCTTTTTGATTGTTGACTACTTTTACGCCCAAAAAAACAGGAAAAAAGAGTGTGAATTGAAAAACTAGTTGAAGAAGGGACCCACTCCGCCGAACCACTAAAGCATCAAGGGGATTTCCTAACGGTATCTTAAAAAAAAATTTTGATACCATATTTTTAAAATTTATTATTTTAATAGGTATTTTTATAATTTTTATGGGTTATTTTATAATTAAAAAAATTATTATTTTATGGTTGATTTATCACTATTATAAGTATTTTTATCATTGTTGTGGGTGTTTTTAACATATTTGTGGTAATTAATTTTATCACTTTTTTTAAGTATAAAAAATTTATCATTTTTGGGGGTGATTGATCACATTTGTGACTATTTTTATCACATTTATGAATATTTTTATTATTGTTGTGGTAGCTATTTTTATCTTTTTTAAAAATATTCACAAATATAATAAAAATTACCATAAAAATAAATTTTGGCATAGTATTTTTGGTACTGTAGTCAAATCCGCGTTAAGGAATCTCTAGAGTAAAATAAGTCCTGATAAAAAGTTCTATCAATCCTGTCACTTTAACTAGTCATTGGAAAAAAGTAAAAGTTGTTGGGACGTAAAAAATTAGGAAAAGTTACGGTATAGTCGGCGATATCGAATCAAAAATTATAATTTTTTAAGATTAAATTACAATTTTTTTGAGATTAAAATTTTGTTATAATTCTAAAAAACAAAATCGATCATAGGAGATTAAGATTTATATCGAGAGTTCATGATCGATTGTAAGTGTTTATAATCGATTATAGTCTTCGTTTGAATAGTTGTAACTAATCTTTTTAAAATTATAATTTTACCATAAAAAATGGTAATTGAAGGTATCACTACCGTAGAGTTTCCATACTGATATGATCATTTGTAAAACGATGAAATCCCAATAAAAAAATTAAAAATTTATTTTTATTATTGTATCACATTATAATTACATTATTATATTAATAAATTAAATAAAATTTTTATGTTCCAATAAGTTATTCTTGGGTAGTAAGCAACGTGTAGGTGATGGGAACCACCCTTCACTTGAGTTGATCTCACTTTAATAGATGCAGAGGTAGCCATAAGACTTTTTTTTGTACTTAAGAAATTATTATTATTACATAAATAGAAGAGCACGGCGAATAAAACTTGCCACTTTTTATGAATAGAATAAAACTTGTTACTTTTTTAACTTTTTTTTTTTTTTGATGTCATGATAAAAGGTGAACATAACGAATGTGATTCTCAAACCAGTGGTCTGAAAACACATAGGACAAATGACTAGGATTCTAGGTACGTGCCCCAAAGCATGTCATGTCATCTATTACATGTAATCGCCAAATTTCTTTTTCTTAAGCTATAAGGGAATCCCACTTCCCAACACCTCCCTCCTCGAAGCTTTCCTACTCCTTTCTAAACCCACAACATGTCAACAACTATCAAACATTACACACAAACTCTTGTAGGAAAAATAACCTTACTAGTTAGTGCCTTAAACAGAATGGCTAAGCAAAACTCCAACATCCCTGAAACAAGCTCCTCTTCCGCTCTTCCCCCTATACTCGTACAACCCATAGCCATGATTGATGATGAAGAACTGGCTATTCCAGTTGAGGCACCGATCGTGTCGTCTTACAATGATCGAATACGCCCACTGCTTGATGCAATTGACAAGCTCCGCCACCTCAAGGTCATGCAGGAAGGTATACAGCTTCCAACAATTGTGGTGGTTGGTGACCAATCGTCCGGAAAGTCTAGTGTTCTTGAATCACTTGCTGGCATCAGTCTTCCACGAGGCCAAGGCATTTGCACTAGGGTGCCACTCATAATGAGGCTTCAGCATCACTCTGATCCTCTCCCGGAGCTTCACTTGGAGTTTCTGGGCAGAACTGTCCAGACCGATGAGACCCATATTTCTGATGCCATAAATCAAGCAACTGATGAGATTGCTGGCTCTGGTAAAGGCATATCACACACCCCATTAACGTTAGTTGTGAAGAAAAATGGGGTACCTGATCTTACAATGGTTGATTTGCCTGGAATCACTAGAGTGCCTGTTCATGGGCAGCCTGATGATATATATGAGCAGATATCAGCCATAATCACAGAGTACATAACACCAGAGGAGAGCATTATCTTGAATGTTTTGTCTGCAACTGTTGATTTTCCGACTTGTGAATCCATTAGGATGTCACAGCGGGTGGACAAGACCGGCCTGAGAACTCTGGCTGTTGTTACCAAAGCCGACAAAGCTCCTGAAGGTCTGCTAGATAAAGTAATGGCAGATGATGTGAATATCGGGCTTGGATATGTGTGCGTTAGGAATCGCATAGGCAATGAATCGTATGATGAAGCTCGAAAGAAAGAAGCTAAATTATTCAATACCCACCCGCTTCTCTCAAAGATTGACAAATCTATTGTGGGTATTCCAGTTCTGGCCCAAAAGTTGGTGCAAATTCAAGCTACAATAATAGCAAAATGCTTGCCAGAGATTGTTAGAAAGATCAATGACAAACTCAGTGCAAACATTTCAGAACTCAACAGCATGCCCCAGAATCTGACTTCTGTTCCAGAAGCTATGTCTGCTTTGATGCAGATTATTGGTTCCTCCGTGGAGTCTCTTAGGAAAGTGCTCTTGAGAGGTGAGTTCGAGGAATACCCAGATGACAAACACATGCATTGCACTGCTCGTCTTGCAGAAATGCTCAACCAGTGCGCTCAGGAACTGCAAAAAAGTTCAGAAGATAACTACAAGGACAATTTTCTAATGGAGGAGATACGAGTTCTTGAGGAAACCAGAGGCATTGGGCTACCAAATTTCCTTCCTCGTGCGGCTTTTCTCATTATCCTGCAGAAAAAAGTAAATAAGATATCAGGAGCACCGGTTGAGTTTATCTCTAAAGTATGGGAGTACATTGAGACAGTGGTGGTTGCTGTTTTAATGCGTCACTCTGAACATTATCCACAGCTAGAGTCATCTACAAGAAGAGCAGCCCAGAACCTTATTGCCAAGAGGAAGGCTATGTCAGTTGATCGAGTGGTGGAGATAATTGAGATGGAGAAGATCATAGATTATACTTGTGATCCTGAATATCTGATAGTATGGGGTAAGCTCATGGCTAGTAAAAACCTCTTCCTTGATGTTATGAATAATTATTCGAGGTCCACACTGATCACCATTGATGGTTTTGGGGAAGTTGAAGTTGGGCATTTAAAGCCCATCCCTAGTATTAGAGACCAAGCATTTGACATAAAAATGAGAATTACAGCATACTGGAAGATTGCTCTGAAAAGATTCGTTGATTGCGTGGCTCTGCACCTACTGTTCAGTGTCAAAATTCTGGTGAACAAGGACATGGAGACGGAGATACTGAATGAACTCATGGGTCCTCTTGGTGGTGGACTTGAAAGGTTGCTAGAAGAATCGCCGTCGGTGGCCATAAGGCGTGAGAGATTGAACAAAAGTATCAAGCTGCTGAAGGACTCTAAGGATGTTGTTGCTAAGGTCATGGACAGAATTGCCATCAATGCTGACTAGGTTTTCTCTGCATCTTGCTTTTAATTTCTTGGTTGTTATCTGAAATATTTGAAGTTTTCTGTTGGGAAACTCCTATGTGGCATTTATGTTATGTTTGTGTTTTGGTAGTGTGTTCGCAAAACTACAATGAATTCCAATGTAATGGAAAGTATTATGCCTTAGTAGATGATATTATCTTGTTTGTTTCAGCTGGTGGATTTGTAATTAGACTTGTTTCAGATGCATTGTTGAGAAAAATTTAATGATAAACAATGCTACTTGAACTTAAAATGTTGACTTAATTTGTAAATTTAATCAATCACTGTCATTAATTTAAATGCGAGTCTTAACATTTCTTAAGACTCACACTCTCTATTTAATAATCATAATTGATCAAGACAATAAATAAAGTCGACATTTTTTTTGTTGGGTAAGTAAATATATTCATTAAACTTTGCAAAATGTACAAGTAAATTGTTGTATTTTAGCTATCAAATGACAACTGATTCAAAAGAAATCCAAACTGGCAAAAGTACTGCAGAATAGCAGAATTTGTACCCGTTTATGAAAACAAAAGAAGCTCATAGTCCAGAAATAGCATTAGAGACGGAGGAACTCCACATCTGAAGGAAGACTAAGTTCATTAGAGTATGCCGATAGTTTGCAGTGACAAGTTTGCACTTGATAACTTGAATAATAGATTTGAAGATGGTTTATACATCCTTGTATTCGTTCACGGAGATTCTAGCATTTTTTTCTCGTGTGTAAACTGTGATTATGATACAACTAAAGTTGACATTTTAAGTATAGCTAACCTTTCTTTTTAATGATTATGATACATATTCCAAAAGGTTGTCAACCTTCCAGTCTAACACATGCTCCAACCTTCTTTCACCCAATGTTTTGAATTACCATTTTTCATAACAAATTAGGGTAATTTACAAAAATAATATCTCCTCGATTTTGCCAATTAGCAACTTCCCCCATATGATTTCTGACAAAACCCTCAAAATGGGTGGAGACCATCAACAATTCAATTATACATTTATTGATGTAAGAGCACCACTAACTCAACTAGCATAAACGTGATACTTATAGTGGAAGTTAGGTTCCATATCCCAAGGGACCTAATTACACAAACGCAACAAAATGTGTGATCGATGATCGACAAAACTTAATGAAATTTGGGAGGCTAGACGTCGAATTCATTAATTGGAAGTGGAAACCATCGTTTTCTATTAAAAAAATCCATTTAAATTACTAAAATTACCCTTATATAAGCCTCAAACAATATGGCTTCATAAAACTTAATTAAAATCAGAGCTGATTAAAATTTATTTTTTTACATATTAAAATTCGATCTGATTAAAATTCATTTTTTTACATACTAAAATTTGAACTGATTAAATTTTATTTTTTTACATATTAAAATTTGAGCTTATTAAATGTTTTTTACGTATTAAAATTCGAGCCGATTCGAGCTCAACCCGAGCTGCTAGCGCCGATTAAAATTCGATTCGAGTCGATTAAAATTTGTATTTTTTTACGTATTAAAATTCGATTAAGCTAATTTAAATTTATTTTTTACGTATAAAAATTTGAGTCTATTAAAATTTATATTTTTATGTATCAAAATTTAGGCTGGTTAAAATTTAATTCGAGTTGATTAAAATTCAATTTAAGACGATTAAAAACGAATTTTAATCGGCTCAAATTTTAATACGTAACAAAATATAATTTTTAATCGACTTGAATTTTAATACGTAAAAAATAAATTTTAATTAACTCGAATTAAATTGTAATCGGCCCGAATTTTAATACGTAAAAAAATTTAAAAAATCGAGAGGGTCTCATTGAAGGCATGTCTATTTAGAGGAGGTGTGGATGAAGTTTTTTCTAAAATATATCATAGGCAATTTAATAAAATTATATTTTAGTTAACGTCATTAATCTGACAGAGGATGTCAGTGATATTTCAGATAATAGATGTGGCCTTATTAAAAATATGCCTAGTGTCAATGATAATTACTTTTTTTTAATAGCAAGAAATGTAGACTTATTTTGAACTCATTCTTGCAAAAGTAAAATTCAGATACTTGTAAATACTTGCAAGTCACAGATATTTGTTCAGTTCAAGAGACATCAACAAAATTCGAACCCAGACTATCCGTATGGGTTTGTGAGCATCTTTTAACATAGGCGTCTTTAATCTTGAACCTCCATCTTCCCTGGACGAACACGCCTGAAATTCGGTTAGTCAGCATGAAAACAAGCTCAAATTAAAATCAAGTGGGTTTATTTCAGTTTTCGTAGTGGGGTAAGTTATCAAAAACTTTTAAAGTTCTTTAAAGTATTAAATTGACAGGACTTTAGGCGGCTTGATAGCATTAAATGGACACGTAGACAAATGTTGTCATTAAAGAGCGCAAAAAGCCCCTGGGAAAGGCACCGATGATTAATAACTTGGAGGGCCGAGTGTGCCCCTCAGTTCTTAGCATTAAAAGGGATATGACAGCTCATTAATAGGATCTTGAGTGACTGCGACAAGGCCATTAATGACCATTTGTGTCCTCGAGAAATGTGAAGACAGTCATCATTACAAGACATTAAATGTCATTGCGCCGACTTGATGTACTCGGCTAACCCTGAGGGTGCTTATTCCCGAGTAGTGAACAGTCGGGCGTAGATGTGAAACACCAAGATGAGGTATTTAATGACCAGAGATTGGGCCATAAAGGTTCGGCTGGTACCGAGCAAAGGTCTATTCGCCCGAGGGAATTAGTCTTCGAAAGATTTGATGAGATAACACTCATTATGCTTGGATATGAGTGCAAACCATTAAATTCTGAGATGGAACTCAAAGACTTTATCATCATTACAAACTCAGGTATAAATACCCTTCAAAAAGCCTGTCCAAGGCACGCAATTCGAATCTAGAAAATACATTCTCCGTGACTCTTATGCCAACTGACTTGAGATTCGGAAGAGATTAGCTGGGTACACTCCTGGCCCCCCTTTTCCTAATCTTTGGTTTCAGGTTCAACGTCATTCAGGATCATTCCACGTATCGCTATCTCAACTCAATACAGAAAATCACCCGTGTATAAAGTCGAAAATTTAAAAAATCGAAGTGGGGGTCACTATCTCTAGGATGACCTATATATTTATTTTTATTTATGGAGGGATAAAGAGATGGAAGGCTAGTCCTTGGGTTATTCCATAGTAAAGCAGGTAATGTGAGAGAGTTTGATTTTTTTGGTAGTGTAGGTATGTACTATTTTTTATTATGTAAAATTATTTGTTGTCATTAATAAAAAGAGAGAATTTGGCCCTCTTATATCTAATATAGATTTTGTTATGTATAAACTTTATTAATCCTAAATTTTATTGGGCTAAATAAATTTATTTGATAAAAACTATAAATAAAATTAGAACCCCTCTTTTTTTAAGATCGTAGGCAAAGGTTTAAGTGACTTAGCTTTGAAAAGCATAAAGAATGTGTACGATGTTTCTCTACTGGCATAAGGTAACACTTTTTTTTTTTGTTTAAGCCTTAAGGTTACTCTTTTTCATTCTTTTTTGGTACACTTTCTTTTTGATTGTTGACGACTTTTACGCCCAAAAAAAAGGAAAAAAGAGTGTGAATTGAAAAACTAGTTGAAGAAGGAACCCACTCCGCCAAGCCAAGCACTGACCCGAGCCACTAAAGCATTAAAGGGATTTAATTACGGTATAGTCAAAAAAATTTCGATATCATATTTCTAAAATTTATTATTTTAAAATGTATTTTTATAATTTTTATAGATTATTTTATAATCAAAAAATTTAGTGGTTGATTTATCACTATTATGGGTGTTTTTAATATATTTGTTGTAATTAATTTTATCACTTTTTTCAAATACAAAAGAATTATTATTTTTTTGGGTGATTTATTACATTTATAAGTATTTTTATTACATTTATGGATGTTTTTTATCATTGTTGTGGTAGCTATTTTTATTATTTTTTTAGATACCATAACAATGATAAAAATACTCACAAATATAATAAAAGTTACTACAAAGATAAATTTTTGCATAATAATTTCGATACGCTAGTCAAATCCGCGTTAAGGAATCTCTATAGAAAAATAAGTCCGATAAAAATGTTGTTGAGACATAAAAAATTGAAAAAAATTATGGTATAGTCAGCGATATCGAATCAAAAATTATAATTTTTGAAGATTAAATTATAATTTTTTTGAGGTATAAATTATAATTTTAAAAAACATAATCGATCATGAAAGATTGAGATCTATATCGAGAGTTCATGATCGATTATGTGTGTTTGTGATCGATTATGGTCTTCTCGTGAATAGTTGTAACTTCTCTTTTTTAAATTATAATTTTATCATAAAAAATGGTAACCAAAGGTGTCAATACTGTAGAGTTTCCATAGTGATATGATCATTTGTAAAACGATGAAATCCCAATAAAAAAATACAAATTTTGTTTTTATTATTGCATCAAATAATTATTATATTATTAAATTAATAAATTAAATAAAAAATTTATGATCCAATAACGTTATTCTTGAGGAGTAAGCAACGTGTTGGTGATAGGAACCAACCTTCACTTGACTTGATTTCACTTTAATAGATGCAGAGATAGGCACACCATAAGATTTTTGTCTTTAAGAAATTATTATTATTACATACATAGAAGAGCACGGCGAATAAAACTTATCATTTTTTTTAAATAAAACTTGCTACTTTTTTAACTTTTTTTTTTCTTTTTGATATGATAAAAAAAGTGAACATTACGAAAGAGATTCTCAAACCAGTCTGATAGGACAAATGACTAGGATTCTAGGTATGTGCCCCAAAGCATGTCTAGTCATCTATTACATGTCATCGCCAAATTCTTTTCTTAAGCCATAAGAGAATCTAGACTTTCTACTCCTTTTTAAACCCACAACATGTCAACAACTATCCAACATTACACACAAATTCTTGTAGGAAAAATAACCTTACTACTTACTACCTCAAACAAAATGGCTAGGCAGAACTCCAACATCCCTGACACAAGCTCCTCTTCTACTCTTGTTCCTATACTTGTACAACCCATAGCCATGATTGATGATGAAGAACTCGCTATTCCAGTTGAGGCACCGATCGTGTCATCTTACAATGATCGAATACGCCCACTGCTTGATGCAATTGACAAGCTCCGCCACCTAAAGGTCATGCAAGAAGGTATACAACTTCCAACAATTGTGGTGGTTGGTGACCAATCGTCCGGAAAGTCTAGTGTTCTTGAATCACTTGCTGGCATCAGCCTTCCACGAGGCCAAGGCATTTGCACTAGGGTGCCACTCATAATGAGGCTTCAGCATCACTCTGATCCTCTCCCGGAGCTTCACTTGGAGTTTCTGGGTAGAACTGTCCCGACCGATGAAACACATATTTCTGATGCCATAAATCAAGCAACTGATGAGATTGCTGGCTCTGGTAAAGGCATATCACACACCCCATTAACGTTAGTTGTGAAGAAAAATGGCGTACCTGATCTTACAATGGTTGATTTGCCTGGAATCACTAGGGTGCCTGTTCATGGGCAGCCTGATGATATATATGAGCAGATATCAGCCATAATCACAGAGTACATAACACCAGAGGAGAGCATTATCTTGAATGTTTTGTCTGCAACAGTTGATTTTCCGACTTGTGAATCCATTAGGATGTCACAGCGTGCGGACAAGACCGGCCTGAGAACTCTGGCTGTTGTTACCAAAGCCGACAAAGCTCCTGAAGGTCTGCTAGATAAAGTAATGGCAGATGATGTGAATATCGGGCTTGGCTATGTGTGCGTTAGGAATCGCATAGGCGATGAATCGTATGATGAAGCCCGAAAGATAGAAGCTAATTTATTCGAAACCCACCCGCTTCTCTCAAAGATTGACAAATCTATTGTGGGTATTCCAGTTCTGGCCCAAAAGTTGGTGCAAATTCAAGCTTCAATAATAGCAAAATGCTTGCCAGAGATTGTTAAAAAGATCAATAACAAGCAGGCTGCAAACATTTCAGAACTCAAAAGAATGCCCCAGAATCTGACTTCTGTTCCAGAAGCAATGTCTGCTTTGATGCAGATTATTGGTTCCTCCGTGGAGTCTCTTAGGAAAGTGCTCTTGAGAGGTGAGTTCGAGGAATACCCAGATGACAAACACATGCATTGCACTGCTCGTCTTGCAGAAATGCTCAACCAGTGCGCTCAGGAACTGCAAAAGAGTTTAGAAGATAACTACAAGGACAACTTTCTAATGGAGGAGATACTAGTTCTTGAGGAAACCAGAGGCATTGGGCTACCAAATTTCCTTCCTCGCGCGGCTTTTCTCATGCTCCTGCAGAAAAAAGTAAATGAGATATCACGAGCACCTGTTGAGTTTGTCTCTAAAGTATGGGAGTACATTGAGACAGTGGTGGTTGCTGTTTTCATGCGTCACTCTGAACATTATCCACAGCTAGAGTCATCTACAAGAAGAGCAGCCCAGAACCTTATTGCCAAGAGGAAGGATATGTCAGCTGACCGAGTGGCGGAGATAATTGAGATGGAGAAGATCATAGATTATACTTGCGATCCTGAATATCTGACAGTATGGGGTAAGCTCATGGCTAGTAAAGACCTCTTCCTTGATGTTATGAATAATTATTCGAGGTCCACACTGATCACCATTGATGGTTTTGGGGAAGTTGATGTTGGGCATTTAAAGTCTTCCCCTAGTATTAGAGACCAAGCATTTGACATAAAAATGAGAATTACAGCATACTGGAAGATTGTTCTTAAAAGACTCGTTGATTCCATGGCTCTGCACCTACTGTTCAGTGTCAAGAATCTGGTGAACAAGGACATGGAGACGGAGATAGTGAATGAACTCATGGGTCCTCATGGTGGTGGACTTGAAAGGTTGCTAGAAGAATCGCCGTCGGTGGCCATAAGGCGTGAGAGATTGAACAAAAGTATCAAGCTGCTGAAGGATTCTAAGGAAGTTGTAGCTAAGATCATGGACAGAATTGCCATCAATGCTGATTAGGTTTTCCTATAGCATTGCTCTTGCCTGAAATCCCATATCATTGTGATGGAAAACTCTTAGGTGGCATTAATGTTATGTTTGTGTGTTTGGTAGTGTTGCTAATCTATAATGAATTCCTATGTAATGGAAAGTATTATGCGGTAGTAGATGATATTGTCTTGCCTGTTTCAGCTGGTGGATTTGTAATTAGTCTTTAATTCAGATGCATTGGTTGAGAATGGCTTAATGATTAGTAAACCTATTTGCACTTAAAATGTTGATTTAATTTGTTAATGTAATCAATTAATGTTATTAATTTAACTATAAGTCTTAACATATATTAGAGCGAGTAATACTATTGACCTGATTAATTGTAACTATTAGATTAACAACTTTGCCAATTAACAACTTTAGAGCGAGTAATACTATTGACCTGATGGATATAGTCTCCTGGCATTTGCCAATTAACAACTTTTCCCCCACATGATTTCTGACTAAACCCTCAAAATAGGTGAAGAACATCAACAATTCAATTATACATTTGTTGATGTAAGAGTATCTCAAACTCTTCCTTAAATTTTAATTCAAATTTAAATTTAAATAAAAATATATTAAAAATAAATTTCAACCCTTTACACAAATTCATACCAAATGAAAAAAACACAAATTTTTACTCAAATCAAGAGAGTTTTGTGATCCTCTCACTTCGTGTGTTTACGCGCTCACCCGTGCGTGTTGATGTTTTTGTTTATAGCTGCTATTTGATTTTGCAGCCCTTACACCGCGAAAAGACTGATGTCCCAAAACACAGGCAATAGGCAATATGTAGACAACGTTTGAGAAAGTAGTTAAGTAGCAATGCATGATGGCATTTATAACCATTTCATACAAGGGGAATATCCACAAAATAGTAAAATAAACAGAATACTAAAGAATTCACCCAGAAACAATAAAACTCTACCTTTCTTTTCTTGCATACAATTGAAAATGAAAAAATATTTTCAAGAAATAAACAATGATGACAACATTTGCAATACCGGTATAACATGTTCTTTTGTAATTCTCCCCTTTATACACAAACAAATAGAAACTCAATTTTCAGACCTCCCAAACAATTCCATTGACAATGTCCAAGAACCTCTACATGTTTTTTTTTAAAAGAAACTCAAAATTTAAGAACAAAAATCTAACTGGTATCTTTTTGTTTGCCACCCAAATAAAAAAAATTGGTCAGGTGATCTAGCTCATCTCCCAAACCCCGCCATAGACTGAAGTTTTGTGCATTGGGTAGCATTCGTTTTAATCTAGCTCATATCTTCCCTTTTCAACATCTCTAGTAAAAAATCATTCCAAGTGTCAACAGGTCCAGGCAAGCACCAGTGCACACAGTCATTAACCACAGTCTTATTCTCAATTGGCCAATGCCCATATTTATCAGGATGACCATCTGGTCTCAACAACATAGGTTGTGTTGTATCAAGCAACCTAAATTTCAGCCCTCTCTTCCTGCCTACTCTTTTTGCAATCCTCAGCTCCTGCAATTGAATCATATACATCTCCAAATTATAACCATCCAAAACAACCTCATTAACACCAAAAGGCCTTGTCCTAGCACATTCTCCCCCCTTGTCCCATGGTCCATTTTCGAAGTGTGATGGTGCAAAAGTTCTCAGATATGTAATTCCTCTATAGTTTTTTAAGCTGTTAATTGCCCGAAAGGCAGTTCGAAACGCCCTCCGGTAGCTAAAGTAGGACGTCATATGAGTAACGTTGGTCTGCGGGCAGTAAAGGCAGCCGACATGGCGTCGCTTCACGTAGAACATGCTTGGACGGAAGAACCAGTGTCCGGCAGAGATGATCACGTAATCGAATTTTTCGATCTTGGTTGTCCAATCCTCGTTGAATTCATCGAGATAGAGATTGAAGGGGCGGGTAACATCATTAGGGTCTGTCTGTTGGGTTCGTACCAAAAAGGGTGACCAGAAAATTGAAATATTGAAGTTGTAACTTCTGTATTCCCAACGTTTGAAATTTTCGTCAGCTGTATTTGAAACATCTACGGGATACACCACCTGGAAATGCAAGAAATGAAAGTTATACTCTGGGGAAAAAGTATGATAATACACTGTGTTATGTTGTCATGCCACCTGATTTACTCACTAGTTATGTGCACCACTTAAATCCAGATTTTATGAGGCCAAAAAGTCTCAAACTCATGATATGCGGGTTTAAGTATCATTTCTGATTCAAGTATTTACCAACTCGTACCAGTTAATCATGTGCTTGTGATTACATTACATCGATATTATATATCTGTCCCATAACCAATCTAATTTCATGTTGCACTAAAAATGTACCGTCATGCTGATCTACCATTACGGGTGAAATGAAAGAAAAAAAAAACCCTAAATGTTGCAACTATTAGCCAGTAGCTCTTAATTAATGTAGTTTGGATGACAAAGTAATAATGCAACACGGACAACTAGAATGAATCTCATGAAAAAGTTAAAACCCAACAAATACTCCAATAGGAAATCATGAACAAACTTTTGAAATAAAATGATTGCTATGAGATATTGGAGTATATATATGGTGGTGAAGGCTTACCCTGGATAAGAGGCATATCAACGACTGCATATGATTTCTTGCCACAGAATCTCCAACAAAGGCCAGAGACTTCCCTCTAACAAGTTCCAGGAAGTGATATGGATCAAAGACAGGAAGCTCACAACCATCTGGTTTCCACCTCCACTTCAAGAATCCTTTATCGGGTCTCCCAAATTTCATGCAGTTTTGATGCTCCTGAATCGCCCAACACGTCTCATTTGTGTAGTATGGCGCTTCCGGGTTCCAAACCCATTCCCCGGAAAATATGTCGCATTCTAGTGCCTTTGAGGCCGATAACAACTCGCCACCACCATGGCTTGCCTGTCTCCTAGCATTTTTTTCCGGTAGTTGTGGGGTTTCCGGGCGGCGACGCTTGCTAGGTCTTGGTGGTTTTTTTCTTACCTTTTGTGATCTTTCTCCGACCACGATTTTGACATCTTTTTCTGGTCTCTTTTCGATCCCCAAGTCTCGTGTGATCGAGTTAGTTGATCTTTCCGCATTTTCTTCTAGTTCGTGTGGTCTCTCAACGTTTCTTTCTCCTTCTTTCGGAGCCACTGAGTAGTGGCGGCCATGGCAGGCTTGTTTGTCCTCATTTTTAAATAGACATGGTTCACTATCTTTCTGCTGCAAGTCATTGCGTGAAAGTGGGTCTGAAATAGCAGTCGGTCTTATTGAATCCTCAAGAGAATGATATGAAGACGATGATTCCAATAATCTTTTATGAGAGTACCATAATGAAGGGTAATAGATGGGGATAATGGTGAAAAGAACAGCTATGGCTATCAGTGGAGCTATCTTTGGGTTCTTCGACCTTCGTGTCTGGTTTTTCATCAATGGAAGTTCAGTGGCTTGAAGCTTCATTGAAGGGAGGAGAAAGAAAGAGAGATAAAAAGAAGAGGAGGAAAAAGAGAGGGAGAGGTTGCAGAAACATGAAGGAAGAGATTTCTGTACGCATGTTGCGGTAACTTCATAAACAAAGCAATGGTTATCCATCGGCTTATATATAGCAAGATCAATATTAAGCAAAAAATATCATCATTTTCCAAATATAGATTTTAGATCTCCATTTTGGGAAGTTCCAAAAAAACAATTCGTTTAGAAAGCCAATATGATAATTGTATCTTTGGGAAAATTTCAACCACGTCTCTCCTAATTTACCATATTTTCCAAAGACATCCCTCTATTTTTCACATCTTTACTAACACTCTTGTCAAATTAAAATTGTTAACTAGAATACAATTTTATTAAATTTCCTATGATATATTTTAGGAAAAAAAATTTCTACACCCCCTCTAAATAGACATATCTTTAATGAGGCCCCCCTTATTTTCTAAATTTTTTTACTTACTAAAATTCGGGCAGATTAAAATTCGATTCAAGCTAATTAAAATTTATTTTTTAAGTATTAAAATTCAAATCAATTAAAAATTATATTTTTATCGTATTAAAATTTGAGTCAATTAAAATTTTATTCGAGCCGATTAAAATTCATTTTTAATCAACTCAAATTGAATTTTAATTGGCCCAAATTTTGATACATAAAAAAATATAATTTTTAATCGACTCAAATTTTAATACTTGAAAAATAAATTTTAATCAGCTTGAATCGAATTTTAATTGACATGAATTTTAATAAGTAAAAAAATATAAATTTTAATAGACTCAAAACGAATTTTAAGCGGTGCTAACAGCTCGGATAAAGCTCAAATTGACTTAAATTTTAATACATAACAAAATTTAATAGGCTCAAATTTTAATACGTAAAAAAAATAAAATTTAATTAATTCGAATTAAATTTTAATCGACTAAAATTATAATATGTAGAAAATGAATTTTAATCGACTCTAATTTTAATATATAGAAAAATAAATTTTAATCTGCTCGAATTTTATGTAGAAAGATTGTTTAGAGTTTATGTAGAGACAATTTTGATATTTTAGATGAATTTTGTTTTGTTTGAAACAGTGGGTTAACAACAGAGGGTATGGTATTAATGATGTTTAAATATAAACTAAAAAGGGTTTTAATGATGTTTTAGATAATAAAGAGGATATCCTTAAAGTTATAATAAATTAAAAAGGTGTGACTGAAATTAATCAAAATAAACATAAATTAGTACAAACACTCCTGACCGTTAAAAAAAAAATACCCCAAGCGTAGGACAATGTGATATTTAGTCTGAAGCAATGCTATGTATCCCAAATCTCTAACCCAAATTTACATCCCTTCGTCAATCATAATCTCTCTTTTTTATTCAACAGTTAAGGATGTTCAAATTAATTTACATGTACTTTAATTAATCTCTTCTTCAGTTTGACCAAAACAGATCATTCATGCCAAAATTAAAATATTTATGAGACAGAAAATCCCTCATGACCTAACTCTAAATGATAGGCAAAATTCAAATTCAAGACACTTGAACTACTAAATTTATCATACAATCTTTTCTACCATTCTAGATTGCCTCTGGTTTTGGATTTGCTTCTAAAGATTTGGCTGGCTTACAAAGTTGGATTCTTTGTGCATGTACACAAGCAAAGGTCTGTGTTTTGGGGGGAGTTATTTTTTTTTTTTTTTTAAAGCCTTGAGGAATAATCTCAAGATTGCTGGTGCCAACCATCACATAGAAGTAGAACCGGACCTACAATATATTTATGTACTTCCCTGGTGCATCTATATTGGGTGTGTCCATGTTCTCATTGTTTATCCTGTTAATTATGTGCTGGCACTACTTGTAAAATAATAAATATAATAACAGTAATAATTTTGAAATTTTAGATCAACTTCTCAAAAAATAATAATAAGTAAACAGAAAATAGACTGTTGAACCAAACAATAAAAAAATCCTGATCATAGCACAATGTTAACATGGGCACATTCAGTTTGGAATTGTTGTGACTCCAGTGGTGTGGAAATACTAACAATGCGAGATCCAGGATAAAAAAAATTGTCAGCAAAAATAATTTTCTTGACAGTGTATTATGATATGCCAATCTTTTTGTTCTTAGTATGTCTGAAGCTTGGAAAATCTGGACAACGATTCTCTGGTCAGTCGCACATGGGAGCAGTTTCTTCGATTTGATAATTTTGGGCTAAGATCATTTTCGGAAGAGAGAGAGTGTCGGCGTTGAAGAGGTCTTCAAAGCCAAATAGCCTATTTCTATATGTATATATGCCCATGTCCATGCATAAGAGCATCTCTAACAATAAAAGATATTTTAACTACTCAAAAAACAACATTTTTTATTTTAGCTACTCACTTTTTCAATACACACTCCAACAAATATTCTATATTTTTAACTACTCCTTTTAAATATTATTTCTCATTCCTTTTGTATTATTTTTTTTTTGGGAATAGTAAAAGGGAGAAAGAGAGAATGGAGGTAGGAGAGGAAGAGAGAGAAAATATTATAAAAAAAATTTACATATCACTACAGTGATACTCTAAATATAAAGTATTGTTGTAGCAAAATGTTATTTTACATGTTTTGAAGATAATCTGTTATAATGGAATTTTTTGGGCTAAATAGCTGAAATTTGAAGATTTTGTGTATTTTAGATCATCTGTTGGAGATGTTCTAAGGCATTATCTACATACTAAAACTCAAATATATTACTAAGATAAAATAGTAATCAAACATATTTTTTTTGTATTAAAATGATTATTTGAAAAATGTTACTAAATACTAATGATATATCAATTTTACACATTGCCTAAAAAGGGCCAGAGAAATGAACAGGATCAAATCAAACAGACTGAAATTTCGGTGGTGAATTTCCCAAAATGGTCAAGGTGGAAAGGCAATCTCAAGTGATGCATTTTAATACAGCAGTAGTGTGAACTGTGTGTCATATCCAAACAATAAGCTTTTTGAGTTGAACATGAATGGTAGGCAGATGAGTTGGAGTTAAAGATGATTCGTTACCATTACATTCAGGCAGTTGAAGAAGCTAACGAAGATGATGGTAAAGCACTTGGAGATCCTTGCAGTGAGGGCATGTCCATGGAAGCAGCGGAGGATCCAGGCAGTAGGAATGAACACATCGACTCTGGCAGAGATGACATCTAATGAGAAGATCCTCTGGTTCCCGACAACAGCACTGAGAACAGACTGGCGTTACCGCTACTGATGGCTACCCCCCAAAAGATGAAATGAAACAAAGTAGAGTTAGAAATGACAAATTTCGCAAATAGAAAACAATTAAGACCCCTTCTTTTTGTTGCAATCGTAAGGCAATTTATCATGTAAAC
The DNA here is from genome assembly GCA_951799425.1 of Ilex aquifolium. Classification (NCBI taxonomy): domain Eukaryota; kingdom Viridiplantae; phylum Streptophyta; class Magnoliopsida; order Aquifoliales; family Aquifoliaceae; genus Ilex; species Ilex aquifolium. The sequence continues at coordinate 3,758,044 of OX637398.1, read as the reverse complement.
AGTGAGAATGCTACTTTTAACGGGCACCAATAAAATGCAGATCAGATATTAATGTATCCATGCAAGAGGATTGACAATATGGAACAGAAAAACATGATTATTAACATGGGTTTACTGAAAGATGTCTATAAGCAAAGCTCCAAACATATCAGTTGGAAGTTGGATTAAAGCTTAATTTGTCGAGTGTCTGTGTGTGGTGTGTAATGTGCATCTATAGTTGTTGTAGATAGCAAGGATATATATGAATCTTTATTCTTCATCAAATAACCAGCAGAACCTATTCATAAATTCGTAAGAATCAGAAGAAGTTTAATAAGCTTACCACAACAGCTCATTGAATTAATAGTCTTTAATGGCTAAAATTTGTAAGAGAAAAAGACATTGTGAGGAAAAATAAGGTAAAAACAGCTCCTTTATATGAATGTGATATGTACAAGGAGCAGAGAGTAGGAAGAAGGCTGCCTATATATTCTCGTGCCAAGTGGACAGGGTTTGATGTCAACAAGAAGTCAACTGGAATAACTTAGTCAGCATGGAGTCATACCTGTGCTCCAAGAGTTGATGTTTCCCCATTGGAAAGAAGGTATACATCCATTTTTGACAGATCATATGGAATAGTTTGCGAGTATATTTTCTGATCAGAAGAGACTGCATCATCCACCTTTGTAATGTGAGCAAAACTGGCCTTGCACAACGGACATGTTGAAATCTTTCTCCTTGAAGCCTGTAAAAAGCCTTATCAACTTATGATCACACAAGGTACACAATTCAATGCATAGAGAAGTAGTAAAGTTTAGAGGCCACACACCTGTAACTTACCAAAAATCGTTTACTTTTGATAATTAGGTAAATCCAGAGCAAAGACAAAAATAGATAAGTTCCGGCAATCTAAAATTTCATCATTATTTTTGTAGTGAGCCAAGAAGATGTGGGGCTGTGTTTGTCATTGGTGCATGTACTTCCACAAGTTGGTAAGATAAAATGAAGCAAAAAACTTCTGTTCCTACTTCCTATTAATTTCAGTTTTTGGTTAACATGGAATTCCTCAGCAAAGATGGATCGGCCATACACAATCAATGAAGTCATACTAATGCTAGGACTTGTCACAATGAAATTTGGGAATGAAAGAACTCAAAGAAGTATACTAAAAGGCCGTGGTACTGGTCTGATCAACCACACTGATAGCTTCAATAGCCTAGTGAAATTTTTAGTAGTTTTTTTTTGGTATTCACCTGTTAGTCTGTTACTAATCTTTTAGTTATAATATCAAGAGATAGTTTATGCAATAAAAGAAAAAGTAAAAGGTTATTTTCTTCATGTTGCAACTTATTTTGAATCTAACAAACATCCTTCATTTGTAGCTTAGCTTCCACTTTGTCATCTCAAAGTTTTCTCAAAATTCAATGTCAAATGTAAGATGACAACATATAAACCGCAGCAGGAGATTATAATCTATCACAGATTCAATCGGAATGTCCTCTGTTGAGAATAGTTCCCTGAGCAAACTCAGAAGTCAGTTTACTTGCAATATCCTTCAAATCAACAGGATAATGACATGTCCTCTGTTATACATAACATAGCAAAAAATTTCAAAATTTTTAATTGCACAATAAGAAACATTCAGAAAATAGCATGCATTCTCTGGCTAATATATAAAACTGCGGTGAGCACAAAAAAGGAGGAGAATAAAATGCAAAAACAGAAAATACATACCATATGATCGGCCCAGCTTTGGATGCATGGAAAACAAAATCGATGCCCACATGGAAGAACCCCCCTAGTTGAACTGAAATTTGTCCAACATATAACACATGATAATTCTGTCGACGTAGACAATCTGGTAATATGTTCGATGTCATTTATATCATCGTCAACAATCAAACAATCATCTTGTGGATTTCCTACCAGAGAACGGAAATTTGAATCTTTGAAAGCAACATCATCATTCAAATTTGTAATCTCTTCAACATCTTCCATACTCTCAATTGTATTTCCCCCATGGCTATATGACCTATCATCAGATGCTTCCCTAACTGTTGATATGCTTCCATTCATCCCACCATCAAAAGTGACAGCTGGAGCTGTAATCTTATTATGCTTGTGACGAGCCCTTATTGAGTGGCACTCTTGCTCAGAATCTGAAAAAGACTCCAAAATGTCCCTACTTTTCTTTTTCACCAACCTATAGCTTTTGCGAGAAGGTTCAGCTGAAGTAGTGCTGCTTCTCTTCTGTCTGCCCAAGCGTGTAGAGGAAGGAGCACCCAATTCTTTGTACTATGTAACAGGCATAAAGGAAAGAATTTCAAAAACAACTACAAATGTAAAATAATGCATCACTCTTAACATCACCATTTATTGGATAGGCATAATTTTAAAGGGTAAGCGGGGGGAGGGTGGAGCTTTTTGCTCACAGAACTGAAATGAATTCAAAGAACAACAGCAACACAGCCATAGGAACTAGGAGAAAAAATGGACAAGAAAGGGAAAAAATTGGCCTACAAAAATAGAAATGAATAAGACAATAGCAGAAAACAGTGAACGAGAAGATAATTCAATTCATTACCTCCATCCTCAGAAAATCAGATAAAAAAGGCTCCTCAAAACAATATCTGCTTCCAGACAAGTGATCCCGCCTTACACTTTTATTACCCGTCTTTCTCGTTAATCTATGAGAATTACTCTTCCTTCTGTCCAGTTCAGGAGATGAATTCTGCAACTGAATCAGTGTGGAAAAGTCAACATTAGATGATTGCCAAAAAAATCAAATGAATAACTAGTAAGAGACGAAACAAAGGTATTAACACAAAGCTTAAAGCAGGATCTTATCCAGAAGAGGAATTTACCCAACATTTATTATGCAAAGTATTATCAACCCATTATACTACTGGCGAGAGTTTTAGGGAGAATAGCTGAATAGGGGATCATATCATCGAAGTAAGCATAAAATTTTAACAAGAGAGTTCAATACAAAGGTGACCTTTATACACTAGACACGGAAACAGTAACAAGAATAGCATGTCTCTAAGATAGTTTCAGCAATCCACCAAAAGTTACAGTCCACTGAAGTATCTTGAAAAATTTATAGGCCTTCAAAGTCGCTCTATAGAGACAAGAAAGAGTTGCTCTGTGTACAACTTGTCTCTCTCTATGTGTATCTAAAAGGTTTCATGATGTTTACAGCTTTTCTCCTTGTTATATAAATTGTCTAGGAGACGTTGCCAATCTGGAATTTATAAATTTTCAAGTCAACAAAAAAAACTTGCTCCTTATCATATGGTATTTTAACGAAAGCAAAAATGAAGAGATACAGGCTTTTGGAAACAATATCGCTTATAAAATTGAAAATCTGTATCTCATCCCCAAATGAATAGATATTTCTGAGGTCCACAAAGTTCGCTAACATTGATCCCAAGTGCAGTTCCTTCCCCAACCATATTTCAAAACTTAGACGATGTATGATGCAATTATTTTCTCAATCTTCATGTATTTGACTTAGAACACTCCACATTATCTTATAATAGCTATTCCAAAAGACATCTACCTACACAAGCCCAGTCAGGATATGCAAGGATACATATTAAAGTTTAAGGTTCCAATTCTTCAGCACATCATATCAGTTCTACTTTGTATAGAAAGGGGTGCTCAGTGTACAAAGCTCGTGCCAGTGCAGGAGGGAGCGTTAACCCAGGTGCAGAGACTGAAAGGCTGTTTCCATTACTCGAACCTGTGATACCCGGGAAACAATGGAGCAACCTTAGCACCATGCCAAGGCCAATCCTGTGGACAAATGACTAAGAAAAATATGGAGAAGAAGAAAAAGTTCAACATTGCAGTGAAAAAGAGCCAGCATGTAAGGCAGGCAAAAAAAACTCAAGACGAAAGGCCTTTCATCCCACTGTTTTGCTAAGGCAACAACTTCAGACCGACACACAGAAACAAAGTAATTGGGACCAAAGGAATAAAACCCCTGTTCAAAGGAGACAGAAAACAATTTCTGTTTCCCATCCCTCATCATCAAATCAGTTTCAAGGAATTACATTGAGAAAGAAAAATATTTCTTCTAATATATTGCATATGATTTTGGTTGTCACCTCATTTAACAAACTAGAATCAATCCAAACAGCATGGTCAATCTTGTCAGGCTCGATGTCAAGTGCAGGTTCTTTAAAGTCGACGCAAGCATTAGATAGATCAGGAGGCAAAAGACTTGCTTTATCGGTGAGAGAGATATCCAACAGTAAGGGCCCAACTTTTTGACCACTGCAAAAAAGTCGAAAAACCTACACAATCAGTCACCAGTGATTCATGTAACAAGCAATTATCAGCTCATCAAAATAAAATACATATACAACACATCACATCAATCCTACACGTACATTATAGCACTAGTTTAGTTCATTCAACTTTCGAAAATAAAGAAGCAAAATTCAAATCATAAAGCAACACATTATCTCACCAAGCTAAATTATGTTTCTGTTACCAGACAAACATTTCAAATCTGTTACTGGTTAAAAATCAATTTAAGGTAAACATGTTCTGCCATAAATATCCAAAGCCAAGCATAGGATATGTGGCAAGCTACTGAAAGTTTTCTTATGCCCACAACTTCATCAGTGTTAATGACTAGTAACAAAATGTGACTTAATGATATATTTTATATATCATTTACAAATTAATTACCAGAAGTGTCTCGTTATTCAATCCAGTAATTTTTTCTAACTGAAACTACACACGAACATCATACCGAAGACTAAACGTTCAAATAGAAAAACCAACATGCTTGTAAGCGAAATCATGTAAACAAACACCAATTGACAGTTCATCGTACCACTTGGAGAGATAGGGATGCTCTGGTACTCGTCTACCTTGCTTTATACAATCTTCAACCCATCGATGGTTGACTATAAGCATGTTGAACTTCCTCGCGAGCTCGTATTTCCTCCCTCTAAATTTCCAACAAACCTGATCATTCGGTCAATTTCAAAAATATAAATATATATACATCACTCACTCGATAATAAAGAAATATCAAATCAAAAGCTTGAAAAGAAAATCAACAATTTCGGAAAATAAGAAAACAGACCAAATGTGTTGTGGATTGATTCATCGCCCCAACATAGCTTGCACCAGTCTGAGATATCAGTTTGATGAGTTTAAACCGCTCAGAACCGTGATATCCACTGACCGTAGCAACAACTGATTCCATGCCTTGGAGGGGGAAATGCACTGAAGCTGTACGTTCAAAAGATTGTAAATTCGATTAGGGAAACCCTAACTATAGAATTCCCCTATCTATTAAGTCTCATCCCGAAAGCATCTTTGTGTATAGATATATGTCTATATGTGTGTACGTGCATATTTACATCCACAAGGAGAGAGAGGGAGATGACCTTTGCATTGCTGTCGAAGCCAATCGTCTTCCATGGAGGTTCTGTGCACAGACCTTTGCCGGGAAAGTGAAAATTTTGAATTTTTGAAGACGAGTGGCGCATCGATTTACACTTTTAAAAAATCCATTCTCATATATATGGTTCACAGCTAAGGGTCGGGTCGGGTCCAATTAATACTCGTGAAAGTAAATCATAGCAAATGGAACATTTTGATATATGTCCCTTACCATTTCTGTCGTCTTAAAATGCCCCATTAATTTTGAATTATCTCAATTTTACTCCTCATTTTTTTAAGATCATAGTAAGTTACATTTTTAGCAAAAAAAATTTAAAAAAAAATTAATCTTATTAACTAATAATCAATCATAAGTTAATTTATTCGTTAACAAATATTCTAGCGACATATGTAAAATCAACCATGAAATCGAACCCTAAAAATTGATATCTCCCAAACATTTACTACATAAAATATCTATATAATAAAGTAACTTACAATTCAAATTTCAAAAGATAAACAAAATGATTTTTGTTTTTCGCAGTTCAGATCACTTTAAAATTTACTTTAAAGTTAATCTAACAGCTAATATTAATACCCTAAATTTAATAGGAAAAATGAGACCCTAAGGATGTTTTTGACATAACTTTTTAAAAGTACTTTTAGAAATTATTTCTCATAAGTACTTTAAAAAAAAAAATTAATGTTTGAAACCGCCTCATCACTACCTCTACAACCACCACCCCTACCACCACTACCTCTACCACCACCACCGCCACCACTGCCACCACCGTCGCCACCACCCTTATCGTCGCCGCCACTGCCACCGCCGCCACCACCACCGCCGCCTCCACCACTGCCGCTGCCGCCGCCACCACCACTGCCGCTGCCGCCGCCACCTCCACTGTCGCCACCGTTGTCGCCGCCACCATCACCACCACCGCTGTCGCGGCAGCCACCACCACCGTCGTCGTCGTCGCCGTCGCCGTCATCACCACCATCGCCACCACCACCACTGCCACCACCACCATCGTCATCGTCGCCGCCATTACCACCACCATCACCATCACCACCGCCGTCACCACTATCACCACCACCATCGTCGCCGTCGTCGCCATCACCATCGCCACCACCACGGTCATTGCCACCTACCACAACCATCACCGTCTCCTACCATGCACCACCACCTCTCACCCCCACTACAATCGATACTTAAATTCATTTATCTCTTATTTATGTTTGTGATTTGATTTTTAATATAAATACAAATATGTTTGTTGTTTATCATTTTTTATGACTTTGGGCCTTCAGGCACAGGCAATAACTAGTATATATATACTAGTTATAACTCGTGTCTGAAGGTACGATGAAATATAAGATTCTAGCGTTAAAAAATTAATCCCACTATATTAAATTTAAAATTAATTTTTTTGCTTACATCATTTAAAATTAATTTCTACCAATTATTTTCGTAAAAATAGCGTCAAAATTTTCTCAAAATAACTCGATAAAATTTTTCAATATTTGTACACTATCGTGTATAAATAATGTATTAAATAAAAGTTATATTAAACTACAAATAACTAAATATTAAATGATTGAACATGAGATAGTATTAAGTGATTTGAGGTTTTTTGGGGAGAAAATGTATAGGGGATAAATATTCAACTTGCTAGTTAATTATATATATATATATATATATAGAAAGGCATAAATAAGCCGGTATACATCATCAGCAATTGTAACAATCAATACAAAAGCTTAAAGCTCTTCCAATTACAGCTTGTCAGGCTCCTCCCAACAAATGAATTACTTTCATCCACATGTTCGCAAATGTAGAACTTCTCTAACGTCCTTGCTCATACCTCAACGTATCTGGCAGAACACTTCACCATGGAAGCATTTGCCAAACTGAAACCGATAAAATGTACCCAGTTCATCTAGGGACAGGGTTTCCACCTTGTGTTGGAGCCTCGTAACCACTTCCGGTAGGAGTAGGTGGTGCTGCAGACCCAAAAAGCACGTTCTTCACAGGTGCTGCCTGCCCTTGAAGTCCAACAGTGCCTCTGGATGAAGCATCATAGCCAGCAGGCCCAGCACCCTTCGACTTATCATAACTGGGTCCTCTCAGAACATCATATGCTGGTCCTCTTTGTGCCTCGTATCCAGATCCTCTCTGTGCATCGTAAACAGGTCTTCTCTGTCCATCATAACCAGGCATTTTCTGAGGATCATAACTGGATCCCCTCTGCATGTCGTGGCTAGGTCCCATCTGAGCATTGTATCTGGGACCGCTCTGCACATTGTTCCCAGGCCCCCTCGACACATCATAGCCAGGTACACTGGGCACTCTCTGTGCATCATAACCAGGTCCTCTGGCTGCATCATAACCAGCCATTGCAGGAGAGACACCAGATCGAGCTCTAACATGAGGACCACCACCAGCTTCAGCCCCACTGCCCCCTCCAAGAAGGGGGTCTCGTCCCTGTTATGCATGGCACAAGATATACAATCAAGCTTCATTGCCATCTACCCCAATAATGATATAGAAGGAAACAGGAAAAGAAAAAGAAGCTTCACGAAATTCAAATTCAAGTGAAAAGAGTTCCCTGGAAGCTTTACTCGCACACCAAAAACACGTTTAAACTGGCCTCATTTCTTTGAAACATCATGTTGCACTGAAACTAACCATTGACTCTTGGGCAGTCAGGCACACATGACACAACCATCCTGACAAGCTAAGCCAATTGACAGCATTTATACCCACAAAGAAGCTGCATTACAGAATTAGTAGTGTGCTACTTTTCGCTGGCTTGTTTCCAAGTCATTTTAGAGGGGGCAGAAAACAGAAGAGGAAAGAAAAACTCTAGCGATTGTATTCCGTACATTTCAATACTATTTGGCTGGAACAAGCAAACTTTCAGAGTAACACCTGATGAATTATTTAGTCTTGTGAGGATAGTTTCTACAAAGAACTTCTAAAGTATCTCAATTAAACTATGGAATTGATTCAAGAATAACAACAGGGGTTCCTATGAAACGTAGGGTCCTTCTCCCCATCAAAGATTAGCATTTTGAAACCTATATTTCCCCTTCAAGAAGAGGAGTGGGGAGTATGTTGAAATCTTGCCAACTCGATATGTGTTAAGACCTTGGTATTGTGTTCATACCATTGTATTGAATGATCCCGGTCGGTTACTGTCCGTCCATATAATGCATAAAGCTCTGGTTGCCGGTTGGGCCGGTTCGATGGCTCTATATGAATTAGCAGTTTTTGATCTCTTTAACCCTGTTCTTGATCCAATGTGGAGACAGGGTACTAAAATACTCTTTCAGATGAAAGGAGAATTACGTCACTCTTTGATCGAATAAGGCCTACGAGCTCTCTCTTTTATGCCAGAGCTCTCTCCACACCAAGGATTCGTTTGACACCATATTTAGAAGGAACTAACACGTTGAACCTAGTATGTTAAGAAATATGTGGGCTTTGGTTACCAAGGATTTTTAGGGCACTACTGTTTTTTGCATTACAAATGGATGGAAAGCATCATGTGACTTATAGATGGGGCTATGTATATTTAAGGCTGCTTCTGTAGGGTTTGTTGATTGGTTATTAATAACAATGTGTAGTCCCTCATAAAATAAAATAAAATAAAAAATTAATATGTGATGTTTCCATTAGCTCATCTATCCCATGGGCAGTAATCACGTGATCCACATAAGAAACCAGCCAAACCGAACATCAAGGTCACAAACCTGGGAAAGACCATAGCTATTGTCATAGGCATTTTGTCCGACAGGGTAATGCCCAGTAGCATCATCTTTGTCATATGTGTCGCCATAAGGCCCACCTACATTTAATTTACAAATTGTGAGCAATATAAAAACTACAAAAATTATGACAGTCTAAAAGAACAAGGTAAGAAAAAGGCAATGCATGTGAAGTAAAATGGATACCAGTTCTATCAAGGTTAGTACTATTAGCCAGCTCTACCCTAAGCTGTTCCACCTCTCTGGCCATGGCTACATAGTTCTTCTCCATCACTTGAAGAGATTCAAGATGGTCGTCGTACAGTTTCTTCTCATAGGCATAGGTAACCCTGTACAGACCAAATCATAAAAGTCAAGGCAGTCCATATCCAAAATCAAATTCACAATAAAAGCACCTGCAATAAAGAACTACTAACAACAAAACCTGTGGATTACATATCTACAGAATTTAGATCAACTGAGACTTTATTAGCTTCAAGTCTTTCCCCAGAATCCAGCACCAAAATTTTAGGAAAACCTCATAATGTACCATTCCGGAAAGCCAAAGATAAAGCATATTGATGAGCCCAAGCACTGAATTGGGCATTCATCTTGATACAGCAAAGAGTCCAGACATTTCAAGTCCATTCTCAGTACATTTGCTGCACAAAGACACGCATAAACAACAAGGGAATAAAATACCTGCAATGATGATACTCCTGTCTGAGGCTCTCAAGTTCAGACATAAGACCAGGGATCTGCTGCACATCTGAGTGAGCCCTCTGAAGATCCTGCGTTACTTGCTGCATTTCGGAAGTTCGTTCCTTCCTTGCTGCAATCAAGCTCTGCACAGCTGCTCGTGCCTGTTGCAACTCCGTTTTAATAGGCTCCGTGGCTTGCAGTGCAGCTTCCATGTTTCCAATTTTATCCAGAAGACCTCTCATCTGATGTTCCCTCTCAGACTTCATGGAACCTATGTGAGCATGCACCATGTGCAGCTCATGCTGTGCACCAGCGAGTTCCTTTCTTAAGGTTCCATGTGTAGCAGCAAGCCTCTGGTTTTCTTTTGCAAGCTTCTGCATCTCCACATGTTGTGCAGCAAGCTTCTGTTCCATAACTTCTATAGGCGGCAACATATCAAAAGGAGGGAAAGCACCAGCCTGCGAATGTATTCCAGAACCGAATGGATCAGGATGCCGTAGGTGAGGAGGTGGAACTCGGCCTTTGCTTCCCATTTTGAGTTTCCAATTTTCGCCTGTGAGTCATAAGTAGACACATATGATACTGAAAGGCAATACACTAAGATATTACCGTATCCGATACGATACGGATACGGAATACGACAAATTCCAAAACATAGAACACACGTATGGTGAGAATACGGGTAATTAAAATAACTATATATATAACAACATTAATAATAACAATCCATTAATAATAACAATCCAAAAAAAAAACGCAGCAAACACAGCAGCACAGCAGGAAGAGTGGAAGACAGAATCACAGAACCCAGATTTTGAAAACCAGCAACACCAGACCAAAAAAACAACAGCACATCAACAGCAAAAAACCCCCCAAAATATCCCCAAAATTTGAAAACCCTAAATCCCTAATCCAATCAAATTAACCCAATCAAATTTTTTGAAAGCCCCCCACATAACAGAAGTAAGAAAAAAAGAAGATCTTAGATAACAACAAAGAAGAGAAAGAAGAGGAACCTGGTAAGTGGTAACAGCAGTCGCAGGCAGCAGTAGCAGGTTGGTCTTCCTCTTCCCTCTTCTTCTTCTCCTCCTCTTCTCCTTGTTGTTGAAGCCCCGAAGTAGATCGTTCAGTCGTTCTCCTCTTCTCTCTCTCTCTCAGTGCAAAGTGGGAGACTGGGAGTCGAAGCAGATCCTTGATCGTTCAGCCTTTGCCTTTTGTTTTTTTCTTTTTTCAAGCCGAAAAACGGCGTCGCCTATTTCCTTTGTTTTTTTACTATATAACCCCCTAAGTTTTTAAAATAACAAAAACAGCTAGGGGTGCAACTCGGGCGGGTTGGGCGGGTTAAACAGTCAACCCTAGCCCAACCTTAGGTATATAATCTTCAACCCTAATCCTAACCCTACCTCGGATTGAGGAACTCAACCTGAGCCCAGCCCGAGTTTAATTCGGGCGGGCTCGGGTTGAATTCAGGTTCACTGCAAGAGAGACAGAGAGAGGGGAAAATAATTACAAATTCATAAAACAATCCATATATTTCATTCATAACAGTGCACAATTATTGATCATCTACTTTCACACCAAAAAACTAGTGATCTCAAAGCACAATCTCAGAAAACATAGAAATTAGACCCATTAAAACATTAAACTTAAAACATCACACTATCACCACTAATCACGCATAACGCATAACAGAATAGCAAGCAACAAGAACAGAGGACGATAGAGTAAAAATGAAAAAAAAGTGTTAATGCTTTATATATATATAATTATTTTTTAATTTGTCGGGTTCGGGTTGAAATCGAGTTGTCGATACCTCAACCCGAGCTCGGCCCAAATTGAATTCGGGTTGAGATTTTTTGACCCAAACCCAACTCAAGTATTAAAAACCCTAGCCCAAGCCTTAATTTTTTTGGGTTGAGCTCGGGTTGAAATCGGGTTGCCCAACCCAAATTGCACCCCTAAAAGCAGCCCCCCTTATCCTCACTCCGGCCGAAAAAAATTAAATTTATTGTGGAGGACATTTTTAGAGATGTCAGACACGTGTTCCACGTGTGTTCATGTCAGACACATGTCTAACACTATCATGGCAACCCCACCGAATATCTGTGATTCCTAGGATATTATTATACATGACTAGTCTGTAGCCACATTAATGATTGTTGCATTATTGGATAGCTATACAAGTACCTGTTGAAATAGCAACACAAAATCAAAGCTTATAGCTATAGCTCGAAATCAATGAAGGCGAGATGAAATATGTGAAAACAAAAAGAAAGAAAAGGAAAACAAAAAAAAGTACATTGCATTTGAAGTAGGATATCTAGGGAAACCATATAGAAGCAAAACGTGAATACAGCCAAGCTGAGTAGAACAATAGTGAAGATTAAACAAATATCATTAAAAAAAAAACCATGACGTAGGTTCCATAAGAATAGGTTCGAGTGTATCTCTTGAACCTTGTAATCAATCTTATCGCAATTCTAATTATCATTTAACATCAAAACTACAAAACCTAAAAACAATACTACCTAATACACTTATTCTAATACTGTCCTAAAATTATAAAACCATAACTCAACATAATTGATGGGACACTTTATGAGAAAGAAGTAGACCGCGACACGTGTCCTCGACACTGAGGACATCCTTCTCTCTGACAAGACCATGTGTCCTCGGCACCGAGAACATCCTTCTCTCTGACAAGATCACGTGTCTCGGCACCGAGACACGCTGTGCTCTGAGGACGACAAGGTCCCCTCAGCACCGAGGAATCTCCATTCTCTTGAACAAACTACATACCCTCGGCTCCGAGCGTACCTCCACTCCAAGACGCCCGGTGTCCTCAACGCCGAGGGATACTTACTAGGACTGTGACCCTACCACATAACTCCGACTTCTAGAAAGACTACTGATTGACAGCTGATCAATCTCAACTAGACTAGGAATCATGAGGGTACTTTGCACAAGGAGGTCAGAATGGCAGGACCAACACAACACTCCACCAAGGGGAGCAGGACGTGTAGCACAAAGTGCAGGATGAGAGGCAAATAGACAAATATACCCCTGCTGACATGCGGCTGTCTCAGGCAAGCATTTAATGAATCCTCAGTCAATGAGACATCAACAGTGACTCGAGAAGCCAGGAAGGAGGGGCATTAAGTGTTCCAGTATCAGGACATTTAATGCTTCAGCATTGAAGAAAGAGCATTAAATGCTCCGGGATCCGAGCATTTAATGTCATTACATAAAATGAAGAGCATTGATCGCTCGGGGATCCGAGCAATTAATAATGGGGTCTCCCCCATGCGAAATAGGGGGCACACTGCCATATATTTGGACACTACCTACTATCTAGGCCCCCATTAATGATGAGTCTTTGGTGAGTATAAATAGTTTCTAAAAATACAATGCAAAGGTACGCAAAATCACTCCTCAAGAATACACAACACTGTTTTCTTCTTCTCCTCTCTCAAAGAACTGACTTGATCGTCGGAGGGGATATGCCGAAAAATACTTCGGCGCCCTTTCTAACCTGTTTTTTGTGTTCCAGGAACCACCAGTGATACGTCGGAATCTGTCGAACTACTCCTGTATCAATTCATCACCACTCCTTAGGCCCCATTTGGCCCATCTCAACCCCTTCCTTGCCACGGGATCTTCGACGCTTGAGGTAAATACGAGTTCACTAAAAGAGAGATCTGTCTTTTACAACTATTGTGCGAAAATCATCGCATACAATAATCACTGAACAACAATGTCCGGACAAAAAAAAAAACCTCAAATCCACGAATGTCTATATGATTTAAAAATTCTGAATTAAACTCTTCACTTAGGCCGTAAAGAAATTGAAATTTGAGTTTGCAAAAGCAATTCGAATATAGTCAAAAACACGTGTAATCTATAGTTCGAGAAAAAAAAAACAGGAGGTTGATTTGATCGGAGATTGTACCAAAGCAAGGGAGAGTCGATTAGCGAAGCCTACACCAATGACAGTTTGGTTCTCGCGTAGTAATGCTGTAATCATAAACCCTAAAAACAAAGAAGCGATAACTGTGAAAGAGAACCAATGCACCCTCCCTCACCCTGTAGTCTGTAGACAAGGCAACAACATGATAGTGCAATACAGTATCATATACTAGTTTGCCTATTATGTTATTTTATCGGTTGAACTATTATTGTTGTGGTGAGAAAGAGTTATAGGTGGAAAATTAAAATCAATTTTAGATTTAATAATAATAAGAATATAATAATTTATGAATTAACTGAAAATATGGTCTGAGCTCAACAACGAAATATAATTTATATAAGTGACCTAAAAATATTAGAATATTTTAGAAATCATTTAGAAATTGACTTCCTTTTAAAAAGGTTTGATGGTGTTAGAATTTGAGAACCGTAAAGTGAATAAGATGAGGAGTTCTACGTGAGGTGTGTTGTGTCATGTGTCTTAAAGGAGGTAAAGAATGCACAAGAAAGTAAAGTGATTCGCCCAATTAAAGTAGAGGTTCTTATTCCTTGGTACGCGTATTGGAGATCTGTCATTAAAGCAGCGTTACACAATGTATTTAAAATGTCGTTATAGAAGTGGTGATGTGGCTTTTAAAATGGAGTAACTTCTTGTCAAGGTAAAGTTAGATGAAGAAAATTCTATTTTACCCTTTCTGATATCTTTTATGATGTCTATCGTCTTTTGGAGTCATCATATAACCAACTTAGACAATTGGTGTCGATCTGACTTGTCATGTCCTCGTTGTTTGGCATGTGCTAACCTAACATGTCTTTTAGTCTGAACTGTATATTTTTCTCTTATCATCAAAATTAAATTAACATAAGAGTCTTGAGGGATTTCAATAGTAAAGATATTTTTTTAAAAAACTACACTACCATTCATTAACAACTAAAACAGCAAACAACGGATTTTAAGATGTTATCATCAAACATATCATTATGTGGAGATAAATTTTCTTAAAAAACACTTCCGAAACACACATTTACAAAACAGACAACATTCTTTAAAAGCCCATCATGTAAATTTCATCTTACAAAATTCATTCTCAAAATGGATTTTTTTTTTCCTCTCTAAAAAATTGCGCCACATGCAACTAAAGCAAGTCAAAACACCTTCAAACGTCTACTTTGCTTCTTGTTTTATGACTAGAGAGTCGTCGGTAGCTTTGCTGCCAAAAATCTTTGTTTTGCTCGATGTGGTTTTCAAGTCAAAAACATTTCAATGATGCACTATGGCAACATTGGAAATGGGTATTTTTTTATTTATTTTTTTGTTTGATTCGACGGTTAAAAGTGTCCAAATCAACATTAGAAATGGGTATTTTCTGTTGATCAGCCAGTCATGAGCCAAAAACTTTAATATGGAATAACAGTATAATTTTTATACAATAGAAGATGTCTCCGTAATTATTAGAAACACGATCCTCCGCTTCATCCAGAATCCTTTATTTCCGATCTGGAGCTACAATCAACCAACAAAGTCCCAAACAAAGCCTCTCATAGTTTCAGAAATGTGTTTATAATTCCCATCATCTCACTCCCAGGAAAACGCCCAAGGGAACCCCTTGCTGCAGCTATATCATTAAACTCGTAAACCGAATCGCCACAGAAAGCTTGAAGCTGCTTGCTTCTTTTCTCTTCCTCTGTTTCCACAGCATCTGCTAAATCTTCGCCAGCCTTGATGGTTGGAAGGAGAAATGGATCGAGCGACGTATCCAAGAGAACTGATTCCCCACCCAGTGCACCCACAAAATCTTTTAATCGGCACAATGCAAATGGAACTGGTTCAAAACTGTGGTCTCCATATTCAACCGGAGTAGAGTGGTCTCCGGTGACACAAAGGGAGTATTGAAAATTCCCAGTTGATTCTGCCTCCCAAAGGAGCTTCGCCAGCTGCCCGATTGCCCGATCAACAGCTTCCAGACCTTTAACTTTGAAAATGCTCGCTTTATCATGACCAGCATCATCTATTGCCTGCCAAGCCAACAATCAAGACCTTTAGCATCCCCATAGATCACAGATGTTGCACCATACGCATATAAACCTTAGTTTGCATGGCTAGTTGGCTTATGTAAATGATTTAGACAACAAAAAATTTATTATCACTCCTTCCCATTTTATTTATACGGTGAAAACTTCCCTAAACATGCACAAAAAGTGTAAATCAAGACGGTCCAGGATTTTGAATTAATGATGAAAGAGCCATCATAATGGCTCTTTGGACAAAGCATGCACTTATAAACTCATGCAAGGTGCCAATAAGTGAAAGCAAATAATTTTATTCAAGCCTCAAATGCATAAACATTGATAGCATATATTTTACTTTTTTTTCCTTATCTAGTTGGTTAAATTTTTGGAAGAGGCCGGGTGTTTGAAAGAATGTGAAACAATGCAGGAAAATGGGAAAGAACGAGAGACAGAAGAAAAATAATATTGCCACCTTAATGTGAAGGAATCCAAAGTCATAGCCATCGTATCGGCCAGGTTTGTGCTCATCTTCCCCTGGTACAAAAACATTGGGGCAAGACTGCACAGGAGCTGAAAGTGCCTTAGCTATGGCAATTGCTTTGGATGTTAATAAGGTTCTATAGTCTCCTGTTGCTCCTGGAGCTTCTAGGATATCAATACCTAGTGATAAGCCCAGGCCAGCTATAATTTTGGTAGGTGCTACCATGCATGGCCACAGCCCTTGCTTCTTTTCAAACGGAGGAACCTGCAATGCATGAAAAAACAAAATCAAAAACAAAAACAATTAACAAAGAGATATGTATTATCAGATGAAGTACCCAGAAAAAGTAGAGCTCTAAATGCATAGCCATAAACATAAAGACATACAAACCCATAATTTGTCTTGTAAGAACAACAATTCATTAAGAATCTCAAGGTTATCTTTGAGGTATGGAATTTCATAGGCTTCAACCACGGGAAAAAAAAGAAGACAGAATGCAAAAACATTATGGACTTGATTGATCCCCACCATCTTACCCCCATCCCAGTACGCACCAGGTGCCACTCTGACAGTCTGACTTAATACAATTTTCTGAGAATTTCATCCTACTTGCAAAATAAAGAAACCGTTAACCATCTAACCAAAAGTCAACTGCCAACCCGCCAAAACCAGAAGCTCAATGCCTTTTTTTTTGTCTTTTTGGCATTTATTATCATCCTTTTTCTTTTTCTTTCTTTCCCCTTCTTTTCTAGGGAGTGTGCCTGCTCTATAGTGAGGCAACTTGGAACCTGAACAAAAGATAGAAGTGTCAAATGAATGGCTACAGATAAACAAGACTTGGTTGGTAGGAGCTTCAAATAAAGATTAACACCTAGAGGCTTGACCTTTTCTTCATTTTGTCTTTCTCGTATTTCCTTCATCCAATCTTGAAAAAAGCACCACAAAAACTATTAATATCGCTTTGGCACCAGAGAATCAGGTGTTTTCTTAGTTTTAGTATCATTGATAAGTGAATCATGTTTTCTTTTAAATGTAGTATCATAGATCGCCAGAACCTCAGAGGACCCAAGAAGGTGTGGATGGAGGAGAGGGAAGGCAAGAGATAAAGGCACTGATTTTGTTGGAGCCAAAGGGGGGTCCATTAAAAGTTCCCTTGTTAAGAGTCGTGGGGTATTTACAGACAAACCAAATGTGTGGCCTACAAATGTGGATGGCTCCAATGGAGCAGGGACATATGTTTGCCAGCTACGGATTATGCCTATGGACCTAAGATGGCCCCACAGTTCAAATCATAGTTACCATAATTCACTAAATCCTGACAACCCACAAACTGGGTACATCGATCACAAACGAAGTGGGTTCGTGATCTAGATCACAAAAAATGTACGACCCCAAATTGTAATAATACTAACTCTAAATCGATTCGCTTTAGAACATGTAGCACAAATATAAAATACATATTAAATGACTTCATGTATATAGATGTATAATTATATATTATTTTAAATAATAGAAAATCGAGCACAAATATAAAATAAATGGTAACTGATTTGGTGTTTATGGAAACAATTAGATAAGAGTTCCAAAACGAACTGCAACCCAAAACACCGTACCAACTAAGTCTACCCCCGTCGTACCGCGTAGCTAAGAAAGTGTCGTACCACATACTAAAGTGACCCACAATCCAGGTAACGTAAGTTCAAATGGCCTTGCTACGTGCACCCAACCATAAGCAAAGGTAGTGACCTATTCCCATTGACTGTTATCCCTTGACTAGCATACACACGATTGATTAAATGATAACATAATTTATTCCTACAAGAAATGTCCTCAAATGTATGTGTGCACGGATGCAAATGTGGGGCTTTGTGTCCGTTTTTCTTATTTTTAGTGTCTGTGTGTGTGTGAGAGAGAGAGAGAGAGGCTATGGATTAGGGAACAAACCTCAATTCTAATACCACAACCTCGTAACAGGACAGCATTCGCAATGCTTTTTCCTTCTGATGCCCTTTTTTCATTCAATGGATGAGCAACCAGAATTTTTGTTATCTCTGTCGATAATTCGTTAACCACTGCAGCTGTGTGCTTTGCTTCATCGGTATCATCGAGAGCTTGTGCTTGTAAAAGTAAGCGGTTATCCTTCAAAGGGTCTGTTCCTGATATATTTCCGCTTAATTTTGGTCCTTTCACAACCACTCCACATCTATGCTCCGTTGCATACCTGAGGGACATGATTTGCATTATTTCTTCCAATTTCTTTTGAGATTAGAAAACCAAGAATTTACAAGAAATTGCCTACTCATAACAAAATATAAATACAATTTACTTCCTGATGAATCTTGTATGCAAGACACAAAGGCAAATATATTGATGAGTTTGTTTATCTAAACTCTAAAGGGTATTGTTCAGGTGAAAAACTTGAATCCTAGATAAATTTTGCAAGTTCCAACACGGGGACAAGCAAAAAATGAAAAATGGAAGACTGAGCACCTGACTCTGACTTCATACTGAGGAAAAGATGGTAGCTTCATTCCATCCAATGCTGCACAGAGGATAGGCCCTTCTTCTTCAAAATGCCTGTCAGCCCTCCTACTAGTGACTATTCCAGTTTTCTCATCCAGGGTTGCAAAGTTTGACTGTAGAGAAGAATAATGGTCAAGACAAGAAACAATCACAGTGACCAATAAATTTCAGAACAAAGGATTGATAATTTTATTTATGGAATAATATATTACAATGAAATCTTCCTGAATACAAGTACAATAGAAAGAACCTTTGTTAGATGGAATCTATTTGGATGGTCGTAGATAAGGCTTAGAAATTACTGTGTTAAGTAGTTCAATTTCAGCCGGATGTTGTAGGACGTATGACACTGTCTGATGCATCAGCAAATTTAATGACCAAACATGACTTCTTTCTACTCAATCAAGGATCAGAATAGCATGCACAAAGTGCAAGATCCTTCCTAGTAAGTGAAAGGGGTGCAGCTGATGCAACAGGAGAAAACATTTTCTCGTTCCTAAAAAAGAGCATATGATGGGAGGAAAGGAGAGAAACAATCATCTGAGAACGATATGAACTCAAGATGAAGTGAAAGAGAGGTTTGAAATTCGTATGGTTAGCGGATCGATTTTTGAAAAGCATAAGGTTGCTGGTACTGTCCCTTTCTTGGTGCTCATGCATGCTTGATTTGCTCAGCTGCCTTGACCAGATTGGGCATTCTGTTCTTAGCTGTTTCATCTTCCATTTCCATACTATTTGCTCATTTACTCACATTTTTTAAGTGCAGACTGAATAGAAGTCTCCTTAATAAAATCTTGTTGACCTCTTTCTTCCATTGATATTTCTTTTTAAAGCCATTATTTTCTTAAGATCCTATAGATCAAATGCAGCCAACTTTTAACTCACAAGGATGCTCTGATTTGGAACATCACTATTTCAAAGCTTGACATCCCAAAGGAAAGCCAGAATGGACAAATGTTTAGCCAAGAACTACATAATTCCATGATAAGTTCTATAAAGAGAATAAAACTGGATAGGAAACCATCACGTTTAAAAAATTAGCATGGATCCCAAAGTTACTATTCAGGGATTATGATGTATGCCCAGTTACAGTATAATGAATAGCACAATCCAATAAACCATTACAAATAATTAGAACTAAATACTATAAAGACGGATGGGATTATACGTACTTTAAATGCAATATCCCCTGGTGACATCGCCAGTCCAGCACCCATTGACTCAAATGCACCTCGACCTCGGTAATATACCCTAGGATCATAGCCCAATAAAGAAAGGTGAGCAGTGTCACTTCCACAACCCAATCCTACTTCGACAGGGTCCATAAGACCATTAACTCCAGCAGACGCAATGGCATTCAAATTGGGTACTCTGGCCACTTGCAGAGGGGTTTTGCAGCTAAATCTTGGCAGCGACACGTCTCCCAACCCATCAATCAGCACAAATGCCACTCTTCTCCTGGACTTCTCCGACATGTTCTCGTACACTGCTCTAGTCAAGTTCCCCTTATTTAAGACAATACATAGAGATGAACAACCCAAGAAATGGTAGCGCAACTTATTTCATGCCTTCACTGTGACCGATTGAAAACCAAATCAGACAATTTTCTCCAATTAAAACAAGGAGACTGGATATTGTTGCATAGATAATAATGATTTGTTTTCCATTTGCATAGTTTTTTTCAAAAATCCAAATGGAGCCTGACGTGATACAGAGTGCCAATTACAAAGTTTTCAGCATATTCACAGGCCAAATTCTTTGTATAGATTCGCAGTACAACTCAAGTTGGCAAAATTGTTTCCAATAATGAAAGTCGAAGAAATAGGGCTAAAACACATGAGAGATTAAGAAAGGAGACGAGATTGTAAAAATTGCAAATACGATATTAAAAACGACAAAAAAAAAAAATCCTTTCGTTTAACCAAACAAGACTAACACACGCAGTCATCTTTCAACAAACACAGCAATTGCACTTTAATGACTAGTTTATCAATAATATATATATATATATAAAATAACAATTGAGGAGAGTGATCTGAAATTGGTACAGCGTTCAATTAGGTTCTTCGTAATTAAACCTTAAATCATTAGCAGAAATCCATACACTAAAGAACAATAAACTCCTTCGAGTACACAAAAAATTGAAATTGCTTTGTTTCTCACTACACATTAAAATCACAGGCAATCTTCATGGTATAAAATGGATCATATAATCACGATTACCTGTGGAAAGCTTGAGTTGAAAATCTCTTCGATTCGTATGATACTCGGAAGAACAACAATAACAATAAGATCTTCTTTATCTATCTCTCTCTCTCTCTCTCTCTCTCTCTCTCTCTCTCTTCCTACTTGTAGTATTTTGCTTGCATTTTCGCGGCTTCAGTGTTACAAAAGCTCCGTGTGGGAATCTTCTTTTGGGGAAAAGCTAAACTGTGTTGTCTACCATTGATGAATTTGATTGTTCTGAGCTCTTCTCAGTGCCGTTTTTACTCTGTTTTGGGCCCCCCTCCATATTATAGAAATTGCAGGTATGCCCATAATGGAAAATCAAATATATCAAAGAAGGACCACATGAGTTTGTTGTAATTTTGTTTTGATATAATGGAAGATCAAAATAAAAGAAAAATATTGATATAATCATAGTTTCAATGGGTTACTAGCCCAACCGTTAGGTCACTGATCGAACCAGTCAAATAATAAAAAAAATAATAAATAGGCTAAAAAATTATAATAATTATAAAAATAAGTTAAATAACATGTTTACTGTATATTAGATCAAACAAAAACCCCAAAATCATCAAACATGCATCCAATATCAAATAACTAATATGAATGATGTAATATTTTACATCTACATTCAAGCATGTGCATTATAATTTACAACCATACAAATGATTTTTTTTTTTTTAAATCTGCTCTTAAAAAATCTGTCCTTCCAATTCTAAAGTTCCAACACTTCCAAAATTCAAACACCAAATAACATAATCAACAACAAAATTACAAATACAAATCAACTAATAACATTATATAAGAGCCGAATGAATCTTCAAATCAAATAATAGCACAATTATAAACAAAATATAATAGCAGATTGTAGAGGGAGAGAGAGACGTAATATATACTTGATATTGAGAGAGAAGGATGAAGATCCGCCATGGCCTGTGAGTCGAAGTTTCGAAGATCTGTTGTTTGAGTCTTGAGATAACTGAGTCGAAGAGTTGTTGAATGAATCTGAGTACTTCGATTTCGATCAATAGTTCAATTGGGCTGAGTGATTTGTTTCTGAGGCGGTGAGGCCTAAGTTGAGTACAGAGAGAGGGAGAGAGAGATCCCATTAATTTGAGACAACCCAAATTTGAGATCCCATTAATATTTGGGCAAAAATGCCCTAGAACTTTGCTTTTATAGCTTTAAAATGAAACAGTCTGATTTGATCTAAATTGTCCGAATTAGCGGGTTTATTAGAAAATTAGCCGGTTCAGCGGGTTCTTACTGGTTCTTTTACTCGAACGATCTGATAGCTAAACCGGCCCGGTTTAGGCTTTGGTTCACCGGGTCAACTTGCCAGGCCAGGCCGGGTTTTAAAACACTGGATATAATTCATTAATTTGTAATTTATTTTACAACATTGGTATAATTACTTATATTGGACAAAATAGTTGATGATGCACAAAATGATGTTTATGCACCACCTGTCACGTATTAAATACAGTAATAAATTATGACAGTCAACACAGGTAAAAACAGTTTAAGACTTTAAATGACTCGATCAATGTAGCATACTCTACTGTGAAGGGTAAGGATGATTCGAGTGTTTTATTGTTCAAAGAATGTAGAGTGCTCAAGTGTGAGTGATATGTGAGAGATGCACCGCTTGCGTAGGCGAGACTTATAATTTATAAGCGCCTCCTAACAGATTGAGGCGTTTTTCTCGTATTAAGTGAGGTAGTTTAGTGGAGGTGGCACCCTTCTCATAATAGGCAAGACAATTTCGTGGAGATGGTGATGTGTGCATCCCAATAAGATTTCCTCGCATATCAGTTATGGACTAAGTCTCTAGCCATGACGTAGCTGACTTGACTCACTCAAGAGTCAAGATGGCGGAAGTAACCTGCCCATCAATAGTTATTTTGTTAACCCTCTTACAATATGAGATACTGATATTACTAGTTGTTGACGACGTGATATCATTATTCACGTAATCGAAAAAGAAAAAAAATTTAAAAAGTAGTAAAAATACATAAATAATAATACCCATTTAAGGATTGACATTTGGTCGAAAATAAGTTGAACCATTTATGCTGGCCCCGTCTAGGTGGATTGTGGGGGATTGACTTTGACACAAACAAACTATATATTTTTAATACTACTAATAGTACCTAATTTAGAAATCTAATAAATTGATGTTTTTGGATTGATAGTTGAATTCATTCAATGGTGGGAGTCACAGATAATATAATGATCATAATGAATCTACTCTTAAAATTATACCCTTAAATTAGATCTCAATAGTTTTACTCCGATTTTTATGATATTTCAATTCAGATGCTAATATTCAAGTCTTTTGAAATATGAAATCAGGACCTCCATTTTAATATGATTGGTGACATCTTAATCGAGCACTATTGTACAACGAAACCACATTATTAGATTAACATATTTTGTACCAATAGCATTACTCTATTGGATTTATGTCCTTAAATTTGCTTTGGCATCAAAGACTATGGGCAAGTCACCGATTCTTCATATTCTGTGTTGTTCTTCCTTAGCCAGCTTGCTATTTTCTTTCCTACTAGATTTTGAATATGTGCACCTTAATAGCATCACCTCCCCCATCATTAGCATCCCTTAAAATATTTCTTATTTATGCTTTGGTTCAGTTTGTGAAATTCACTTTCTATAAACTCCACTCAGCTCAACAATCTCTTCATTCAAATTATTTGAGTCGGTTATATATATCATGTTTCTGTATTAATTGTGTCATATTTTTCCTTAAACCGCATATTATCGTATCATTTTTTTGCTTCCTCCTTTATCATTCCTTTTTTTTTTTTTGACTAACTGATGGTAGGTGGGATTATAAAAGACATGCTCATATTGTTCCTGTGTTTAGAAGTGTAATGTTGAAAATCGAAATTAGGATAAATTGAAGCATGGACAGGACTCAGGAGATACATCAAAAGGGTCCAATTTACTGTAAGATGCTGTGTTCAAGTTTGAAATTGGATGGTGAATGGGATTTTGCCAGTTGATTCTTTTATTGTGTTTATGAAACTGAGGGTGTGTTTCGATTGTATTTCGAAAACATGTTTTTTTGTTTTCGAATTCTAAAAACAGGCAAAAATATGTTTGAAACGGAAATTTGGAAAAGACCAAAAAGGTCTCTTATCCGTTTTTGAGTTCAAAATTGAGGGAACAGAAAAAAACACGGAGATAAACCAGAGCCTAAACTTCCGGAGAAGTTTTTTTTTTAGGTAGACCATTTCTATGCCCAGTTCTCTCCATATTGATACCCATGCATGAGTGCACAAGCAATTTCGAACTGTTCATGGGTAACGAAAATGTAGAAATAACCATTCCACATACGGGATGAGATTCTGTATCTCTAACTTTTCTAAGATCGAAAATGACGAGAGCCTTGTTTATGCATTGGGCTACTTTTTTTATGGTCAATGAAAATCGAGGAATTCATTCATTTTTTGAGTGTTTTTTAAATGCAATCACATGAGGAAAATGAAACTACGGATATGAAAGAAAGTACATCATAAAAGCTCCAAATGCATGAAACAAGAATGCCACAAGGTGAAAGCTCCACGGGAGAGCTTCCTACATTGTTCAAATCGAAAACTAACAAAAACCCAGTTGTGTGGAGAGCATCACACACTTATCTCAAATTGCAAAAAAAAAATTTGAAAAATAAAACATAAAAAGGCCACCAAGGCAAAGATCAAAAGCTAGAGAGTTGGAGAAAGCGACACCAGTCAGCTTCATTTGTTCATTCCAGTAGCATCCTTGACAGCATCAGCAGCCCCTTGTGCTTTATCCTTCATCTGTTGACCAGTCTGAATAGCAACAATGCATACACAAAACATCATTTTACAATAAAATACATTTTTTAAACAAAACTTAGATACATTCTGACTATGATCTTTGATTGATATGTCACTGCATGTGTTGAAAAATGGCTACAATGCACATTAGGAAGCTAATGCAAGTTTGTAGTTCTAAAAATCAAAACTGTTTCCCATTGCCACGAGTGACCGGATGATTTTCATAGTTCCTTTTCTCTACTGAGCTTTATTTCATGTCAAGGATAGTCGAGTGCATGAGACACCTATCCTTCTAAGGTCCGAAAAGGTTAGTTATATGTATACAACTTTATCCCGCGTACGGAGAGATTATGTGAATCAATATATATTGATTTATGTTAAAAAAAACGAACCTCTTGAATCGATTCCTTGGCAGATTGGGCAGTATCGTTAGCCTTGTCCATCATCTGACTGGCTTTTTCCTGTAATGAACAACAATTGCACATCATTCCCATCATGCAAACTCAAATTAGCCATTCTAATTGGAAGAGGAAAGAGGAAAGAGGAACTTGAATATATCACCTGAACTTGGCCCTTGGCCTCACCAGCATTGTAACTTGCTTTCTGAGAATGGTCCATCTTTGATTTTTCCTTTTGAAACACAAGCAAACTTAGTTCTTCAGAAGCTCAAACTTTAGATATGCTATATAGTTGGAGTAGGGTGTATTTATAGTTTTACAAACCAATTCATTGCTTGACATGTGTAATTTTGTTTTGGATACGTGTCATCCTGTAACTGGAGATGAAGCATTTTGGCCCTGAGACCAGGGCTGCTATGGATAAGTTATACCAGTTCAATTCAAAGTTGTTTAGAAACTCAAGGGGGGTAGTTACTGGGGTCCTTCTCTGTAGAGTTGGATTGAAATGTAGATACATTTACATGTCTATGCCGGATTCAAATCTCTCTCTATTTTCCTTTCATACTCGATCATTCATTGTATATTAATAGATGATCCACTTTATATATAATGAATTTCACTTGAATTCACGATTAATATTATATTATAATTAAGAAAATTGTATTAAAGATGATTCAAATTCAAATGTTGAGAGTTGCTTTATTTGAACTCTAATTAAATGTGGCTTCGCGAGAGATAAGCAAAGTGCACGGGATAATTCCTGCAATCAATATCGAGTAGCGGCTGGGCTGATAGCGGACCCTGAAACAATCACAAGGTTAGGAAAAAGGGAGCCAGGCGCACGCCCGGCTTATCCCCTCCGAAGCTTTAGTTAGTAAGGATGGGGGAAAGCTCTCCTTCTGTGAATTCTGGATAGATTTTGCGTACCTTTGCTCATTGTTCTGAGGAGTATTTATACACAAACCTGTAATGATTGCTCTGACACTGGGGTTGTCTCAGCAATCAATGCCTGTTGCCATTACCCACATGTAATGAGTGATTTTTACCTAGATTCCCGCGCCATCAATGCTCGGCGGGGGGATATCCAACCTTGGGGCAACGCCGAGTTCATCAGGCTATCAAGGCACTTGAGTGCCTATGAACGGTGTCTGACGCCTACACCCGAGTACTTGGTGTTTAGGGGCACTCGGCCCTATGTGAGAACTCGGCATCACAGTCATTAATGCATCCACTCATCACTGTCAGTTTGGGTCTTCGAGGATGCAGAGGCGCATTTAATGCTGTCTAAGTCACTCACGTCTTCATAAATGCTGAGTCATATCTCATTAACTGCTGGTGTCAGAGGTTCATTCCTGGCTCCATGGAACAGCGCCTTCTCGGCTCCTGCTTACTACTCGGCGTATTCCCTTGTACTCGGCTCCTGCACTCCGTAACGGCTTCATTTGTACACGTGTCGCCTTGGGGCCTGCCGAGCCGTCTCGATTCCCTCCAACTGCCCCCCAGCCCCCACTTTTTTTGCGGCGTGGGACAGGTGGCGCAAGCAGAGAGGGGGCTTGCCTGTCACGTCCATTTAACGAGGGGCGGTTACTTGCACGTCTTGAGCCGCCCTTTTCAAATTCTGTAATGATGAACATCTCCTCGATTCCCGCTCTCCCATCTCCCTATAAATAGGGGAACTCTTGGGCATTTGAGAACTTTGCAATCTCAATTCTCTTTCAAGCAAATAGCTGCCGAGTACTCCTCCCTTTACCTCCAAGAACTCTTCAGAAGAAAAATCCTGTAAGTACTCTGCACTCTTCCTTTCTTCTTCTCCTTCTACCCTTTCCATCATCTCCACCCATGGCTAGAAGTCGCAGTAGCCAAGCTAGGAACCCCTCCTCATCCACAACTCAAAGGTTGAAGAAAACCGTGGTCAATGAGGGTAACATAGATGCCTTTAGGGCCAAGTACCGAATACCAGAGAGAGTCTTGACCTTCCCTTTCCACCCTTCACGACACAGTAGGGAACGTGGGTGTGTTGAGATGATGCCCTTCTATACAAAGGCCATCATGGAAGGTGGTCTGACTTTCCCTCTACCCCCCCTTGTACTGAAGATGCTGATGCAGCTCAGGCTGTTCCCTCTTCAGTGCGGGGTAAACTTCTATAGGATAGTCATGGGAGTAGTCGCCCTGAACGCTCGTTTAGGGGTCAACTTAGGAGTAGACGAAATCCTGTTCTGCTACGACCTAAGATTAGTCGGCGGGGGAAGGTACTACCTCAAAGCCCGGGACACCTGTATGTACCTAGTCACACATATGCCAGACTCCGACAAGGGGTATTTCGATGAACTGATTATGCTCGGCGGAAGCTGGGAGAGGGGCCCTGGACCCGAGTACGACGGACTGTACTGCCCCAAAGTGCCGAGGGATGAAGGTGGGTTGAACTAGTTGGACGACCCCTCGGCTTTAGAAGTATTTTTCCTTCTAACTCTGCCTTTTGCTGCTTTTGCAGAGGGATACCGGCGTGACGCAACCCAACCTCACAGATCTCAGATCCGGTTCGACGACCTGTTGAAGGTGTGGTCCTCCGAGCCGACTAACGAGTACTCCCGAGCAGCGCACGTGCTCCTCGGCTACCATCCACCCTACAGCCGGTTCTCTCAGGTTCCGCCTCCCTTCGACCCTAAGCGTTGGGAGGACTTGTCTTCATCCGAAGACGACGCCGAGAGAACCCCTTCTCCTCAAGCTCCTCCTTCCCCGGCCGAAGACATGTTCAACGTCCCTCCTATTTCTGCTGCTGCCATGGAAGCTGTCGCATCTCGGCGCAGGGCCAGGGCCTTGGCTCAGGGTGCCTCCCCGAGCATCGCAACGGCTATTCCCCCAGCACCTCAGCAGGATGTGCACCCACCTGCACCAACTCGGCGACAGGCGGATCCTGCAATTCCGCCGACTGGCACTGTGCCCATTCACCAAGTTCCACCTACCGACGATCGGGAAACCGGCAGGCGAAGTCGGGATTCCCAGATACCCGAACGCCGACAAGATGAAGAGCGTCGGAAGAAGCGCCGCCATAATGTCCCTGGCACAACCACCTCTGTTCCCGGGACGTCCACCCCTGCCGCGTGGGTTGCACGGGCGGAAAGGAGGGGAGGCCAACTAGTCCTGGAGTCAGACTCCATCATGCAGGACAGGGAAGTAGCCTTTGCAGTGGCCTCGACCCTCCAATTCAGCGCAGACATGTGCGTTCACAACGACCAATCTGACAACGCACTCCTTTTAAGCGCTGTCCAGAACAACTTGGTGGTAAGCGTTTCATTTGGGCTTCGTTCCATGTACTCGGCAACCACTTAACTCGCTGTTTTACCGATTTTCAGGTCTCTCAGCAGCTGGGGGTCATCATTGATCGCTTCTGGGAGTACAAGCAGACGGCGAGGGGCGCCCAGAAGGCGATAGATGAGAAGGACGCGCACATCAAGGGCGTCGAGGCGGTCCTCGCCGATCAGAAGAAGCACATCACCAATCTCATTGTTGAACGCGACTCGCTAGACGCCGAATTGCAGAAACTGAGGGCGAGTGAGGCGGCGGCAATGAAGAAGGTTGAGGAGTACGAGCTGAAGATCTCGGCTGCCGAGGACAAAGCTCTGGACTCCGAGGGCCTTGTCAGGCAGTTGACCGCTCAGGTGGACTCCTTGACAGCAGAGAAGGCAGGGGAGCCACAAAGGCTCCACAAGGAGTGTGAGAAGGTCTACTTGGAGACCCAAGAGCAGATGGTTCCCGCCTTCGAAGAAGCCAAGACCATTGCTTTCCGGCGCGGATGGGCGGCCGCTCTGCATGCCGCTCGGGTGGACCCAGCCAGCGAACTTTTCCAACAGCACAGTTCTCTCGCTGGGTTCGAACCTGGGGACCTCCCAGAAGGAGATCCATACGCCGAGGAGGTTGAGGCAGCCGAGGGTGCCACGGCAACCATTACTGTAAGTGATGGTTCTGATGGCCTTTCTCCCGTCATTGGTGGCCAAGAGCCTGATCTTCCCTCCTCGCCGGTCGACGATCTGACTACTCACGAGCTGAGGTAAACCCGGCGGTTTTTTTCTTTGAATATATGTACGCCACCGGGGACGCAAAGCCCCGTTTTGAATTGTAACGCACTTTTCCTCACCAATCAATGGAAATTCCTGTCATTTCGTTTATGCTTTGACTGTGAATGCAATTTCTTCTTTATAGGCGCTCTTTCGTTTTTTTTTTTTTTTCGACTGGCTTTGGGTCACTCGCTGTCTTAACTCGGTCTTTGGACTGCTGGGGGCCAAGACCAATAGCATCCCGTTTCCACGAAGTGGAAGTGAGCTTATAACCATAGAGAAAAGGAAATACTTGGGTGAAGGATGAGTAAACCCCTAAACTGCTGGGCACCACACTATCAGAAACCTCTCCTCAGGGCCGCGCCCCTAACGACCGAGAGCTCGTGTCGTGTTGGATTTGAGAGCGTTGCCTCAATGGTGAGGTCTTATACCCCTCGGGACCATGCCCCTAACGACCGAGAGCTCGTCTCGTGTTGGATTTGAGAGCGTTGCCTCAATGGTGAGGTCTTATACCCCTCGGGACCATGCCCCTTGATTAACCATCAAAAGTGCTATTTTATTATATTTAATGATTGGTTAATTGCATATTATTTGTGATTAAATGTGTTAAATTCCTTGATTTTCTAGTTTGATACTTTTTCTAGCTGTTTGGTTTATTTTGCAGGTAAATTGGTTGATTTAAAGTAATAATGAATAATGCAAGTGAAGCAATCACTAGAGGAAGAATCATAATTGATAAGGATTGAAGAGTCAAGATTGGGATAGGAAGACTTGAAGATAAATCAGTATTTTAATCCTTATAAGAGTCCAAGTTAGAAGAAAACTCATTTAAAGTTGGATTAGGAAAGTTTCCTAAAAGATAAGGATTTGACACGTCTTCAGTATTTCATTCATAACTTCTGACTCCGATATCGGATGGACCTGATTTTTGTGGGGTTGGAAAGAAGACTTCAAGGGCTACAGAAGTGTATTTCACGAAAATTTCGTGATTCAGTCTCTAAATATGCGAAATTCAAGATCGAAGTCTGGACAGATTTTGTACCCGCGGGCCTCAAGATTTATGCACGGGATTTAACCTTACAAGACATCTTTTTGGAAAAGGAATTCCTTCCAACCTGTACTTATGATTTATTTTACTATAAATAAGGACTCTCATCTAGTGAGAGAGGGGAATTAGATTAGGATTTATTTTATTTATTCTTTTCTCCATCTTTTTACCATGTCTGGCTAGAAGGCTAAGCTAGGGCTAGGGGAAAACCTCTCGACGGAGTACGGTATTTTTATTGACTCTTGTACTTAAGGATTTATGTTATTGTGTTAATTTAATCCCTAATCTTTTAGCAAAGTGTTTATGCTGTATAAACTCCTGAGTTGTTGTGCCACGTACATCGATTGCTTGAGTTTCCCTACGTGTAAATCACTGGTTATTCCACGTTGGAAGGATTAACATTATTTCATAAAATAATATGATTGAATGATTATTCAGGTTCCTGGTAGTCTTTTGATTATAACCTTTGGATTTATCACTTGATTTGTTAATCGGATTAACTGACATTTAATTCCTGTTTCAAATTAAGCCTTAAGTCTTTAATTATTACCGTATGAAATTGAGAGGGAGTACCCGATGCTTTAGTATTTTCTATTATTATTTTAAAACCAAATTTATTGTTTTCTAAATCTTTACAATAATTATTTCAAAATAAATTTTCTTTTATTTTTCTTTGTGTTTTAAGTTTTTCACAATTCCCTGTGGTTCGACCTCGGACTTCCGAGTATTATATTACTTCGCACAACCTGCACTTGGGTGAACACTTTTAAAGTTGTAGCAAGTTTTTGGCGCCGTTGCCGGGGAATTGTTTGAAGGCAAAGAACACATCGCCATCTATTGAGGTTTGTTTGATTTGAGATTCGTCACAGATCCGGTAATCTCGTCTTTTTTTTTATTTGTTAATTATTTGTTTTATTTTTCCTCAGGTTAGATATTTCATATTTTTTATTTTTATATTTTATATTTCTTTTAATGTGGTGTGAAGATTTTCCCCGATGGAGGAATTGTGTGCGCTTTGCGATGAATATGGGCATCCCATTGAGGTTTGCCCTTTAATGCCAACTGCTCGACAAATTTTGAGGAATGGGTCAATTGTATTACCTAATTCTTCTCAACCTTACCCCGACCATTGTTTTGAAACTTTTTATCCCAATTTTGGTTGGGGGAATGAACATTATCAGTTACCTATATATGCCACATCACCACAAGACCCTCCCCAATATCCAACATACCATGACCCACAAGAAAAGAATTTTGAAGATATTTTTAATGAATATATGCAAAGCACTCTAACTTTCAATGAAAATCAACAAGCTTTCAATGAAAACCTACAAGCTTGCAATACCCAAATAAGCCAAGATAGTGAAGCGATAAAAGACATGCTCAATATATTGGTACAAGAACAAGAGGTTAAAAATAGTCAATATAGTGAGAGTGATTCTTTTCCTGAACTACAAACTGAGTTTGAATCCATTAATACTATTGATAGTGAAGAATTAAGTGACATTATTATTCCACAAGAGGCTTATGAGCCCAAAGACCTTTCATTATCAACAAGTAGTAATGAGATTCACATATCTAATATTGGTAAGGGTATGAAAGTTGAGTTGTCTGCTATAATTGATAAAGATATATTTTCTATCTCATTATTAGATTTGCATAAAAATGTATATATCTCCCTTTTCTTGCATGTTCAAAATATATATTGGATATATGAGTGGATAATTCGATTAAAGGAGTTACTTCGACACCACATTTTTAAGCCAATAAAATTGAATGGTCGCATATTCAAATATAACTTTAAGCCGGATTGAGTGTGAGCTTTTATTTTTATTTGTACATAGTAGTTAGATTTTATTATTATTATTTTTTTTTGTTTAATTTCAGTTTCCTTTTTTTTATTATTTGTTTCAATTTATAGTTTTTTTTTTGTTTCTTGAGTATTTTATTTTTAGGTTTTAGCGTTGTTGCGGCACCAGGTATTCCTATCCCTTTTATCTTTATTCATTATTTTTACTGAGCAATAAGATATTTATTTTTACATTGAGGACAATGTTGGATTTAGGTTGGGGGGTATGAGTATGCCTTGTGTTGTGAAAATTCCAAGTTTTTTTTTTTTAGTTTATTTACTTTGCTAAAAAAAAAAAAAAATTTTTGGTATTAAATATCTAAATAACATTTTTATGCATAACTTGATACCACAATATATAAATAATTTGCTTAGCTTTAAATTTGTATCTGTTTAAGCATTACATAGAACTTTATTATATATTTTTGTATTTCATATCATGTTCTTATAAAAACTCAAAATTTGTGCACTTTAGACTTTACCAAGTTGAAAATTTATTAGGTATTTTACCTTGAGAACTTGAAACATATAGTGGAGATGCATAAAAACCCTAGTGAGTTTTGATCCAATCTTTCTTGAAGAGTTATTTACATTTACTCAATAAAAAATATTTTTATTCAGCTATTCTCCTTCAATAGTCTCATTATTTTTGTTTTGGTTAACACCAATATTGTGAATGATTGCTTGACTTTGAATTATTTGCATGGGAAGTGTGTTATCAAAAGCTCTTGAGATATGATTTTAGGCCATCTTTGATTATTTGAGCCTAAACCTTATTCTTTGAATATTATTATCCCTAGAAGCCATGATTGAGCCTTTGAAGCAAACATTTATTTCTTATACCCAACATATAATAACCAAGCCAATGAAAAAAATAATATCTTTTACCCTTGGTTATCCTGAGATTGAATTTTTATTGTTTATGTAATTTGGGAGATGTTGGTTAAGAAAAGAAAAGAAAAAAAAGAGTTTTACATACTTGTGAATATTTGCATTAGATGTCTTGCTGAAAAAAAAAAAAAAAAAAAAAAAAAGTTGAAAAAAAAAAAAGAAAGACAATATGTCTAGCAGTGAAAAAAACAGATTGAAAAAAAAAAAAAGAGAAAAAATAGCAAGCGTGTGTTTGAAAAGAAAAAAAAATATGAGCAAGTGATGTAAATTGTGCTTCTAAAGGATGGAGAGTGAAAGGCTATGGAAAGAAGTTTGGTTGTGTAATGTACATGTTCTCTCGGGATAGTCTTTTGAATTCCTGAATATCCTTCGTTTCAAAACCCTAATCCCAAGGCCCCATTACAACCTTAAATAAAGACCTATTTGATCTCAAGAGTGTATTGATGGATGCATGACTTGTGTGAATAAGGAAGAAAATGGTGATTATTTATTTATTGTGTGTTGATTTCCGTTCATGAGATTATGTCAAATCAATTTCTTTTGGATTACAATTATTTTAATGGAACATGTGAGCATTATTTTGTTTTGACTTAAATATCTTCTTCTCACATGTGATATTTGAGGGAATAGTCACTATAATCTGAGAGAATCTTTTATGAGTGAATTATCTAGTGAGATTTGGCATTGAGACGAATAGTTGATAGTTGTAGAGGTGATTACCAGATAAATTACTGACTTGGTATAGTTAATTCACACTACACACGAGTTTATATGAGAATATGATAAGTGCATACATTTATATAGCGCATAGTTCTATATTATGTTTTGCATGTGCTTATAAAAAAAAATTTTGCATCTTATAATTTTTATATTGTGGTAGCAATTTGTGTTATAAAATTATTATTTAGATATTTGATTACAGGTTGATGTTTGTGGGTATCATCTCTGGAAACCCTCACGAGACTATACTCGTCCACTAGGGGGAACCTAGGGGTTTAAAGGCTTGTTGCATATGCTAAATGCAATCGTGAGACCTACGAAAGTGGATTTGTGTTTTATTTTATTAGGATATTTTGTTTTTAGTTTTTAGATTTTAGGATTCATGTATTACTAGGGACTAGTAATATTCAGGTTGGGGGGTGTGATTAACCATCAAAAGTGCTATTTTATTATATTTAATGATTGGTTAATTGCATATTATTTGTGATTAAATGTGTTAAATTCCTTGATTTTCTAGTTTGATACTTTTTCTAGCTGTTTGGTTTATTTTGCAGGTAAATTGGTTGATTTAAAGTAATAATGAATAATGCAAGTGAAGCAATCACTAGAGGAAGAATCATAATTGATAAGGATTGAAGAGTCAAGATTGGGATAGGAAGACTTGAAGATAAATCAGTATTTTAATCCTTATAAGAGTCCAAGTTAGAAGAAAACTCATTTAAAGTTGGATTAGGAAAGTTTCCTAAAAGATAAGGATTTGACACGTCTTCAGTATTTCATTCATAACTTCTGACTCCGATATCGGATGGACCTGATTTTTGTGGGGTTGGAAAGAAGACTTCAAGGGCTACAGAAGTGTATTTCACGAAAATTTCGTGATTCAGTCTCTAAATATGCGAAATTCAAGATCGAAGTCTGGACAGATTTTGTACCCGCGGGCCTCAAGATTTATGCACGGGATTTAACCTTACAAGACATCTTTTTGGAAAAGGAATTCCTTCCAACCTGTACTTATGATTTATTTTACTATAAATAAGGACTCTCATCTAGTGAGAGAGGGGAATTAGATTAGGATTTATTTTATTTATTCTTTTCTCCATCTTTTTACCATGTCTGGCTAGAAGGCTAAGCTAGGGCTAGGGGAAAACCTCTCGACGGAGTACGGTATTTTTATTGACTCTTGTACTTAAGGATTTATGTTATTGTGTTAATTTAATCCCTAATCTTTTAGCAAAGTGTTTATGCTGTATAAACTCCTGAGTTGTTGTGCCACGTACATCGATTGCTTGAGTTTCCCTACGTGTAAATCACTGGTTATTCCACGTTGGAAGGATTAACATTATTTCATAAAATAATATGATTGAATGATTATTCAGGTTCCTGGTAGTCTTTTGATTATAACCTTTGGATTTATCACTTGATTTGTTAATCGGATTAACTGACATTTAATTCCTGTTTCAAATTAAGCCTTAAGTCTTTAATTATTACCGTATGAAATTGAGAGGGAGTACCCGATGCTTTAGTATTTTCTATTATTATTTTAAAACCAAATTTATTGTTTTCTAAATCTTTACAATAATTATTTCAAAATAAATTTTCTTTTATTTTTCTTTGTGTTTTAAGTTTTTCACAATTCCCTGTGGTTCGACCTCGGACTTCCGAGTATTATATTACTTCGCACAACCTGCACTTGGGTGAACACTTTTAAAGTTGTAGCAAGTTTTTGAAAAACTTGCTTCAACTTTAAAAGTGTTTTCTTCTAACTTGGACTCTTATAAGGATTAAAATACTGATTTATCTTCAAGTCTTCCTATCCCAATCTTGACTCTTCAATCCTTATCAATTATGATTCTTCCTCTAGTGATTGCTTCACTTGCATTATTCATTATTACTTTAAATCAACCAATTTACCTGCAAAATAAACCAAACAGCTAGAAAAAGTATCAAACTAGAAAATCAAGGAATTTAACACATTTAATCACAAATAATATGCAATTAACCACCCCTAACGACCGAGAGCTCGTCTCGTGTTGGATTTGAGAGCGTTGCCTCAATGGTGAGGTCTTATACCCCTCGGGACCATGCCCCTAACGACCGAGAGCTCGTCTCGTGTTGGATTTGAGAGCGTTGCCTCAATGGTGAGGTCTTATACCCCTCGGGACCATGCCCCTAACTACCGAGAGCTCGTCTCGTGTTGGATTTGAGAGCGTTGCCTCAATGGTGAGGTCTTATACCCCTCGGGACCATGCCCCTAACGACCGAGAGCTCGTCTCGTGTTGGATTTGAGAGCGTTGCCTCAATGGTGAGGTCTTATACCCCTCGGGACCATGCCCCTAACGACCGAGAGCTCGTCTCGTGTTGGATTTGAGAGCGTTGCCTCAATGGTGAGGTCTTATACCCCTCGGGACCATGCCCCTTACGACCGAGAGCTCGTCTCGTTGACATCTGCATTAACAAATTGACAGAATAATGAACTTGTATTAACAAAAATATTTCTTCAGGTTAGATACATTCCAAGGGCGGATTACATCAATGCCATCCATATCCTGTAGCCTATACGCCCCGGTGCCCCCCACTGCAACCACTTTGTAGGGGCCTTCCCAATTAGGTCCGAGTTTACCCTCTGTGGGTTCCCGAGCAGCGCCTACTACCTTTCTGAGGACCAAGTCCCCCACCTTAAAATCTCTGAGTCGGATCTTCTTGTGGTGCTGTCTTGATAGTTCTCCTTGGTACTTGGCTAGCTTGATGGACGCCAATTCTCTCTTCTCTTCGGCTAAGTCCAGATCTCTGGCGAGCATCTGGTCATTATTCCCCAGATCAAACGCTTGACTCCTGATGGTCGGGAGCCCGACTTCAAGCGGGATGACAGCCTCCACCCCGTAAGTTAAGGCAAACGGCGTTTCCCTTGTTGAAGTCCTCGGTGTCGTCCTATAGGCCCACATCACGTTGAGCAACTCCTCGGTCCACTTTCCTTTTGCCTTTTCAAGCCTCTTCTTGATCCCTGCCAACACAGTCTTGTTAGAAACCTCTGCTTGCCCATTGCTCTGGGGGTACGCTGGTGTGGAATAGTAATTACGTATTCCAAACCCCGAGCAAAATTCTCTGAAAGGGCCACTGTTGAATTGGGTGCTGTTGTCCGAGATTATAGCTCTGGGAATCCCAAACCGAGTGATAATGTTCCGCCAAACGAATCTCTTTGTCTCGGCGTCTCGGATACGGCTCAGGGGCTCGGCTTCGATCCACTTGGTGAAGTAATCGGTTGCCACCAACAAGAATTTCTTGCCTAAGGGGGCCTTCGGAAGTGGACCCACAATGTCTATTCCCCATTGAGAGAAAGGCCAAGGACTAGTCATAAAGTTCAGGTCCCCCGCCGGTTGTCGGATAATGGGGGCGAACTTCTGGCATTTGTCGCATCTTCTCACGTAGCTCTTCGCGTCTCTTTGCATATATGGCCACCAATATCCTTGTGTCAGTGCTCGGTGTGCAAGGGATCTGCCTCCCGTGTGACTTCCGCATATGCCTTCATGGATTTCATAGAGCAGGGGTTCCACCTTGTCCTCAGGGACGCAAAGCAGATGGGGACCGGAGAAAGATTTCCTATAAAGTTGCTGATTGCCGGAAATCCAGAACCTAGGGGCCTTGAGCCTGATCTTTCTGGCTTCCTTGATATCCTCGGGGAGCACGCCTTCTGTCAAGTAGGCAATAATAGGAACCATCCAGCCGGTAGTTGACTGCACATGCACCGGCAACGCTAGCTGGACGTATGTCTCCTCTATACTTGGTTTCTCCCGGTTTTCAATTGTGATACGCCGGGTTACTTCTGAGGCCAATGCCGAGGCCAGGCAAGCCAGGGCGTCGGCGTGGGTGTTCTGATCTCTTGGAATCTGGGAGATTTCCACCTTTGCAAATTTCTCTATCTTGGCTTTCGCCTTTTGACAGTAAGCTTTCATTCTCGTATCTCGGACTTCAAAGTCACCATTGATCTGATTCACCACCAGCTGGGAGTCGCAGAAGGCCTGCAGGTGCCTAACTCCGACCGAGTAGGCAACATCGAGTCCCGCCAGCAGCGCCTCATATTCGGCTTCATTATTGGATGCTTTAAATCCCAATCTGATAGCTCTTTCAATTGTGAATCCTTCTGTACTAGCTAGTATTACCCCTACTCCTGCCCCCCTTGCGTTCGAGGACCCGTCGACATGCAGGCTCCAGTCAACACCCAAAGCGCCGATCTTCGGCGGGGGCTCGGCCGCAGTGAACTCGGCGATAAAATCAGCCAGGACTTGCCCCTTAATCGAACTACGGGGTTTGTACCTTATCTCGAATTCACCAAGCTCTACGGCCCACTTGGCAATTCTGCCTGACAAGTCGGCTCTCTGAAGGATGGGCCTGAGAGGGCGATCAGTCATTACCTCAATGATGTGCGCCTGGAAATAGTGCCTGAGTTTTCTCGTCGAGACTATCAGCGCAAGGACCAGCTTCTCCATCGGCAGGTACCTTGTCTCGGCGTCAAGCAAGGTCTTACTGACGAAATATACGGGCCTTTGGGCCCCTTCATATTCCCTTACCAACGCGCCACTAACGGCCTCCTCCGAGACAGACAGGTAGAGGTATAGCGTTTCCTCCGCCACCGGGACGGATAGAGTCGGAGGACATTTCAGATACTTCTTAACCCCTTCAAGTGCTCGTTCACATTCGTCGTCCCATACCCCCTTCGCCGCACCCTTCAACTTGGCAAAGAATGACTTGCACTTATCAGAGGATTTAGAAATAAACCGGTTAAGGGCGGCGAGCATCCCAGTTAACTTCTGGATGTCTTTGATAGTCCTAGGAGCCTGGACGTTTTGGACTGCATGAATCTGGTCGGGGTTAGCTTCGATACCCCTATGGGTCACCAGGTATCCTAGGAACTTCCCCGAGCTTACCCCAAAAGCGCACTTCGATGCATTAAGCTTTAACCCGTAGCGTCGGAGTATAGAAAACGTGATGCCGAGATCCGCCAGATGATCGGCGCTCTCTCTACTCTTTACTAGCATGTCGTCAATGTACACCTCCATGGTTACGCCGAGAAGGTGTTTGAACATTTTGTTCATCAATCGCTGGTAGGTAGCTCCGGCGTTTTTCAACCCAAACGGCATCACAGTATAGCAATAGATTCCCCGGGGGGTAATAAAGGCTGTCTTATCTTGGTCCGACTCGTCTAATGGGATTTGGTGATATCCCGCCCGAGCATCCATGAAGGTGATGCGCTTGTGACCTGCAGTCGCATCTACCAACTGATCAACTTTAGGAAGCGGGTATCCATCTTTGGGACACGCCTTATTCAAGTTGGTGAAATCTACGCAAACCCGCCATTTACCCTCCTTCTTTTTCGCGCACACTGTGTTAGACAGCCACTCGGGAAACTGGACCTCCCGAATGGTACCCGCCTCTAGTAATTTGTCAACCTCCTCCTCCACAGCCTTTGCATGATGCGGAGCCGTTCTTCTTGCCTTTTGCCTTACTGGCTTCACCCTCGGGTTGGCATGGAGTCGATGAGTCATGACCTCGGGATTGATCCCTGTCATCTCGGAATGAGTCCAAGCAAATATATCGACATTCCGGCGCAGAAAAGAACTCATTTCCTCCCTCTCAGCACCCTCCAATGTGGATCCTATCAAGAAATATCTCCCCTCATCTTCGGGATTAAGCTGGACCTTGATCAGAGGCTCGGTGGAACGGTCGGCCGGTTCCAGCGCGGGCTTATCTACTCCGAGCCGACCAAACTGTGATTGCTATTTGGCCACCACGTCCTCGGGGTTACGGTCTTCAAGTCGGGCTCCCAATCCTGTCTTCATCGCGGCATAGAAACAATTTTTGGCGGCCAACTGATCCCCTCGGATCTCCATGATGCCGCGCGGGGTGAGGAACTTTATTTTCTGATGATAGCTGGAGTGGACTGCCCTAATGGCGTGCAGCCATGTCCTTCCCATAATGGCATTGTATGGGGAATCAGAGTCTATCACCAAAAACTCCACCGGGACCGAAACGATTGCTGCTTGAACCATCAAACTGATCTTGCCGAGTGGAAGAGCACTCGAGCCGTTGAAACCAACAAGGGGGGTTTGGACAGGCTTCAAGTCCTTGCGGGTTAGGCCCAACTTCCGGAAGAGGTCGTCGTACATCACCTCGGACGAGCTTCCTGAGTCCACCAGGATCCTCCTCACGTCAAATTTATCGATTCGTAAGGTGATGACAAGTGCATCATCATGCGGCAGGGCCACCCCCCCTAAGTCGTCGTCAGAGAAACTGATGGCCTCGTGAACCAGCCGTGGCCTCTTAGTGGACTGTCCTGTCCACTCGCTCTGTTCGACTTTCAAAGCCTGCGACACTCTCCTGCGTTCTGCTCGGAGGACATTATACGTCGGCCTTTCAACTGTACAGGCATGGATAACGTTAATTACAGGAACAACTTCCCGGGGCGACTCCGCCCTCTCCTCAACCACCCTTCGGCGGGGCTTTTGGTCAATGAACTCTCCAAGGTGTCCGTCTCGGACCAATTGTTCAAGGAATGACTTGTATGCTTTGCAGTCTTCGGTCATATGGCCAAAATCCCTATGGTAGGAACATCTGACTGTTGTGTCTTTCGTAGTCGGGTCGCCTATCATCTTTGGGGGCCACCTGAAATAAGGCTGGTATCTTATTTTTCTCAACATTCTGTAAATGGGCTCCTTGAAAACCGTGTTAACCCCCTGAAAAGACAAGCGGCTTGGTGGCGTAATGGGCGCACCCCGAGACTGTGGCTCCCTCTCTTTCTTCCTCGGCATTGCTGCTCTATTCTCGGGAACGGTGGCCTCTTCCTCGACTCGAGCATACTTGTCTATGCGCGCCATTAAGTCCCTCATGTCCCCAGGACCCCTCTTAGTAAGGGACCGGTAAAGGCCGGTGTCCCGGGACAATCCTAGCCGGAAAGACGCAGCAGCCATCGCTTCCGAGCACGCATCCACCTCATTAACCTCCTCCCAGTATCGTATGGCATACTGTCGGAGGGACTCCCCGTTCCTCCTCCTAAGGGTGAGCAGGGCGCCGATGTCTTTCGGCTTCTTGGTGCTGGTGATGAACCGCGCCTTGAAGAGCTCGGCCATCTGCTTCCAACACTCAATGCTTTCTGGGGCCAAACTTTCATACCACTTCATAGCGGTATCCCCCAGACTCATGGGGAAGACCCGGCATAACACCCTCTGGTCAGTGTCATAAATCGACATCAGTTGTTTGTAATGCCGAAGGTGACTCTCAGGATCGGTCCTCCCATCGTACGCTTTGAACCGGGGGACGGCAAACTTCCTCGGCATTTCAGTTTCTCTGATGGAACGCACAAACGGAGAGGATATCTGCTCGTCATCCCCCCTGGGTTGCGGTCCTCTGTGCACATCACCCTCGAGCT
Organism: Ilex aquifolium; assembly: GCA_951799425.1. Classification (NCBI taxonomy): domain Eukaryota; kingdom Viridiplantae; phylum Streptophyta; class Magnoliopsida; order Aquifoliales; family Aquifoliaceae; genus Ilex; species Ilex aquifolium. The sequence goes on along the minus strand of OX637398.1, from coordinate 3,716,796 downwards.
TTCCCGGGTACTTGGCCTCTCTAGGCCTCCTTGCGGTAGATTCTGCCTGGGACTCCGTGGATAAGACATCTCGTGGAATCCCTCGGCGGAGGTCCCACCATGAAAGGCTTGCTCCCCGGCGGATTTCCCCGGGCCCTTCTTCGGGTGCATGCCTCTGCCGTTTTCCCAGACCTTGTCTTTCGGCTGAGCGCCCGCGCCGATTTCTCACGGGGGTCTCAGGCCTCGTTCTCCTGGATTCTTGCCGGCTGGGGCTCCGATCGAAAGGTTCTCGGGTGTGCCAGCTGGCGTTTGCTGATTGCTCGAACTCTCTCAGTCTACGCCGCACCTTGGCGTTGTCTCTCTCTAGTTCTCTCATGCGTTCCCCCATACGTTCCTCCACCATCTCAACGATGTCACGGGCCGAGGGGATTTTCCCCCCTGGTCCCTGATCCATGAGGAACGTTCGTTGGGAAGAACGTTCAACCCCAGCTGACTGGCGCGCTGGGCTTCCTTCTCTAACCAGTGGGAGGCGTATAGCCCCTACGTTCCTCGCGTGCAAGCTCCCTATCCCCTCCCCTTGGGATCGAGTATTCACCATGATGTAACCGCTACAAAAGAAAGGTTGTTTGTTCCCACAGACGGCGCCAAATTGCACGGGATAATTCCTGCAATCAATATCGAGTAGCGGCTGGGCTGATAGCAGACCCTGAAACAATCACAAGGTTAGGAAAAAGGGAGCCAGGCGCACGCCCGGCTTATCCCCTCCGAAGCTTTAGTTAGTAAGGATGGGGGAAAGCTCTCCTTCTGTGAATTCTGGATAGATTTTGCGTACCTTTGCTCATTGTTCTGAGGAGTATTTATACACAAACCTGTAATGATTGCTCTGACACTGGGGTTGTCTCAGCAATCAATGCCTGTTGCCATTACCCACATGTAATGAGTGATTTTTACCTAGATTCCCGCGCCATCAATGCTCGGCGGGGGGATATCCAACCTTGGGGCAACGCCGAGTTCATCAGGCTATCAAGGCACTTGAGTGCCTATGAACGGTGTCTGACGCCTACACCCGAGTACTTGGTGTTTAGGGGCACTCGGCCCTATGTGAGAACTCGGCATCACAGTCATTAATGCATCCACTCATCACTGTCAGTTTGGGTCTTCGAGGATGCAGAGGCGCATTTAATGCTGTCTAAGTCACTCACGTCTTCATAAATGCTGAGTCATATCTCATTAACTGCTGGTGTCAGAGGTTCATTCCTGGCTCCATGGAACAGCGCCTTCTCGGCTCCTGCTTACTACTCGGCGTATTCCCTTGTACTCGGCTCCTGCACTCCGTAACGGCTTCATTTGTACACGTGTCGCCTTGGGGCCTGCCGAGCCGTCTCGATTCCCTCCACAAAGTTAATGTCGCATTCCCAGAGTGCTTGACAATGATAGGGGCCTACATGAAGTGATTTACGAGTTTTTTACCATACCCATATTAAAAAAAAAAAACTTTATTCTTAATGAAAGGTAGTTTTGAATTTATTTCTCAAGTGAAATAATTTTTGAACAATGTCATTCGAAAAGATGTTTCCATGTTGAAAAGCGTCAACGGAATCCATCTGTGTGGTGAGCAATGTGTAGTTTGAAGACGCTTTTACGTAGAAGACGTCCATTGGAATGACGGTTTTTAAAAGTAAATTATTTTATAAAATCAGATTGAAACTATATGGGTCTGAAAAATAAACGTGACTACAGTGGAAAAAACTATACATATTTTGGATTCCAATGGTAGTGGCTGTTACTCTTTTATCCGAACAATCTGGACGATTTACAAAGCAGTTTATGCTTTCATTTCATTTTCAAGATTTGTCCCTGTGTATTACCTTTCAATAAAAAGAAACGAATGCCCACGATAGAGCTCATTTGCCGGGTCTTAGAGAGCCTAATGATCCAGAAGAAAGAAAATGACGAAAACTTCTTATGCGAATGGTTCTCTGGTCCATGTAATGGCCCCAATTTGGCATGAGATACGAATGTAACATCTATTTGCAATCGACGGAGTGACCCCTCAAACCATACAAACCCACTTTGGGTCTACTTAGTTTCTGATGTGGAAAACGCGCACTTGCACTAACAAACCAGACTAAAATAAATAAAAAAACAGACTAAAACTAAATCGAAATAGATAGAAATTTAACTGGGTGAGAGTAGCCCACCAACTATTCAAGGTCCAACTCTATACTGTGATAGTGGTAGAGTTGATTCTTTTACTGTGTTGATTCTATACTATGATAGTGGAAAGTGATTCATTAGTGTTGTTCAACTCTATTTTGGGGGTCTGTGAATGTGCCTGGCCTCTTTTGGGTTTTCTGGACCACATAAAAGAGCTTTTAAGTATTGGTGAATGTCAAATATCTCACATTTTCAGAGAAGCAAACAATGTTGCTGATAGACTGGCTAATTATGCTGTGTTGACAAGAAGAACTACTGATTTCTCTGATGAGTTGAATATTCCTGTGGAGGTGAAAATGGTTGTAGCACAAGATAGGTGCTGTTTGCCTGTGCTAAGGAAACGTAGGAAGTTTGTGTTTGATGACTATGGATGATGCTGCAAGGTACTGTGAAAAGGAATGAGGATTGTTGATTCCTTGTTTCTGTTTTAATGCCTTCTAACTCTTGCTTGTTGGCCTGGGTCTGATCTGGAAGCTGGTGCTGCCTGCTGGAATGTTCTGATTTGCTGCCTGTGGTACTGTGCTGAGGTATTAAGTTGCTGTAGCAACTTTGATGCTTTTTGTTGATGAGCTGCATTGTTGCTGTCTTGCATTGGAGTTCTGGAGTGGAAATTAAGGCAGAGTATTGGAGATGTGCTGTGTAGTTTTTGAGTCAAAATGAAGTTTTTATTGATTTTTTAATATTGAAGGTTTAAAGCCAACTGTGGCTTAGCTTTCTTTTTTAAAGCTTTGTTTGCTTTGCTTCTTGTAAATTCATCTTTTTTGGAATAAAATTTCTCATTCTCTTAAAAAAAAAAGATTGTGTTTCGAAAACATGTTTTTTGTTTTCGAATTCTAAAAACAGACAAAAATATGTTTGTAATGAAAATTTGGGAAACACCCAAAATGTGTTTTACTCGTTTTTGAGTTCAAAATTGAGGAAACAACAAAAACACGGAGATAAACCAGAGGCTAAACTTCCGGAGAAGTTTTTTTTTTAGATAGACCATTTCTATGCCTAGTTCTCTCCATGTTGATATCCATGCATGAGTGCGCAACCAATTTCGTACTGCTCATGGGTAACGAAAATGTAGAAATAACCATTCCATATACGAGGATGAGATTATGTATCTCTAACTTTTCTAAGATCGGAAGTGACGAGTGCCTTGTTTATACCTTGGGCTACTTTTTTTAAGGTCAATGAAAATCAAGGAATTCATTCACTTTTTTGAGTGTTTTTTAAATGCAATCACATGAGGAAAATGCAACTACGGATATGAAAGAAAGTACATCATCAAAGCTCCAAATGCATGAAATAAGAATGACATAACTCATAAGGTGAAAGCTCCATGGGAGAGCTTCCTACATAAACATTGTTCAAATCGAAAACTAACAAAAACCCAGTTGTGTGGAGAGCATCACACACTTATCTCAAATTGCCAAAAAAAAAAAATTTAAAAATAAAACATAAAAAGGCCACCAAGGCAAAGATCAAAAGCTAGAGAGTTGGAGAAAGCGACTCCAGTCAGCTTCATTTGTTCATTCCAGTAGCATCCTTGACAGTATCAGCAGCCCCTTGTGCTTTAGCCTTCATCTGTTGACCAGTCTGAATAGCAACAATGCATACACAAAACATCATTTTACAATAAAATACATTTTTTAAACAAAACTTAGATACATTCTGACTATGATCTTTGATTGATATGTCACTGCATGTGTTGAAAAATGGCTACAATGCACATTAGGAAGCTAATGCAAGTTTGTAGTTCTAAAAATCAAAACTGTTTCCCATTGCCACGAGTGACCGGATGATTTTCATAGTTCCTTTTCTCTACTGAGCTTTATTTCATGTCAAGGATAGTCGAGTGCATGAGACACCTATCCTTCTAAGGTCCGAAAATGTTAGTTATATGTATACAACTTTATCCCGCGTACAGAGAGATTATGTGAATCAATATATATTGATTTATGTTAAAAAAAACGAACCTCTTGAATCGATTCCTTGGCAGATTGGGCAGTATCGTTAGCCTTGTCCATCATCTGGCTGGTTTTTTCCTGTAATGAACAACAATTGCACATCATTCCCATCATGCAAACTCAAAATAGCCATTCTAATTGGAAGAGGAAAGAGGAACTTGAATATCACCTGAACTTGGCCCTTGGCCTCACCAGCATTGTAACTTGCTTTCTGAGAATGGTCCATCTTTGATTTTTCCTTTTGAAACACAAGCAAACTTAGTTGTTCAGAAGCTCAAACTTTAGATATGCTATATAGTTGGAGTAGGGTGTATTTATAGTTTTACAAACCAATTCATTGCTTGACATGTGTAATTTTGTTTTGGATACGTGTCATCCTGTAACCGGAGATGAAGCATTTTGGCCCCGAGACCAGGGCTGCTATGGATAAGTTATACCAGTTCAATTCAAAGTTGTTTAGAAACTCAAGGGGGGTAGTTACTGGGGTCCTTCTCGGTAGATTAGGATTGAAATGTAGATACATTTACATGTCTACGCCGGATTCAAATCTCTCTCTATTTTTCTTTCATCGTCGATCATTCATTGTATATTAATAGATGATCAACTTTTATATATAATGAATTTCACTTGAATTCACGATTAATACTTTATTATAATTAAGAAAATTGTATTAAAGATGATTCAAATTCAAATGTTGAGAGTCGTTTTATTTGAACGCTAATTAAATGTGGCTTCGCGAGAGATAAGCAAAGTTAAAAGGCTAATGTCGCATTCCCAGAGTGCTTGACAATGATAGGGGCCTACATGAAGAGATTTACGAGTTTTTTACCATACCCATATCGAAAAAAAAAAAAAAACTTTATTCTTAATGAAAGGTAGTTTTGAATTTATTTCTCAAGTGAAATATCATTCAAAAAGATGTTTCCATGTTGAAAAGCGTCAATGGAATCCATCTGTGGTGAGCAATGTGTAGTTTGAAGAGGCTTTTACGTACAAGACGTCCATTGGAATGACGGTTTTTAAAAGTAAATTATTTTATAAAATCAGATTGAAACTACATGGGTCTGAAAAATAAACGTGACTACAGTGGAAAAAACTCCATATTTTGGATTCCAATGGTAGTGGCTGTTACTCTTTTATCCGAACAATCTGGACGATTTACAAAGCAGTTTATGCTTTCATTTCATTTTCAAGATTTGTCCCTGTGTAAAACCATACAAACCCACTTTGGGTCTACTTAATTTCTGATGTGGAAAACGCGCACTTGCACTACTAAACCAGACTAAAATATATAGAAAAACAGACTAAAGCTAAACCGAAATAGACAGAAATTTAACTGAGTGAGAGTAGCCCACCAACTCTATACTATGGTAGAACATCTAACTTAAAATCAATTGACAATTAGTGGAGTAACCCCTCACGTATATTAATCTCGGGTCTATTTAATTTCTTGATGGGGATAGTTCTCTTCACCAAACTAACAATTACTAACATGCTCTGCTGTTTATTGTGCAGAACCATGACATCCAATGTCACACAATTGTAAATTATAATGGACCACTAATAAATCGCGCGATAAATCCACCTCTTGAATATCACATCAGGCACACCTTATCGTCCAACTTAAATTAACTTGGATGATGCTCTTGGTCTATGAATGAAAAACAGTCATAATCATCAAAATGAAGTGCCAATATGTTCCAGGATCCCTATATAAAAGTGGCTCAAATTCAACATGAAACCTCAAAATTCCAATTTTGGCACTCAAATATGCAACAACAAGAAGTCATTTTATTTCAAACAAGATTCAATGGGGAAAAAAATTGATTAGAACCAAAATTTTCTCATTTAAGTACACGTATGCATTCATGAATGTAGTGTATAACAAACAGGTCTGAGCAACAGAACGTACTCATCAGCTTAGAGTTTGATAGCCCAGGGGCCCTTGAAATGTGTCCTGTCTTCTATCTTTCCTCCCAAGAAGAGATGGCATCCATGGGAACAGTTTCCCTATTTCCTTGCTTATTGTAGTAGGACTCAGTTTCCTATCACTGATTCCAAACTTCGCTCTTTCTATAGCTTCCATTATGTCTTCCCTCGACACACATTCACCACCTGTGAAATCAAGACGGCATAAGATTATACTTACATTGTCTTTTCATAATCAAGTTTCACACATGCAAACTGAAACATAGCAATTGCAAATTTGTCAACAGTCAAAACAAATTGGGTTGAAGCATTCCTGATTTCCTATACAAGATAAAACTGGAAAGGGGTGAAACAAGCAGCTTTAGTGATATAGTGATCATAAATAGGGTAAGATTAAGGTTACCATCTGGGCAACAAACTGTGCATGAGATTGCAGAAGTGCTGGCAATAAAAACTGAGTGAAAAATTGTCAATGTACAGATTTTTACAAACCTCCACGAGCAGCAAGTAGAGCAGCTTCATTGACGATGTTTGCAAGATCAGCACCTACAAAGCCTTGGGTAAGAGATGCAACCAGGTTGCAGATAAGCTCAGTGTCTTCCTCAAGAGGAACTCCTCTTAGATGTACAGCCAAAATTTTTTTCCTTCCATCTTCATCTGGTTCTCCCACAAATACTTTCCTTGAAAAGCGTCCAGGCCGACATAGAGCTGGATCCAGTGCTTCTGGTCTATTAGTTGCAGCAATGACAACTACATTCACATCCGATTCAAAGCCATCCATTTCCGTCAGCAACTACAAAGCACAAAAGAGTCATAAGATCAACATCAAGAACATCACCAATTGAATATTGGGGAACTCACCAACTTATAGACTAATAAGAATCCAAGGACTTGTCAGGAAATATATCATTAACAATATACAAAGTCTTTGTCGCTGTCATCATTTTCATCATCATCATGCAACCACCATTGTCATATTCTATGGTAATGTATCAAGCTATTATGGCGGAGACTTTTAAGGGGCATTTCTTCTCTCCTTGAAACAGATCAGAGTTGCCTTTGAAGAGGTTGGGGTTTCTTTCTAGGGAGTTGGATTATAATTCAATTTTATCTTTTGCTCCTTTCTGATCCTCATCTTAATTTTTATTACTAACAGGTAGGATTTCTCATCCACGAATACCGGTAACATATACTGATTTCTTCTGCATAATGCATTCAGTTGTACCAATCAAATTACAATTATTCGTCCTCATACTAATGTGAATTGATTTTTTTTCTGCATGATGCATTCTGTTGCATCTGACCAGATTATTATTATTCTCCAAATGACATGCATATGCATGTAACTATGTTACATAGATTCAAACAGATAAACAGAAGTCTAAGCATTGGATACTAGGATTTATCTAATCTCCCAATTGAAGGACATGGAGACACAGCTAAATAGATGGTTAACATAATTTACCAGAGTAAAATATTATTTTGATCAACACTAAAATAGACTATTTGGAATGAGCACTCCATCCATTTTGAAGTAACCAATAAATAAAGGAACACAATAAGAGAACTCTATGTACAACTGTATAGTTATCTGGCATGCTTCGTACTATTAATGCAAATCTAAATCTTCACGTTGGTCCGGCAATTGGACATTTAGGACACATACCCTGAGCCAATACCCTTACATTCAGAAGAGCCCATGCAACATAGGTGAAAATACATACATAGACCAGCTTTGTGAAATTTAGTTAAATAAATTTTCAATTGAGGAATTGGGGAAGTTCAGCATAATTTTGTAATCTCACATGGAAAAAGATAAATTCCATCTGCCAAATGACATCAATGTAAGATAAAATTGGTATAGAGACATCAACACTTTTGTGTTAGTCCGATACTTTCACCAGCCTTCATATAGTTCATGAGAACTCGTGAGATGCATATAAATTGGAAGGTGAACTTACCTGGTTTAGTGTTTGGTCTCTTTCATCGTTTAAACTTCTACCACGCTTTCCTCCAACAGCATCAAGCTCGTCAATGAAAATGATTGATGGTGAACTCTTCCTTGCCACACTAAAAAGGTCTCTAATGCGAGCTGCTCCTCTCCCAACAAACATCTCCACAAATTCACTGGCAGAGACGGTGAAAAATGGGACTCTTGCTTCTCCAGCCACTGCACGGGCTAGTAATGTTTTTCCTGTTCCTGGAGGACCCACTAGCAGTACGCCTCTAGGTAACTTGGCTCCTAGTTTACTGTAGTTAATAGCTCCTTGTAGGCACAAAACTATCTATGAACAAGAAAATTATAAATTGATAAGTAAACATATGGTTCACAAACTAAAATTCAGTTTTGGAAAGTGTTATGTCCATTTGCTTTTTAAGTTATTGCTACCTTGTCCTCATGGTCATAAGATCCAGTTCGTACTGACTAGATAATTGAGCAGGGTTCTGTGCATTGTCAACAGAATTACTATGTAGAATTACAGACTTAAAAGAGAAAAAGCCCTATGGTGCTTTCCACATGACTACAAATCAAGCCTAGATGATTTGGGACTATGATAAATTTTAAGGTCAGTAATGGAAATAGCTTACCTCCATTAGCTCTGCTTTCGCAACATCAACGCCCTCCACATCATTGAAGCTAACCAGCTGGTTACTTGGTCGTCGTTTTCTTGCCGGGCTATTAGCAGCAGAAAGTTGACGATAAAGAATCCACATTAAAGGAGTCAAAGGAATCCAAAGTGATATCACAGTGATCAAGATACTCCTGATGGCCATCAACACTGATTGAGGGGCAGAGCCGTACGCAGCCCCTTTTTCTCTCATCAAACTAAGAAGATAACTTTCGTCGTGGTCTACCTTTCTTGTTGAGTACTGCCACTGGGGAGTAGAAGCCCGCTTCACAGTAAGTTTCCTCAAGAAATTTGCACCATTTACCTGGTGACTTCTAGTAACTTCATTGCTCGCAGCCATATCAACCAAGTTCTCATCCTCAACTCTTCTTGCTAATGCTTTATCTTCAGTCACTTGTGTACTATCACCGCTCCATAAGTTGGTGTTGTAATATATACGGCGAGAACCCTCCTCAAATAGAACCCTTGTCACAGTCCCATTTTGAAGGCTCATTACCAAATCGGAGTATTGAACAACTTTAGGAGGTGGCATTGCCGTAAATTTCAGAAACAAATAGCACAGCGCCAGTGCAACAGATATTGAGGTAGAAACAGTCACTCTTTTAAAATTCTTACGCAGAAATGTTCCTAGGTCATTTAACATGGACTGAATCGGAACCCTTTTCAATGTTATCGACAGTAATCGCAATCTTGGGCGCAATCTTAAAGAAAACTTCTTTCTGACATCATTCTTTTCCCTTTTTCCCAAATGGGTCTCTATATTTCCTTTTTCATTGATTAGTGACCTAATCCTAGCGTTCAAGAACAACCTAGTTTGATACTTACAACAAGTATGAAACCCCAATAAAGGAAGTGAGACAGAACCATAGCAAGAGTTGGGCAATAAACAAGAGGAAATTCTGTACCTTCCCAAATATTTGGGCTTTCCAACACGAAGTGACAATTTTTCATGAGCAAGCAAGAACCCATTATTCGAAGCAAGAACATGAGCCATTTTTCATAATAAATACAACAAATCTTCCATGAAACCCAAAAAAGAAAAAGAACCCAGTACCGGAATTACCTTCAAGAACACCCTTACGAAAGCAATGAGAGCACTATGAATGTTAATTGCTTTTGTGGGATAAGAAGGGTATTATAATACCTAGTTTGATAAGCTTGGCGGCTGAACTAGATAAATGGGTGTTCTTCAGCTGGTGTTTTTCGCTGGGAAGATAAGAGCAGCCATGGTTTTTAGAAGACTTTTCGCATTTGCCTTGTCGGAGCTTTATATCACAGTTAGCACCATAAATAAAGCCATGTTCGTCTCAGATAACCGGGGTACACAAATTTCTTCGTAGGTGAATGGGAAATTTTGGGCCCATCAGCACTGGAATCAAAGACAACGCAACCGTGCGGGCTCAACTGAACCGGCCCACTACTACATTATTTTCTTCCAAAATACAAAAAAATATTGGGTGCAATTGTTATACCACGTAAAAAATGTCAAGTGGTGTAACTGTTCATTAATAAGTAAACAAATTTGCAACCGAGTACCATTGAAATTCATAACCACCCAGCTTGCAATACATAATCATCTCCATGATAAGAAGTGAACCATATTTTATCTATTTTTTTTATTTTTTTATTGACATACTATAATCGTTACATCTAATATTTACTAAAAAAATACACCATAAAAATGGTTAAATACTTTTAAGAGCATTTCTAAGGGGTCTTTATTTTCACTTAATTTTTTTATTTTTTATATCGACTTATCACTAACAACCCAAAACTTATGCTCTGTTTGGTACAAAAAAAATAGAGTGGATGAAAATAGGGGAGAGAAAAATAAGATGGATAGAAAATGTTTTCACCATTTGGTATGAAGAGAACATGAGAGGAAGAGGAAAGTTAGGAGTAAAGCCTTTCCACCACCCCCCCGGCCCCACCAAAAGTTCTTCCCCCAAATATGGGCGAGAAAGGTGAGAGAATGCTGGGCCTTCTATAATTTTACCATTTTACCCTTCTATTTAACATACAATAAGAAAGGCCCACTCCAATGACACAAGCAAACTGTTCCAGAAGGAAGAATCATTATTTCAAATATGACATTCTCTATATTGCCACATGGTAGATAATAACGTTAGGGCCATTTTTTTGTTCATAAAGTACGTATTTTTTTATTAGTTTGGTTTTTAAAATACTAATTTTTTTAATTTTATCTCTAAAGTATTCAATTCGTGTCAAAATAGTCCCTATATAGATGAACCATTAAGTTTGACGGAATAATCACGTGTTGAACACAAGATACCGTCTGAAAGAGTAATACGTAGTTAATTTTGTCAAAAAATTTAATGAATTATCTGATTAGAGACTAAAATGACATGGATTTAATACTTTAAAGACTAAATTGATTAAAATTGATACTTTAAGAACCAAATTGATAAAAAAATACATATTTTAAGAACTAAAAACTATTAACCCTAAATAACATAAAAAAAATTACTATTGCATGAATGGTTCAGTTGACATATCCATGTAAAACTTTCACATGGTAGAGGGATAGAATGGTAATTTTAAGTTCTTTTCTTCCACTTTTCTTTTAATACCAAATAATATAAAATTTATCATTTCAATTTTCATCCATCATACCATTAAAAAAAGTCTATTTCTTTCATGAAGAGATGGAAAATGGAATCCCTTAAATTTTTTTTCCTTCTATTTTTTCATCCTCGGGACCATTACTTTTTAAAATCCCTTTAATCAAATATTTTAGTACTTGGGGCCAGAAATATGATATATTCATTAACTACCTCCACAGCTTCGTAAAATAAACCATGAACGACGCCGTAGGGCATCTCCAAACTGCAAAACGCGTCGTGTTGTTCTTGCATTCCTCCCTTATTGACAATAAACTTCCCATTTTCGTTAACTTTCCCGGAAAATCATCGCTTCACATTGTCACGACTCACGACGAATCGAGGGATAGACCCAAAAAGAGGGGGAAAAAAAAAACCCAATCACTCGCAGATTTAAGGAATCTTCACATCCACCAAGTTGGCTTTCGTTGTTTCACTTAGTTTATATCTTCGGATTTTCTCTCTTTACATGTATGCATCTGTATATATAGAATAAACCCATTTCATTTTTGGTTCTAATTCTTCCTTATCTGTTTATATAGAATGAACCCATTTCATGTTTGATCTTTTTTGGTTCTATTTCTTCCTTAATATCTTATAATCTTCCTGTTTTTCATAGCCTCCCTGATACTGTTTTATTTACTACTCCGATACTTTTGATTCGGTGATTCATTGTTAAAAAATTTCATTATTGATTATGAAGTTTATTTTCACGGGTATCTGGATGGTAGCTTGACAAATCGAACCTTGTTATGATCTCCTATTTGGGTATTCGATTCATTTCTAAAATTGTGTATGTGTATCCAAGTGATTCCATCCTTTTGTTATTTCGATTTGAAACAGCTACAATATTGCCTCGTTTTCAATTGAGCTGTCATTGTTCATTGTTGTGGTTGCGACAATTGTAAGTTTGTGTGTTGGGAATTCAATAACTTCATCAGTTACTTAATATACTTTATTATTTTAACTTATTCTATTCGTTTTCAAATCTTGTGTGATTCTTTTTACTTGCCTTTCTGATTGATAACTTTATTTTAACTTATACTTTAATGTGCTATCTATTTTATTTTTGGCTATTTCATTGTGTAGTGTGCTATTTATTTTATTTTTCACTATTCCAGATTTGGTATGCTTTGTGATTTGAAATCAGCCAGCTGCCGGTCATGTTGTGGGAAACCAGTGCAGTGGTTTTGGGCTTTTGGGGTGCTGGAGCTTGTATGAGGTGGTAAAATGGAAAAGAAGAAAATGGATGATTATGAAACAGGACCAGCTCCGCCCCCGAGAGTTGACAGATTTGGATTTGTAAAGCAGGAACTTAATTCTCCTGAAGGTCTAGCCAAGAGTAGGCCAGCTATTGTGTATGAGAGGTATTGAATGCTGAATCAGTTTTTATATTGTCAAACTTTATGCTCACTTGCGCTTTCTATAGCAGTATTGATAAACATGTGAATTGACCTGGGTGAGAGTGGTTGTATGCTATGATATTTTGAAATAACAGCAGGTTTAATTTTGCTAACAGAGCACTATATGTTTTCTGGCTCTACTCGCTTTTCCTTTCAGAGATTTTTCAGCCCAAAAGGCAAGAGGTTGGCAGCCTAATATAATGCAAATTGCAATTATAATGCGGATGACAAATTAATTTATTTTTACTTGTTTTTTAATGGATATGCGAGAATAGCGCAGGCAGACAATTCCACACTTAACCGTTTCTTAAAGATCAACCTTGCCAATTAGATGATCTTGGTTATTTAAAATCTTGGGTGCCCAGCAGGTATCCAGTGAGTAAACCCCGGCCAAAGCAAAGTCCATTTCTTCCCAAAACTAAAAATCATCATTTCTTCATTACATTAATATATCTATTCACAACAGTGATGAATACCTAAGCACAAGGTGCTTTTACTTTTGAAAATTTACATTATACACAAATATCTTGTTACTACATTCGCGTGTGTACTTCTTCTCTCTCTCTTTCATATTTCTTGCTAATTAAATCGATGAGGCAATTTTCAGGGAGGAAAGAAGGGTTCGTAAATGGAGGAAGATGATTGGGGTTGGAGGGAGTGACTGGAAGCATTACGTTAGGAGGAAACCTCATGTTGTTAAACGTCGAATAAGAAAAGGAATTCCTGATTGTTTGAGGGGTCTTGTTTGGCAGTTAATCTCAGGAAGTAGGGACCTCTTGCTGATGAATCCTGGGGTATATGAGGTGAACACCATTGGCCATAGGCCCCAACTTCTCCTTTGAGTTTCTAAGTTTGATTTGAACTTTAGCAATGAAAATTGGTGTATGTCAAATCCGAGACGCATAATGTCCCTTTTTTGGCTTTGGGTACTTAACTTTTTTTTTTGTCTTGATGGAAATGCCGTTTTGTACAGCAACTAGTCATATATGAGACATCAGCTTCTGAACTGGATATTATTCGGGATATTTCTCGTACTTTCCCTTCGCATGTTTTCTTCCAGCAGAGACATGGACCTGGTCAGAGATCTCTATACAATGTTTTAAAAGCATACTCTGTGTATGATAGAGATGTCGGATATGTACAGGTGTATATCTTTCTGTACTATCAATCATCTATTTACATTTGCAGGACACCGAGTGATATTGGAATCAATTTAACTGCAGGGAATGGGATTTGTAGCAGGTCTGTTGCTTCTGTATATGAGTGAAGAAGATGCATTTTGGTTATTGGTTGCACTACTGAAAGGAGCTGTCCATGCCCCAATGGAAGGATTATATCTGGTATTCTTTTAATGCAACAACATACTGATTTCACTCTATGGATGCTGTCATTTTAGCATATCAGCTTTAAGATGATAATGTCTCCTCATATAGTATGCATGGTCAACGGAGTAACTATAGGTCTTTGGACTCCTGTACTTTTTTGTAGTGTCAAAATTTGTCCTGGCTTTTTTGGAAAATGTTCAGTAGAGTTGTGAACTTTTTGCTGCAGATGGTCTGAAGAAATTGGGATAATTCCTTGTTGACATGTTGGGAGAAAGTGCTGCTCTTCCTTGATTTCATCCATTAAAATGAAAATAAGCATGATTTTGTGGCCTTTTGTCTGGGCTCTCACTTTATATGGTCATAGCCACTGCTTTTAGATAAGTTTTACATAGGAAACATTAAAGTTTTTAAGAAGTGGCATTACTTGATGTTATCATCCAAATTTCAGGAGCTACTATTCCTTCAAATTGCTAGATACAGCTACACAGTCTAGTCTTTGTCCAATTCTTTAATGAATTACTGTACTTTTTGGATAGGCATGCTGAATAATCAGATATTGTTCTAGTCTAACGATATTTTTTCTCTGGATCAAATTTGGTCATTATTGGGCTTGCATTATTTCTCCTTTTGTCCCTAAACAAAAACTGCTGATGGAAGAATTATTGTAATTGCCATTTGGATTTCTATGCCCTTTGTCTCCTAGGGAAGGATTTGGAACTTTTGAGATAGCTCTTTCTGGAAGGATAAAGTGCTTTACTTTTCTAACTATGTGTCTGTGTATGTCTATTTGTGCACAGCTTCCGGCTAAACTAAAGGTCAAAAACATTAATACAGCTTTGCTAATTTCTTATCTATCTATTTATTTATTTAATATATGGGAGAGGACCTCAGTTATAGGTTTTTATTCTTGAAGTGGGCAACAAGGCTTGAAAAGGTTGAATTCGCCTTTTGCAAGTGGATTTTCTTAGTACCTGTGGACCATGTATCTGATGGAAATTGCATCTCCGGATGCATGATCACAGACACTCGGAAAGTATTAATATTAGTTGCTGTTCTATTAACCTCTAACTTTGTAACTAAGAGATCTCTTAGATTATAGAGTATGGTGTCAGAAATTTTCTGTCTGCCTTCTTGGATAGTTGTAGGGAACAAATGTTTTTGTTTTTGAAAATTCCGAGTTTCCTTCCCATGCTTGAAACATACACTGAAAGAAATATGAAGAAACCTTGACTTTATGGAAGCTGTGAGGTTGATTGAAGTCTGGACCGCATAGCTTGTTGTACACCTCTTGTTGTTTGTCTCAATTTCTATATTGAACAAAGTGATTGGACTGTCTATAGCTAATTATTATGCCAAGGCCTCCTATATATTGTTTGTGAACATGTGAAGCACATTTCAATTATTTTGTTGTGCCTGTGGGTTTTAGGTGGGGTTGCCTCTTGTACAGCAATATCTCTATCAGTTTGATCAATTGATGAGGGAGCAGTTGCCGAAATTGGGTGAGCATTTTACTCGGGAAATGATAAACCCAAGCATGTATGCAAGTCAGTGGTTTATAACTGTTTTCTCATACTCTTTCCCATTTCATTTGGCTCTTCGAATTTGGGATGTCTTTCTCTATGAGGTTAGTGATTTACCGTTTATAGCAGTTCACTTTTTTTTTTGTTCATTGATTTTCAGAAGCAGCATCAGTATTTGGCTTAAACTTGACCAGTTTTATTTGTAGGGTGTTAAAATTGTATTCAAAGTTGGCTTGGCCTTGTTGAAATATTGCCATGATGAATTGGTAAGCTTTCTACGGTCTCACATTCCCTTAGATCCTGATAACTTGTAGTTATTCTGCTTACGGAAACATTTATATAATTCATCAGATAAAATTACCTTTTGAGAAACTCATACATGGTTTGCGTAACTTCCCTGAGGATGCAATGAACCCGGATACACTGTTACCAATGGCCTATTCAATCAAGGTTTTCTCTCTCTCTCTCTCTGCATGTTGCACTGATGTTATGAATTCCTAAATGTTTTTTCTTGTCATTGAGGTTTACGTCACCCTTTCTTAATATCATGAGCTTTATATGTAAAAAATATAGCTTAGCATTGTCTAATGGCATTGCATTAACTGTGGGAAATTTACTTGCTTGCACCTTCCATTAATCTACCTTTTCAGTCTTCTGAACTAAAAAGTAATTGACTACAAATAATTGTTTTCGGTTATTGTTTTCTATAACGAGCGTGTCATCTTCATGCTTCCTCTTTCCAAAGCCTATAAGTGCAGCCCTACTAGTTTGAAATTAGATCTGCCAGTTTGTATCAGTGTCCTCGTTGAACTTCACTCTTTTAAGGTTGCGTTTGCAGTAAAAAATATTTTGGATGTGTTTTTTATGTTTTCTGGTGTTTCCACGTTTCCATTTTTTTATATATTTCCTTTTTTTCATTGTGTTCACTCCCAGGTCAATCAGTTAACACAAATGAAATTTGAATGCTTTGAAATCAACATTGTAGTGATCACAACACATACTATGGTTGGCACAGGAAAAATCATGATTAAGCAAAGAAATGAAAATTTTGGTATTCTCCTCAAGGGTACATGTATTTTTTGAAACTCTTGTCCACTCCTTTTTGTTTTTGCCAAAGGTATATGTCCTTAAGATGACTCGATGAGCCTCATTTATTAAAATTTTCTTATGGTATGACAAGGTGTTGAAATGGCTGCAGAAGCATAAAACTGCACCTGGAACCCATGAAAAATGATATAACTAGGTTGAGATGACCTTGATATATGAAGACCCTAGACCATTAAGCTTGCTGAGCTATTTTGCCATTTCCCAATGGAAAGTATGTTCTTGCCTCTGCTCTATGATGCCTGCACTTAGTATCTGAACCATCTGGGCTTGTCGCATAGCACTTTTTCTGTCCATCATCCGTTGCCCTCCGTATTTGTTAATGGCTGAACCTTTTCCTTCACCTTCCTTTTAGAGCTTCAAACTTGCATAGTGACTATTGGAGCCAACCTGGGATGAGTCTTTAAATAAATAAATTTTGGCCTTTCCACATAGATACTTCATAATGTGGACTATTTATGGTCAAATATGATATGGTTACTGCATATGGCTTTGCTTGTATTGGCTTACACTGTGCAATCCTTTTTTCTTTTTTAATTTTCGGAAGTTACAATCCGAATTTTTAAAGATTTCTTAGAACTTTTCCTTATGGTACTCTCTTATTTTGCTGTGTTTGCTTATTATTAGTTATTCTGGTTATTCTTCATCGCTGATTTATATATGTTCCGTCAAACTGTCAGGTATCGAAGCATTTGGAGGAACTGAGGCAGGAATACGAGAAAAAAAATGGGAAGATGGCCGAATCTCGGGTGAAGCAAAAGCAGCAGCAGCAGCCACCTTGAGTGGGCGGAAGCTTCCTCAGTTATAAGATGAGCTAAGCCACCTTGTGGCATATTTTTCTACAACACTATCTAATTGTTCAATAGTTGCTTGGTGATAGTGGTGGTGGCCATTCATCTTTTGATCAAAAGTAATACTTTACAATGGAAGAAGAGAGCAAAAATCTATTCTGGCAACATACGTCTGTAAAAAAAGTTAGTATAGACCTATATTTTTAGGATGTATGTGGAAGAATCAATGCTTCAACACATCTTGACCTATGTCCTATTGTGTTTACATTGCCCCTTCAATCCTTCATGGGTCGTTTGAGTAAATATCAATGGAAGATCGATAGTGCACCATTGAGGAATAAAGAAACGTATGATACGATAGCCTGCAGTTTAATAGAAAATATGGTCTTAATATAGCACAAGGACGAAACATGATTTATATAGCGGATTAGGATAAGCACGAAATATAATTAAGATTAAAGTAGGCTGAGTTGAGCTGAGTTGTATGTCGGGAAGATTGTAGAGTTTATTTGTTATTCAATTGCCATACACTATGCATCATTAAATTAAATTTTGTATTAGCCCCTTTAAGACCGTAGGTCCGGCTCCTTTGTTACTATTTTTTAACAGTAGAGGTGTTGTCGATTAAACACCGTCGTTCTATTTAACAAAACGTTGTCTTGTATGCTGTGCATTGACACGGCGTATCCTTATCCTTGAATTAATAAATTGATCAAATACTATATAGTGATTAAAAAAATGAGTGAACGTGATATGATTACATCATTTGATCTATATTTTTTCTCATTTTTTATGTGGAGCATTACTCAAAGGGTAACGTTATGTTTATTAAATTTTCTTATCAAATATTCATTTTAAATGATGTGGCACGGTTTTTCACCATCAGATGAATGAGTCTCATTAATGTTTAATGACGGAGATTGTGTCACATCATTTAAGATAAAAAATTTGATAAGCATAACATTTCCCTTCCTCAAATGGGTTGGTGAGAAATTAGTGGCCTAATTTCAAGTCAATTCTAAGGTGGGCCCCAAAATCTAGAAAAGCCACGGAAGACGAGCGTCCCGGCTCGAATTCGGATTAGTCGGAGCCCAAAATGACTTTCGGATACCGGATGGTGTGACAAAAAAAAAAGGAAGTGAATGGAAGATCAAAAGAGGAGACTACGAGAATCCAGGTCATGTAGACTTGAACCTTTTTGTCTTTAAATGGTGTATGAGAGGGCATTAATCAACCCAACCCGACGCATCTTTTCGTCCAGTCCACCACGCCACACAAATTATTCAGGAAAGTACAATGTCAAGTGCTAAGATTGAGCTATCATCTTGTGTGGTCCTTTTTATCTTAGGTGGATAGATTGATTTTTTTTTAGATTTAATGTTAAAATTTAAATAATTTAAATTACGATTAGATCTTAAAATTTTAATCCCATTGAATTATAACTTGACTTATTTTAATAATAATTTAATCTTTCAATATATATATACTAGTTATTGTCTGTGCATGAAGGTACAGAATAATAAAAAATGGTAAACAATAAACATATTTATATTCATATCCAAAATCAAATCACAAACATAGAGGAGATATAAATGAATTTAAGCATTGATTGTAGTGGGAGTGAGAGGTGGTGGTGGTAGGAGACGGTGATGGTTGTGGTGGGTGGCAATGACCGTGGCGGCGACGATGGTGGTGGTGGTGATGGCGATGGTGGTGGTGGTGGCAGAGACGACGACAATGGTGGTGGCGGGGGACGGCGGTAGTGGTGGCGATGGCGGCGGTGGTGGAGGTGATGGGGGTGGGGGTGGTGGCGGTGGGGGGTGGTGATGGTGGCGACGACGGTGGTGGTGGGGGTGGCGATGGCGACGGCGGCAGTGGTGATGGCAGCGGTAGTGGTGGCGGTGGTGGCGATAGAGGTAGTGGTGGTGGTGGTAGAGGTAGTGGTGGGAGGCGGTTTCAAACACTATTTTTTTTTTAAAAATACTTATGAGAAATAATTTCTAGAAATACTTTTAAAAAGTTACTCCAAACACACCCTTATGGGCCTATTTTTCTTATTAAATTTAGGGTGTTAATATTAACTGTTAGATTAATTTTAAAGTAAAATTTAAAGCGATCTTAAACTCAAAAAGCAAAAGTCATTTTATTTATCTTTTGAAATTTGAATTGTAAGCTATTTTATTATATAGATGTACTAGTTATTGTCTGTGCCTGAAGGCACAGTGTAATAAAAAATGGTAAACAATAAACATATTTGTATTCATATCTAAAATCAAATCACAAACATAGAAAAGAGATAAAAAGAATTTAAGTATCGGTTTGAAGTGGGGTGAGAGGTGGGTGGGCGACAGTGGTGGTAGTAGGAGACGGTGATGGTTGTGGTGGGTGGCAATGACCGTGGTGGCGGTGATGGTAGCGAGGACGGCGGAGATGGTGGCGGCGGTGGCTGTGGCGGTGGTGGTGGCGGTGGCGGTGGTGACAGTAGTGGTGGTGGCAGCGACGGCGATGGGGGGTGGCGGCGGCGGCGGTGGTGGTGGCGGTGGTGGCAACGGCGGCGGCAGTGGTGGTGGCGGCTGCGGCGATGCTTGTGGCAATGGTGGTGGTTGTGAGGGTGGTGGTAAGGCGGTTTCAAACACTATTATTTTTTTTAAAGTACTTATAAAAAATAATTTATAGAAGTACTTTTAAAAAATCACTCTAAACACACCCTTAGAGGCCTATTTTTCCTATTAAATTTAGGGTGTTAATATTAGCCGTTAGATTAATTTTAAAGTAAAATTTAAAACGATCTCAACAGCGAAAAACAAAAGTTATTTTGTTTATCTTTTGAAATTTGAATTGTAAGCTACTTTATTATATATATATTTTATTTTTGTATACCACAAACATAAAATTATAATATGCGAGACCACTAGTAATGGCAAACTAGTGAAGGATATAACATTTAAGGGTAAAATAATAACTTTTAAATGTTAAATTATATTTTTTTAAAATAAAATTACTACTTAATTACAAGTATCGATCTAGAATTACCTTAATCGTAAATTGAATATTTTTTGAGTGCTGTAAAATTGACTTCTCGAAGAGAAAAATATTAAATATAGTTATGACACGTTATTAATGTCACGTAATTTTATTAGAGCAATGCTACAAAATTCAAATAAAATTTAAAAAATTGCAACTCAAATGCATATCATCTCTTGGATGAGTAGGTCCCATCAATTTTTTCAGTGGGACTCATTCATCCCACACTCATCTAAGGGATGATATGCATTTCAATTTTAATTTTTGGGTTTCATTTGTATTATATAATATTTTCTATTTTATTAATCAGAGGTGGACTTAGTGACGTCTGTTATTTTAATTCCTATCAAATAAACACTTTATCTAATAATTTTCATGTTAAAAACTTAAAATAGTAAAGTTCAACAATTCTATTTATTATTTTATAATTAATTAATAACAAGACATGATATTAATCACTGTTACACCAAACATGGAGTGTCAGAGTTACACCTAATTTCTACTCCTTAACGAGAGGCGTATAACGCCACAAGTGTATGTATCGGCGTAAACTTGGGGGACGCGAACCGTAAATATATCAAAAAACACGTGGCGAACTCTTCTCCAAACCGCACTTGCCTCTCCCCTCGCCTCCCCTATATATAGCACCACCTCCTTCCTATTCATATGCACCACAACCACACAATCTCGTGCAACCCACAATTTCTGGCGTTCTTTCTCTCGATCGCTAGTCGGTTTGAGGGAGGTCCGAGATTAGGGTTCGTTTCGATCTGATTCGAAAATCAATCTGCGTTGAAAATTACATCAACCTGTAAGTTTCTACCATCCTTTTCAAGCGTTTCATATTTCGTTGTTTATGTCTATGAGGAATGCGACGTGAACTTAAAAATAAAAATTAGATGATCTTAAAAATTAGACGGATTTAAAAACTAGATTTGATAATTCTAACTAGTTGTAATTATCAAGTTTAGTTTTTAAGTCATGCAGCATTGCTCGTATGTCTATACATACGTTTGTTTGTGTCGGTGTGTGCATATTTTGTATTGTTCATACTGTAATATGTGGGTTCTGGAATTTTTACAGGGTTTGATCGACTAAATCTTTTTGAAAAGGGGCTTTTGCACAGGTTGTAGATTCGTATCACAAGTTTCATATCCGTAAGTAGTGGTTTTTTTTATGCTCAATTGAATATATATATATATATATACTAGTTATATTCCGTGCCTGAAGCAAGATGAAACATAAAATTTAAGCGTCCAAAAAATCAATCCCACTGTATTAAATAATAATTTTTATTTTTTTCATTTATTTGATTACATCATTTAAAATTTATTTTTATCCATTATTTTTTAAAAAATATCGACAAAAATACGTAATTCGATAAATTTTCACAACATGTTTATACTATCGTGTATGGATAATGTCTGAAATAAAAATTATGTTAAACTACAAATTAATCAATTATTAAATGATTAAACATGTGATAGAAATATGTGATGCGATGGTTTGGGGGGGGGGAAAAATATGTATGAGATAAAATTTCAAACACCTAGTTGTTTTATTATATATCTATATTAGGATGGACACACTAGCATTATTAGGAAGTCAAAATTTTTTTTTAGGATGGACACACTAGCATGTTTTAATTTTTTTAATACACCGTAAAAGTTCATAAATTTATATTTATTAAAATTATATTTAATACTTTTTAAACATAGAATATTAAAAATCGATATATATAACATAAACAAAAAAATAATTATTAAAACTTCTTATTGAGAATGCGATTAATTATTATTACTTACAATAGACCATGATATATTTTTATTATTTGAAAGAGTTACAAATTAATTTTATCAACAATATTTTTTTTATATACAAAATCGCGGTAACAATCTTTCATTTATGATCCTATAATTTACTACATAATAACACATTTTTATACAATAACGAAATAACCCTACAATTTAAAAAAATTATAAAATAACATCAATATGTTCAAAACATATTCGAACATGTCTAAAAGTTAACAATTATATTAGTTGTACTTAATTTGAGATTTAATTGATGGAGACCCAATGATTTGTGATCGTTGAATAGATCGTAGAGTTTATTAAATATTAAGACTCACTATTATACTTAATATCGCAATGTATTAGGTTCTTAAATTAGTTTTTAATAACGTTATTCAAAAATTTAACAATCATTTAGATAAGAGTCTATTCAAATCAATATCACCAGAACACAATATTATGGTGGACATAATTAAATATGTCTAAATTTTATTTCAAAAAATATATGCTTAATATGAAGCAAAAAAAAATTGAGATCCGCCCCTGTATATATATGTATATATATTACCCATGCTTATATATATTATTGATGAACCGGGGGTCTGGGTTGGCTTTTCTCTGATTCCAAATTCAGTCCAGTTCTCTCCAAACCAAATCACATATCCATTACCCATGTTTTGGTGAAGGAACCTGAATTCGTGGTGGTTGATTGTTTTGAATGGAATTGGAAGGCATTGGAATTGAAGATCCTTTTTTTTTTAAATTCTGAGCTATACCTTAATGATATATTCTTGTGTTGATATTTTTTTCTTTGATCATAATGGTTTTCCTTTTTATATTATCGGTCGCACATATCGTTTGGCTTTTGTTTTGATTTTGTATTCCTTCTTGCTTTGATTGGTTGATGGAAACTGAATCTGCAATAATTGTATCTGACCTCTTTTATATGGTTTTAACAGGCAGGACTGAATGATCTAATGGAGTCTAAAGGTGGGAAGAAGAAGTCTAGTAGTAGTAAATCTTTATTTTACGAAGCTCCCCTCGGTTACAGCATTGAAGACGTCCGACCTCACGGTGGAATCAAGAAGTTCAGATCTGCTGCTTACTCCAACGTGAGTTTTAGTATAGCACATTATCAAAAAGAAAATGTTACTTGAATGTGGGATTTTCAATCTTGAACACTATGTACTTTAACCATTGTGCTTTCAATGTTTTCCCCGGGTGCAGTGCGCGCGGAAGCCATCCTGAGTTTTTCCAAGTTGTGCAATAACCATCAAAGGTGGTTTATTATACCAGTAGTGGTCCATCATCAATATTTTGCTCTATCCTTTGCTTCTTTTCTTCTTTACGCATCCTCGTGTTCTCTCTTTGCAACAACGCTTCTTTCTCTAAGACAAGATGGCCTTACCAGTCTCTGCAATTGGATTTGAAGGCTATGAAAAGAGGCTTGAGATATCATTTTTTGAGCCTGGCCTCTTCACTGACCCTGATGGCAGGGGTCTCCGCTCTTTATCCAAAGACCAATTGGATGAAATTCTTAAACCAGCTGAATGCACCATTGTCTCATCATTATCGAACGATCAAGTTGATTCATATGTCCTTTCAGAATCTAGCCTCTTTGTGTACCCTTACAAAATTATCATAAAAACCTGTGGGACTACAAAATTGCTTCTCTCTATCCCAGCGATCCTTAAGTTAGCGAATATACTTAAGTTGGATGTGAGGTCTGTGAGGTACACGCGTGGGAGTTTCACATTTCCAGGGGCTCAGCCCTTTCCGCATCGTAACTTCTCTGAAGAAGTAGTTGTCCTTGATAGCTATTTTGGCAAGCTTGGTATGGGCAGCATGGCCGTCGTGCTGGGTGGTGTTGACAAATCGCAGAAGTGGCATGTTTACTCTGCTTCAGCTGAATCAGCTAGCAATTCAAACTGTGTTTACACTCTGGAGATGTGCATGACTGGTTTGGATCGGGAGAGGGCATCTGTCTTTTACAGGACTCATTCAAGCTCTGCATCTGTGATGACTGAATCCTCTGGCATCAGGAGGATTCTTCCGGAGTCCAACATATGTGATTTCGAGTTTGATCCTTGTGGTTACTCCATGAATGCAATCGAATGGGATGCTATTTCTACTATTCATGTAACTCCGGAAGATGGTTTCAGTTATGCGAGTTTTGAGACGGTGGGTTATGATTTTAAAGTTATTGATTTGACCCAACTGCTTCAGAGGGTGTTGGCTTGCTTCCAACCAACCGAATTTTCTGTAGCTTTGCATGCTGATGGTGCTGGAAAGGATCTTAGTTCTAGTTTCTTTCTGGAAGTGGAGGGATATGCCTGTGGCAAAAAGAGCTGTGAATTGCTCAGGAAGGGAGGATCAATCATTTACCACAGCTTCACAAGCGTTGAGGGTATCTGTGGGTCTCCCAGGTCAACTCTGCAATGTTGTTGGAGTGAGAGCGAGGATGAAGTGGAGAAGAAATAGTTTTGGAGAAGATAATGTGGTCTTTCTCCTACTACTATCTTGTGGTATTGTGAGGCTTTTGTGCCGTTCCATTAGCCTACTACATTGTTCACGTATTATGAGTGTTTTATTGTTTGAGATGTTTGGACCAGTACTTTCCATTTGAATATTATCTTATGGATAAAAATAACACATGCCATTGCATTTAACTGTGATAGTACTTGCATTTTTCAGTTCAGTTGCTGGGACAGTTTTCCCAATGATTATACTTTATATTGTTGGTGTCACTTGTTATTTTGTATAGAAAACAGCATAAACAGTTCAATACGTATCTCGGGTGTGTTCTCTTAACTGCGTTGGACATGTAAAGATTAACATTGTCGAGATGAACCCAAGTCGGAATTCACTGGTCAGGGAGAAATCATGAGGAATCGTATAACTGATGGTAGTATTTTGATTTACTTTTTCGGAGACCGCTAGATGCGGGTTTTAGTGTAATGGTTAGATTGTTCCATTTAGTGTTTAACAAGGTTATGCAATCATGAATCATCTCAGCTTCCCATATTCAAATGGCAATTCCAGATGTAGCAGAAACAACCAAGCTGCCAAACTTGACTCTGACTCAAATTTAAATGAGCAATACTATGTAATCTAAATTTACAACCCAAATTTGCATCTCAAATGAAAGGAGATTATTAGATCAATGGGTCCTATTTAAAAAAATTGATGGGACCCACTCATCCAATAGTCTCCCTTCATTTGGGATGCAAATTTGGATTGTAAATTTGGGTTACATAGTATTTCTCAATTTAAATTTGTGTAAAAAAATTTAAAAAACTTGTTCCAATCTCTGACTTAAACTTATATCAAATCAAGAGAGACTCATTTTTTTGCTCAAATCAAGGGAGAATCAAATCCTTACCTAAATCTTTAATGGTGAGATTTTACCCCCTTTTAAAGATCTAATAGTCATTTTTACTCTCATTTAATTTTGAGTTTGCCCTCATTTAAATTTGATTTATTCTTTTTTAAATTTGAGTTTATCCATTTGAGTCATTTGTATCAAATTAAGTTTTTTACTCAAATATTAATTTAAATTTAAATAAAAATTTGAGTTATGATTAAAAATACTCTTATACATTGCATTTAGTGGCTTTGAGCTGACAAATGTTTCTTTAAAGATACATTAAATGTTATAGGCAACCATATTTTTTCATTACTAGGAGGGGAGAAAAATATTGGAGAACAATCGAATCTTCGACTTGTCACTCGATAACGAAGGGCTTTAGCCCTTCAGGTGGATTATCACAAGTAAATATTGAATGCAACATTGATATCATGTTAATAATAATAAAAACTTAAATGAAAAAGGTGAACTCTACTTAGGTTTACATGACAAAAAGGTGGAAAATTATTTGTTTACGTGACAAGTTAGTTATTGATTTTTGTGAGGCCCATCTACTTATTTGTTTTAGTATTATTGGTTAGTGATATCATATCACCTTACCACGTGGTATCACCATTGTAATGAATATTTCCTCGATTATCACAGCATTAATATGCTCAAGAAAAAAACTATGATCTTCAATTTTTACGTCTACAAGGATCTATTGATAGTATAAATATATATATATCATATTTTTATCCAAATTTATTTAAAAAACTCCATTACATGGGCTTGGATTAATGTTACGAAACCAATTCAATTTTGGGTCATTGGGAGGCTAATACCTCCCAAAAAACTTAATAGGATAAAAGTACACTTTTTAAAATAATTGGGATAGAAATACATGTGCTAAAAAAAAGTCATAAAAGCCCTTTTACCCCTACCATAAATAGTGCATACCTAATTGAATGTGAAACTTTCAAGATTCTTTTTGATATTTGTGTATCATTTGAATTTTGAAATTTCATATATATATATATATATATATATATAAATTGTCATGCAAACAGTGTCACCAAAGAGAGACAAGATATAATGACAATGGGGGTTCAATCAGTGACATCATGGCATTTTTTCGATTCCCTCTTTAGGTGCAACTCTTTGAGTGAGCAAAATATATATTGTCATCATTTAGGTACAATCTACTGTTGTCACTCTTTACTGACACTGTTTGGGCACTATGAAGGGGCATTCCATGATGCCACTGATTGGACCCCGATTGTCATTATATCGTGTCTCTCTTTGGTAACACTGTTTGCATGACAATTTATATCGTGTATCTCTTTGGTGACACTGTTTGCATGACGATTTATATCGTGTCTCTCTTTTTCGACTCCCTATATATATATATATGTGTGTGTGTGTATGAAATTTTAAAATTCAAATGATACACAAATATCAAAAGGAATCTTGAAAGTCTCACATTCTAATCTTGAAAGTCTCACATTCAATTAAATATGCACTATTTATGATAGGGGTAATTATGTAATACAATTTAGAAAGAATTTGAAAATGTTTTAAAATGTGTACTTATTGACAACTATTTAATGAAAAAGAGGACTTAAATGAGGATAAGTTTGGAGGTGATACTTAAAGCCAAATAAATTTTAAAAAAGGTACTCACATCCCATTATCTCTTCAATTTTCACTAAAAATTATCAAACGGCCCGATCGCTAGCGGGCCCCAGCAATCGGATTGCTCCAGAACAGTACCTGGTTGGACCAACAATTAGCTATCCGACTTGACAATCATAATTTGGATACATGCTGAAAACCTTCTCGTTCCTGTGCGAAGAACCCGTTATTCTCTTCTTTTCCGCTCTTTTTCAACTGGTGATTTTGGACTCAATCAGAGAAGAGGCACGAAATTTTAAGCATCGGGTTTTTAGGAACATTTATCCTGCGACGTATTCCTTGAATTATCAATATGTAGTTACATTTGTGAAGAATTTCACAATCAACAACACTCTGAAACCAGGTAAATTATCGTGATACTTGGGAATGTAGATTGTGTTTACCCTGTCGTTTTTTCTTCAATTTATGGCTAATTTAATTTCGACTAGCAACGAAGCCAAATTAGTCAAAGTTGTGTGTTCAATTGTACTGAAGGGACATTGGGACAATGTTCTGAGGCCTAAGATTGGTTCTAGTGTTACTTCGACAACCATCAATCAGATTCTGTCATATCTTTCACTCTATGGGTACTCCATTTCCTGGTCATTCTTCAAGTGGGTTGAGTCAATCCCCAATTACAAGCACTCTTTACAATCTTCATGGACTATGATTCACGTTCTCACCAAGCAAAAACATTTCAAAACTGCACAAAAATTGCTTGAAAATATTGCACTGAAAGATTTTTTGTCATCTCCTTCGGTCTTGAATGCACTTGTGAATAGTTATGATGAGTCAGAAGTGAATTCTCACGTTTTGAGCTGGTTGGTGATATTCTATGTGAATTCGAAGATGACCCAAGATGCAATTCAAGTGTTTGAGCACATGAGGGTTAATGGGTTTAAGCCTCATTTGCATGCTTGTACTGTGCTTTTGAATTCATTAGTCAAGGATAGGTTGACTGATTCGGCGTGGAAAATTTACAAGAAGATTATTAAAGTAGGGGTTGTTCCAAATTTGCACGTATATAATGTGTTGATTCATGCTTGCTGCAAATCTGGTGATGTGGAGAAGGCAGAAGAATTGTTGAGTGAGATGGAGTTCAAAGGTATTTTTCCTGATATTTTCAGTTATAATACATTGATCTCATTGTATTCCAAGAAGGGTATGCACTATGAAGCTTTGTCTGTACAAGATAGAATGGAAAGAAGTGGGATATTTCCCGACATCGTAACCTACAACTCTCTTATTTATGGATATTGTAGAGAAGGTAGAATGAGAGAGGCTTCCAGGCTTTTTAAGGAAATTAAAGGTGCTACTCCGAATCATGTGACATACACTACTCTGATTGATGGGTATTGTAGACTGAATGACCTCGATGAAACTTTAAGATTGCGTGAAGAAATGGAGGCTAAAGGGCTGTATCCTGGAGTTGTTACTTATAACTCAATTCTCCGTAAATTGTGTGAGGAAGGCAGGATAAAGGATGCAAATAAACTACTGAATGAGATGAGTGAGAAGAAAATTGAACCTGATAACATCACATGTAACACATTGATTAATGCTTACTGCAAGATTGGAGACATGAGGTCTGCATTGAAAGTCAGAAACAAGATGTTGGAGGCTGGATTGAAACCTGACCAGTTTACATATAAGGCATTGATTCATGGTTTCTGCAAGGCAAAGGAGATGGAGAATGCTGAAGAGATGTTGTGTCACATGCTTCATGCAGAATTTTCTCCGAGTTATTGCACGTATTCGTGGCTTGTGGATGGTTACTGCAACAAAGGCAATGAAGAAGCAGTCATAAAACTGCTGAATGAGTTTGTGCGGAGAGGTCTTTGCATTGACATCTCAGTTTACAGGGCACTAATACGAAGATTCTGTAAGAAAGAAAAAGTTGATTGTGCTCAACACATATTCAGTCTAATGCTAGAGAAGGGAATATTAGGAGATAGTGTGGTATACACTAGCCTAGCATATGCGTACTTGAAAGCAGGGAACCCAAATGCTGCCTCAGACATGTTAGATGAGATGTATAAGAGGAGATTGATGATAACTCTCAAGATCTACAGAAGTTTCAATGCTTCTTATGCTGGAGACAAAAGCATTTTAGGTATCTTTTGGGATCTTGTGGTTGAGAGAGGGCTAATTTCAAAAACTATTTTGAAGTACATTGATCAATTGAAAGTAAACTCTTGAAGGATTATTGGAGATGTCTTCAAAATTTCATGATCAAGTTTATCATACTTTATGGGAGTGCTAACATGTACATTTACTCTCGGCAATCTATTGAGTGCCTTAGAAATATTCTGGCACTTACTAATATATCCACAGGTAATTATATAATCTGGCTTGTTAAACCCTAATTTCTGTTGTTGACAACCACCTTGAGTTACCATGCCTGATTCTCTTATTTAAGCGAAGTTTGAGCAGTCTAGTATAAAGGAAAGAGAAAGGGGTTTGATAGAAAGAGTTTGAGCGGTCCTGCTTAGGTAACAAGCACTAAGTTTGATGTTGAGGCAGCATGGATACAAGACCCCACTAAGTGGGGTCCAAGTCGAGGCAGCATGGATATGAAGAACTTCGCCTGGGGATCCATACTGACTTGGGGAGCTGTGGTGGTAGCTTTATTAAACCATTTATGATCAAGTGAGGCTTACTTATAAACGTCAAGGTTGATGATAGGGGATGCGCGGTTGGCAGAGGGACGCAAGTGACTCGAGTGTTAAAAGACAGAGATCAGGCAGGAAGCAGCAGATCAGTGTCCCTTGTCAGTTCCCAGGTATCAAAAAGGGTATACATTGCGTCAAAAGTCAAAACCAAGGCGAGTTGATCAAAGGGTTCAGTGCATCCCCATCTATTGACAGGCTTGTGGAGTTCGTATTTCTTTTTGTGACAGTTGTACTCTTATGTATAGATCGTGGACAACTTCGCTCCACTTTGGGGTCATGGCGTTTCTAGTCCAAGAAGCCTGGAAATTGACTATTGCACTTTCCAATATACAGGTAAGCACGTTAAAAGGCTTTTGTTTTCTATAATAACAATTCAAATGAGATCAAATTTATCATGTATATTCACTATATGTCTTGACCTTGAACTGTATGTGTGATTTGCTAGTGGACCCCTTCCAAGTTGTGAAACCAACTATGCTCTATAAATTACACTCTGGCAACAGGAGGTATATGGTTCCTTTACTGTAGGTGGAGATAGATCTTGCTATACTTTATAGTGTTAGGGCCCTTATATTAGTACAAACAATGTAGTAATGTCAGAAAGGAACTTGCCTTATGGTCAATCGGTTAGGTATTAAGAAAGTTCGTTAATTAGAAGCCACCTTGACAAAATTAAAAACGTGCCCTTAGCGTGCCTTGCACCTTGGCCCAATGCATATGCCCAAAGGATTGCTTTGAATTAAATGTACTGCACACTTCTCAAGGTGACTGTGTGCTTTGTTGGCTTCAGTAAGCCTGATACCTCTTTTGCACCTCTTGATGATGCAAATACTCTCCTTCTATTTCTTTTATTTGGTAAGTAAATGTTTAATTGAGTGCAGATGCAGGGGATCGAACCCTGTACCTCTCGAATGCAAAGCTAGCACTCTACCATTTGAGCTACATCCCCCTGCCCCCCCTTCTCTCCCTCTCTCTCTCTCTCTCTCTCCCCATTACGGTTGTAGCATCTAGTGGATACTGATTTCGTACCAGGTTCCATCCTCTTAAAATACAGTTTCCCCAAATAAGGCCCTTTTTTGTTGTTGTTTTTCTATGATTTTTAAAGTTTCATTTGTGTCCATTGAGTCCATTGTTGCCTTCCTCTTATCGGTTTCTTTGAGTATTCTGACCTTTCCTTCAAGTTGGAGACTACTAATTCACATTATCCATAGTACATCAGCAATTTTTTGTATATTGCATTAATCTGAGCATATGATTAACCATCCATAGTCATCCAAGTTTGTTTTAGGAAATGATGGGACAAAATGGGAGAAATAAGAAATGGGCCTGCACTACGGCTTGAGCAGCTGAACCTTGAGGCAATGAAAGTCCAACAAGATGTATATATGGAGGAGCAGAGCAGCTGCTACTGAGGAATAAAATTATGGCAACTGTGGAATGCAGTATGTTGTTGATGCAGGTTTGTAATCCATTCATTCAGAGGGGAAATTTTGTTGATACGAGTACTGACCATTGGTTTTTCATATGATATGAAATACAAGAAAGGTAAAATACCCTAAATTGTACATCATGTATGCATTTTGTATCATTCTGGTCTTCATTCTTTCAGTTTTGTCACTTTAGTACCTCAAGTGTCCAATTTGTATTACTTACTTTGTTCCAATAATAAGGCAGTCTAAATTGACCATACCTTGAAGAGATATCTTTTACAGAAATTGGAGGGAAGAGAATTAGTGTGGAAAGGGAGGGTTCTCACTCCTACATATGTAGCATCACTGTATGGAGGAGGGCCTCCATCTGTTCCTCTTTAATGTTTCATATCATTGGTTCCTTCTTATATCAACAATTCTCAGAGCATGAATCACCAAGCTGGCCTGGCCAAGGGCCAAGCCTAGTGATCAGCCTAAGTAATAGAATGGGCCATGAATTTCCTCTGAAGTTTGAACAAAGAAGAGAAGTTCTTTTCCATGGAAATATAAAAGTCATACCATTGTGTAAGACTTCCATCTATGCGGAGTTTGAGAGAAATAAGTGGTGGGCAAATAACCTTGAGTCATATCAACATTGCGAGTTTGATAACAAATCTTTCCGACATTTTGAGTCGTGTAAAAAAGAAATGTTGTAACCATTGTGTAAGACTTCCACCTTTAAATGAAGTATAAGTGAAAGTCAATGTCACCCCGTTTTAGAGAGATTGATTCTCAAACTCAAATTTGTGATATATCACTTGGGCGGATAAATATTTGTTATTGTTGTAAGTCCGACCTCTCCTACTATGTGACCTATGTATCGATCAAATATCCACTCCAAATGTATTTGCTTCTTTGTTAATGATTCTGAATGAAACACTAGAGCATGTTTGGTTCAGGTATAATATGAGATGAGATGGGATAATTGATTTCAATCCAATTCAAAATGGAAGCAATAATTGATTAACCATTTTATCAAAATCAATAAAAAGGGACTGTATAACATGACCCAAACTTAGTATGAAGTAGCCCTTAGACTAATCTAGTCCAATCCCACCCTCTAATATGCCCCAACAAAACACGGTCTTACTGTCTCAATCTTCTCCACTCTTGTACTCCTGCTAAGAATGAATAACAGTTTTAAAATGAGGTCCTTCTTATAAATTAATTTGAATAATTCAAGAATCTTGGATTCACCCAAGATTTCTTTATTAATTATACAATTTATTTATTAAGTAATAAGGTTGTTCTATTATGATATAAATATTATAGGTTCGAGTCATGAAAATAATTTCTTCGCATGTAGGAGTAAGACTGTAGAAAACCGACTCTCATTAGATTCTACAATGATAAAAGTCTCGTGCATTAGATTATTATTTTTACGTTTAAAATTAACTTAGATAAATCGAGAATAATTGTACAACTCTTCATAAATCAGATTATTTGATACTGATGCTATTGTATAAGGATCCAGGGCAAAATAGTTGGGTGCACCAATCGAAAGTTTAAAGCCCAATTGGGAGCTCTACTTAAACCAAAATCCAACAAGCCCATCTTGTGAGAGAACCGAATTTCTATGCAACCAACACATGCCCAAAGTAAATTGGAATAGTAAATTAAAATTGAATTTTATGAAATGTAATGAGTTTGAAATTTGAAATTTGAATATGAATGATTTTTGGTAAATGCCAATTTCTTATTTTTTGGATAAGAAAATATTGTGACTTGGAAGATTGTAGCCAGATTTGAAGGCAATTATGAAGGAGATGTATATGACTGGTTATTGTGTTCATAAACGTCGTTAACATATTCTTACAGGGAAGAGTTATAATAGTAAAATTGACAAAAAACGGACTTAAAACCAAATAAGTTTCCTTGACGGACTTATCTCCAAATAAGTCCATATAGGGGGACCAGCCTCCAAATTTCCCAAAGAAATTCTAGGGGATAGATCAAGTAGTAATAAAGAGAAATTCTAAATTAAGATATTCAAAGAAATTATAAGGGATAGATCAAGTAGTAATAGAGAGAAATTCTAAATTAAGATATTTTGAGTTCGAATTTTGACAATCTCTTGAGGCTAAGTCATGAGAAATTTATCCCTTATGAATACTCAAATTCCGGTGTGGATGATTTACCTTTAACTGGATTAGGGAGAGGATTAGTTGAAGTGTGCGTAAACTGGTTCGAACATTCTGACAGCTGAACCCACAACAAAAAAACAAAAGCTCACGTGAAAGGCACGTTTTTTCTGTGCTGTCTTGGACGGAATCAGAGGGCCTTAATTGAAACAATTTTATAGTTATTGGGATCAATTGAGACAAAATAAAATAGAGGGGCATAATTAAAAATGAATGCAAAATTTACGCCTCCCAACTATAATTTTTACACGAACTCAACCGAAACAGATAAACCTCCTCCTCCTCCATTTTCAAAACCCTAATTTACGCAGAAGAAAATGAGAAATCAATGGCGTCTGCTTCTTCTCCGATGCCACTCTCGATCTCAACCGCACATATCGACACACTTGGCTCAGTACTATCAGTCTCGCTTCCAGGTACACTCTCTTCGATCGTTCTCTTCCTCACTCGTCCACTCACGTGCACCTTACGTGTCCCCACCATCCTTCATTTCCCCTGTCCAAAACCCTATATTCCGCTATTTCTCTTCATCTGAACTTGCCGTCGAGCACAAAGACTCAGATCAGGTACTTCTATTAACAGATATTTTCTTGAAAGAAAGAATTCCTAATGATGAGATTAAGCTTGAATTAGAGTCCAATAACATCGTTATAAGTCATGAAGTGGTGCTAAAGGTTTTAGAGAATCTCAATGCAGCCCCTGAGGTTGCTAAGAGGTTTTTCGATTGGGTTTTAGATAGAGAAAGCGAAAGATTGAGCTCAAAGTCGTATAACTTGATGTTGGGTATACTGGGTGTGAATGGGTTTGTGAATGAGTTTTG
Source organism: Ilex aquifolium (assembly GCA_951799425.1). Lineage (NCBI taxonomy): Eukaryota > Viridiplantae > Streptophyta > Magnoliopsida > Aquifoliales > Aquifoliaceae > Ilex > Ilex aquifolium. Next base: position 3,682,383 of record OX637398.1, on the reverse strand, counting down.
GGACATGTTTGGAATTATGAAAAAGAAAGGGTATGGAGTGTCAAAGGGTACATTTATTAGGGTTGCAGAAAAATTCGAAAAGGAAGGAATGGGTAGTGACTTAGAGAAGTTAAAAGAATTGTTTGCATCTGGTTCAGTGGATAATTCTATTGAAAATGTTTGTTCTAGGGTTTGTAAGGTTATTCGACGAGAAGTTTGGGGGGATACTGTAGAAAAGCGGTTGAAAGAATTGAATGTTGAGTTTTCTGACTTAGTTGCAATGGTATTAGAAAATGTTGGGAATGAACCAAATAAGGCATTGATATTCTTTAGATGGATTGAGGAAAGTGGCTTGTTTAAGCACAATAAGCAGAGTTATAATGCCATGGCATTGGTATTGGGTAGGGAAGAGAGTGTTGAGAAGTTCTGGAGAGTGGTCAATGAAATGAGGGGTGCTGGGTATGAAATCAAGAAAGGGGTGTACGTCAAGGTTTTGGGGCTGTTTCTGAAGAGGAAAATGATAAAGGATGCTGTGGATTTGTATGAGTTTGCGATGATTGGTGAGAATAAGCCCTCAGTGCATGATTGTACTTATCTTTTGAGGAAATTAGTTGTTAGTAAGGAGGTAGATATGGATTTGTTTACTAGAGTCGTGAGGGTTTTTAAGGGGAGTGGGAATGTGTTGACGAATTCGACTCTTGATGCAGTTCTCAAGTCTTTAACCAGTGTTGGAAGATTCGGGGAATTCAATAAGATATTGAAAGCTCTTGAGGAAGGTGGCCTCTTACCTAGTGATCCTTTGCAGGGCAAAATTGCCTTTCAGCTTAGCAGTCATGGGAAAAAGGATGAAGCAAGTGAATTTATGAATAACATAGAAACGTCTGGGTGTAGCCCAAGTTACAAAACGTGGGCATCTTTAGTTGAAGGACACTTTATAGCTGGTGATCTTGACGAAGCTTCTGATTGTTTTCAAAAGATGGTTGATAAGAAGGGGGCAACTCATGCTGGGTATGCTTTAGAATTGTTGGTTAATGCATACTGTTGTAAGAACAGAGCAATGGTTGCATGCAAGCTTCTTTCCGATATGGTCAATGAGAGAGAGTTAAAACCTTTGCATACTACATATAAATTATTGCTGAGCAAGCTTCTGGTTCAGGGGGGTTTTAATGAAGCTTTGAATCTTTTGGGTTTGATGAAAAGTCAAGGGTATCCTCCTTTCTTGGATCCATTTGTTGACTACATTTCTAGAACTGGAACTGCTGATGATGCTGCTATGTTGCTGAAAGCTATGACGGTGAAGAGGTTCCCATCTACATCCGTGTTTCTTCGCGTCTTTGAAGCATATTTTAGGGCTGGAAGGCATAATGAAGCACAAGATTTCCTCTCAAAATGCCCGAGATACATCCGTAACCATGCTGATGTTTTGAATCTCTTCTGTTCCATGAAATCTTCTACAGCTGCTGCTGCTGCTGCTGCCACTGTTGTGGCTGCTTAGATTCCCGGATGGTGTCTTTTATTGTATTTTGTGATGATAAAGTGTAGGAAATTTTCTTTAAAAATATTCACTCCCCCCTCGTTTTAAGTCTTTTGATTAATTGAGCATAATCAACTCATGTTATATAAAAATAAAACCCTAAGTTTTGAATTTCTATGGATCCTTCTACCATAAAACAATGGCAGTTGTCTATGATGTTGCAGTTGGTTAACGAGTCGATTTTGATAGGATCAAGTAACTCACGGTTGGTTTTCTATTCTTGATAGGATCACATTCACATCTAGGTTTGATCATCATAACCTCGTGAAGGGTTGGATGGTTATTCAGAGAATCTAACATTGATATTGCTTCAAAATTGGGACACCCTTAAAACCGGGCGTCCGTAATTAACCTAAATCAAGCCAAGATATAAATATGCTCTGATACCAAGCTGTGACGCCCCTAATACCGAGGGTCCTTTATTAACCGTTGATCATCCATCAACTCGCGGAAATATCCGTGGATGTCGTTTAACCCAACACCACGTCGATAGCATCCCCTTAACGGGGATTATAGCCCACAAGTGTAACCCGTGTTCCATTGTTCATTGGATCCAACCAAGGTCCAATATACCATGATTTATACTCCATTATGGTCCATTTACATCTTTGGAGGGAAGGAAAACATAGGCTGAAAACATGGCAAAACAGTTTTAAAATTTGAAATTTTTGGAAAGAGTACCAGTACTGCGTATCGGTACGGTTTGCCCACTGGAAAAAAAGCATACCGGTACGCTGTACCGGTACTGTCTACCTACTGAAAAAAAGTGTACCGGTACTATGTACCGGAACGGTTTGCCCACTGGACAGAAGCATATCGGTACTGTCTGTCCATTTTTGCCTATTTCAATTGTTTTGGATTTCAAATCCATTCCAAACCCTTCCACATCCATCCAATACATGTTTAACATCATTTCCCACACAAAACTTGGTACTCACAAGTTCTATTACATTCACTTACATAAATTTACATGCCAAAACTAAGTTTTCATAAATATTTTTACAAAAGCTCCAAGTAATCACTCTTGAGGCTCCAAATGAGAGCCGTCCACCGGCGTGTGTCCCACACCTGAAATATTTTCCCGTATAGGGTGAGTTACGCTCAATAGAGTATCCCCTACAGAGGCTACTCCTTACCCTAGATGCATATGAAATGTTCACAATGCAACCGATTAACACTTTATAACATTCCACTCAAGAATATGTATTCCATGTAGGAATTCACCATGCTATGCCATGAAATGAGATGAGACTCACTCACGCACATCAACCCGAGCCCTTTCCGACTCCTCAACACATGCAAGTACCCATGTGACTGACTCTGTCATCTATGTTACACATCAAATGACATTTACAAATCTAGGGTCTTTCTTGGGGTGAATATTCATGGACTTACACCAACGGTACCCAACTGACACGGAATTCATGGACTTCCACCAACGGTTCCGCGTACACCAACACATTTTATGGACTATTATACCAATGGAGTGCGTATCCAATCACCGGGTCTCTCACCCGAGTGATAGTCTAGCCCTTCTTGCTACTCCAACCCAATTTTCATGCAACCGCGCGACTTAGTCGAATCATCGACCCAACTTTCCCAAGTCCACCTGTCATCTACCAAGTGAGGTGATGACGACAACCATGCACACACACCCTCATGATGCGATGTCTCCGTGTAAATGCAATGTAATGAACCATTGCATATCAATGTCATGTCTCATATGTAATGAATGTCATATGGACAATTTAAACTACATATCAACATGTACCATGACAATTTATATCCTATGCATATAAACACCAAACTTTCTCACCTTGTCAATACATCAATAAGCATATATCAACAACAATTTATCAACATGTTATCACATAACCCATGTCATTCATAAGGCACAATATAAACATATAGCATGCCCACCCAAATGCCAAATTCCAATAACTCAAGGCATTTTATCAAACACCTTCAATACAATAATCATGTTAAACACATAACATGCCCAAAATTTCACCATGTCACAAGAAATTATTCAAGTAACTTCCACATACCAAAATCAAGCTAGAAATTAGCCTAAATCATTTATATATCAAATTTCCTCATTTCCATGACCATAGACATTTCTTGGGTCAATTTATATATCTAACCATTTGTCTATCAACACCCAATGGTGGAATAAAACCAAAGTAGTAAGAACTCTACCTCTTAAAGCGTAATAGAAGTGGTAGAACCTCCAAGAACACCAACACCAACCTCAAAGTCTTGGTTTCTCAAAATCTTCTCTTTGGATCTTTGGTGCAATTCTTCGTTATTTGTGTGGTTGCATAGCCCTCGTCAAGTAGATCGACTTTAACTCTTGGCTCGACGGATTCCAACCGACGGAACTCCGGGAATCGACGAAAAAAATCTTGGATTTCTCTCTCTTCTCTCCAACGTTCAAGCCAGCAGAAAATCAGAGATATTTGTGCCAAATATCTGATTTTTAACCCTATTTATAATTTCCAAGGCTTGGCTCAGATCGCGCCACACGCCCCCCACTTGTTCGGGTCCGTTTTTCGCCCCGAAATGATTTATTTGATCCCGGTTTAATTTCAAATTAATTTTATTTGAACTTTAATTCAATTATAAGAAAATTTTATATTTTTCATTTATGGGGACCTTTATGAGGTCATTCGACACAGTCGTCTCGTAAAACGTGAAAAATTCGACTATCTCGGAAGTTGACGAAATTAGTTTGGGTGACTCGATTTCGCGATACGAATCCAACGGCGAAATCCGTTGTGTCATACGAGCTCTAGAGATTACGTATTTTAATTCCCGCATTATAGTGACAAATGACAATTTTGTACTCTTTTTCGGAAAAATATCAAATTTACTCGGGTTTTACAAAAATTGTGTGTATAATTTCGTATAAAAGATTTTCTCGAAGGTTTGAAAGGTGATTAGATTATACATTTGGCGAATGGTGGTTCAAATAATTTGTGGACCTAATGTATTTTTTGATTGTTTTGGATCAATATTCTGGTACTTGCAGAAACAAATTTGGACCGGCATGTTGTTTCTCCACATTCCATTTCGGCACGCATTGTTGCCTTGCCATAGAAGAGGATTCCAGAGCTAGAAAGTTCTGTTTGGTTTCCATCTCAAAAAACAGTACTCGAAAATTATTTTTGAGAAGTATTTTAGAAAAGTAATATATTTGCCTCTCTTTCTAATCTAATGGTCTGTTTAGTAGGAGGGATAAAAAATAGGAAAGATGAAAAAGTATGAGGGATAGACTTTCCATCCTTAGAGTAAGGAAAACCATTTTCTCTCATTTTTTTTTAGTACGATGGATGGAAAAGTTGGATGAATTAATTTTTCATTGTTTGGTATCGGAGGAAAAATTAAAGGAAATAAAACACATGCAAATTTAATTTACCATTATATCCTCACTAATAAAAATTATTTTTTCCTAACTTTCTTGTGGAATCAACTAAATAAATGGTTTAAAATATAATGTTTGTGTGTTTTGAGAAATTCATCGAAATTGATTAGTGAGGGATATAATAAAAAATCGTCTAATATATAAGAGTGATGATTATCGACATAATATGATAACATGATATGAATTCGACATGTAATTTTGATCGATTTAACATCAAAACATGTTACACAATTTTTTTAATTAATTAGGTCGTAATCATTTATTTGGATCATATTATATTAAGTTTGTATTGTATTAATTTTTTTGGTATGATTGATCGCAAAAAAATTGACTTTGTGGCATGTTTCTAGAAAAATCTTGTTCATGTAAAAATAGCACATTGTGAAGGGTATAAAAGTAATTTATTTAGCCTCATTAAAGTCAGGAGCAATTCTCTCCCACTTTCCGCCCGCTTTTGGACGAAAAAAAAAATGGCAGCCGAATGAAATCACTTCCCACCCATTTTTTCGTTCCATTTAATTTTCCTTTGAAACCAAACAAATGATTCTCTTTCTTTTCTCTCTATTTTTCATCATTTTTTTTCATCCATCTATTTTTCCTTTGTACCAAACAAGGCCTAAGGGACCCCGCCATCCACTCCCCCACCTCATTTTCTATATAAATCCTCTCTCAGATTTACCACCTCATAATCTTATACTTATTGATAATAAAATAAGTGATAGAAATAGGCGGAATATAACTTTGAATGAGATGAATAAAATATGATACAATGTTGAGTTGATTTGACTCATTTGTAATGGTTGGTTAATGAAATGTACGTGTTGTTATCAATTTTTAGGGGAGGCTACAATGATAGAGAGGTGCTTACTACTAAAGGCAAAGGTGGAGGAATTGGATACTTGAGTAGAAAGAACACGTCTAGTGGGCCCTGGGCTTGGATTGTCCCATATACGAGAGAGAAATTCCATTCTCCTTTTTCTTTCTTGGCTGCTTCATTCAAGCAATGTTGATCTTCAAAATAGCAAATTACTGAAATGCCCTTTTATTACCAATTTGGTGACAGTAACCATGCAAAAAAAAAAAAAAACAGATGCTAAATGTTCAATCATCAAGCATAGGTCCTGACAATTTTGGTTTGCGGGTGAAATTTTGAATTCTAGAATTGCATTATAATCAATATTATAAAGGTCGTGCGCTTGCATGATTACTAGTTATAAAAATCAGTCTTTTCTCTACCATGTCTTCTTGTCTAAGAGATAGAAAAATCGATCATTTTTTAGCTATTTTTTTCTTTTTCTTTTTTTTTCTTCGGGGTATAAATCAAGCTTGGAATTATTCAATTTCATGAAGGGTAAAATTGGGATGCGCAATAGATTTTATTTTTTTTTGGTCAAACACACAAATAAACACACACACACAATTCACACATCACACAGCTCAAACACACTTGGCAGAGAGAGACCCACAATCCCACACCATCCAGGCAATTGTTGACTGCCCAATAGATGAAGAGACTTGCAAAGCAATCAATGCTCAGAGAAGGATCACAGTGAAGCACAAGCAAGAATCCCTTTTGAGTTCTGCTGCTAGGGGGAGGGTAAATTCGTAATTAAACAAGTCAATGCCTTGGTGATCTAGTCTAGTCCATGGACTGTGGAAGAATGTTTCCCAGCTATACATACAAAGACACTTAACCTCATATTTCAATTCATTGCACTGGAAAAACTAGAGAGAGAGAGAGAGAGAGAGAGAGAGAGGCTCTAAGATCAGATGATGCCAACACACAACACCACCACCACCACCGTTCATGGCGGTTTCCACCCATGGAAATCACCCATTCCCTACCTCTTTGGTGGCTTAGCTTTCGTGTTGGGACTCATTGCATTAGCATTACTACTTCTATCTTTTTCCTTCAGATGTTCTTCTTCTGAGCCGTCTGGTGATGTTGAAGAAAAACCGGCCAAGCCCGATCACGTACTGCAGCCGGAAATGGAGCCAAAGATCGTTATCATGGCCGGAGATCTCAACCCTACGTACCTGGCAAAGCCTGTATTGTCTACTCGCCACAGTACTGAACAAGTCTAACACACACACACACACATATATCTCTTGCTTCACATATAATCTGATACAAAACTCCATCATATGTCTGTTTGTCTTATATACTTTTTTCTATCAATTCTTTCTTTCCCTTCTTTTCAGTTTTATTTTTGGAAGTTTACAAGTTTTAGTTTGCCAACATAAGGGGGGTGAGTTTGATATAAACCATATAAAGTTATCTTTGTGTTTGTCTAATGAATTCGGATCACAGGAATAACCTCCTCGCATACAAAGTAAAATACTTTTCAGACCCAATGATGAGAGACTCGTGCCCTGAATTACAAGTGACTGATTAAGATACGACATTCACATGATCTTAAGGTGCGGAAACAGTCTCTCTGATAACAGGGTAAGACTGAAAACATCTAATCTTTTTCAGACCCTGGAATGACGGAAGTATCGTGTATTGAATATGTCTTTTATTCACATGATGTTAAGGTATAACGGTGTGAAGCCTGAAAGTTAAGCGAGTTTGTTACCATTTGTAAGCATCTTTGAGGAATAATGATATAGGAAGAGAAGTAGCATCAGAGAGTGCTTCTATCCAAGTAAGTCGGAAGGGATAAGTTGATCCTACACTAGCTGGCCACTTCACTATGTAGGAATAAGTATCATGCAAGTAAAGAAGGGATTCTCCTGTACTATACCAAAATTCTGTTTCCAACAGACAGTGACTAAAGTATGCTAATCGAACATATACACAAATCGGGGAAATATAAGCGAAACAGTCTAAAAGATAGTATTATTGAATGAATCAACTTGATATGTATAAGAATACCTAAAACTTAAACGTTACGAAAATAGTATTACTCGGTATGATAACATGAGGAGACTGATAAATAAACAAAATATTGTCGAAAAAGAATAGGAAAGAAAATTCGAGGAAGACCACATACCAAATGCATCATGAGGTTTTAGAAAGTAAGACTAGATCTTTGAATTGCAAGCAACCTTTTCAAGGTTCATCAAGAACATCCACCTTTGTGTCCAAATCAGACACATGCATCAAACGACCCCAGTTCTTTTTGATTAGTTTCAACGTTGTAATTTACACCATAATCTTTTTGATCTTCCTTGCTAGCTGAAAATTGGGTGGTAACTGTAATGCAGAAATTGACCAATCAATTGAAATGAGTCCACCTCTATCTCTCTCTCTCATAACACACGTACAAAAGGGCAAGTAAATGTACTGAATCTTTTGCTACTATGAGGTCAGAAGTGTATCAAATGTACACATTCTTACTCCATAAGAGAGGTTATTTCTGCGACTTATAGGGGTGGAGGGAGGGTGTGGCAATGTGGGAAGTTGCCCTCACTGCATTTCAAAAGAACTGTGGGCTATTTAAAATTTTCAAAATTTAAAAGTTTGCTTCCACTGAAAATTTATAAGAAGTTTCAGTGGTAAGTTCAAATTCTAAAAATTAATTGTTATTCTTTCGTACATAGAAAACTTATACTTTTATAGAGATCAGATAGCGAATTGAATCCAATTCATTCTTAATTCTATTTGGTAGCACGAATTAATATCTCTAACTGAATATCTGAGTCTGCATCGGTTATATTGTCTGATTTGCATATGCTTATATAGATATATATGATGAAATTATGTGTTATTTATTGAAATCAAATCAAAATTAAGATATAATTTGTTAAAATTTAATTTTAGTTGACTCATAGATTTGATCGTATTCATAATATTTATCTCATTCGAATATGAAATTTTTATATGACATCTATTAGATATTAGATCAAATCTAAAAGAAATTTTCAAATCAAATTGAATTACTCGAAATCCAATCTAAATCTGACCGTTGAAAGCTGACTCACCATTTTTTCACAAAGCATGTCAAAGTTTTCATGATTTTCGCTTGATCATTCTTTTCAACTGATGGTCACCCCCATTATGAAGTAACCTACGACGACTTAAACTTTTAATGCCCAGATGACATTTGAACAAATCTATCATTACGCTAAAGTTCACCCTCCAAACATATATATATATATATATATACACACAAGCCAACACATACATACACTAAGAAAAGTAAATAGTCACCTTAATCAATGTATGATCTTGTAAACTAATTTATGGGCCGGCCTAGCAACAAATTTTCCACATTAATCTCACTATCTTGATGTTCCAAGGGGTTTATTATCTTTTTATTCCTTGTGATTCTCCCAAAAGCAGCCAATTGGAGAAGACACAAGTGAAAAATATGGATATTATTATGAAGGTGAAATTGAAGCAGGTATTGGAGAAGCACCTAAATATAGAATAAGTTGACTTCTCTTTCTAAATAGGTCTTCTAGTGCCTTGATTTTCTTCGCATTTAGCCATATATGTTTGACAGAAAGGATTAAACATTAATGTGAAAATGGAATGGGTAATGGATTAGGTTGATGGTCATGATCATCTCCATTACTTTTTTTCACACAATTTCACTCAATAGTAGATCACTAATTGTGTATGAGTGAGAGGTCTGTATATAAATAATGGGTCTTACGTAAATACATGGTGAGTGATCTACCATTAAGTAAAATTGTGTGAAAAAATGATGAAGATCTCAATCCTACGGTTTGTTACTTGGGAGGGTGGCAGAGTGAGAAATATAGCAATGTTATTGAAACTTAATTTATTGACTTAATTCACTATAACTCTTAGATTGTTTGCGGGCTCCATTAAATATCGAAACTCGATGTTAATCTAATGGTAACAATAAAACCACATCATATCCAAATTGACCCCCAAAGACTCTCTCTCTCGTATGTATATGTAGCCACGTTGGCTATGCAGGCCATTATAGAAGTCAGTTTAATTTTTTTCGTTCCTTTCACTTGTAATATGGATATGGCACCTATAATAAACTCTTCACATCCTAGGGAATCCTATATCTGATTCCATATCATTTGATTTGGGTTCATAAACTATTAACTGACTTAATCATTCATAATCATTGAATTACAATATACTATAATATTTTTTGAGATCATAACTAATTCAATAATTATAATAAATTAGCAACAAATTATGTCTAAATATCATTATTAATAAAAAAAATAAAAAATTGAGTAAAAAAAACCATCAGCCCACTTTATTGTCATTTTTTATGGCATTGATAATGAAGTTATCATAGAACATTTTCAAAGTATAAAGATTCTTCGGGATCAATTGTAAATAACTATAATTAACCTCATTTTTTTGTAAAGGATTATAATTAACCTCTTCTTAGTTATTTTTTATTTGCATAGACTATGTATATTAATTTTGGATTTTTTATATTTAATGAATATTTAAGCATTAAATATGATATAAAAATATAAATGTATAACATTATTTTTATCAGTAAAACTTGTGATTAAGTGTATCCAGACTAAAATATATTCCTAGCTCCGTCATGCTGGTTGGGTAAGTGAATGTAATGGCTCGGAGAAGTCAGGGTTAAGAAAGTAAGTAGTAGGGAACATAAAGTATATAGTGGCAAATAAGAATGTCGAGAAAGTGAGAAGCTCTGAAATTTCTGTTGGGTGTGGAGAGCGGAGATATGTCAAAATGTACTATTTCACATATGGCATATTTAGCGCTAAGGAAGAAATATTTTGATACTCCCAACTTCATTAGTGGGAGATTTTTGTGATTATAACCTTCAATTTCTTTCGTCACGGAAACAGTCTCTCCACATATAAATATAAGACTATGTATACTTGACTCTCTTCTAAATCCGCAATGACGAGAATTTTGTGCATTGAACCGCCTTTTTTAACTTCCAGTCCTATCATACAAAAATTATCTCATCCTACACCATGACCACCTCCTCTCTCTCGCGCGCGCACACACAGTCACACTCACATATATATACATACACACAGTCACACTCCCAAAAGCTTCTCTCTCTCTCTCTCACACACACACACCCACCATACACCATACACAAATGGTAACACTCAACTTGCTTAAGTTAAGAAACTCTACAAAAATCTGTTTCCATTGTTGCTGGTTGGTTCTGGAAGCCCTGTTTATGATTCAATAAGAAAGTATCCCAAAGATCAGTAACAAGAGCCACAAGACAAGAATGCAGAAAAGCATGCTATGTATATAGACCACATCCCTACTCCCAAAACCTATCTTCTAACAGGGAATAATCTAACAAAAATCATGTCAATTAGTTGAAGGAGGATAGACAGCATATTAAATTGCGTAGCTAACATAACGATAATTACTACTCAACTATACCATAGGTTTGTTAAAAATAAAAGTCAACAAAATATATATATATTCATGCCAATAATCAATGCTTGCACTGTTTTTGCAAAGGACAAGAGAGGTAGGTTCGGGAAAAGAATGAAACATGGTGGTTAAAATTTAGAGCGTGCTACTTACCCAAAAAGAAAATTTGAAAGTACAATACTTGATGAAAATCAAACAAACTGTTGATCCTGGCATTTTTAACTCACTAAAGGTATTGTTTGGACAGGTCTCATACAAAAGAATCATTTGGCGTGTAATTGTCCATGCACACTGGTTTCATGTTATAATTAACAATTAAAATGACAACAAAATGTGAGAAATTGAGGAAAAAATAGCAGCCCAGAGCTTCGCCCTGAAAGATACAATCAAAGATGAAAGATGAAAACCATAAGGTTGTAAGGCTTGTAACCTACAGGTAACCCAACATGGATAATGACAATACTCAATTCTGTTTTACCTGATGACTGTTAAGGCAGTAACGGTGGTCGTCTAGAGGCCAAAATTGCACATCTGCACGAACTCCATTTCATAATCAACATATTTAGTCCATAAATGCTTGAATTGGTTCATAGCAATATCAAGCCAAGGTTTCATGTTTCCATTGAAGTGGATGACAGCAGCATTATTGATCTCATCCATGCTGATACTGGGATTGTATCCAAGCCCAAGCACATGCCATGATTTGTCCAATGACTTTGTTGTTGAGTAGAAGGTGATCAGGCCAGGTGGGAGGGTCCCCAGTTTCCATAAGGTCTGATCCTCATTCTGATGGAAAATATTCAAAGAATGTCAGACGATGAATATAAAATGGACAAAAAGTAATTCAAAAGACAAACAAGTAGCCATCAGGGGAAAATAGATTTACCAGGTTCTGCCAATAATGGTATTGTTCAGTGCATTTCTCACGCCTCCAAGCATCAAGATCGAATATATTCATCCCATAAGCCCAGGCACAAGCCTTTGGATTAAACCTCTCCCTAATTAGAGGGTGAGAGAAATTCAAATACTGAGCATAACGGTGGAATGACCCAAAGCAGGTCTCAACAGCCCCATTCACCTTCCCACCCATATCAATTTTCCACAACATAGTCAAATCCTTCTGAACTACAACATCATCATCAAGAAACAATATCCTGTGCAGCTTCGGGTACATCTCTGGCAAGTAAAACCTAAGATGATTTAACATTGACAAGTACTTAGGGCTCCTGAATTTCATGTTGTTCATGTCTTTAGTCGCATTCTCTGTCCTGTTCTCAAAGTAAAACCTCTGCAGATTCGCAGATTCCAGTTGCCTGAGGACTGGCACGTATGAAGAATTCAAGAATGTGTAATCCTCCATGGTTTTGATCTCAACGTGGGCACCTCCTTCTACTGGCCTTATCTTAAACCAAACCTTCATGGCCGCAAGGTTCATCTTATCTGTAACGATATGGAAAACATGTCTCCATGGCTCCTCTGCATTCTTTACAGTTGAATTTACTACCACAGAGACCGCAATCACATTATCAGAAAATATTGCATAATGGAACAAACTCGGGTCTTCAAACTCAGGCTTGGGCTCATCATCCCTGTACTTCTCTGGATTTGCAATCCTCTCCCCCATAAGGCGCATTGCAAGGCAATGTAAACTCTTGGGAGTCGATTTTGCAGCTATCAAACTAGCAAATGCACCATTCTTCTTAGCCTTAATGAGCAACTCATTAACTGCAAATATGGTGTCTTTCAGTTTTTGAATCTTCAGTTGATTGTCATAAGACTCTTTTGCATCAGCAATCATTAACCTAGCATTCTTGACTTTATCCTTAACCTCCTTCTCGAACTGCCTCAACACATCCTCATCCACTGGCCCATCCGATTTAAATAAGGACGTGTGATAGCTCGGCTTAAATGCAAGATCGGAGAAATTCTTTGCCAAGTCATCAAACATTCTAAGTTTGCTAGAGATCTCGAGCTTAAGCTTCCTCGCATAAGCCGCATATGCATTCACTAGTGCAATGTGATCATTCGCCTGCTTATAAATCAAATCTAACCTAGTCTTCAATGGATCTGACTTTAATGCTAGAAAGGTCCGCTGAACGTAGGCATTTCCAGTAGTCTGTATCACCTGTTTAGAATTAAGTCAAACCACTTAAATTTCAATTTATGTTCAGATAAACATTCCAACGCAGTTCAGCTTTGTGGATAATCTTTGACAAAAGAGTTATGCATTAAACCAAAAATTGGTCAATATGCGAATAGAGTACAAACATGAACACACACTACACAGCCTTTCGGCAAAACACGGGATTAGCAACACTCAACAGTGGAATCCCATCACACAATTTAAATAATCTTCTTTCCTTTCCCAGTCTCGGCAGAGGGGGTAGTTCATCATCAAATACGAGTGAAAATGAGACAAATGATACACGCATACATACGCCACACACATGATTATGCAACTGCTCGAAAATCAAATTCAACCTAATGTGCAACAGATCTAAATTATCCGACCGTGCAGAACCACCTCCGGACGTTGAAATTACCGGCTAAACTAAACTAATTGCATTAAGGATGTTGTGATGTGATCCATTTCTTTTCCTTTCTTTTCTTGTCAAGGTCAATCTCCGCAGTAGAACTGAACATGAAGAAATACTAACTGACAAATGGCCAATATATCTACACAACACACACACTCGCATAACATAAACGCAGCATTCTTCACTATCATTACATTCTCAAAATTAGGAGTTCCACAATATTATCTCTACGAATATTCATTTTTTTCATCTTTTCTTCTAATACTCTGGGCAATAGAACAGGACATAACACCAAAATTGATAAAATACATATATAAAGAGAGTGACTTACGGAGTCGTGATGGGAGGGATGAGAGGAGAAGAGAACAGAGAAAGTGGCGAGGAAGAGGAGAGTGAACATCGCGGAGACAAAGATCCGGTATGAGAAGAAGTTGCGAAGGGCCGATCCGCCACCAGATCCTCCTCGGCCACCCCGGACAGCAACCGCCATGATCTACTACTTAATTGCACGCCGATCTAACATTCAATGTAACCACCTCTCACTGTAGACTAGATATGCAGATTCTGGTTTCGAAGTGAGATGTAAGTGACAGAGGAGAAAGAAAATTTGCAGTGTTAGGGGCGTGAGGGGATGTTCTGACTTCTGACCAAATGTGTGTCAAGTTAGAGAGAGAGAGAGAGACTTCTCCGTCCCGCGTCGGTGGGGTTTTTTCTATTATTTAATTTGTGTGGTGACCCCCAAGAATTAGGACGAATGACAGTTTCTACCTCAAAAAATTGAAATTTTCTAATTACAATACAAAAGATTAGATATTTAACATTGTAACCCTCAATTTAATTAGAAAATAACAGTAGGGTCCAAACAACAATGAACACGAAGGTTTATGTAGTTTGGTAGAATTTTATCTACATTCATAGAAGCGACTACTTCTTTTTATATGAGAATTCCAAAAAATTTATAAATAGAACACTAAATCTGGTGATGATATAAACTTAATCTCAATAAAAATAATTAATCCAATTTTAGAAACAATAGAAGTTAATATTTGGACCTTATTATTACTTTTTAGTCAAATTTAGAGTCTAATGTAAGAATTTTAATAATCTTTTTATAATGTAAGTTAAAAAATATTATTTAAACTTAATTTGAAGACCTAATTAAATAGAACTTTTAAATTAAAAACGAGTTCTGTGAATTTGAATTTCTTGTATCCTTTTAAGCATACATTTTATTTATTATGAATTTAAGTGATAGTGAATTTCGCGTACTTCTCTTAATTCTAGTAACCCATCCAACTATGTTGGTCAATGTTAATACAGAAAAAGTGAACAAAATCAAGAATAAAATTATAATGTCATTAATAATGACATTTGTATCTAGTTTAATGATAAAATTAGCTAACGCAAACCATCGTTATCTCATTCACTAATAAAACTCGCCACTAATTTAATGAAATTTGTTTATTTGATTCTAATGAAATTAATTTATTGAATAAGCAAATGATTTCCTCGATTGAATCAAAAAAGTATCATAATGTCAATTGATAAATACGTCAATTAGCCACTGATGATCGGACACGTAGATTCTCGTTTTTAAGGTTGGTGTCGACGTTCCGATATTTTTCTGACGACATTAACAAGTGAAATGCTTAGGATGCACTACCTCACGCTCCTACATGTCGCGTGATTGGATTCTCCCTTGTTCTAGCAAGAATGTGTATCACGCGCTAAGTGACAAGTGGGATAAATTAATTTCCACTGGTAAAAAACGTGAAGCTATAATGCATTAGGAACGATGAAAAATAAGAAATATGAGAAGTTGGAGTGATATACTTTCTATCCTTCAAGGATGGAAAGTAAGAATGATACACTTTTCTTCTTTTGTGTTTAATTGGATGGATGGAAAATAAAAATGACTAATTTTTTTTATATTATATTTGTGCTGGCTAAGATTAGAGATGACAATCAAGTCGTATCGTGTCAAATTCGTGTTGAGTCATTACGGGTTTGTGTCGAACATTAGTCAAACCTAACTCAACTCATTTAATTAATTGTGTTGTGTCGAATTGCGAGTTGACCTGTTTATTTTCGTGTCGTGTTCGTGTTCGTATTCATGTTGACCAACTTTGAATAAAAATTAACGCGAATATTCTATTTTTACTTAATTGAATCCATGTTAATATTTTTTTTACAAACTAAAAATTAGCTTAAATAAATATAATAATAATAAGTAAAAATATATTTTTTATATAATAATTATGTCGGTGCTTAATAAATAGTTACAAATAATTAATATTTTATGTCTATAATACTAGTTAAACATGTTAGTTTCGTGTTAAGTTTGTGTTACCATACAAACAAGAAAATAGAGAAAGTGTTTATTTTTAAATAAACGGGTTGATAGTGTTAATTTTGAGTTTGATTGATTGAACTGAATATGAGTCTTTTATATTTCTTGTTCGTGTGTCAGGTCATTTTCAAGTTCGTGTCGAGTTATAATCAAATTCGTGTCGAGTTCGAGTCATGTCATTATATTGAGTCGAAAATTTTCACCCCTAATTAAGATGGAAAAAATATTTTTTTTAATTAAAATTTTTTATTTTATTTTTAAAAAATATAGATATATAAATACATATTTTATCATTATATTTTTATATAAAATTAATGTATACATAATATATGTATATATTAAAATATATATAGACAAATAAGATACATTTCAACACGAATAATTAATTTTTCATCCATTTTACTTTCGATTTCTGAGGAATTGATTTTGGTGAGTTGGAAGGAAAGTTAATGCATCTACTTTTCCATCATTCCTATTTTCCTTATTTACCAAACATGATGTTTTATTTATTATCTCTTCAACTTTCCATCATACAAAACAGAGTATAATAGAATAGATGTACTAAATCAAATCTTCAACTTAGAAAAGTGAGACGTGTTCTAATATATTTTATTTTTCAATTTCCTTATTGACTAATTATTTACTACGAGTTTTTCATTTAAGCAGAAAAAATATATTAGAATGAATCTAAATTTACAAAATAGAGGATATGAGTATATGATAGTGATTCATTATTGAATAAAATTATATGAAAAAGTAATGAAAAGAGGGTCTCAATCTCCTATCACATCGCTCTTAAAAAAAATTGGGTATAAACTAAAAAATTACTCCCGATTTGGGTTTTTTATGTATTTATTAAGAACATTAACAGTGTTCTCTAAACTAAACCTATAAATAAGACTGCGAGTGAAAGAGCCCGCCCTCGAACCAAGAATTCCCGCGAAGTGGTTCTCACCTCCGGAATTCAAATTCTATTTCCACATCCAAAGGTGAATCAAATTCTGAAATACACTACTTGAATTGAATCCTCGTGAACCTTTCTCTATTCCGGAACTGAGCTAAACAAATCTGTCGAAACTTCCTCTCGTTCGAAACTAAGAGAGTTTCTTGCGCTAAGGAAAAGGTTTGGAGGTTCACACTGTATTATATCTTCCTCAATTTAAATATTTTGATATGTGATGATGTTGTAGTCTTAATAGCTTGATTTGTCTTTAAGAGTTTTACATATTAACTGTATTATTCACTGTATATCGTCTTGTTCTGTGTTGATATCCCGTTATTTTCCGGTGTTGTTATGTTTATTGGAATTGGGCTTCGATAACCCGATTTCCAATCTACTTTGAATAATCTATGTGATGTCTGAGGTAGTTTGAAGCTAAAAATTGACTGAAGAGGCTACACATCTGCTTGAGAACTCAAGTCTAACAGTGATTTATATTTAATTAGGTTTTTTAAGGGTGTATTTCAGTAGTAATTTAAGTTTTGAGGTGTTATTCTCTCAATTCTTGGACACATGCAGCCTATATTTAATGATGGGCATGTCTGCATTTCATTGACTAACAAGTATATAGGTGTTGAAATGGTTGATGAGGGACTCTCCTTCTTTAGCTTTACTTAATGAGGTTGAAGTAGAGTTCTCGAAGGTGTTGTCCATGCTGCAATCACTCCTCCTATTGTCGAATTTGTTTTTTTATGTCAATTTCTGATGTCGTTTAAATTATTGATTAAGCACTCCCCACCTGCACTACTTGATGAATGATTAGTACCTTCATCTGGCCGGAGGACTAGCCTAGTGGATTCCTTGGATACAAAGGTAAATGGATTCCTAAACCAAAGCCCTTAAATGAAAATATAATCAATGGGAGTTTGGGCTGAGCAACTCCTAGTGCCAAACCATTATCCTTGGTGGCACGTAGAATAGGACTATAGAGCATTTTTTTTCCACTACAAAAGGAGTAGGAACATTTAATTCAGAGGAAGAATAATATCTAGATGTTTCATTCATAGAATGACGAATTCCTCTTTGTACTTTGTCTGACTTAAAGTTGTTATATTACTAAGGGTTAGTATCTATTTGTATCGTTGCCTCTTAAAAAAAAAAGGGCTAGTATCTATTCTTTGATATTCTTTTCTTTCTCGGGTCCAAAACTAAAGGGCTAAAAAAGCATGATAGCTATGTTTTCTCAATCTGTTTATAGTTCCTTGCTATTTTAGTTACCAAAAACATACATCTGCAAGTATTTTTTTCCTATCAAGTCATCAATTAATCAAGAAATGCATCCAGCATCATAAATGTTTATTGTGATAAGCAACAAATCTGGCTGGGATCTGAAAACATGGTAATCACGTTGGCTCATTCTTTGATTGCTGGCTACCAGATGTCACAGACCCAGGTCTTGCATTTTCATCTTAATTGTTCTTTAGTAAACATCTAGGTTTCAGGTAGTACAAGTGTAGGTATACATGCCCGCTATATTCGATTACTCATTTACAAGCACCTTTATGTACATAGATTTAATTATTGTGTTGCTAGCGCACCAATGCTCTATTAAGTATTTGATATATCACATATGGAACAATCACACCAATTTCAGGAGTCCATTAGTTCACTTTACCAATGTCCAGGCACAGAAAAAGATCCAAAATATTTAGGATTTAGAAAGACATGAGTGATGAACTTAATGCTGCTCACATGTTAAGAACTAGTCATAATCCGTGCCTTTGAAATATAAGATTTTAGCGTTAAAAAAATTAATCACACTATATTAAATTTAAAATTAATTTCTTTGCTTACATCATTTAAAATTAATTAAAAATAGAGTCAAATTTTTTTTCAAAATGCATAACTCGATAATTTTTTTTTTAACATGTGCACACTATCGTGTATGAATAATGTATGAAATAAAAATTGTGTTAAATTATAAATTAACTAAATATTAAATGATTGAACATATGATAGAATTGGGTGATGTGATTTTTTTTGGGAGAAAATGTATAGGGGATAAAGATTCAACTTGCTAGCTGATTTATTATACAGATTGTTTGAAAAACCACAAAAATATGTAAACCACGGTTACCTGATGCATATTTGACAGGTGTACTTGTCAAAATGTACTCACACACTGTGATTGACTGAAACATCTATTTCAGTTGTCTTTGCAATAAGAAGTATTCATGTGCATACCACACGAATATAAAATGCATTACCTCAAGTTTACCAATTTGTGGCACATAGAAATTATAAAAGGAGATAAAAGGGATGATGAAGATAAGGCTCAGACTTGGTGGTTCTTGTATAGAGGTGTTCAAAGATTATTACTAACCTCACTGGTGAAGTCTGTTAGTTCACCTCTTGTCCATCAAAGGGGAGGTGAGATAGTTGCTGTATCACAGACTAATATAGATAAAATGACTACCAACATCTGAACACGATGATGAAACTCTTAGAAAAGCATGGAACAGTGTAACTTGGGGACTTTAGAGGATGTCTTTTTCACATGTTTTTCTTCTTATATCAGTTGTTGTATTATGAACCAAAACATCCGTTCACCAGCCTTTTACTTATGTTGTGTTTTTGCACTCTCTTACACAGAAAAGCCACTTGCATGCCTCTCTGTTGTACTTCACCTGACCGGACTAGTACTTCTTGCAGTAATAACGGTTGTGATTTTTTTTCATTATTCTCTTTGAAATAATTTTCAATTTGTATCCAATTCTTCTTCCATTTTATAGGCGATTTCTCTATTATATATTATGACTGGTGGGCTTTTAGTATAATCAATGAAGAAAGGATCGCCATGGAATCTCTTTTCGTGTACTATGACAGGTCAGTTCTCATAATGCCCTTTCTGGTTTTACTTTGTGATCCTTCTGAAAATATTTGTGCAGTTAACGGGGTGAGACCTAGATAATAGAATAATTTTTTTTTCTGTCTTAAAAATACATATAATGCATGTGACTTGATAACTAAAATAAGAATGATTTTCTTAAAAGTTGTTATTGCACTTCTCTCCGATCTTGTGCTTCTTCAATTAAAGCCAAATACTGGTGGACTTAGATACAAATGAAGATCAAAGCGATAAAGGGAAAACCAATATCACTGGCTTCATCTCAGTGAAGCAAATCCATGGAATTTGTGATGGTTTGACTTGAGGATTCCGTTCTGAGGTAGCCATTGCAAAGGATGTCAAGATGATCTCTCAAGGAAGGGTGGCGGCTATTCAGCTGCATATCTGTTAGCATTTGACGAAGTTCTAAAGCTTGTTCTTTGAGTTTAGCATTCTCTTGAAGGACATGATCATGTCGCTCTGAAACATGGTTCAGTTTATCAATGAGTTGATGATTCTCATTTTGGAGTCGAGCAACCTGCGACCAGAGCTCGTCTAGGTGCCTCTGCTTGCGCATACGTGACCGACGTGCAGACTCTCTATTTGAAATCATTCTTCTCTGCTTCCTCTCATTGATGATACTTAGCTGTTGCCCATCTGCTTCGTCAGAAGTTGAGTTACTGCTGAAACATGTTTGTCGTGGATTGAATTCTTGGATTTGAGAAGTGCTTTGTAGATGATACAAATGGTTTGAAAGTCCATTAAACTGAAATCCTGGTGTGTTGTTGGAGCTAACATGAGACAGGAATGGATTTGGGTTTGAAGGAAGTACATAATGTACTTGTGTGGGCTGCATGGCTTTGAAGCTTTTGAGTGAATATGCAATGACTAAGTTTTAGACAGGGTTTGAGGGGTCAGGTAGATGGAGTCTGATATAAGGCAGAGGGAAACTTGAGAGGAAAGGGGATTTTATAGGATGGGAAAAGGTTGTGTCCCCACTTTTATCAATTTGGAGTAACAGTAGAGTTCCTTAAGGATGAGACCATTGGAATATGATGCTGAACATGTCCATGTACTTATGTAGTATCACATCCATTATTTATGGAACATGCAACCCACGTCTATATATAGTTGTTATTCATGCCCTTTATGGTCATTCAATGTGTACATGTACACATGCCTCTCATAGAACTTTATCATTGCGTACCCATAGATGGACGGGGAATGAGAGCTTTATTGTGGATAATCATTTTGTGATTGAAAAAACCATGTTTACATCAGAGAGAGAAAGAGAGTGGATTTATATTGTGGGAAGTAGAATTATTTAAAAGGAGAAATAGTTTGGAAGATAAGAGCCAATAGCGGAAATGGGGTTCAAGAAATCAATCTCAAATCTGAAAAGTGGTGTTATTGCCAAGCCAATCTTGATTGTTTTTACTCTTAGATGTTCTTAGCCAGTGGCGTGTTGTTATGTAAAGGAACAGGAGGTTGGAGAAGGTATACGAAATTGGTGACTTGACAGCCACTTTGATGAGATTCATAAAATAATAAGATATAATATACTTGATCGAATGCTGATTTTATGATGATTAGAAATCAAAGTCCCTTCTTGTGGCACACAGGCGCCAGTCAGTGCCATATCAGGGGGCGGAGAGTTGTCTTAGTCATTGTTGAATTTAATGTATGCAGACTGAACAATTTATCTGTTTTTCCGCACCATTCTTTGGAATAATGACAGCAGCATCTCCCACTGTGAGTAGTTAATGGTAAAGCTGGAGTAAAGCGCAATGGGTGTGATGTGATATGTCACCAGATAGTATTGCCATCATCCTTGCATAGGTTCGAATGACCTGCAAATGAACTTCTTTATGGTTTTTGGTAGAACATATTGAACTAAATGCAAAGGACCCGTGTGAAAAGATGGTGAAATTTGAAGCTGCAATGTTTCATCAGATCCTGATCAAGTAAGTGAGTTATTTAATGCAAGCTTAGACTTTTCTATGTATACTAAACTACTACAATATCAGTATTTATATTTACCTTTTCGTTTTCTTTTAGTATCTTCTTTGTTATATCTCTCTTTCCTTCAGAAAAATCGAAAACTCTAGCCTCTATCTTTCAACAGGTCGAATTATTTTTATGTTAGAAAAGGAGAGAATTTCCTATTTTTTTCCTTCAATTCAATACTCAATACAATATTAAATAAAATAAGTAAACTGATTATATGGATTTGTTGAATAAGCAGACTGCATCTACTGACTTGGATCGAGTTCTAAATTACATAACAAGAATCTGGAGGTAGAAATTGGGAAATTTCTGTTTGGTGGCTACTTGTGGATGTGAGGTTGTGTAACCTCAATGGACCATTTGTTTCTCACGATGCTCAGCTATGCAATATAATATGTAACTGTGTCTTGGGCAAATTCTTATTTTAGTAAGAAGATGAGCAAGTTGAGAGCTTTACAAACAAGAAAAAGCTCAAGAATATTTTACAGAGTTAAAAGAGAATCCAAAATTTATTGCTTTGGTTAATGGCACAAATTCTTTTAGAAGATCAGATTAGAGAATTTTATATGGTTGTTACAAAACAATAATGAAGAATCTTGTTTCGTAATTCATGCTCTATGGGATCTTGCTTGGAACTGAACTCATTGT
This sequence comes from Ilex aquifolium, assembly GCA_951799425.1. Taxonomy (NCBI): domain Eukaryota; kingdom Viridiplantae; phylum Streptophyta; class Magnoliopsida; order Aquifoliales; family Aquifoliaceae; genus Ilex; species Ilex aquifolium. The sequence goes on along the minus strand of OX637398.1, from coordinate 3,659,752 downwards.
GCTTATCAATTTTTTCCTGACATTTATTCTGTATGGAGAGCTAATAAAAGTGTGACTATATTGAGATAAGTCACTGAGAGTAGATTTTCTCCCAACCACAAAAACTTACTGAGCATTATGAAGTGGAAAAATCTTGTTCTATGGTGATGGAAATGATGAGAAGGATATGGAAGTACTTTGAAATGCATTGTTCCACAATTGAAAAAGTAATGCCTTCAGACCCAGGACTCTATTGGGGCAAAAGCTCTCTCCCTACTACATGTTGGTTCAGGTTGAGTGGACTGAATGGTCAACAATATCATTAGACAGATATAGACTGCTCTTTCTTTTCTTGTCTTCAAAGTGTTATTCCATGCTCTATTTCTCAGTGTTCTTTTCCTTTTTCCTTTTTCTTTTTTCCTTTTTCCTTTTTCCTTTTTCCTTCTCTTTTCTGATGAAATCCCTTTCCATATAAGGATGAGTATAAAGTTGGCCAATATAGTTGAATACATAGATTAGTATGTGTTTTTGTCCAGTGTACTTGTTTGGATACGTTACTTTTGGATCATAGAATGCAGCACTCAAACCTTGGAGGGCAAAGATTTACCTCAGACTTGACTAAACCATATCTTTTAACATTTTTAAGCAAGAAAATTTCAGCAAACAGTAGGAGCATATTTGATTAATATCTAACTAATTGGTCTACTTAACATGCTATTATACAAAAAATATGCTTGTGTGATTGGAAAAAATCTTAGATGCAAACAGTTCATTTGTGTGTATACGTGTGTATGTGTGTGTGTAAGGATCAGTTTTATTCGAAATGTATGTCTTGATCCCAATACAATAGGATAGTTTGGATGAGAAGAATGATATATGTTTTTTTTTTGAACTGGTAAATGATAATGTGTTTGGAATTTGAAACATGTATTGTATCCATAAGATTGAGTTTGTAAATATGTGTGTAATTAAAGAAGTATAGGAATGTGTATTTGACTATTTGGTATCAGAGTGCTCCTCTCTCTCCCTCACACACACACACACACACACACACACACACATTGGCCTTTAGAAATTTTAGTTGGATGGGATACTTGGGCAGCCTCCCCCGTCACAGATGTGAATAAAATTATAGAAGGCATAGCACCCAACTTAGCACCCCACTCACCTGGCATGCATATCAACAGCAGATTTATCTGTCACTATCTTTGACCAATCATGTCGCATCTCCTCATTTTTCCATTATGCCCTTCTTACCACCCAGCTCATAAAATCCAAGCGTATGGCAGGGATTATAAAAATTATGTATGATAATTTGGGAAGAGAGAATGATTAGGAACCGGTACCAAACAATCCCAAAGTCATGTGAAGAACACAGTAGCAAACCAAAAAAATAAGGGTGCATGATAGATTTCCCTGGGCCTTGCTAACAAGCGCCCATGGGTGGCTGGTGCACCATCTCCTCAGAGATCTCACCATATAGTAAGATTGAGATATCTTCTAACATATATTTTTTTTCTTCCACCGTGAATTTAGGGGGATTTATTGTATATAAGTGATGAGTGATTTACCAAGCAGAGTGATGGGGATCGTGTAGGAATTGGATAGATATTATAGATTAAGGGTTTAGTTGTCATTTTGATTATTTATTTATTTTAGGGTTTGTGATCTCCTTATATATATAGGATTTGTGAACTCCTATATATATAGGGGATACATGTTTGTTGTAGGGTAGACTTTGATTATTATTGATATTGAATCCTGATATTGCCTCTTCCTCAAATTCTATCTGTTTTCTCATCCCCTTCTTCTTCTTTTCTCATCCTCCTCTTCTTCTTTTCTCATCTCCTTCTTCTTCCCTTCTCATCCCTAATTCTTTCTTACTACGATCTACATCAATTTGGTATTAGAGCTATTACGATTTACATCAATTTGGTATCTTTTACCTTTTAAGGGTTTAGTTGTCATTTTGATTATTTATTTATTTTAGGGTTTGTGATCTCCTTATATATATATGATTTGTGAACTCCTATATATATAGGGGATACATGTTTGTTGTAGGGGAGACTTTGATTATTATTGATATTGAATCTTGATATTACCTCTTCCTCAAATTCTCTCTGTTTTCTCATCCCCTTCTTCTTTTCTCATCCTCCTCTTCTTCTTTTCTCATCTCTTTCTTCTTCCCTTCTCATCCCTAATTCTTTCTTACTACGATCTACATCAATTTGGTATTAGAGCTATTACGATTTACATCACAGAGACATGGAAAAAAAAAAGTGTTAAGAGCGGATCTAGATCTCATATTGTTCTACAAACAGCTCACCCATAGGCCTTAAAAACTCTCTCTCTCTCTCTCTCACACACACACACACATTCATATTGAGAGGGAGAGCCAGCTTTTTTCAGGTGCTCCCTCACCCATCATGGGGCTCTCAATTTTGTGGTACTGTCACATATGTGAGCCATTTGTGCACCCCACTTAAGCAACCTACACTTTTTCTCATCAATGCTAGTGAGGACACAATTTGAATTTGTTCAACCTGACCAAGTTTTTTGTCCAAACTTGTAGCTGTTGGTGTCTTAAACATAAGACAAGCTAACACCATAGTTAGATCTAAGTCTCTATGCTGGATCACTAGACACTAGTTGGGGTGGAGAGACCTTTTAAGATTTCAGTTATTTTACCTTGCATCTTTCTACAACATTCATTTTTGTTGGGTCCGTGAAGTTTTTGTGTTTCTTTTATATTTTATATTGTTGAGTGATGATAATGAGATCCAAACTTTGACGTCTACCCTCATGTTGTCTGATCATCTTCACTCTTACGTTATTGTAGTGTAGGATTGCGACTTTTTTAGCATATAAAATCAATGGATTAAGATTTAGATTGGAAAAAAAAAACTCTAATCCTCTGCTTTGTTTGCCTCATCCATGTTGATACATTTCATTTTGAATTCCATTGGTTCCTTACTAGTTGGTCTTCATTCAAATTAGAATATTACTTCTTTGAATGCATTCTTTTCCTTGCAACAATGATAACAAGTAAGAAGTAGATTTGATGCACATGTCACCCACGTATGTTGTTCTTGGACAAAAATATAAACTCATCATTCATATTCTTGGGTGACATGTGCATCAATTTTTAACGGAATCTGAAACGAATGTTAGTCTGAAGGCCACATTGGAACTAATTTATGACATACAGGGTGCAAAGTAAAAAAAAATAATCTTTCAAGGTGTAAAGTGAGAATCGAGACATCTTTTAGGGTACAAAGTGCAAAAATCCCTTTTTAATATATATGTCTCTCTAATTAGGTATTGAGATCTCAAGAGATTGTTTAAGAGCGGATAAGTGTAAAAACCTTTGTCATCTTCACACTTTTATTTTCACTTTTTGTGTAATAAATATAAAACATTTAATTTGTCCATTTTATGTGTTAATAATATTGTCATCTTGGTTACATTGTACCTTCTATGACATAGTTCTGGATGGTGCATTTTAGAGCACTGTGGTTACATGTGCTTAGTACCTGTAATAAGGATTTTGTCCACTACCACCATTGTGGATAATAAAGGTGTTGTGTTATTTAAAGCAAATGGGCATGGTCTTGGCTGTAGTTAGATTTGGGGAGGCATAACCAACTTTTGGTCATCCACAATCTTTTTTATTAGAACACAATCACTTTATTTGTTGAACTAAAGTTGTTACTTTGCTAATTTTGCTTTCTTGAATTATTGTGAATTGAGCATGAATCGATTTCTAGTTTACTCAATTGAATGATTATTTTGAGTTTAGCATGAAGAGTAAATGAGTTTAAACTTTTGATCATATTGGATTCATACGTTTCTAATATGAAGAGTTCAAACAATTCAAAATTGAGCCAAGTCATAGTCAGATTTGAGTGATTCGAACAATTCAAAATTGAGTCAAGTCATGTTTGTTTCATTTGAATAATGATTTTACTTGTTTTTTATTTTTACCTTTCTTCCTTGTTATCTCCTTTACCTTTCTCTCATTCACTATCAAATCCATAAAAGATACACAAATTCAATACAATAATGATTGAAACAATAATACTGAATACCTACCCTCTTAAAATATATCTTCTTAAGTGCCCAAGGGTCACACTAGAGAATGTTGAGACAAAGTCACTAGCAAGAGCCACAACTAGGGTTGTTAATCAAATTGAATTATTTGAGTTTGGTTTGAGTTCGACTCGTTCAGGCTTAGTTCGTTTTTTAAACGAGTTCGAACTTGAACAAGTTTTTAGACTTATTTAAAAAACAAATTTTACAAGTTCGGCTCAAACTCGACAAACTCGATTTGTTTATGTGCAAATATTCGGGCTTGACTTGTTTTTGACTCGTTCAGACTCGGCTCGTTTCTTAAACGAGCCGAACTTGAACAATTTTTTAGGTTCGATCAAGAAATAAGTTTTTCAAGCTTAACTCGAACTTGGTTCAGGCTCGTTCGATTAACAGTACTAACCACAGCCATAATAAGGTTTCTAGGGGGAGTAAGTGCTTCATTTGATTGCCTTCGTGGACACTCAAAAGAGACATAGACTTTTCCCTCATTTGTGAAAATGACAACCTTGAATTTTTTTTTTCTCGCATTTTCCTTGTGTATGCTAGTGAAACTGTGTTGTCAGGTAGATAAAGTTAGGGTTTTTTGGGTGTCAAACATAGTTGTCCTTAAGTTTGAACTAGTCCACAGCTTTTCCAAGCTTGGCCCGTAGCTTACGTTGGCCCAAAAAGGGTCTTGCTCGGCTATGCCGTGACGCTATAAATGGCGTACGGGCTAGCCCATGGCCTGGCCTGTAAATTCCATAAAATCTATAAACAATAACATTAATTATAACTTGCAAATTTATAGTTGTGAAAATTGGAAGTGAGTCCCCCTAGATGTATTTGTTTGGAGATAAGTCCTGTAAGGAAACTTATAAGGGGCTAAGTCCATGTTTAAAATTATATGTAATGACTTAAGTTCACTTTTTTTTTTTTTTTTTATCTTAAAAATACCCTTCCTTAAAAGGAAGTTAAATTAATTTCCTATTTTGGAAATTGTTATCCCTTAATTCAAGGTCAATTTAAATATGCCAATAAAATCTCCATCATAAATTTAAAATTCAAATTCAAAACTCTCTCTCTCTATATATATATATATCAAATTCAAAGCTCTTTTTTTCTCTCTTTCTCTCTCTCTCTTTCTCTCTATATATATATATAATTTTCATCATAAATTTAAATTTAAAATTCAAGTATAGTATAGTGATGGCGGTTGTGTGGAGTAAAAAGGAGCTATCGAAGTGAAATTTGTATGGACTTTTGTGTGGTGGTGAGCGTTGTTGTGGAGGTAATGATAACGTGATGGTTGACGTTGCTCGGGAGGTGACGATGGTGCGACGGTGGCAGTGTTATGGTGAGGAAAGTGGTAGCCGAATATATATATATTCAAATTCATATTTCTATTTTTTTTATTATGTTACTGTTCATGTTACTGCTTTTGTTGAGTATGTTACTGTTCATGTTACTATTATTTTGAGTATGTTACTGTTTTTGTTGAGTATGTTACTATTATTATTTTACTAATATTAATATTCAATGTTATTTTTTGTTTTGTTTTTGAATATTACTATTTTTTGTGTTTGAATTGTACTATTTTTTGCGTTTGAATTTGAGAAAAATAATTATTTTTAAGTATGTTACAGGTTTTGTTAAGTATGTTACTATTTTTGTTGAACATGTTGATATTTTTGTTGAACATGTTATTGTTGTTATTTTTAAAAAAATATTAATATTGAATGTTTCAATTTTTTTATGTTTAAATGTTACTATTTTTTTGTGTTTAAATGTATTATTTTTTGTGTCCAAATGATAACTTTTTTTTGTATTTGAATGTTACTATTTTTTATTTTTAATGTTACTATATATATATACTAGTTATTACCTGTGTCTGAAGGCACAGAATAATAAAAAATGGTAAACAATAAACATATTTGTATTCATATTCAAAATCAAATCACAAACATAGTGGAAAGATAAATGAATTTAAGTATCAGTCGTAGTGGGGGTGAAAGGTGGTGGTGGTAGGAGACGGTGATGGTTGTGGTGGGTGGTAATGACCGTGGTGGTGGCGGCGGCGGTGGTGACAACAACAATGGTGACGATGGTGGTGGTGATGGTGGCGGCGGCGACGACAGCGGCAGTGGTGGCAATGGTGGTGGTAGAGGTAGTGGTGGGGTGGTTTCAAACACTATTTTTTTAAAAAAATAATATTTATGAAAAATAATTTCTAAAAGTACTTTTAAAAAATCACTCCAAACACACTCTTAAGACCCAATTTTTTCTATTAAATTTAGAATATTAATATTAGCCGTTAGATTTACTTTAAAGTAAAATTTAAAGCGATCTCAACCGCGAATAGCAAAAGTCATTTTGTTTATCTTTTGAGATTTGAATTGTAAACTACTTTATTATATAGATATACACACCTAACCTATATATGGATATAGATAGATAAGAGAAAGAAAAAATTTTAATGTTAGTCAAACTCTTAATCTATATAGGGATATAGATAAATATGAGAGAGTAAATATTTTAATGTTAGTCAAACTCCTAAGATATAGGAGTTTTTAATTTTTAGTTTTATTTTACTTCTAAAGGGAAAGGATAGTATGGTAAAATTGATAAAAAACGGATTTCATAACAAATAAGTTTTCTTGACGGACTTAAGTCCAAACAAGTCCATATAGGGGGACCGGTCTCCAAATTTCCTTTTATAGTTTTATACAAGTTATAAATTACAATTTGTAGAATATGTATTTATTATTTTAAGTAATAATTGAAGGTCAGTCCTATTTACGAGACTTATAAGACCTTAAGTCCGAGTTTATGTGCAGCTAGGTGTGGCCCAACAGTTTTAAGGGATGGGAATTGGCCTTACAAATCTGCTAAAACTTTGCATATAGTTTTGCATTTAGAAAGTCAGCTCACTTCCCATACCCACCGGTGATTTTCGTGAGATAATATCATTTCATAGGAGATTTTTTTTTTTAAGACCTCGAACTCCATAAAGTTCTCATTTAAATTACGGGATACGATTTATGCGATACAAAATTGACATACATTTGATGGGTTAGGTTTAATTTTATTGATTTTGAATAATTTGTTAGACTTATTAAATAAAGAGGCCCAATTTTATTAAGACAATACGAACTTATTAAATATAATTTAGGCATATCATCCGATTACATATGATTATAAGTGAGTCGGATTAACAGATTTTGACATCAAACGGGATTAACCCAACAGGAACTATTAACAGGCTTGGTGTAATAGTAATAGACCACATCCAGGCACCTACAGGACCAAGGAAGCCAAGCACCAGAACGCTGCCGGAACAGCAGCCCACAAGAGAAACACCACAGCCACGGCCATAGCGCCGACGGCGAAAAGCCTATAATACCTCGCCATCGTTGGATCACGTTGGCGGAGTACGATCGCGCAGACGGATCCAATGATCGACATAGTGAGCCCAAACACGAAGGTCTGAAAAATCTTGGGTTGACCCTTGAAGATAACGGTGGGTACAAAGCTACCGTCTATGTACTCCATCGGGAATTGCCAGAGTGACATGATTGTCATGTAAGCTATGGCGAACAGATGTTCTTCGTACCGTTGTCGATCCCAATCGGTGATCAGTGACTTCTTCTTAGGACGAAGATGAACATATGGTAGTGATATTCTTACTTCTTCCATTTTTGTTAAATGGGATATAACATAATGGGGGAGAGAGAGAGAGAGAGAGAGAGAGGGAGTGGTCTGCTAATTCTTGCTCCCTGGTGTTTATATTGTACTCGCAATCAGGGGATTCGAAGCAGTTTCAGAGTAAAGTTCGATGAAAGTTCGGGGGAAGGAAGGAAGAAAGTACCAAGGCGCGTGATGTGGAAAATTTAGCTCATTTACTATTAATTTTGTGTCAATTAAATCTTTTCTTTCCTTTCACCCGTTACAATTAGGGGTGTAATTTGAGCGGGTCAATTCGAATTCAATCTCAGCTCAATTCGAAAAAATAGGATTGGGTTAGAATTTTTAATACTTGGGTTAGGTTTGGGCAAAAAAATTTCAAACCGAATTGAATTTGGGCAAATTTCAGGTTGAGCCTCGAATTGTCGGGTTGAACCCGAATATACATAAATATATTTAACTAAGGTTAGTATTTATCTTCACTCTTCAGAGTCTAAACTTTCATTTCACTTTAAGTCTTCACATCTGCGCCTCTATCACTCTCAGATCCTTCTCTTACTCGTCACTTGTTTATCATCTGGTCTCAAACTCTCAATCTCCCTCTCTCCCTCGTCTGAGTCTCGTCTTAGACTCTCAGCTTTCCTCTCTCACTCGTCACTCCTCCCTTTTTTATCAACTCGAATTAAATAACCCGAGTCTAACTCGATTTTTAACTTGAAATTAACCTGAAATAAGTAATCCGAATTTAACCAGAGCCCGTCCGAATTAAACTCGGGTAATACTCGGGTTAAGTACTTCAGGTTGAGGTAAAGTTAGAGTTCAAGATTATATACCTAAAGTTGAGTTAGAGTTAACCTCTCAACCCACCCGAGTTGCACCCTTAGTTACAACAAACAGAATTGTGTTTATCATGTTATTGTTCCCTTCTTATATCGTCGAAAAAACTTAATTAATAAAAAATTAATAATTGAAAAATTAAATTAAAATAATTAAAAGTTTAATGACCGTTTTAAAATAAAAGTCAAAATTTAAAAATTAATTATAATTTTTATCCTATAATTTTACATTTATAATTTGGTCTATTGGATTAAATTTGAATTAGATTGCAGCTGATCTTAATTCGAATTAAATTTTAAAATTTCAAATTTTACCTAAATATTTAACATATTTTTTTACGGTCCATATTTGAATTAAACAAGTAAAGAACCCAATCCTATTTGATTGGAGTAACTCACAGAAATTAAATTTTATTAAGTTAAATTTGAATTTTGTAAAATAATCACTCAATTTTATTATTATTAATCTATATTTGAGTAATTAGATCTAAATTTAAGACAACATTCGATCTATTAACAAATCTACTTAGAATATGGGTACAATAATTTTAGTTATAGTTTAATTTTAACACGCCGTTTAACAGATTTTTGTATTAATAAAATAGCTTATTATTTTTAATTTTTTTTTTTTTACAAAGTATCATTTGAGTTCTAGTAGAATTAAAGTAATTTTATTCTTGGTTTCACTACGGTATGGATTGAGTGAAAAACCAGCACAGAAAGCATCAACGGTCGAAAAAACCGCGAAAATCATGATTTCAAAAATCAATGGCAGCTCTCATCACTCAGCTTTACTTCAAAAAACTCCTCTTTTTCTTACCAAAGCCTCCATTCAACAATGTTCTACCCAATTGGAGAACACCTTTTTGTACAATATCTACAGTGACACCAAACCAAACGCTCCCCTACAGGAGAAAGACTTTTTCTCACATATTCCAAGAATGTTCCTGGCAAATAGCTCTACATCCTGGCAGACAAGCCCATGCTCTTATGGTAGTTTCTGGGTTCACCCCAACTGTGTTTGTTACGAATTGTTTGATTCAAATGTACATAAAATGTTCCAACTTAGAATATGCTAATAAAGTGTTTGATCAAATGCCTCAAAGAGACATAGTTTCATGGAATGCAATGGTTTTCGGTTATACCAGTTGTGGAAATATGAAGGTGGCTCAGTCTATGTTTGACTTGATGCCAGAGAGAGATGTCATTTCTTGGAACTCTTTAATTTCGGGGTATTTGCAAAAGGGTTATTACCGGAAATCGGTTGATGTTTTCTTGGATATGGGAAGAGTAGGTGTAGTATTGGACAGAACGACTTTTGCTGTGATTTTGAAAGCGTGTTCAAGTTTGGAAGATTATGAGTTTGGGATTCAGATTCACGGACTTGTGGTTCGTGTGGGTCTCGATTATGATGTGGTAACTGGAAGTGCCATTGTGGATATGTATGGGAAATGCAAGAAATTCGATGAGTCGTTGCGTTTTTTCAATGACATGCCTGAGAAGAATTGGGTTTCTTGGAGCGCTGTTATTGCAGGCTGCATCCAAAATGCTGAGTTTGTGGGTGGTTTAGAAATGTTCAAGGAAATGCAAAGAGAGGGAGTTGGTGTAAGTCAATCTACTTATGCTAGCGTTTTCAGGTCATGTGCAAGTTTGTCCGAATTGAGGTTTGGTTCTCAATTGCATGCTCATGCATTGAAGGCTGATTTTGGATCTGATAGTATTGTAGGAACGGCCACTTTGGATATGTATGCAAAATGTGGTCATTTGTCTGATGCCAGAAAAGTATTTGATTTGTTGCCGAATCATACTCGGCAATCTTATAATGCCTTAATTATTGGGTATGCTCGAGGTGATCAAGGCTTTGCAGCTTTGCAGCTCTTTCGGCTTTTGCTGAGGTCTGGTCTTGGTTTTGATGAGATAAGCCTCTCTGGTGGATTGAACGCTTGTGCAGTGATCAAAGGGCATGTTGAGGGGATGCAAGTATATGGGTTGGCAACTAAGAGTTGTTTCTGGTCTAATGTTTGTGTGGCAAATGCAATTCTGGACATGTATGGAAAATGTAGAGCTTTGGCTGAAGCTCATCGTATCTTTGATGAAATGGAAATAAGAGATGCTGTTTCATGGAATGCAATTATTGCAGCTTATGAGCAGAATGAAAATGATGAGCAAACACTATCACTATTTGTTTGGATGCTCCGATCAAGGAAGGAACCAGATGAATTCACTTATGGTAGTGTTTTGAAAGCTTGTGCAGGTCAACAAGCTCTGAACTGTGGCATGGAGATTCATCAGAGAATTATTAAATCTGGGATGGGGTTGGACGCATTTGTTGGAAGTGCTCTTGTGGATATGTACTGCAAGTGTGCAAAGGTAGAAGAGGCAGAGAAGATCCATGACAGAATGGAGGAACAAACATTGGTTTCATGGAACGCAATCATCTCTGGATTCTCGCTGAATGAACAGAGTGAGAACTCTCAGAAGTTCTTTTCTCGGATGTTAGAAATGGGCGTTATGCCTGATAATTTCACCTATGCTACTGTACTTGATAGTTGTGCTAATTTGGCAAGTGTCGGACTTGGAAAGCAAATCCATGCTCAAGTCATGAAGCAGGAACTGCAGTTCGATGCATTCATATCCAGCACCCTCGTTGACATGTATTCAAAATGCGGAATCATGCTTGATTCCCGGCTAACATTCGAGAAAGCGCTGAAGCGGGACTTTGTGACCTGGAATGCGATGATTTGTGGCTATGCTCAGCATGGTCTTGGAGAAGAAGCTCTTGAGATTTTTGAGGATATGCAACTCAAAGGTGTGAAACCAAACCATGCTACTTTCGTTGCAGTCCTTCGAGCTTGTGCACATATGGGCCTTGTTCAGAAAGGGTTGCATTACTTCGATTCAATGCTTAGTGAGTATGAATTACCTCCTCAATTGGAACATTACTCGTGTATGGTCGATATATTGGGTAGGTCAGGTCGAATTAGCGATGCTTTGAAGCTTATACAAGATATGCCTTTCGAGGCTGATGATGTTATCTGGAGAAATCTGCTTAGTACTTGCAAGATTCATGGGAATGTAGAGGTGGCAGAACAAGCAGCGAGCTCTCTTCTGCAGTTGGACCCGCAGGACTCTTCTGCTTATGTTCTTCTATCAAATATCTACGCTGATGCAGGAATGTGGGGTGAGGTTTCGAAGATGAGGAAGGTGATGAGGCATAGTGGGCTTAAGAAAGAGCCAGGTTGTAGCTGGATTGAGGTCAAGTCTGAAGTACACATGTTCCTTGTTGGGGACAAAGCTCATCCAAGATGCAGAGAGATATATGAGAATCTGTACTTGCTAATGGATGAAATGAAGTGGGCTGGGTATGTGCCTGATATTGATTTTGTGCTTCATGATGAGGAGGCAGAAGATGAGCAGCAAGAACTATTATCCTGCATGCACAATCTCTAGTTTTTTAGTCATACGGAAAACTAAGATCAAAAGCTGGGAAGCCTGCGATTGCAATGGTGAGTTTTTCTTCAACGTTACAAGATTTCAGTGTCTCATACTTTACACAAAGTTGTACACTAGAGTAGCTTCGGCATACTCAATTTTTTGAGAGGTTCGTTGAATCAAATTGGGGGGGGGGGGGGGGGGGGGGGGGGGGGGGGTAAATTCATCACAAGTTGGTCCAGTGGGTTAAAGTTCTGATTTTTTCGTCAATGGTTGGGTTTGAGTTTTCATAGTTGCAGCAATTCAGTGCGGCCAAACTTTTTCTTCAGCGTCCAGAACATGCGATGAGTTCTTAATTTCGACAGGTACGGTGAAATCTTCCACATGTAACTGTGTGGTGTTGAGTGACAATATTTCATGGCGTATATGTGAGAATGATCTATCTGTATATTCATCAAAACATGAAAAAAGAAAAGTGGAAATAAGTTTGCATATACTAAAAAGATCAAATCAAGCCAACAAAATAATAGTCCCGTTTCTGCATCTGTTCGTATAAAAGCACTAAAATATAAGATTTCCCTACTGTGCTCTAGTGAAGGAATTGTGATCCAACACCAAGTACGACTGTCTATGGGCTGATTATCCATCGGAGAGATTCATACTAAATTTAATTATTTATTTATTTTTTCACTTAAATTTAGGTAAAAATTTGGATCTCCATTGGAGAAAAAAATATTGAGTGTAACTGTTACACGACATCAGCAGTGTTACCTGATGTAACTGTCCACTAATAAATAAATAAGTCTGTAAAATCATCTCAAATCCTGACTCAAATTTAGACTTAAATTTAAATTTGAATAAAAAAGTCCAAAAAATTTACTTCAATCTTTAATGAAAGTTTATATCAAATTAAGGGAGACTTATTTTTTTATTCAAATTAAGAGAGACTTATTTTTTTATTCAAATTAAGAGAGACTTAAATCCTTACTCAAATCTTTAATGGTGAGATATTAATCTCTTTTAAATATTCAATTGTCATCTTTACTCTCTTTTAAAATTTGGATTTGTCCTCATTAAAATTTGGATTTCTCCTTCTTTAAATTTGAGTTTGTCAATTGGAGTTCTTTGTATCAATCAAGTTTTTTATTCAAATATAAATATAAATTTAAATAAAAATTTAAATCATAGTTAGAGATGTTGAACTTGACAAAAATTCATAATCACTAAGTTATGTAATACATAACCACTTGCATAATAAAAAAAAATAGGTTTTATTTTATTCATTTTGTAATTTTTTTTTATTAAATAATTACACCACATTAACATTATTGATATAATATAACCTTATACTCGATACTTACTCGTGTAGGAGACGGTGTTATTAGACGAAAATCAAAATCAGACCGGCCTGGGACCCAGAATAAAACGTTTTTCTTGCCGAGTCTCGCCGCCGCGTCCACAATGGTACATTGACAATGGCCGCTGTGGGTGGCTGGCTACATGGATGGACCCACGCCTAACCTATACCTGCCACTTCTCGTGGACTTATGCCCCCACCACAAAGTTCTGCGTCACAATCCACAATCCAACCCATTCGACAAAAAACACACCAGATCATGAAGATTCAGACTCTGAGCTCACCCACTACGATAGTTCAGTACAAGAGAGAGTCATCATCTATTTTTTTTTAGTTTAATAGTTATTGGGATATACGCATTTCGAATAATTTTTTTATTGGTTCGTTCAAAACTAAATTATTCATATCGAGAGTAGAATATTTACGAGTAATAAATTTTTCATAGCTTGGCTCTAAGAGATTATCAAAATTCGAATTGAAGACGTTTGAGTTTGATGCTCATCTTTTTTACTGCATACATTAGAAATGACACCCATAAATGATTCATTACTCAAAAACAATTAAAAAAAAAAATTCCAAATGAATTGCATTGCCTAGATTCCTTCCTAATGAGAAGGACACGTCATGACCTTACAGTTGTGGCAACCATAACCCCATGTTTAATCTATAATAATATGACTACCGTGATCCAATTATATATGATTATTTTATGTTTTGGTTGTATATGTTTTGTTTAATCTTATTTCTTAGTTATGATTAAAGAGACAAAGTGGTTGATGACTCGGTTATTCATTATGAACTTCTCCGAAAGAAGCCCTTCATCTGCTATATTTTAAGTAAGGTTAATATTTGTTTGAAGATACGGTATAATGTTATAGATAACATAGACTTGCGATAATCTCATGTTTTTCATAATTTTATTATAAGATATCGATAAACACAATAATTACCTATAAATTATTCACACGGAAGTGGATCAAAATATTTATAATTGATGATGCACAAAATAGTCTTGTGGAAGATCAACAGTCGAGTGTTTGATAAAGTGTAATTAATGGACAATTAATAAGGCAATCAATGACAATAATGTAAATATCGGGTCAACACATAGATATATAGTGGTTCGGTTCGAGTGACCTATTCCACTCCGAGAAATGGCAACGGTGGCCGGGGGATCTTTATTGATTAAGTAAGGTGAACCAAAGAGAGAACAATGGTTAGTCCCAGAAAGGATACAATAGTTAGGAGAGAGAAAAGCTATGTGTGGGGGTGTTTAGAGAGGTGTCCTCTCATGTAGAGAGAGCTTACAATTTATAGGCACAGAACCTTAGTTGAGGCGGTGATGTGAGGGTAAATGTACTAAATCTTCGGGGAGGATAATTACGAAATGTAAGTACAATTAAAAATTGTCTTGATCTTCGAGAGCAGCTATACCCGGTAATTACTCCCCACGTGTGCTAATCCTCCTGGACTCCTTGAACTTTGGACTGGGCCGAATTCATGAATTGGGCTTGATCCGCCTTGTAGTTGATTTGGACCTAGCTCATTTATTGGGTCTGATCCAGTTAAATCTGGGCTCGTTAATAACCGTTCTGAGTTTGAATATAGCCCTTTGAAATATCAACGATTGGAGTAGAATTTTGGCGTTTTTAGTTACTTTTGCCCCATTAAATCTTTGAAAAATCTTCCAACTATCTTTTGGAGAAGAGCTGGATACAATTTTAATAATACTGAAGGTCTGGTGACATATTCAATTTGCATAATTTAATACTGACTATTTGGAATTAGATTAAACAGTAAACTACACATAGCATCTTTAAATTATGATATTTGTGTCAATTAAGTCCCTAAATTTTTTTTGTGTGCCAATTGAGCTCTTAAAACTCTCTAATTGTGTTAATTAAGCTATTCGGTTTGCGTCCATTAAAGTGTGTCACTCACGTGACTGTATAACACAAAAAGACAGAAGGGCTCAATTAACACAATTAGAAATTTCAGGAGCTTAATTGACCCAAAAAAAAAAAAATTTATTCCAGGGCTTAAATGACACAAGGGTTATAGTTTGAGGATCATATGTGTAGTTTATTCCACCTATTGGTTACTCGTGAATGACACACTTCGTCATTTTCCATTAGAAAATCTAACGGATGTAGATTGAAGGGTTTAATTGACACAATTAAATAGTTCAATTGATATAAAAAAAAAATCAAGGACTTAATTGACAAAAAAAATTATAATTTTGTGGATTATATGTATAGTTTACTCTAGATTTAATTATTAGTATACATAACTAATAATTTTGCTTTTCAAACCATAAGAGGTTTTTGCAAGTGTAAACCATTGATAGTGTTGTCATATCGAAACATGTAGTGAGTTTTCACTAGTATAGGCTATGCTCAAATTGACTTGTTAAGGCTAGTTAGTAAATGGATCAATATAAATCTGATCCTACACGACATAAAATCAAGTATATACTAACACAATTTTAAATGAGTTTTATATCAATAGAGTAAATTTTGGGGGGAAAATCTACGGTACCGCCTTCCGTACTGTATCGTCACTTATTATTTTTATGGTAAAATTACAATTAAAAATGGAGAAGTTACAATTGCTCAAGGGAAGTCCATGATCAATTATGGACTTCTCCTGAACAGTTGTAACTTCTCTCTTATGAGTTGTAATTTGACCTTTAAAAATTGTAACTTCGTTATCAATCTCAATTTATCATGATCGATCATGACTTTTAAAGATTGTAACTTATACCTCAAAAAAATTATAACTTAATTTTAAATAATTACAAATTTTGGTACGATACCTCTTTCGGTACCATAACCTTTTCCAATTTTGAGACAACATATGATCCAGTTTCAACACTACACTATCAATTATATAGTACTAGTTGTCGTGCACATGGTTACCTACCCCTGTGTTCAATTTTACAGTGAGATTAGACAACAGTGAGAGGGATATGAGAGTTAACAACAGAAAAACTAAGAGGAATTATATATAATTATAATTATTAGTATTTATGAGTAGTTAAGATAAAAAAAAAAAAAAAAAGAGGTATTATAGGTCCTTTAAGTTGTCTAAAGGTAAGTAATACTCATTTAGTGTCGTACTTGATTTTCATGTGTTTATTAAGTAAGGTTCGATTTACAAGAATAATATAATTTGCTATTTAGAGTTAGTAGCTATGATTCAAATTGAATATTTTACAGTGAAAAACTCTCGTGGTCATGTCCAAAAAGAACTAAAAACAAAAGATTAAACACTAAGTAGGGTAGTCTAGTGGGGTACCAGTTTTATTTCTCATCTTGAGGTTGAAAGTTTGAGTTTTGGAGTCTCTATTGAGACTTAGTGATTGACCGTTATGCTAACCTAATTAGATCTGATTCCAAAAAATATTACAGACGCGATTAGAGGTCTTTTGATCTCACCGATAAGGGTATAGAGGAGGGGGAAAAAGTTAAGTTGGTTCGGACACAGGGGAATGATGGTGGGCTTTTTGGTAATTTCGTTAATTTGTATCAGTAGCCAAATGATTGGAGGGGAGGTTTTCTTTGCGGGAAAAAAGTTTTATTACCAAATAAATCACCCATTCTTTTCTTCCTTCCAACGGCAACGAAATTCTTACCTGAAAACCTAGGTTTGATTTTAGGGTTTTCAGGAGACGATAGGACGAGTCCATTGACAAAGACGTTAATGGACGACGTCCTTCATCAACTGTAGAAAACTGATAAAAAAACCCTAAATTTAACCTGATATCAATTTAAACCCAGCAGTAATTGCACCAAGAACATGGTCCGCATCAGCTAATCGCCCTGTCATATGATGTTGATGTCCGAGTCAAGTCTTATATAAGAACAGTACGTAGATCATGAATCTTTGCGTGGAGCTATCTCTTTCTTCTTCTTCTTCTTCTTCTTCTTCTTCTTCTTTATAAATTGGACCCTGAGCTCAAGAAGAAACAAGGGCTTCCGTTGTTAGCTTTTGATTTCGAAGCTCAATTGGGATCCTTATAATTCTGGATCTTGAATTGTACATGGACGTGTTTCAATTTCTCTCCAATTTTATAATAATCCGTTGGTTTCATATTTGATTAGGACCATTTCGGGTAAGATTTAGGTATTTTTACTGTCATGCCAATTGTGTTTTTTCGGTATTGCTGTTTTAGGACTTGGGTTTGTACATGCTAGTCGCGTAAATCTTGAAAACCGTACATTTTTGTCAAATTTTTTTTTTTTTGTGATAGCAGTTGCTTCTTTTGAAAAATTCAAGCCTCTTTTAGGGAAGGAGGATCAGTCAAATCGAAGTGGCAGGAACAACTGCTCTTTTTTCCTCTTATTTTATTCCGTAGGATTTTGCCTTTACTGCTCGTCTGGAACCGTCGAGTAGATTCAATGCAGTCCAGTCAGAGGAATGCTCGAACTGGCCTTTTTATCTGAGTTTCTCAAAACTTCTTGTCTTTTATTTGAAAAGTTTTAGCGATGTTCTATTGTTGATCTACTTCTTAACCTTCCTATTGCCAATTGCGTTCTGAAAGTTTGGCTTATGGGGGGCTTTGATAATTGTTTTTATCTTCTTGTTAGTTCTGAGAAAAAGTTATAGTTTCAAAGTAAAAACTGATTTAGTTATGGTCCCCTAGGCTTTTATAAATTTAGACTGAAAAGACTAGAGATATTTCAGTTTTGAAGTACTAATTTTGTGAGATATTGGATGTTGATTCTAACAATAGAGACAACTCATAGTTCCAAAACTAATTTTCTGAAGTTGTCTGTACAGATCTTCTTGCTCTGAAACCTAGAAGGTTGAGCTATTTCGCATATCTTCAAATCTTTACTTGGAAAAAATAAATATTAGACAATGACAATCGGAAGCATTAAATCCGCAAACGAGAAGGTATCGCGAAAGAGCAAGCAAGTTGTTGATGAGAAAGCCCCTCTCTTACCCACTAAGCAGGAGGAAGATGCTGGGTTTGATGAGTTCAATGGGGCTTCCTTTAGTGGGGCAGTCTTTAATTTGTCGACGACAATTGTTGGTGCTGGAATCATGGCCTTGCCTGCAACTATGAAAGTATTGGGTCTTATTCTTGGAATTGCTTTGATCATATTTATGGCATTCCTGACAGAGGCTTCAATTGAGTTGTTGCTTAGGTTTAGTAGGGCTGGCAAAACTGTTTCTTATGGAGGTTTGATGGGAGAAACTTTTGGAAAGTATGGCAGGATGTTGCTGCAAATATGTGTTCTGGTCAACAATGTTGGTGTACTTGTCGTGTACATGATCATCATTGGTAAGATTTCGTTTCCAACAGCCATCATGTTGGTTGATTTTCGTCCTCAATATACTTGTTACGTGGGTTGCTCAAGGTAGTATATTGAAATTATCGGATTGTGTATTTTTAGGTGATGTGCTTTCTGGAACAACCTCAAGTGGAATTCACCATGCTGGTGTCCTAGAAGGTTGGTTTGGATTGCAGTGGTGGAATGGTCGATTCTTTGTTCTTCTTGTAACAACTCTTGCAATATTTGCTCCATTGGCAAGTTTAAAGCGAATTGGTGAGTCCTTTTAACTTTCCTCTCTTTTTTTTGGGAACTTGGCAAATATTAGCAATTTCATACTTTTTAGAATTGTTTCTTTATTCTGTGGTCATTTACTCGCTATATTTCTTTTAAGATTCACCACATTTAGATGTCAGGTGGTTCTAGTAGTCTAAGAGGCTTAGTTGTGATTGGTTATGTCCGATGTTTTTGGTACTTGATAATTTTTTAATACATATAATTGTGTCAAGATACCTCTTTCCGAGTGAATATCTTGATAGCTATCCTCCATTTATGTTGATTTTGGGACTAGTAATGAAGAGCATTGAGTAAGCACGCTGGTTTCTACCTTTTTCTCCACCATAAAGATCTAAGCCAGTTTTCAAGTTCTATTACTCTCCCTCATCTCAAAATCTGTTAATATTATTGTAGCCTCTGGTTGGTATAATTTCTAGAGAGTTGTGGAGCAGAAAATTTGTTGTCTCTATAATAAAATCTTCTTAATAGTTGTTTAATTGTCATGTGTTTCCCCTTTATTTTGCATTTGTTGATTTTTGGAACTTTTACTTTTAACAGCAAGTGTGTAGTACCCAAATAAAGTAGCCATTTGCACCTTGTTTCGTTTGACTTAATGATGCAATGATTATAATTGCCTACCTTTTGTGGTTGCAGATTCATTAAGATTCACATCTGCATTATCAGTTGCACTGGCGGTTGTGTTTCTTGTTATCACTGTGGGAATCACGGTTTTCAAGTTGCTAAATGGAAGCATTTTGATGCCTAGATTGTTTCCTGATGTTTATGATTTGACCTCATTCGTCCAACTATTCACTGTAGTCCCTGTTCTTGTCACCGCATACATCTGCCATTACAATGGTAAGCAAGCTTTATTTTTCACTTATATGATTGCCTTTTATTCCTGTTTTCATTTGGTTCTACCAAAAAAAAAAAATACATCCTCTTTTCATTTTGAATGTTGTGGCAAGAACTACTGACTGACCTTTTCAGAACCTGACAACAGACTACTAAGTAAGCAAGTCAGATCAGGTGACTTTAATTCAATTATATTATGCACAACCACTTCCTGAGTTATGCGCCTGATCTGATCAATCTGGAGTCAATTTTATTCTGAAATGCCTGAATTTCTTATCCTTTTTAAATAATGCTTTCAGACAATAGGTTGTTGTCGGTGAGGATATTATTGGAAAAATGTATTTGCATATACTAATTTATGAGATAGCTGATTTTATGATCACTCCAGCTGCATCATTACTATATAGACATTTGCAACTAGAAACCTTCTAGGGTTTGAATTAACTTTGACATTTTGATTCTGATCCTAAGCAAAGTAGTTTTGGGTTTTAATTTGGAGGTACTAACTTATGAGGAGTTGACCTTTATGGATAATTTTTGCAGTTCACTCAATAGATAATGAACTTGAAGACAATACACAGATAAGAGCAGTTGTACGAACCTCGCTTTCTCTCTGCTCAACTGTGTATGTAATGACAAGCCTATTTGGATTCCTTCTGTTTGGCGATGCAACTCTTGACGACGTGCTCGCCAACTTTGACACTGACCTTGGAATTCCATATGGCTCCCTGCTTAATGATGCTGTGCGTGTTAGCTATGCTGCCCACCTGATGCTTGTCTTTCCCATTGTTTTTTATCCATTGAGGTTGAACTTGGACGGCCTCCTCTTCCCTTCTGCAAGGCCTTTAACTTTGGATAACTTGAGGTTTGCATCACTCAGCACTGGGCTAATCACTCTCATCTTCTTGGGTGCAAATTTTATACCTAGCATTTGGGATGCTTTCCAGTTCACTGGAGCAACTGCAGCAGTTTGCATTGGGTTTATCTTTCCTGCTGCCATTACCCTTAGGTAAGTTACAAATATTTTCCTGGACTTAACTGGAAGATCAATCATTATATTTTCTTTAATCCTGGAATTTAGTCTGTGTAGTTTTGACTTTTCAGAAGGATCATGATTAGGCATTCATCAATACTAATAATAAGGACCCTCTATAAAATCAGGAGTTTATCTTCGAGTCATTTCAAGCTTGTGATATGAATGATACATTGGCATCTGAAATCCTGTGGAAGAAAATCCATTGGTGGAGTGTAACCAATAATTCTGTGGGACCTTGCAACACCACGATAATCCAAATTTTGTCTCCTCATTTTAAAATTGTTAGATGTGTTGCAATTGCTGGTGAAAATTAAAATGAACCGAACTCTTTTTTTGTCCCAGATCAGTTTACTAAATAAATTTCCCTCGGTGTTTCAGGGATTATCATGGTGTAGCAACAAAGAAGGACAAGATCTTATGTATTTTTATGATTGTACTTGCTGTCTTCTCAAACCTGGTGGCCATTTATAGCGATGCCTATTCCTTGTTCAAGAACAATGCATCACCGCGTAAATGAACTCTCCTACCACAAAGACACCCTGAAGGCCGGATCATTTGGAGTGATTCAGAAGTTCTTGGGTTTCTATGAAGTCTGATGAGTCAAGTTTTTCAGTAAAATAGCACTCTGCTCAACATCTAGGTTCAGTTACTTTGCCGGAAGTGTATGGAGACCTGTATGCATTCTGAATACTTTTTCCTTCCTGTGCATTATTGTACTGCGGTGTGTTTAATACTAAATGCTTGTGTGCAGTGGAACAAAGTTATAGGAATAGAAATGTATATCTTGGCTGTGTAATATGCTATTTTCTTTCTTCCCTTGGTTTGGTTCTCCTTTTGTTTGCCTCTCTGATGAGTTTACTGGGAGGCTGAGTTCTGAAATTATCACCTGCATATTTCCAAAACGGGAATAAATCCAGACCATGAAGCCTGAACTTTATCTTTGCACAATATGATAATTTTCAGAGCTTCATAATATTGTTTCCATATTGGACATTCTAAGCACAACTTTAGGAGGATATGTCGCATCAAGCTGCTGGAAAAAAATTATGATTTACAATATATGAATCTACCAAAAAGAAAAAAAGAGCTACAAAATATAGACTGCTGATGCAGGGAAAAAGCAATGCATGCTCTAAATACTAGAACTGCACATCAATATATTACATGCTACCACCACTATTTGAAAACCTATTTACAAAACCAGTTCCTCAAACCATCCAGCTTTCTCCCACCAACACATGCTGAGCAAACAAGAATCTGCAGATTATGGGTTTCCAATGCTTGTCACGAAAGGCACCAGCCTTCTGTAATCTCTCCTCCTCCCAAGCGCACAGCTGTCAAGCACCCGACCAAGAATCAGACGGGTATTTTGCAAAGCCAAATCTCTAGGTGATATCCCTGATTCAGTTGCACCGCCTTGTGCAGCTGGTGTGGAATCTGTCCCAAAACCTAGTCCCATTGCATACTGTAATGGCCCACTCCGAGCCTTGAATGAGGTCTGAGGAGCAAGAATCTTCTCATCTGTCCCAAGTCCATTATCAAAAGCCCCATGATCATGTGAATGGGAACCGGGCATAGAGCTACAACTCTGTAAGAGGGCTTCCAACACGCTAAGAGCCTCCCAACACAAGGTGCTTTCCACCAGCTGGGATACAATTGCATACATATGGGGGCTCTGAGCAGCATCCATGGGAGTATGCTGGAGTAATGCCTTAAGCATGAGAAGTATCACCCGCTGATATTTAACTGGCCCTTTCTCAAGAAGTCGCAGTAGGTGCCCAAACGCCAAAGCTGAGTTCTTTGGGAACCACTGACTGCACAATAGTGGCGATACACAGGCAAGTAGATTTTCTACACTCTTGATCTCACCACGGGAGTAAGACATGAACACAATGGCTAGTTCATCCAATGACTTTGCTCGACACCAAATTGCAATATTAACTGCAACAGAGCAAGCCTTTTGGTACTGCTCTTGGAGGGACAAAGCAGGGCCCACCACTGCTTCCTGGCTTAGCTGTAAGCAGAGCCAGGGAAGCAAACCTGTGATGTGCATTAAGAGTCGTGTTTCTGCATCCCCAAAGATTGAATCACAAGAATGAATTGTGATTCGCGAGAGGACCTCAATAGATACACCATGACTTACGACTGACATGAATCCTTTTAGAACAAGAGGCTGCACTCCTTCAAAGGCAGGCATCTTCCCACTTGATGGTAATGGCTCGCAGGCATTCCTTGATTCCATCCGCTGAAAGTCGGTACCATCATAGATGCTGGTATCGATGTCATCCCGGGGCATGCTTGAGAGGAGCACATTTTCTGTTGTTCTGTCCCAGAAGGATAAACGATCAATCACACGAGAGAAGAGCTCAAGAACCTGGCAGTAAACATGAACAAAGTCTGTATACATCATGGCTACACACCCCCAGAACAGCTGGGGGTAAAGTATCACCTTTTCTGGCTCCATATTCTCCACCATTACTTGTAACGTCAACAGAATTTCCATAATGAAGCCCAACACTGCAGGTACTGGATTTCCTAGACATCTGTGAAGGCAGCGGAGGAGTGATACACATGCATCACTCGTAACACGGGGCCGCAATGCACGGTAAATTTGGTGTGAGCGGCAGGCAAGGTGTCGTGATGTGCACTCCATGGCCCATTTGAGTGACTCCGCTCCCCAAGTTTCTCGAAGATCTCCTTGGAAAAATATAGCATCCACCATGCCCTGCACAAGGGCAGACAACAGTGCTGCACTTGGGAGCTCAGTCCTGATCACTGTAGGGTCTTCATTCTCCCACATCATGCTCCCTCGTTTTGACTGGACATACTTGATAAGGCTCACAACTTGTTGCTTGTTCTCCCCATCATTATTTTCCACCTCATACAACTCCAAGTGCCGGCCTGCAAGGGAGTATAACAAATTAACCAGCAGGTGCTGGCAGTGCTCCAGAACAATATCTTCTGAACTATCCATTGAGACAAAAGTGACATGAAAGAGCAAAGGCAAGTGCTCCCGAAAATCCTCATCATTTTCATAAGCAATTTCTGCAAGTAGAATTAATGCTATGTCTGCATGAGTGAGCGAATGTTGCTGATGCCCTTGTAAGGCGGATTGTAGTTCTTTAGCACTAACACCATGCGTTGCAGCACCAGAATGCAACCCATCTTCCCCAGAATTTGGTGTGTCAATTAAATAGTCTCCACTGTCTCGAGAAACATGGCGACTCCTCAAGCTCCCCGTCGAACTTCGGACCCCCATTAATGGCCCTGACATATTTACCATAGTTGGAAGGAGTTGGCCTGACCAGCCAGCAGTAACAGGAACGATATTCAAGTCAGGAGGCATTGGACTCAATGGGCCTGAGGCATTTCGGCCACCAACAGCTGCTGTTCTCCAGCTCAAGCTTCCACTAGTGTTTCTGAGTGGACCATCAAGAGATCCCCGAACAAGTAAGGGTGACATGTGAGGCTGGTTGTCTACAACAGACATAGTTTGTGCCATTGCTGGCCCCTGAGAGAACTCCAACACATAATCTCCACTAGAATCACCCTTTGCAGTTGGTCTTAGTGGCTCCACACTATCCTCAAGCATTCGCTGAGCCAATTGGTAAACCAAGTGATCAATTGAACATTGTGGACAAATCCGAGCTACATATAAACTCACTCGTTTAGCAACTGAGAAGTATGTAGCAAATGCACCACTTATTTCTGCTGATGCGTTTGAATCACAATCTTCAATTCCTTTAGTGATCAAGAAATCCAGAACAGGACTAATGTTCCTGGGCTTGCTAGCAATTGTGCTCCAGAGTTTTTCAATTTCGTCAGGAAACTGATCACCATGTCGCCATGTCACGTAGTAAAGGCTTTTCAACAACCTTTCACTCCAACCTGAGTCCTTGAGTTTCCAGAAATTTAGGTTCTCAATCCATGGAGACATGCATGTTAAAACCTGATGCTGTGCAATTATATCAACAGCATCAAGTTGCCTCTGCATGATTTCCTCACAAAGAAGCTGGCTTAGCTCAGGATGATCTTTGGCAAGTTTGCATGAGAGTTTGTACTGAAACTGTTGGTAAGAGTCCTGAAGGTTGCCAACCACAGCAGCCTGATAACTTCCTGAGCCCTCAATGCCATCCTCAGCCCATTCACGGACAGAGAGTGTCTCTAGCATCTGAAGGGCATCATCTCGGATTTGTCTAGATGGGTCCACCACTTTGTAAAGGATTAGGCTCAACAATCTCTGAATATCACACTTTGGTATCTCTTCACGCATGTAGACTTCAGCCAGCACGCTGAAGTAGCCATCAGCTATGGCAGCATCAGAATAGTAGCACTGAAGAAAATATGTGGATATTAGTCCACAAAAGATAACATAAAAGGAAATGAAAGACAAGAATGAGACACCAATTACAATTAGCAAGCATGCAGGTTCCTCCCTTCTAATCTATCCTACTCAGGGTGGTGCACAGGCTCAAGTAGGAAGCTGGAGTACATAACAAAATGGATGAACAAGAACAGCAAAGGGCTCAAACATTAAAAAATAGGAAACACCAAGGACAATGGAAAATACTTCTGCTTGCATCCGGCGCATGACCCAAACCCACCCCATATTTAAGAAAGGCTGCAAAGAAAGAGGTCCTTGCTTTATGGAACTTCCATTTCTGACTTTTTCTGTGGTTATGCATTTCAGACTCAAACAGCCAAGTATTGGGAAAAACCAAATATTTGTGGGCTTGCTCCAGTCTGAGCCAATATTATTAACCGTGTAATACAGGTTATTTCGTAAGTTTCACTTGAGATGGTCTGCGTATTTTGGCACACTGATTGGGATGTGTGTACATAGAAGAAAGATCAACACCCGACAGCCAGTAGGTTGTCTCAGAGTATGTATATCTATTGTGATGTGCTATATTATAGAAGGGGTGCATATTACCTGATCAATGCAAGCAGGAAACAAGTCCAAATTCGTAAGAAGAAGATTCTTCAAAGCCATTTTTGCAAGGGAGACACGAAGGTGGCCACCCCTATGCCTCTCGCGTCCAGTTGCTCCTCGCCCACCTTCTCCCATATATTTGGAGTAAGATGGGGTTCTTGAATCAGCTGGTGAATAACCAAATGGAGCCCTATGTGCAGGCTCGATGAACAAACTATTAATCCACGATATTACCCGGCCACTCATTTTTCTTGCATTGTCATCAAAGCAAGGCCCATATAATAACGAAGCCATAGCATTCATGGAGGCCCACTGGATAGCCTCAACTTGTTCACTCACTTCTTTATTAAATGAAAATTTGTCTATAGAATCTTTGGACCGAGTGTGCTGAGTGGACTTGTACCGTTCGACTTCACGGTGGTAATCACTAACGCCATCCTGACTCCATGTACTCCCTGTGTCATCACACCATGATAGAAGAAGATCAAACAATCGCTTTCTAGTTTTGATATCGAATTTCTCTGATTTTGAATCGACAAATTCAGGGGGCAATGTTCTTAGAACAGAAGCAAGTGCATAACGGAGAGGTTGCATTTCTGGGAAGCTCTCAGCCGGTGCTGTTGAGATTTGTCTGGCTGTTTCTTCAATGAACTTTAAGTAATGAAGACGAAAAACGGGCTTACGGCTAAGCATGCCTGGCCAGATATTCTCTGCAACATTACGGTATATATTGGCAACATGGATGCGGAGTTCTTCACGACGGGACTTTTGGCTCTGCATTGATTTAAGTGACATTTTATGTAATTCATTTGAGTAGAAGCCAATATAGGAATTAATCAACTTAAGTAAGCATCAAAGCAAGAGAATATATAATGCAACATAATTTTTGACAAAATTATTTGTCTTTCCTTTTTCTCTTCCCATTTCTTAAGGGCTGCCTCTAAATGCAATTTCATAGATAGACTCAGGAGGTTGGATGGGAGATCTCCAGGAATTAAAATATGAAAAGGACATTGCATACTCTTCCAAAAGAAACATAATGTTTGACAAGAGCTTGTGGTGTGCAAGTTATATATTGGGCCTTAAGTCCAAACACGTTAATAGCAACCTGATATATTATTTAACATCTGTTGGTTGCCCTTCTTATTCCTACCCTAGATTCAGCTTAGGCTGAAGCAGCTCGAAGTTAAGTCAACAGAGTCAAATGATCTTGCTCGTTAATGCATTCTCACACATCACAAGTTCATTCTCATCAAGGTGGTTATCCCCTAAAAACCGTGATTCACTTGGATGACAATGAACAATCTCAATGCTAATGCTTGAAAGAGCTCGACCATCATTGCTTGGGGTTAGCAGCAAAACAATGCTCTACCATTGGGTATGAAATTTTGGAATTGTTATACCCATCACAGTAATCATGTTCTCCAGTTCAAAAGCTCCTAATTCACTAACGCTATGGTTGGCAATTATTGTGCACTCATACTGCTGGATGGTCAACATTAAGATATAAAATACATTAGATAAAAAAGCATAGTAGGACTAGTCTAACTACCCATTCCCACCAACATTCAAAGAAAAAAATGAGGGACAGAATTGGGATAGAAAAATAAAAAGCAGGGGACTTTCAAGCATTTAAGCATCTATTGTACCTTCCACTTGGGTTTTCCCTCTGTTTCAAAAGAAATGTCGTCAATGAAAGATGCAAGCTCACCAAACATGATTTCACATACTTCTAGATTTGAGTGGCCGAGAGCCATAGTAGCTGCATGCTGAGAAAGAAGAAAAATGAACAAACTTGACAATAATGATAAAAACCTGAAGATTATTAGTCATAAAAATAGAACATAAAACTATTTCCCACAGTATATCCCACAGAAGCACCTTAGCACACAAATAAAGTTGGCTAATGCATTATTATTCCTGTTGCCCACTAATTCAGAATTTTCAATAATGGAGGCACACAGATCTATCTTTTTGACACAAGGCAAGTTGCATCGAAAATAATAATCGTGCAGGATAGTTTTCTGCTTAATCAAAATCTTGCATATAATATTGTTTGCCACTGAAAAAATCAATGCTTTTTGGTAGACATTACCAATGGATGTCATATACTATCTTTGTCAGATGTGAAAAAATGGTTTCAAGAAGAAAAAAAAACCCAGTTAATCCATTGTAGAGCTGACAGATTGATTATTCACAGCAAGGTGAGTGTATGCAGTAAACATGCATGAAACTTCCACAAGTTCAGTAATCACCATCTTATCTTGTTTACCAGAATTTTGCGTACTTACTAGCTTACTTTCATAACCCTAACCCTTTCCTTATCATATTACCAATGTTTTTGTCCCCAGTACGTTAAAGAGGTTGCAGTCAAGAAATTTCCTGCAATAATATAATTCTGGATTTCCTGCGGCCAAATACCTCCAATGATCCCAACACTTTTTTTAGGAAACTAGGAATGAAGAAGCCTACATTTACTTTTTCCATATCTTTTGTTAAAACAAAATTTAAGAAATAAGAGTTCAAAAATGTAAAGAATGATTGTTAGCTTAATGGATGCAAAAGAGTTGACAATTTATGTTTCACAAGTAGATTGACCATAAGATTTTAGGATAAGTGCGTAAAAATTTCTGGACACTAAACATTTTAGGGTTTTGTGTTCAATTAACCACCATAGGGTGGGAAATGGGCTAAAATTTTATTTGGTCTTGTTATGATAGAATTTGGGGATGAATTTGGAAGTTGGTTTGGGGATGGGCATAGAAACTCAAGCAGTAAAGTTTAAAGAGGAAGAAAAGGATAGGAAGAAGAAAAAGAAGAAGAATCACTCTACACTCTTCACCTCTAAAAGGTTAAGCGAAATGACAAAAACACAATACTGCATTCCCGTACCTCACTTCTGTTGAATTAATGAGATCACATACATATGTCAGGCCACAAAGCTTCTCCTAGTAGGCCTAAGACTACACAGTATAAAATTTTGATTCCTCTTTTTTCTTATTATTATTAGCATAATATACTATGACTCTTACTACATAATTAGACATAAAAATTTGAGTAGCATCTTATTATCCTGAAACTGACATAAACTAAGGTTTAGTTAAGTTTCAACATGATTGCAAAGTTTTCAAGTATGCTCCATGTGAAACTCTAATTCTGTCCCTCTTGTTGCCATGCTCTGCATCACTTCTTCAATCATTCATTTCTAAAAACTCCAACCCCACAAAGATATCCTAACTACTCACAGTTATTGTTCAACCTCAAACGACAATAAAAAAACATCACTTTTCATTGTCACACTACAAACCCAAAACACCCACTGCTTTCCTACATCCATGCAAATTGTAGAACTCCCTAATTTGCCAACCGTCTAGCCACAAAAATAAACAATAATAAGCCCCTGAAAACTCCTTTCCCCACTACCCTACACAAGTAAAACGTCGTAGCTTCCAGGAGCAATCCCTTGCCCTTGTCCTGCAGCACCCAAGCATGAAAACTTGCTTGATACCACCCAGACCAAATAAAACAGTCATTCTCATTGCTAAACTTTTAGGCCAGATGACCAAGTACAGAATGACATAGCCTACTACCTCCACAGTATATGTCCTCTTTCTGAAACAGTGAGTCAGGAACAATAAGCAAATTGAATACTTACCACGTGAGCTTCAGAACCTGATTTTAATGATGGAAAAATAAGATGGAAAAGTTCCCCGGTTGCTGCTGAGCCACCAACTTCCCTACTGTCTGGTGGACATGAGCATGCAAACATAGCATACATGAGCCACTGATCTAATTTGCTATCTGCATCCTGTGATTGGTGAGCCTTCCCACCCAACTCCGCAGGTGTGATATAAGCAAGACGATGAATAACCTCTAACCTGAAAATAAATTATAAAATAAGTTATTTCTTGCTTCTAAAATGATTTCCGGATCTTAAAGTAGAAAATTGCATGATCAAAGACATGCATGAGCATAACACCAGCAGCATAACCACAGGAAAATTCATGTTTTCTTTGCAATTATTACCAACAGAATTTCTATAGCTTTTTTAGAGGGGGTACTAACCCATATCCTCAAAAGTCATTACCCAGTGTTCATCTATGCAGGCGCTGGCAAGAGTAACTAGAGCATATCTAATTGAGATTATTATCTCGCATTATTTGCAGCAAACCGGGTTCTCAGGGACTCAAACTCACGTCTCAAACTTACTAATCCAAACATGGCTCTTTAGGGAAGTTAACATCCTAGTTGAACAGCTAATAGCTGAAGTGATATCTCCTCTTCACCCTTCCCTGTCCCTGCTTTCCCCCAAAAATGATGGGAAGGTGGAAGTCAAGGCCTGAGAACAAAAGACAAACAAGGGGCTGCACAAGATGAAAAACCAGAGGCTGTCTGAGGTGTGAGGAGAATGTCAAAACAACAGTAGTTTCCAAGTCATCGCCGAGACAAATGAGGAGTAAGCCTAGGCTATAAGTTAGGCTAGAATAAAAACTAACAACAGCGAGAGGCAATTGAGCCACCCTAAAATACCAAAAGATTAACAAGCACTTCAAAATATCAAATCACCTGAAAATTTTAATTATACCCATTCTGAAAATAATATTGTGGGGAAAAAATCCAATGTTTAGGAAAACATTAGCAGGTCATAATCACACTTGTGAAATTCACTCACTTTGCTTCCTGAACAGAGCTTGGGCAAAGCTCTGCAGCATATTTAACAAGCTCACTGAGACATCGAGCCCATCTGCTCTTATCAGGACTCTCAAATAGTATAGATTGAAGTGTTACATCTGGAGGTACTGCATCAGATTCCCGTCTTAAATCGAATGGACGCCCAGAATCCCAGTAGCAGCTCTGAACAATGTCATCCTGTAAAACTCGCAGGTTTCAAGTTTAACTATAATTATCAAAAAAAGTTTAATAAAATATACTTGCAGTATCAAAAAAAAAAAAATTGAAACAAAAGGAAGAAGATAAAAGAGGGTAAATGTTCAATGCACCCCATTCTCTTCTAAAACATCAATTATATATATTGGCTCAGCTTCATTTTTCAAAATATGATCTGATCTGCCATGCATTGATAGCTCTCGTAAATCATTCCATAAAGCACGAACACAGCGCAGCAGCTCCAATGCTATATGTCTGATCTTACTATCCACAGAACTAAGAAAGATAAGACCAACTGCATCTATTTCTGAAGCACGAAAATCTATTGCTTCTCCAGACAGATGAAAGGAAGACTTCTTAAATCCCTCATTCCTCTGCACATGCTTTCCGTCTAGGGCATCCTGTTTTATCTTATCATCAGACAGACAAGTTCTCCAGAAACGCATAAGCTCCAACAGACGTCCCAATGAAGTTTGGATGAGAAGAGGGAACTCATCAGGAAGCCGTAGGATGAAGTTGGCCATCCCTCTCATAACTGCAAAGCGCCGATGGGGAAGGTATCTCACGATCCGGTTCAGTACCTGTACTGCTTCCTCACGAACACCGGGATCAATACTTATGCCATGTTGAGGAATAATTTCAGTGATCTTATCACTTCTTCCAACTTCCTCAATTAAGTACGGTATGCACTTCAGCACTGACCGGAAAAGGTATCCTTGAGACTTTTCCTTTGTTACAGCATCTGGAGAAGCATGCAATCATTTTATATGAGCCTTTCCAGCAGCAAAAACATGAAGTAAAAGGAGTTTGGGCATAAAGAGGACAATTCAGGAAGGAAACAACCAATATATAACTCCAAGGAATAAGCAGACCATTTAAAGGCAAGTAAACTGAGAGGCAGCAAAACAAACTAGAAGTTATATCACATTAACAGAAAGCCATCAAAACATAACTGGCGACTGAGAACTGTTTCAGCTCAAAACTTGGCAAAACAAACAACCCTATCTTCAATCAATGTTGGAGGGTTACAAATTCAAGGTGTAACAGCTC
The DNA here is from genome assembly GCA_951799425.1 of Ilex aquifolium. Classification (NCBI taxonomy): domain Eukaryota; kingdom Viridiplantae; phylum Streptophyta; class Magnoliopsida; order Aquifoliales; family Aquifoliaceae; genus Ilex; species Ilex aquifolium. Next base: position 3,628,080 of record OX637398.1, on the reverse strand, counting down.
ATCTTGCTAAATAAAGAGGTAATCCACAACCACAACAAAAATTAATAGGATCTGGTTGTCTAGTGGTTCTACAAATAACATAAAGATTTTAGAAATGGGAAACAATCACCTATGGTGGTCCTTGAAGAAGTAAGAAGAGCCTGACTATAGGTTCTGTGGCAAGACCTCAAGATAGACTCAATCGCTGCCTTCACTTTTGGTATGTAGTGGCCGATACCATGAACTGCCCACCACAACAGAAGTCAATCAAAGTTGAAAAGCTCAAGCAACAAGATTAGATATGGACACAATAGCAAAACAAGTCATCAATCACCATGAAGAATTTCCAAACCAACATGCTGGCTTGTAGGAGACATAACAATGGCAAGTAAAGCACGAAGACCAATAACCTTCGCTTCACTCGGACTATCTTGCTTCAGCAATTCCAATATCATGTGGTTCACGGCAAAATCAAGGTTATGTTCAGCTATTGTTACACCAAACTCAACAAGTTTATCATGTTGGACATCCTGTGTAAGCATTCCTTTCCTCAGAATTGTTAGGAGCTGTAAGGTTACACTGTCTAGACAGTCCCATACACGATTTGGAGGCTGAGAATACCCATGAACACTCAAGTAAAACCTCAAAATGCGATGAAGACAATCCAAGGCCATGAAGCGGTGGTTTTTATCCTGAAAAAAAGAAACAATAGAAATTCTGAAATGCAACAAGATGTCTCCTAAAGTGCTATGCCTCAACAAAAATAAAACAATAAGAACCCTAGCTTTGCCTGTCTCCTAGAGTGAGCATTTCTTCATAAAGCTTACCCTAAGATGTTTGTACAGTTGTTCCATGTGAGGGCCAAAGTTACTGAGGAAAAAATTAGGATCACCAAGGCAGAGAAGGAGAGTCACCAAAGGGTAACCAACCTAACAAAAAGAATAGCCCAGATTAGGATACTTAAGAGACGAAAGATGGAGGAATAAAGGTGACATTGTTAAACAAAGGGGGAATGACAAGTAAAAGTCCATTTAGAATTACAGAGAGTAGCTTCAATTCCATAAGAAATCACAGTCTATCTAGACCACAACATGGATGATCTTATTATGCAACATTTTGATGGAATTATAATTTGGCAAAGGTTGGATCTGCAACCAATCTATCCCACCCAGACCCTCATTAATATGGACGAAACAGGGTGTTATTTTTGATCTTCTGAGTCATGGTTTTGTATCAATAAAATTTTCAATTCATGATTGCATATATACTGCAAGAAACGAGTGGTGTGCTTGATATTAAATTTTTCCTGTGAGTACCATAACGCTTCACGTGCAAATGGTAGCGACTGCTTTTAATTGATGCCTCCTTCGGACTCTACCTCATATTGCAAAATGTTAAACAACCATCTACGCCAAATGCTTAATCTGTTGGAGAGGGTGTAACTTAAGTATTTATATTTCAACAAGCCCCTCATGTGTTGGATAGATTTTGGCCTACCATGTGAAAATCTTTTTAATAACTAGGGTGGTGGCGAGATTTAAACACAGTACCTCGGGCTCTGATAGCATGTTAAACAACCATCTACTCCAAAAACTTAAGAATAGATGGTTGTTTAACACAAAATAATTAGAAGATTTTACTCAGTACAGTAAGCAAGAGCTATGATATTTGCTCCTAAAAGCTCACCAATATTGTGGTCATCTCCACTGCAGCCCAGAAGGAACTCAATTGGCTACATTATTAGGATTCCACCAAATTGATTTAATTTTATTAGCTAACTTGTTAGTAAAGGGATACAATTTCCTTTGCAATAAGAATGAATAGTGAATACTGATTATGCATCTGTGTAGGCAATTGAACTTTTGACCGTCGAATATAATTGTTCCAAAAGACCTCCAATCAATTTGGATACAACTAGTTTAAAAAGAAGAATGTTAATATAGCTATTTGGAACTTAAAGAGAAAAAATCATCTGTTAAATCAAATGACAAGGAACCATCTGAAACACCAATATGAGAACTGATGTCTACTGGGAAGAGAGAAAAGGGAAAAAGATCAGAATTTAATTAAACTTAAAAGAATATATAAAAAAACCACAGGTTGTACACTAAATCAAGTTGGGAGGTTCCATTTTCTGAACAAAAAAACATTTTCATGCTTAAAGATTCCTGTAAGGTATGAGGTTTTTTCACATTTCAGACTAAAAAATGTTGGACATTTCAAAAAGAGAGGAACGAAAAACAATAATACATAGGAGGGTCTTGGATTTACTTACAGCTATATATTTGCTCTGTTTGTCCATCCAATGCATAAGCTGCAATCTTATCTGTGCCACAGCTTCATACCATAGGGTAAGTGCAGGTTCTACACCAGAAGGAGGCCACTGCCCTTTTCCACCATCTGCAAGCGGTGCTAGGATATTTGAAAGCATATTGCAAAGCGCATGGTAAAGTTCACTTTTTCGTTTATGAGGAGCACGGTTAAGAGGGTTTGCTTTTGCCACAAAGGAGGCTGATGCATTCAGAGCACCCTCTGTCTTGACCTGGAAGTTAGCTTAATCTTGTAAACTACATCGATGTAAAATTTCACTACAGAAACATAATGTTATAAGTACCCCAAGTTTTAGGTAGCGCATCCCATTAATGATGCTAAGCGATTCGACTCGGGCAACACTTGTATCAATCCGACGAGTATTGAGTTCCATGAAGAAGTGTTCGGTCACGGAACTAAACCTACAAAGAGAAAAGAAAGCATCCTCACAAAATTACATAAGTTTACTACACAGGTAGAGAGCTACGCGTGAAAGCTGATACAGATGAGTCATTAAACAGAATTAATTTCACTGAAGAGCAAATGACATTTTACATGTATACCCAGGAAGTTATAATGCAGATTATTCTAAGCCTCATGTCAATTAACGGATCACCATATCAGGTTAATCAGAGGTTCCATTACATACGATGACAGAATTCACAGAAAACAATAATCCTCCACCAATAATCCTTAACTTAGGTACTCTCAATCAATTTGTCGTAAAGTACCTTAGGTTATTAGTCAATGTAATGTTGGGATGCCCCTTAAAATGTATTTAAGAAACAGGAAACCAAATGCAATGGAAAGTAAGATTGAGCACATGACTATACAAGTATCTTTACACCTTCTACATATGTAATGAGGCATTGAATGAGACTGTTGAACCACACTGGACCAAAAAGGGTGATAAAGAGTTTAACAAAGGAAGTGAAAATGGACACTAAATTAGATATTGTAAAAGGAAGAATATGCAGTTCTTTGCTCTTTCCGTGCCAGAAAAGCTTCCTTGCAGACTGGATGTAAGTGGATAGCCTCAAACAAGTAAGCTACACAATATATAATGAGACTAACACACCAAACTTCATCCAAGGATTGATTAATTAGAAACCACTGCACTAAGCATGACATGCTCTGTTACCATAGTAATCCAATTCCACAAACTAAACCACGATGTATTAGGAGGTATCAATTACCTGATTCGCGATAAAGCACCTAAGAGCTGTGCAACTAGATCTAGAAGAAGCCCCCGCAAATCAACCAAGGAAGGATATTCAACCTGACTAACAACCCTGCAGTAAGGAAAAATGAGTATGAGGCAAATCCACTAATAGCTCAATTCATTTTTTCAATCTTCAGTCTACATCGGAGACATTATTGTCCTTAAGTAATCCTCACAATCCTACATGATGCACCCATTAACAGTCAGTCGACTCAGTCCACGCTCTGTTTAAAGCATAATACTTTCGACTATAACATAGACATGACCACTAAACATATTCTAGTTTGAACTAAACGTTACTGAAGCATTTCTATGAGATACGAAACAACATCAATAACCCACTCCAACCCAATCGACATCTTGACCAGGACACTAGCCACACTATGGAAACTAAAAATGTTCTAAGTTAAAAGTTCTAAGTTTTATCATAAAAAGAACTTGAGATTCACGATATACTCAGTGCAAACAGAAAACCCAGCAAGCTATTTGAAATTTGTAAGTTTCTAAACCCAACTAGAACAACCTTACCTGTCAGCATTAATTAGCCAGTCAAAAACAAAGTTTTCAAGACCGGTCCAAAGCTTCTCTGCATGGACACCAAGCACATTTTATTTGAGTACAAAATAATTGCATTTCAATAATAATAATAATAATGACACAATTACCAAACCTGGACATCCTTCTTGTACAAATTATTTCATTTCAAATAATAATGAAAGAAGGACCAAACCTGTAAGTCCTTCTTGTGGGCAGCATTCCACAAAACGGATACACGCTGAGCAAAATATACATTCCACTGCAAGCTGAGCCATGCAAAACATCTCATTTTCCTGTACAAGCAACTTGTGAACTAAAACTAAAGACAGGTCACAGGTGACCACAGCTATTGGTACATCCAGTAGCCACATATCAATATATCATACATTGTTTAAGCCCATTTCGATTATGTCAAAACATAGTCCATTTAAAGAGCTCAACTGGAATTCATTAATGAAAATTTTGTTGTATGGTGGTCAGAAGAATGATTAGCGAGAAATATGAGAGTTTGAAATATCTGCTAGACCATCATCATGTTCATAGCTGATAATAGACTCAAATATACTTATAAGGTACCAAAGATTAATCCAAAGCCTGCGTCTTATACTTAATTTGTCCCAAAAGTTGGCACGCATACATGCAATCATCTACTTCGCAAAGAGTAGTAAAAAGCTTCCTCTCTGTTTCTTAACGAGTTCATCAACCACCTTCGAAATGGATACATTAAGAATGATGTGAGATGGTTATGGCCTACATCATTCATACTAAGGATCAGTATGATATTGTCCCGTCACATTCAAGAATGAGAGATTATAATATCATAAGTTACACATTTAGAGTAATCCAACAGAATAATAATATTGTTTTCAGTCAATATTCAGAGCTAAGATGTTTTAGCATCATTTTTGATGGAATGTTTTCCAAAAGCATGTATTGTGTAATAACGTTTACACTTTGGTAACCGCAGCTAAGAGTTTTCTATTACTGATTCCTATTCTAAGTCACATTTAGTATTTTCATCATCAAAATCTCTGAAGTATTTTTCTTCCTTTAGTAAAGGGACCTTGGGTGGGTCTGGCCTAGTTAAATTCAACCATATGAAACGTTTCTATAAAGGCCAAAGTATATAGCTGCTACAATGACAGATAGATGTGAGGCTGACAATATCAGTTGTGCAGCATGGTATTCAATATAATATATGAGAAATTCATTCTCTGTTCAAAAGAATAGGTGGGTGGTCTGTGCAACCCTTGTTTCTGCAAATATCAGTTGTAAATCGGAAGTTTATAATTAAAGTTTCATCAATTATCTAATATTGTACATCAATAGTATTTTGATTAATTTGATGCACTCAGACAATTGGAGTATGCATAATTGCAATGATGGAAGACCTGATGGACAAAAAAAGCAAAACATAAGACATGCACATTATTATGTCTATAAAGCAAAAGTACAACGCTGATTAACTATTTTTATCTTCACATGCAATTGTCCTTTGACATCCCTTTCTATGCTTTCTACTCCAAACCACACCAGACAAAACCTTGTCCTAATTATCTAGGGTTGACTATATGAATCCTTTTTTTTCATATGCTTCGGGTAATTACAGGCAACCATATCCTTTTTCACTACCTCATTCCATCTCAATTCTTGGCTTTCCATTACCCTTGCATTTTCGTTAACGGTAACCAAGTTACTCTTGTCCATTGCTGCATCTTTTGGAATTCCTTGCCCATGTTCAAACGATCGTAATTGGTCAACTTTCAATTTAGTTTCAACTGATGCTATTTCTACCAACTCACAAGTATATCCATTTTTTAATTTTTACCTGTCTTACCACACATCCATTTTAAGATCCTCATTCGTGTCTTTTTATTTGCAAATTATTTCGGCTAGAGCCATATTCATCTAATTGATTTCATACTCTTAAAACATAACAGTGCACTTCAGAGTATATAAGTCATCACCGTTAGCATATACAAATTGATGTCAGTCATTCAATAACATATATATATTATATCAGCCTTTGAATGGGACCAGATCCATATATTTGTGCCACAACCTCAACATTTATTGTTTACAATCAACAAAATCATTTAGTAGGTTATTTTGAATAAGATTTCAACAAAAATGTAAATATTTTACGAACCTTTCTTTGGAACGTAGATACATCATTTGCACCTTTTGGTGATTCACTGCAACAACAACCAGAAACCAACATAATTAGAAAACAAAACCAAGAGAGATAATGAAGATGTTCATGAATAAAATCAGCTTAGATACATTCAATATAGTTGTGCTAACCTTTCTCTCCATCTTAAAAGAGCTTCCAAAAGAGGTACAGGGGTATGACGTGCTACCATGGCTAAGGAATCCAATACTTGTTCATAGGCTGGATCAGATGGTCGAAGGTACTGTCCATCCTGTAATTCCCAATGTCAAATCAAGAAGAAATAGGGAAAGCAATACAAGAATAGTAACAAATAATACCAATGCAAAACCTTGTAATGCATGTATAAAAGGAGGAATGTGTGTTGTTTAATATCAGTGTTGTACAGAAGGCCTTACTAATGAGAATCCAATCATCTTGACTGCATCACACCACTTAAAAGTAAAAAAACATAAGTACCAATGACAATGCTACAGAAGAATAAATAATAACAACAATAATGATCAACACCACTGGACAAATTCCTTCTGTTTTTTCTTATACTCCTAGTATTGTTAAATACTCCTAATCCTAAACCTTCCTTTTCATTTGATTTGACAATAGTTCGTGTTTCTTAAAAGAAGGGAAAGGAAGCAGGAGAGAGGAAGGGAATGAGAAGGGCAGGATGGGGCAGGAAGGGAACCGATTGCCGATAAAATCAACGATAGGCTTGAAGGCCAATGCTTCTGAGCTTTATATCTCTGCATAATTTATGACTTTTTCCCCAATATTCTTCTTAGCATGATATCTCCATGGGCATCAAGACTAACCCGCAAACCTTTTCCCTGGACTCTTTTGACACTACTCCGACATACAGCATTTTGTATTCATACGATGAACAGTTAATTTACTGGTTCTTTGTATATAAGACTGAGAGCCAGTCAAAAATACACAAAATCAAAAGGGGGCGAAACTCTTATCTACAAATGACCCAGATGCCATATGACTGACATTAATAACACCCTCGAAGCCCCTACTTCAAAAATTTGCAAATACACTAGTCTCCAATGGAAGATTCCCATAATCTCATTTTCCAAAACTGCTTTCCTTTTTTTTCTGCAAGCTTCCAAGAGCAACGAGGTGACAGCTTTTTACTTCATCTTCTAAACTGAATAAGAATTGGCTGGAAGATAAAGCCCAAATCCATTCATTTACCTCTTGTAAATTAATCTCGAAGCCAGACAACGTATGGCATTAAATGCTTAACCAGAGTCCATTAACTACCTCCTGAAGATTTATTTGTAACACCATATCTCCATGACTCCAGTATCTACCTCAACACTTGCTTGCAAACCAGTTCTGACAATAAGGTTTAAATGTCTTTTAACACCAAAAAGTCACCACTTAAAATGGACTCACACTGAGGATTTAAGTCATGGAATGTGGATATCAAACTGCATTGTTGACTGACCTACAAATAGGTACTATGTTTATCCTCAGTTGTACACCAATGTAGAACTCAAAACAGAGATTTAATCCATCAAAACACATCCAAAACATCGTCAATGTTTCATGGTCTATGTGTCAGATTTTGCAGATAGAATGAAGCACTTTGTAATATTCCTATGACACTCACTGCTTGGGGTTTGCTTATACATAACAGCAATTTGCAATTGAATCTGAATTTGAATTCTAGAGACGGTATGAAAGAGAAAAAGAAATTGTTACCTGAGCTTGAGCAGTTTCGATTCGACGCCGTGCAAGCGGAAGGAAACGCTGCAGCAGCGAATCGACGATCAACTTCGCCGCACTCCCCGCCTTCATTACTTCACTTGATTCTTCCGAGTCAAAAGTTCAACTTCGACCCGACTTACTCTCTCTTCCCTTCCACACTTGATCATGACTGTTCATCACTCGAATTACAAAAGTTTCGTGCATTGGATACAAATTTATTTATATAAGGATTGTAATATACATTAGAAAAGAGGATGTTCAATAAATAAAGAAAGTATATAATTGACATTCTACCACATTTTTTATACCATGTGGTAGAGCATTAAAAAAATTATGGTAAATGATCCAATAAAAAGCTTCAAGTCATTGTCCAAGTGAGGAAGCAATGCCACATCGCTAAAAAAAAATGGGAAATTGGACAGCTCAACATGTCTATAAAAGCTCATTGACTCGTCAGTCTCAAAAAGTGGATTGGTGCTTTAGATGAAAAAAGTTGGGTACAGCTGGAAGGCACATTAATTAATGGGATAATTACGATTAGACCTTCTGAATTTTATTACTTAACTACTTAGACTTCTTTACATTTAAAATATTACATATAAATACCTTAAGGATTGTGTGTACATAATTTGTAAGATTCTTGTTGTCACCTCTTGAAATTTGTAAGAGTATAATATCTAGGTCCTTCAGTTTTAAAATATTATACTTAAACAAAAAATATTTCAATCAAAGATAGAATATTAAATATTTTAAATTTTAAAACTAAAATTTATATTTTATTGAATCACTAGTTATTGTCTGTGCCTGAAGGCACAGAGTAATAAAAAATGGTAAACAATAAACATATTTGTATTTATATCTAAAATCAAATCACAGACATAGAGGAGAAATAAATGAATTTAAGCATCGGTTGTAGTGGGGGTGAGAGGTGGTGGTGGTAGAAGACGGTGATGGTTGTGATGGGTGGCAATGACTGTGGTGGCGGTGACGACGGCGACGATAGTGGTGGTGATGAGGGCTGTTTTGGTGGCGGTGGCGGCGGCGATGGTGGTGGTGGTGGCGACGACGACAATGGCGATGGTGGTGGCGGCAATGACGACGGCGACGACGGTGGTGGTGGAGGTAGTGGCAGCAATGGTGGTGGTGGTGAAGGCGACGACGACGACAGTGGCGATGGTGGTGGCGGCAATGATGACGGCAACGACGGTGGTGGTGGAGGTAGTGGCAGCGACAGCGACGGTGGAGGTGGTGGTGGTGGCGACGATGGCAGCGGCGATGACGATGGCGGTGGCGGTGGTGGTGGTGGTGACGACGACGATGACAGTGGTGGTGGTGGCGGCGGTTTCAAACACTATTTTTTTTTAAAAGTAATTATGAAAAATAATTTTTAGAAGTACTTTTAAAAAGTCACTCCAAACACACCCTTAGGAGCCTATTTTTTCTATTAAATTTAGGGTATTAATATTAGCCGTTAGATTAACTTTAAAGTAAAATTTAAATCGATCTTAACTGCGAAAAGCAAAAGTCATTTTGTTTATCTTTTGAAATTTGAATTGTAAACTACTTTATTATATCGATTTATTGAAATAAAATTAAAAATAAAATTTTAATTTTTCTTAAAAAATTGTAATTAACATACAATTATTTTATCTATTAAAATAAAATTAAAAAAATCAAACAAGGGGTCTAAGTCATTCATAATATAACATGAATTTTACAACCAAAAATCATATTCTATTATGTTATTTATTGAAATAAAATTGAGAATAAAAATTTAATTTTTTCTTAAAAATCATAATTAATATGTAAGTATACTATCTGTTGAAATAAAACTAAAAAATAAAATAAATAGTCAAACGGTAATTGACACAATATCTTATAACTTTAATTGAAGTAATTTGGTAGTTTAATTTGGTCATTTAAATAACTAAATTAAATTATAATAGATAGTATAATTGTATACTAATTATGATTTTTTTTTTAAAAATTGATTTTTATTTTTAATTTTATTTTAATAAATGTCATAATAGAACATTAATTTTGGTTGTAAAATTTAAAATATTTTATATTCTATCTTTGATTGAAATATTTTTTATTTAAGTATAACATTTTAAACTTGAAGACCTAAGTATTACACGTTTATAAACTTTAAGGGATCTAGATGTAATTTACTAATAAATATTGATGACATGAGTCTAAGTGTCACGCATACAAACTTTAAAGGTCTCTATGTAATATTTCAAATATCAAGATGTCTGAATAAATAAGTGACAAATTTCAAAAGGTCTCGGTGTAATTCTCCCTTAATTAATAGCTGTAAGCTGAGTTGAAAGTCTTGGCTTGTGACATAAAGTTCAATTTTTTCCTAAAATTAGTCTTTTTTAGTAGTTAATTGATATTTTTGGAGTTACATAGGCGAGTTTGCGAATTCATTAAATGGGAGTGTGAATTTTTTACGAATTCGGTCTTAGAGCTTGAGCTGCTTCAGCTCGCGAGTACTATGATGCGAATCATGTGACTCAAGTTGTGCTTTATACTCGATTCTTTTTAATCTTGGTTAATGAGATTTGTCTTCATTGCTCATGCAAAGTAGAGGAAGACTACGGTACTAATATTATATCGATATTTATAATATTTTGACATCAAATTATGTTCTTTTAAGGTAAAAGTTATAATTAGAAAAGTTATAGAAGTTACAATTTATAGCAGTAAAATTATTATTTTTTGAAGTTAAGTTATATTTTTTAAATATAAAGTTACAATTAATCAGGGGTTATTTATGATCGATCATGAAATTATTTAAACAATTATAACTTCATCTTTAAAACATGTAATTTAATCTCAAAAAATAATAATTTTTAAGAGCAAAGCTATGTAATCTAAATCTGCAACCCAAATTTGTATTACAAATGAAGAGGGATCATTGGATCAGTGGGTCCTATTTTAAAAAGTTGATGGGACCCACTCATCCAATAATCCCTTTCATTTGAGATTCAAATTTGGAATGCAGATTTGGGTTATATAGTATTTTCTAATTTTTAATACGGTATTATAAAATTACCTATGAAAGAATGGCATGTGCACGAGCTTTTGTCATTTATGACATTTGGTTGCGTGTAAGACCATCTCCAACCTTAAGTATAAATTTGAGTAAAAAAAAATTTAATTTAATACAAGTATTTTAATTAAGAAACTCAAAGTTAAAAAAAAAAGATAAATTCAAATTTAAAAGAGAAAATAATACAACCATTAGATCTTTTAGAGAAGAATAAAATTTGATTATTCAAAATTTGAGTCTCTTTTTATTTGAATAAAAATTTAAGTTTCTCTTTATATATGAGTTTGAGAAAATGACTGTAGGTTATTTTTATTCAAAATTTAAATTTGAGTAAAAGCTAGTATAAAAATTAGAGGTGCTCTAAAAAGTTTTATATCACATGCGCTAGGGGTGTCAAACGTGTGGGTTTGATCATTTTCTGTCGGGTTGATTTCGAGTTTGTGTCAAAAATTTCAAAATCCAAACCTGACATGTTTAATAATCATGTCGAGATGTGTAAACACTAACCTGACCTGACAATTAAACAGATTACCCGAACCCGACCTGTTTGACACGTTTAATAAACATGTCATTTCGGGTTAACACACATAACATATACTTGTTTAACATACATAACTTGTTTTCACACCGGTTCATTATATTTAAATATATCATTCAATCATTCATCCAAAATTTTAAAAAATATTTTTACAAATAACATATCACATCTCATCAATAAAATTAACTAAAATGCATTTAAGTTTCAACTCAAAAATTAAAGCAAGAATTATACTAATATACTATTATAATAACGTTAAGAACTATACTGTCAATTATCATAGTATAAGCAAAAACTAATAAGTAATAATGTTAAGATCACATCAGTCATACATAATAGATAAATTATACTGTTATAAACGAGTCTACAATGGGTTAGGTCAGATTCGTGTCCGAATCATGTCAATCCGTTTAAAAGATACTGGTTAATCATGTCAAAATCGGGTTGACCTGATTTTGATATGAACTCCGATATGATTTTTTTGTGTTTAAGTGTGTTGACCTTTTTTAACTCATTAACTCGTATAATTTTATGTCTAACCTATTAATTTCATATAACCCATTAAATCGTTTAATTTTATGTCCGACCTATTAATTTCGTATTTGATTTCGTATCGTGTCGAAAATTGATAACCCTAACATGCGTGATAAATTAATTTTCATCAGTTAAATCATTGACATCTAAATCACAATGAAATAACTCTTTGATCAATTTGCTAAACATGTGTGAGGAAATGACTATGACTATGGGGAGCACCAAGATTATTCTTATGGTTAGGACTATGGGTTGCATCAAGAATATTATGATGCAATAAAAAAATGTCTAAGAGTTTATATATACACATCTAATCTTATTTTTAATCGACGTAGGATCGTAATATTTCACCACTCTTTCGTAATTAAGGTCCACGACGACCCACTCTATTGACACTGGCTCAATGACAATCCTTTCTTTTTGGTGACTCTTCTCACCTATCAATATTCAAGCATAATAGCAAGTCATCTTAATTCAGCCTATAAGTCGCCTCTTCCGTGACTTGACCATTGAGAGCCGCAACTCATACTCCGTTCAATCCCATATTCGACATGGTGGCTAGTTCTGATATCAATTGTTATGAACTCATGGGTAGAACTTGCCCATAAAAATTAGTTTACAAGAAAAAAAATATAAAAAATTTTAATCTATACTACTAATAAAAGTACCTTAGATGAAAAACTTTTGAATTCCTCTTTTGCCCTTAAACAAAATTATAATAACAATTATATGAAGACACTTATGACTTAAATCATAAAAAATTGACCTTGTGTGTACCCTTAAAGAAATCTACAAATTCAATAATTACCAATATATCTACATCTATCTATAATTCTATACTACTTCTAAAAGGTTAAAAAAAAAATTACCATCATTATTCTCAAACAATTATATAAAGTCAAATTAGTGTTACTTTCTTTATTCATGTCTTATATTCTACATTAAAATACCTATAGTCAAGAAGACTTCACCGATTTTCCATGACTTCATCTCCACCAAAAATTAAACTGTATCTTCATACTTTTCATTCAATTCTAACTTTTAGACTTACAGAATAAATTTAACTTCTAACTCTTAGACTTCTAGAATAAATAGTTTTAATCAAATAATAGTTTATTTAACTTATATTCCACTACCTATGAAGCGCGGATACTTCAAAAGGGTCAAAGTATCGGTATCAAATATTTCCCGGATACGGATACGCGTCCGATACGACCAGATACGTATCCAATATGACTGGAAAGTATCCTAGAATTAAAAAAAATAAACTTGAATTTCGGATACTTCAAGATATGTTTGATACGCAAGGGATATGTCGGGGATATGGTGAAGTATTATTTGAATTTTTTAAAAAGAATAGGGGCACCAAAACAAATATGTTTGGGCCCTTATCTGCAAAAAAAAATATAAAAAAATTTATGAATGTATGATTTCTGAATGATAGAATGATTGGTTATTATTATATATCTTTGATAGATGTGTGATTCATTTTATAAATCATAATTATTACATTAAATATAATAATAAAATTTAAAAAAAACATATTTTATGGACGTATCCTAGCCGTACCCGTATCTTTTTTTTTTTTAAGTTTTGTCATATCGCTGTATCCATATCATATCATATTCGTATCCCGTATTCATATCTGTATCTATATCCGTATCCGTATCTGTGTTTCATAGTCCACTACCTATGGTCTTGAAGATTTTATATGGTTCATCGTTCCTTAGAGACAATGCCCAACAAGCCACGAAGCCGCCGATTCCAATAGCCAGTAGCCTAGCCTATGTTTTCCACCAGCTACCATGATATCTTGCTTCAGCCCTTCAATTTTGCCATGTACTTGTTTTAGTGATTGTATAGAAAACTAGGGGCATTATGACTCTTTGACTTGATTTTGATTGATAGAGAAAATTCATGTAATAGACATTCTGATAAATTGTGCATTTTTTTTGTGGATTTTCTAGTCAGTTTACTTGTTAAGAAAATCTTTTGTACATCTTTTTGTCTACATTGAGTTTCAAAATTATCGGTATTTACTGACATTGAAAAATTTAAAAGGGAATGGTGCGGTGGTTGACTCAATTTTTATATTAAGGAATTCTGTATCGATAACAAGAATGTTGAGATACACACTCCTTCTTGAATTGTTCTATAAATTGAAGCCGATAAGAGAAGCAAATGATGTTGTTATTACTGGGTTGTTCTAATTTTCAATTAAAATTTGTTTCTTTTTCTTTTGGTTAAAAGAATAGATTTTCCATTGTTTTTTTTTTTTTTGCTTGTGTTGTTTGGTCCCAAGATTAGGCTTATTTAGTGTCTTGCATTGTTTGCATGATTATTCAATATTTATATGAAAATACAAATTACTCGAATATATTGTATTTCTAATGTTATAGTCAGTATTTTTAATGTAACAGGACCCGAATTTGTCATATTTCTAATGTTACACTTATATAAATAACTCGAATTTATCGCATTTTTAATGTTACATTAAAATGCTTTGTGTTATGGTTAGTCAATCTCTTGTAATCTTGTGAGCTGAATTTTTTGTACTTGTTAAAAAAATAAAATATATATTTGAAACTCAAAATAGTCCACGTGCAAATGCACGTGTACAACAACTAGCCAATATAAAATCATAATTGGGATGAATTCTAAACATCACAATCGATCATAGACAATCTTATTTTAGTACCTTAACTATAGGTTAAGCCAAATTATCCATGATTTTCATGTTTGTCTTGTCGTCATCACCTCTTTACGTGGCGATAATTCTACTACACAAAAAACATCTGACAAGTGTGTGGACTTAACTTCGTGTTGTCAAAATTCTACTGCAAATTCTCTTAACTTCAAATTCTAATTATGAGATTCTTTAAATTTAGGGTACGTGTGGTGAATGTTGAATCCACCTTCAAATTAACTCGGTTTGTTATCACCATTCTTCTGGTTTGATGTTTCTCGTCACCCACTTTTCCGGTTTTGAGTTTCATAGTTGCCTAATTTCTGGTTTAGCTTGTCTGATTAGTCCTTTGTTTATAATAAGAGGACCAATTTTTGAGAGAATTGTTGTAGATTTTCAGTTTTGAGTGATGGGTCTTGATGGAAACCTGACAAATAAGAATCAAATGGTTGATGAGAGGGCCTTTTTGTTGACTAGAAGCGGTGACGGTGACGAAGATCACCACCATGTGTTTGATAAAATTAAGGGAGCTTCCTTTACTGGGTCGGTGTTTAATTTGTCGTGCACCATTGCTGGTGCTGGGATTATGAGTTTGCCTTCAACCTTGAAGCTGTTAGGAGTTTTTCCTGGGGCTGCATTGATCATAATTGCTGCAATTTTGACTGAGGCTTCCATTGAAATGTTGCTTCGGTTTAGTAAGCCTGGGATGGCGTTTTCTTATGGCGATGTTATGGGGGATGCATTCGGAACGTTTGGGAGAGTTTTGCTTCAGCTCAGTGTTGTTATTAACAACATTGGCGTAGTTATCGTTTACTTGATTATAATCGGTGTAACTCTCAGTGCTTCCTCTGTGTTTAGTGTTTATATTTGGCTGTTGTTTCAACTTTCAATCAATCATTTATATTCATATTGATTCTTTTGACTAGCATAGGGTGGATTGGTGAAGTAATCTAGTGTTTTTGTCTTTGAATCACCAGAAGATGTGCTTTCTGGATCTAGTTCAAGTGGGGTTCACCATGCCGGCATTTTAGAGGGATGGCTTGGAGAACACTGGTGGACTGGACGTGCCTTCGTGCTTCTTGTACTCACTGCTGTTGTATTTATCCCATTGTTATGCTTTAAGCGTATTGGTTAGTAACTTAATCCTCCTATAAATTATTACCAAGTCTTGTCAATCCAAATTGCTTTTATGGGTTGAAAAATACTGATGATGTTGGAATGGAACAACTTATTCTGGATTAGATGTTTAAATGTAACTCGTTGGGGAGGAGTCTTTATAGGTCAGTTCATACCTATATTTTCTCCGACGAATGCTTAATAAAACATAAATAAATGGATGATTTTCTTTTGCTGATGCAGAATTGCTTGGTTTAGCTATTGATGCGAAAATACATTTTTTTTGTGTTCGCAGATTCATTGAGATTTACATCTGCTGTATCATTTGCTTTGGCGGTTGTCTTTATTGTTGTCGTGATTGGAATTACAATTTACAAATTAATAAAGGGAAGCATAGATGCACCTAGATGGGTTCCTAATGTTACTGATCTGTCATCCTTCTTGAATCTCTTCACTGCAGTCCCAGTGCTTGTTTGTGCGTATCTCTGCCACTTCAATGGTACGCAAACTAATCATTCACTTGTATATATGCATCTTTTTGTTTTCTCGGTATTTATAGGTATGTGTATATTTAATTTTGGTGGTTTGCTTAAGAAATATTATGCGATTGGGTGGTTCTTTCCTGTCTTATTATTGCTTCTTAAGATAAAGCATGAGTACCATCATAGATATTAGAATGAAATTTGAATTAAAGCAAAGGCAATTATTGCACAAGGAACATAGTTGTGCAGGAGTCATCTGGTGGTACTTTGGTCTTGTTTATGTGATCAATTGCCAGACTTAATGCCAGATGAGATACTAGTGCATATAAAAGATTGTGTTCTGCAGCTACATTTTTCTACGTCATATGGGAACCCTACCTTACCTCAGCTGCATTACCACAGACAATATAAATAAATGTACCTGGAAACTCTCACCGTCCTGACATTCGACATTCTGGCTCCACATGCCATGACAGCACCTGTCCTAGGTAGCGTGGCATAGTTAATTAATCGCTTGATCTATGTTGGGAGATAGTTCCTTTGTATAGGCCAGTTAAAAACAGACTTGTTTTGACTATAAATTTTTCAGGGCGAGTTGCACCCAGATTAGAGTAGAGATGAGGCAAATTCATGCTCTTCAAAATTGGGTTGTGATTGTTCCCATTCCGTACTTGATGCTTTCAAGTATGTAAACCTCTGTAAGCACATCTTATCTTGGTAGAAATTTTGATGGTAGGTTGACTCTAGACTACTGATTACTTTTTATTTGACTGTATTTTGCCATATATATGTATATAATTTTTGGAAAAGAAGTAATGAAGAACTTAAGTTGTTCTAGAGTAGCCCATAGTTTTTAACTTATCAAATGGATGACCTCCACAAAATGGCTATTGCTTGACTGCAATGTGCAATGAGTCAGACTTTAGTGTTCAAGGACCCGTCCTATGATCTTAAAGCTCAGAAGTTATTTTGTATTCCAGTTACATTTTTAGCCCTTCCCGTGGCCTTTGAGCTCGGATAATACCTTTTATTTCAGGTATTTTCTTAGTAATAAGGACATGTGAAAAAGAAACATGCCGTAATATGATATGACGTTCTCGCAAAAACTCTTAGCATTCTTATATGCAAATGTAGAATTGTTGACAATTCAAGAATTGCCCAAATTTGCAGTTCATACCATTGAAAATGAGCTTGGAGAATCTCCCAGGATGCGAGCAGTTGTGCGAACCTCACTTGCTCTATGCGCAACAGTATACATAATGACTGGCCTTTTTGGATTCCTTCTGTTTGGTGACTCAACTCTTTCAGATGTGCTTTCCAACTTCGACGCTGACCTTGGCGTTCCATACAGCTCCCTTTTGAGTGATATTGTTCGTATCAGCTATGTAAGCCACATCATATTAATATTCCCCATCATATTCTATCCACTCCGGCTCAACTTGGATGGCCTCTTTTTTCCCTTGGCAAGGCCTTTGGTCTTAGACAATTCAAGGTTTGCATTGGTTAGCACAGGTCTTGTTAGCATAGTTCTATCGGGAGCAATACTCATACCCAGCATCTGGATAGCTTTCGAGTTCACTGGAGCGACTGTTGGAGTGCTGCTTCTGTTTATCTTTCCTGCTTCCATCACTCTCAAGTGAGTATTTTTCATTCTGAAAGTTATACCAATTTATTCAAGACCTCTGTTTAAGAAAATAATATAAGTGTGGGATTATCAATCTCTTAAGTAGTCAGATCAATGCAAAGTAGTTGATATCCTGACTAGAAATATAGGTTAGAGGCACATATGATTGGGCTTAGCACTCACCACCTATTCATCAAAAGACCTCTAGAGGTAAGTGTGGGATTGTTGATCTTTGTTTTTGTTACACATTGAATCATTTTTGCTGTAGGGACCGTCATGGTATAGCAACGAGGAAGGATAAGATCTTATCTGTCCTCATGATCATTCTCTCAGTGTTTACAACAGTGGCAGCAATATACAGCGATGCAAGCTCTTTGCTCCATAGTTCACCCCAGTAGATTGTTTTTCCTTCTTGTCTTACCCATTACCAAGTGCAGAAGAGGGGTTTGGTCAGATGGGCAAAAGAAGGCAGTAGGTTGCAAGAATTGTTCTGTAACACTTTGTAAAATCTGGAAAATGACACAACTCTGGTTCAGTATGATTTACCCTTTCTTTCATAAGGGGCAAAGTTGTATTCTTATCAGCCGACATAAATATTTTTACTGTAAATTCACGTTGGATAAGTTATATATTCGTACCTTCTTGTTTTATTTTCTCTATTTTTATTTCCGCTGGAAATATTTCAATACTACATGCCTATATATTCCAAAACTCAAGAGGGATATCTTTGATTTTAGATATTTTAGAATGGGTGTGAATGTAATTATCCTGCAAGTTTTTTTGTAGCCGTAAGAGACAATTATACATACTAATATTCGAGCCGAGCTCAATTTGTTAACTTGACTATTTTACATATAAACGAGCTAAGTTTTTGGACTCATTTTTTTAAATGAACTTAAAAAATTGTTCAAGCTCAACTTATTTAGAAAATGAACTGAGCTAAAAAATGAGTTGAATTCGAGTCGAACCCGAGTAACTCAGTTCAATTATCAGCCCTTAGTAAAACAGAAAAATGGTGTCGTCTTATATATCTTGAGCTTTTCGAACCCACTGGCATTAACCATGGCTGGGACGGAGGAGGAGCTACAGGAGCGAGACGATCTCGCAGTCGTTGAACAATCACTTCACCAACGTCTCCACCATGATCAAAGGCGAGCTTCAGGTACTCTCTCTCTCTCTCTCTAGATTCTTTGGCCAGGACTAGTCTGCTACATTCTTATTCTAGGGTTGATTTCCATGCGTGACAAACATGAAATTTAGGTACTGCATGCATTTGAAGATCATTTCTTGTCACGTATCTTTCTTATGCCAATGGGATCAGCTACCTCCCACATTTGAATATCTTTTTCTAATGGTAGAATTTATCTGTCATTTTGCTCCATTAAAGGCTGATGAGTTTGTTTGAGGGATTTTTGTCGCGTCTCAATCTATATTTTGAAGCTTTTCCAAACAAGTTATTTTCATTTCTTTCCTTTTACAAATGGTTTTTGGGGAACTAAAAAACCTTAATGATGATTTTAACTAGCTATGGTATTGATGATGGGGAAAAGGCATTGGTAAATATCAAGGGGAGAAATACCTAGCTTTGATGACATCAAAGATGCTGAATTTTCTGAATTATATTCCTTATAATCATGTTCTATAAATATATCAACGAATGAGAAATGTATGCAATCCTTTCCTTGATGATAGAAAAGCCTCCTAAACTTGGCTAGTAAACTTCTGCTCTGTGATTCAGTGCCAATGGACTTTGTTTTAATGACTCCATCCATCACATAGCTCTACTTTCCTAGTTCTACCTTTTTCATTTTGGAATCTAGCAATTATTTGAACTTTTGCTTGGATCATTTTGTTGCTTCCTCCTTTTTCCACATGATGTTGAGATCCCAACCCCCAAAATGAAAACTTAGGACATGATGTTGAGATTAATCCTGGTATTCATACGTATTCATAATCATGTTATATAATTTACAATGAATGAGAAATGTATGCAATCATTGATGATAGAAAAGCCTCTTGAACTTGGCTAGTAAACTTCCGCTATGTGATTTAGTGCCAATGACTTTATTTTAATGACTCCATCCATCACAGAGCTCTGTACTTTCCTAGTTCTACCTTTTGCATTTTGGAATCTGGCAATTATTTGAACTTTTGCTCGGATCATTTTGTTGCTTCCTCCTTTTTCCACATGATGTTGATATCTCAACCCCCAACCCCTAAAACAAAAACTTAGGACATGATGTTGAGATTAATCATGGTATTTCATAGGTTCATTTTTCAAATGACAACTTGGAGTTTTTTTTTTTTTTTTGGAGGGAATGAATAACCTACTAGAGCTTTTGGAGAAGATGAATCTAAGAGTGGCAGAAGAGTACAAAGGATTCGGTGACGTAGCTTCTGGGTTGGGGGTTTTTGTAGAGCAGATGAAATCCAAAAGTTGTAGCTTTGATGAGTATTTACAGCAAATTGATGCAATAAAGAAGCAAGTAACAGAATTTGAAGCCATAATCTCAATACTTGATAAATATGTTTTCTTGTTAGAATCAAAAGTGCAATCTGTTTACCAAATTCCACCTTCATAAATATTGCCGTATTTGAAGCCGAAGTCGAAGTCGAAATTGATTTTGTCTGGTTTATATTACAAAATCGGTATCTAAGATTTTGTATATTTGTTTGTGTGCACTCTTTGAAAAATTGTATATTATTTGAAGAGTTTAATTAGAGCTGCACATGCTGACATAGAGGAGATAAGGGAAGGTGTACATTGTTAGTTTTTGCTATATGCTTATGCCCAGCAGGTTTTTTTTCTAATATTTTCTGCCATTGGATTAAAGAATTTTTTCATGATTGTCCAAACATATATAGCAGGTTTGAGTACAAGAAATCACCTGTCTAAACTGCACAATTATACCACTTTGAGTCGGGAATTAGGGTATAGTTTTGAGGTCACGTGTTGTGCACATGTATAACTGTTATAGTTTAGGGGTTAAATTGACACAAAACATAATTTAGAGACGATAGATAGTTAACTCAAAATAATAAAATATGAGAATTCTCCTTGTTCTTTGAGGATGATAGACAGTGTGAATCATTTTGGAATCATAAATCCTTCTCAGTAAACCTCTAATGTCCACTATGGAGGCAAACAGAATATACTATGTAGCGTAAAGCTAAGGTAACATGCCGAAATTAGTCCATAGTCGTTAATTTTGGTTTAAATAATCTATAATTATTGATTAGAAAAATAATAAAGTCATAAAAATAATAAAGAAAACTAACCCTTTTCTTATGAGAAAGGTAGGGAAGACAGACCACACAGTAATTGAATCCAACTATTTAGGTTTGGACTCGTATTGGATAGGACTTGATTCGAACTTAATTCGTTTAAAATACGAACTGAATTTGAACAATTATTTAAGCTTGTTTAAAAAACAAGCTTAAAAGACTCGGCTCGGGTTCAAAAAATTTGGCTCATTTATATGTAAAATAATCAAACTCTTAAATTCGGCTCATTTTCAAAACGAATCAAATTTAAACAATTTTTTAGACTCATTTAAAAAAACGAGCTTGAAAAATTCAACTCAAACTCACAAAACAAAACTCAATTATCAACCCTACTCCCACCTAAGGCCCCATCATTATAACATAGGTGTCGTCTTAGTTGATCCTTGACCAAGATCGCTCCAACACCTGTAATGTTTGTTATCGGCCTAATAAGTGAACTAGGTAAACCATAATCTTGCAGAGATTGACAAAACATAATCTTAGGAACATAACTAAAGTTGGAAAAACACCAGAACTCTAATCATCCCAAGAAACTTTAGCTAGAAAGAATTGCTATTAGCATCCACTTATTAGTACCCTGCAATGGCAGGGTTCCGATTATTCTGTACATCAATACGATTATTGAAAACTGAAAAAATTTCAACGTAAAAATTGTCAACTCCCTTCAAAAGAGCATCTCCTAACTAAATCTCTGACCTAGAATGCATCTTCTCGAACTCTAAATCTAGAAGTAAAGGATGGGTATGAGCTGAACATACGCACGCAAGCAGTCTATGATAACAAAATTTAACCATGTACTGGCAACAACAGGGATCATATAATTCTCAATGGTTCGTCCAACGGTTGCAAGCACTCATGCGGATTGGCATGAAAAGAATCTTCTTCTTTTGGTCTACCAGAAATCACAACACGGTTTCTTGGGCTCCCTATACGATTGGCATGAGCTTCCTTCACGATGGAGGAAAATTCATCCCAGCTCAACAAGCCATCATGGTACTGATCTATTGCATCAACTAGAAGCTTTCTCTGCAATTGAATAGTTTTCTTGAATCCCGAAAATCTGGAAAAATTTAAACATGCCAACACAATCATAGATGGAACAAACAAATTGAAAGGCAAAGAAATTAAAAATATATACAGAATTCCATGTTGAAGAAACAACAGGTAATGACAAGTTTAAACGATCAAATTTGTCCCATAATTTCCAAAGGAGTTCAGTTCAATCCTCCAATTCAACTTTAGCAAAGGCATGGCTGCAGGAGTAGAGGCTATAGCTATAGCTCAGAATTCAGATCCTTTTACCATTTTATACATATAGAAGAAAGGAAATAAATGACAAATTGACACAAATCTAGCTAAAACAATATGTTGGAAAAGTAACACCCCAACTGTTGGTCACAACATAATACCTTCGATGGCCTTCAACAACTTTAGCCATGTTTCCATTATATGTAGGAACAAAAATATCACTCTCCAAAGAGACAAAATAATCCACTGCAGCCATCTGGGATGAGTGGTTTTGGCAAAACCTCAAGTCTGAGGGCTCCAGCAATGTCTCCTTTCTGACCTGTTCATGACATTCAAGCAAATTGTAGTAGTATCAGAAGAAAAAATGTCAAGAAGTCAAATCTGCTTCCAGATACTGACCAAATTTGGAAATGCAGCTGCCAAACTGGCCATTCTCCTTTCTCCTCCATATATTTCACCAGCAGCAATATAGATTTGAATTTTATGATCAATACCCAGTCCTCGTAATACTAGAGCAGTCTCTTCAGGCGTCAAAGGGCACAAACCTTCTTTCCTTTTGAGATCAAAATCTATAACTTTTTCCTTCCACCAGGGGTAAGCATACCTAATGGTGCGTGCTTTGCCACAGTAAATAAGAGGCTGATAAAATGCTAAATAAAGGAATGGACTAAGTTTTTGTTTCCTTCAGAATATGCAAAGTTACCTCATTGTTGTCAATTCCTCCACCTCCACAATGTTGCAGCCTTGAGTGCATCCAGAGAAAGCCAACATATCCATTTCGTATCTGAGATGGAGGACTAGGAACGGCCCATTTTGCTTCAGAATCCTGACAACTTTTCTACCCAATTCCTCTATCTGAGAAGTGAATCTCAGAGCACTATAATTTACTTTGCAACGCAACTTCTGGGTCTCTATAGGCAGCCCATTATTAGCAAGTCGAGCATCAGATTTATTGAAATGTACAACTTTGTACTTCTGGATTAGAGGAAGAATCTGTTTACAAGCATTTCAGATAGTTGCATTACTGGGTATAGAAATGGTAGAAATGCAATTGCAATTGCTCTGTGAAATAGCAAACCAACCTTGTAACTGTAGTAGGAAATGTCAGACCAACTAACAGGTGGCATTGAGTAGAACCTTCCTACCTCAACTCTTTTCTTGAGCCTTGGTGGGAGCTCTTTCAATATACGAACCTCATCCCTCAAGGATGTAATGAAATGATCAACATCAAATATGTCATTAAACTCACTGCCATATAAAAAGACATTCTTAGCAAATTTGGACAGTACTAATTTGGAATTTAGGGTGCTCAAGCTGTTGTATTTATGGTACAACTTAGATTACATGTGACTAAATTCATTGAACCAACCTTGTATCAGCCCAAAATGATTTCTTATCCAATTCTGGGACAATGAGAGTGACATTCAGATATCTGGCAATGGCTACCATGTCACAGATCTGCACAACAGGTGAGGAAGTGAATGAGAGAAAACAGCACATGGGCACATCAACAGCAAAGAGCATGAAAACCCCAAATGTAAAGAAAAATTCTTAACAATTATCACTATAATAAAACTAGCCAAAGACTTACTGCTGCTCGCATTTGGTTAAGTCCCCCATTGCAAGAAACCATAAGATAACCATTGTTCTTATAAACCCCTGCAAGCAACAGCAACCAAATTCAAGAGGGAAAAACAAAATTGAATCACACCTAGACAATTGCGGATAAATATTGAACAAGGAATACAGGAAAAAACAAAAGAAATACAACATCTTGATGTAAAAGTGAATGCTTTGAAAGTGAAGTAACATAATTATCACATTGAGCATCAAGACAGTACTCAATACATCAGCGGTGTGGACAAGGGATGCCCACAGTACTATTTGTAGCTAGCAAAACTTTAACACAACGAAATTAAGTTGCAAAAAACTACAAATTACAATGGTGTTAGTTTTCAAATCAGATAATGAACCATAAAGATTCCCAAACATCAGTACTCCAAAGTGTCAAACAGAAGTGCTTACTTTTTGGAGGAGGAGGAACTTTGGGTTGAACATAAGACATGTTAGCCTTGGAAAACATATCAAGAGTATAACAAGAAGGCCAACCCTTCAACAATCTAGGCCCCCACACTTCATCCATTGTAATCAACCTCAAAACACAAGTCCACAGAAAAATTGCCATCATTCCCCATTTAATCCGCCAACTCAACTTAAACCGAGACACCATCAAATTCGACTTTCCTACTTTTCCATTACCCAAAAAATTCAAATTCTTATCACGACCCTTTAGCATAGACATTGTAAGACCATCAGTTTTTGCCACAAAAATCAAAGAAAATCAACCCTTCAAACTGATCAGAACCCTTGAAATACGAAGATGTTTCGAAGATAAATAGAACAGAAATGGGAATTACGGAGAAGAAAAAAAAAACCCAATTGTTATTTAATGCTATTAAAAATAGGAAAAATATAGGGAAAGAACTTGAGTACTCAACTAATCCAGATAGTTTAATGCATCTTTAACACAAAACAACAAGAATCTAGGTACTTCAATTATCATATAATAGCGCCGAAACCCAAAAAACCTATAATATCACTATAGTTGTTTTGCTTAATATCCTAAAAACGCCGACTCTCAATCTCATCAACACCCATTAACAGTGCTATCTCATATGACCATATACATTCGTGCGTTCACATACAATCTTGAATTTGATGGGAAGAAAGAACCGAAAAGAAACAAATAAGTGAGAAATCGAGTGACCCTTTTGGGAGATATGGTGTTTGATAGAGTCTGCCGACCAGATTCCGCCGGAAAACTAGAGAGGTGTGTGGGAGTGAGAGCAGAGAAGTGGTGGTTGTGTGGAGTTTTTTCGTCTGTGAGAGAATTTGTAGGAGTGGAGACTGGGTTTTGGGCTCCCTCCAAATTATTTACCCTCCAATTTTCAAATAATCAGATGAATTTTCTGAAGATAATTTAATGAATTAATATTTTTTTAATTTAAAAATGAAATATATTTTTTGATTGAAATAAAATTTATTTATTTGAATAAATTCTCACCATTTACAAAAATAAAAAATTCTTTAATTAATTAAGAATTATATGAGAATCAAATCTTGATCTGTATATATGATATCAATTTGAAAGTTACACGTGTAATGTGATAAGAAATAAAAATTATTGAGATACGAATTTTCAATAAAATATTATTGAGATAAGAAATAAAATATATTTTTGAAAGTTTCTCTAAGTGGGTATCAAGTAGGGTCACAGAAATCCAAATATAGGGTAAAATGTTCTATTTGTAATTTTTATGGTCCACTCTTCAATTTAATTATAAATGATTTTAATTTGGTGGTCATTGAATTATTGATACTCCAGGTTAATAAATTATATTTTTAAGTTCTAAAACTATATTATTAGAATATTTTTCTCATATTTTCATGTTTTTTTTAATCTTTGGGTATATAAATTTTGAGATACCTACACGACGGACATAAAACATAATATTAATAAATCAAGAAAAAAGAAAAAAAAAAAAAGAATATTCCTCAATGTATATATAGACTAGCGAGTGACAAATATAGCATGGAGTATTAGAATGATGGTATAAATTGCCGGATCAATATAATATTAAGACTTGGATTAATGAGAAAGAGATAGGTAATACTGTAATTTCGAAATACATGAACTAGATAAAAAGATTCGAATTAGTCGTTTGGATAACATCAAACAACTATCATTTATCCTTTTATCTTTTATCATTCTCATCTTGATACGTTTCATCAATAAACATAAATAACGATTATGTATCTAAATTTAAATAAAAATTTTAATCTAAATTTTTAATTGATTATATTTTTATAGTTCATATCTAAAATTATTAAAAATAAAAAATCATATCCAAAAATCCATCCGAATGCAAATAAACCAATTAAAAATGAATTTTAACAAACAAATTCTTAATTTAATTTAATTTGATCAAATAATTAAGTGATTCCGTCAAATCTATATAATAAAGTACAATATAATTTAAATTTCAAAAGATAAACAAAATGATTTTTGTTTTTCGCGGTTGAGGTCTTTGTAAATTTTACTTTAAAATTAATCTGACGGCTAATATTAACACCTCAAATTTAATAGGGAAAATAAGACTATAAATATGTGTTTGGGGTAACTTTTTAAAAGTACTTCTAGAATTTATAACTTTTCATAAGTACTTTAAAAAAAAATAATTAGTATTTGAAACTATCCCACCACCACTACCACTACCACTATCGCCACCACACCACCACCTTAGCTTCAATAACCACCACCAATGTCGCCACACCACCACCATTACCACACTTGCCGCCCCACCACTACCATCACCACTATCACCATTTCTATTGCCCCACCACTACCATCATCATCGCTACCGCCACTCTACCACCACCCCCACCACCTCTTCTACAAAAACCATCACAACCATCGTTGTCGCCACCACCACCACCCCCACCACCACTGACGCCCACCATAACTACCACCTCTTGTCCCAACTACAATCGGTGCTTAAATTCCTTTCTCTCTTTTCTATCTTTGTAATTTGATTTTTGGTGTTAATACAAATATATTTATTGTTGACTATTTTTTTGATTACTCCGTACTTTCAGACACGAGAAATAACTATTACTTATATGATATATACTTGGGATCGAACCACTATCAAAGTAGATATTGATATATTTAAATCTGAATTTATAAAATATAATATTTTGAATTTAGATTCAGATTCATATCCAGATTGTATTTTTCAATAACGCTTCTGACAACACTGCTAAACCCAACTTCTTTTCTTCGCCCATCTCATTATAGCCCAGCAGAAACGCCCAATGGACTCGAGTGGCTTGCTCATATGTTTAGCCCAATACCAAAAGCTCACATGAACTTCATCACCGATATTCATTTCATCACTTTAATTCAAATTCTGGTGTTTAGGGTTTACATTCTCTCTCTCCCTCTCCCGTGAGAGTGAGGGAGGAAGGGAGAGATAGAGATTATGGTTTACCACCTCAGTTTGCAAAGTTGAAGAAGGAAATATATTGATGCCATGGTATGAATTAATGGTTGTAATACATTCTTTCGTAAACCATGCACATTGATTCATTGAGTAGTTGTAATACATTCGTTCATAAACCATGCGTATTAATTCAATTAGGGTTTAAACTTATAACCTTGAGCTATTATGTCACTAATGTCTCTCTATTTGAGTTGCTTCTGATAGATTTATTTCGACATATTTTGTTTTATATTGATTATTAAGTTTTATATACATCGCTTTTAAGCACTCTTTCTTCTCATATATATATATATATACACAATTAAGTTCCTGATTATATCCGCAAATTAGCTAAGCATTTAGAAAAGACCAAATTTGTCCACTTGGAGTTGGATTTGTGTTCTCTTGGCTCAGTTCAAGAACAGACAACCCATGATCATTTCATTTCGCAGGTGCAACAATGAAGAGCATCATTTTGAAATTGCAGTGGTCTTTTTTATTTTGTTTCTTGCTGCTGTTGCTCAGTTGCATGGGCATACCCCTATATATTTCTCAGTCTCTGCTTGTTATTTCTTTGGGGGGTGGTTTGGGGTGGGGGGCCGGGGTCCAATGCATCCTCAAGGGAGGAACTTGGCTCCATTGTTCTCAGTTGGCCATTGTTTTGGTTGATAATAATTTTGAAGCTGGCCATGATCTTTCTTCTATTTTGGGGAACATCTTCACCTCAATTTCTGTTTGGGTATGGAAAAAAAGGTCAGAACATTCAGAAAAGTAGTTTTAAACTTGCATTTTAGGACTGTCCTACAATTTATTACAGACAGCAAAAAGAAAAAAAAATTCATCTGGAAAAAAGAAATTAATACAAGATGACCATATTATCATTCTAAGAATTTATATAAGAACAAGAAAAAAGAAAGGGAAAACTACACGAGACAGTTATTATTAGAGAGTTGTACATGGATGGATAGTTGTATAATTAAGGAGAGGTTTTCTTTGAAGAAGAGGAAGAAGCTGGTGGAATTCCAGGGAAACCAGGTGATGGTGGAAATGGCAATGGAGGGAGTGGCAATGGAGGCAATGGAGGGAGTGGCAATGGAGGGAGTGGCAATGGGAGGGATGGTGGTGGTGGTGGCGGCGACGGAGTTATGCCTGGTATAGGTGGGAAATTAATCGGAGGAAAGATTGAAGGTGGCGGCGACGGAAAAATCGGAGGAAATATGGAAGGTGGAGGCTGTAATGGGTTCGGGGGAAGAATTGAAGGTGGAGGCAGAAGAGGGTTTGGAGGAAGTATTGATGGCGGCTGAAGGGGGTTTGGTGGTAGTAGACTGAAGAACTCTGGGTGGGCTATCTTTTGATCTTTCAATGACCCTAATGTTTTTGAAGTGTCCTTAGATGTTGTTTTTAAAGGCACTGGCGGGTAATATGGGAGGCCAGGAAGTGGTGGAAGAGGAGGTAGTTGTGGCAAAGGTGGAAGCTTTGGTAGTTCTGGAAGAGGTGGAAGAATTGGTATTGAAGGGTTTAGAATTGGTGGTGAAAAGATTGGATTGATGGAACTGAGTTCCTTTGAATTTAGAACACTAGGTTTTTGGTAGCATAGGTCTGGCTGTTTCAATGGCTTGAATGTGAAAAACCCAGCTGAGAAAATGTGTGTTCCAGGCTTTTTTGACTTAAGATGGAGTGAAGATGAAGTTGCTGTTGAGGCCACAGCACAATATGGTTGGTTGCTGCTGATTAACTTCACAGAACATCCTTCAATTTTCTGGACATGTTTGCTCACTGAGAAAGGCAGTTGAACTTTGAATTCCCCATGCTCATTTGTTTTCACTTCCTTGAGAAAACTTGGCCTTGAACTTGTGTCTCCACATTCTACTGCGACGGATGCGCCTGAGTACAGAATTTCAGATCATATTTGAGAAAAAAAAAAAACCAAAATATCACAATAAGAAAAAAGAGCTGAATTTTATGAAATGAACCTGAAATGAAGTGGCTAGACTTAGAGAAATCCTCTTGGAAGCATGTGTCACAGTAGACAGTGCCAACAACAACTGCAGATGGAAGCTTCTTCTCATGCCTAGCCTCTGAAAGATCGGTAAATGTGAAACTGAGAATGATTGTAACAAAAAACCAAGACATTCTGAAGCCCATCATCTCTCATGAAAGAAAACTAAGAATTTTGAAAGGAAAATTGCTTGATGGAATGGCTTTTTATAGAAATTCAGTGAATTTTACTCTAATTCTGCGGAGTTCTTATTGTCTGAGATAGGGAAGTTTGGGGTTCATGACCTTTTTATAAGGATGGCAATGCACCAAGCCTCTTTAAGTCATTCATGCAGAAACCGGTCACCTGCAAACTAGAAGCAGTGAATGTATGTTAATTTCTTTGGTGCGAAACAAAAAAAAAGGAGGAATTTTTGGGATGAAAAAGCAGATAGGATCAGGCCTTTCTCATCTTGCTTTGCTGTTTTTTTGATTTATTTGAATTTTTTCATTTTGTTTCTTTGTTGGTGTAGGAGGGCCTAGAGGGACAGTCGGGTCCCAGTTAGTTCACGAGACCCTTATAGAGGCCACAAAATCCATGAACCTATGACAAAGAATACGATAGAATAGAAGTGATGTGTGAATGGTTTTTCTCTTGAATGGCTTCTGTCCACACACAGATCAGTAGCAACCACATTCACTACTTGTCTTCAAGGGCTGTGTGCGACTGTGTGTGAGAGAGAGAGAGAGGGAGAAAGGGGAGAGGGGAGGGGGGGGGGGGGGGGGGGAGTTGGGGCAGCAAATTATGTAGTCATGTGAAAGTTTTATCAGACCTTGTCACCAAGTCATTGGGAAATGTTATTGCATCCTCTACTGATCAACCAAGTGAGGAATTTAACTCAAGTTTCGAAGCAGTGACTACACTACAGGTTTACGGTAATATAGTTACTGACAATTGAATTGACATGTAGCAGACTTGATGCAACTCCTTATATCAAAAATTTCGTCTCATAATAGTATGATAACGTGGTCCCATTGAGAAGGGCTAGGTTTTGGAGTGAGATGGTCCTACATCAAACCCCGGAAAAGACTCCAAACGAAATCATCAACTGCAGTATACCCCTCTGCGCGCAGTTTTGTTCCGGATGAGTTGAGACCTCCGACACCTAGCTTGTCTTTTTTTTTTTTATGCTTGGATTTACTATTTAATTCAATGACTATAATAAATTAGGTTATCATATTAAGTCTCAACCATATTTCACATAATTTTAAGGTCACCTGTTTGTTTAGGAATGTAACTGTCGTTGCTTCATCAGCATTTTTGAAGCACTAGTCAAGCTTTTGGAATCAAAGAAAACGACCTTTTCTGAGGTTTACAATTACAACCACCCTCCCAATGTGAGGATTGTGTCTTCATTGTGGCTGTGGGACGTTATTGGGTAGCTAGGTCATTAGAACTCTAACCGATAGTTCAAGTGGTAATAAGAACGAATTGTAAATTTAGATATCCTGAATTCGAATTTTGGCAAATACTCTAATCCTAACATAAATGGTCACTTTTTGACTAGACGAGACGAAGGAGGGGATTAATCGAAGTACACGTAAACTGACCCGAACACCCCTGACCATTAAACTGGAAAAAAAAAAAAAAAAATGGTCGCTGTGTGCTCGAATCACAGCCCAGATTCTTCATTCAGACATTAATCTTGAAGAACCATACATGCTTTATGCATATAATTCATAGACTGTGACACCAATGAAATATGATGAAGTCCTTAATAAACCATAGATGGTGAAAGGCATAATTTTCGATGTCTGTGTCTTTTTTCACGGGTCCATACTATAGAAGTTTCATATCTCATATTCACGATCACGGGTACTGAGACATTTGACGTCTAGGGCAAGTGGTGTTGTTCTTGTCAGCTTGCTGAGAATAATTCCGAAGTAGATTTTTATTTATATGCAATCCCATTCCATATGAAGGCTGACCTTTATACCATTCATGACTCAGTATTTCTCCATTGTTTTACCATGGCCCCAGTCTTGACCCGACCCGAGCTTGAAAAATTCCAAGTCACCCACCACAAATGCCTACCAGGTTCGGGTCCTCAGCAACCCATCACAGGTTCGTGTGCATCATTATTGCGCAATCTAGAGTTCCAAAACCCTGATCCTTCCATCTTCATGCGTGTAATTTCATCAAATCTCTCTTTCATATCTAACGACAAGTTGTTCTTCCAATCCCCAAAACACCAAGACTGAAATAAGAGCTCTTTTGTATCCCAACCCAGTTTCATCTGTTCACTTCATTTGTTCTATTTTGTAGTTAGAGTAACAATACTTTCTTTCCTAAGTCTGTCCGTGGATGGGGTGCTGCAGGGGCGCCTCGAGACAGTTTGAGTCTTAAAGTAGAAACAATAAATAAAGTATTTTTATTTTTAATATTAATAATAAATTTAATTTTTAAAATATTGAAATGTAAAATATTAATTAAGTTTTTATATTCAAACTTTTATTACTATATTTGAATTTGATACTGAGTGAGTGAGTGAGAGAGAGAGAGAGAGAGAGAGAGAGATTGAAAAATTATGATAGTAAATTTGAATTTGACTATTTTTTTGGGGATTAAGATTTGACAAAACGTTCTCAAATTCTTTCAGTTTTCAACCATACACAAACAACAGTCCTCCAAAAATAAATTAAGAGTTTCCTCTTTTAATGGGACAATGAATTTAAATTTTAAACAACATTTACTTTCCCTTTCCTAAAATCTCATAGTTATAATTTCTCTTCCCTAAATCTCTCCCACATAAACATAATTTATCTTCCTTACATTTGTATATAATTAACTCTATCTAGAATTCTCTTCCCCTCTATTAACCATAAATTATAGTTTAAAATCTCTTCGGTAATTAGTTGAAATTAGTGTCATTTTGCATTGTTATACTGTGATATAACACTGCCATTTATTAAAAGTAATATATATATGGATGTCACATTATGTAATGCATATTATTTAGAGTGTGTATCAGTGAATGTAATTTTATAACTTTTTGTTAGTGATTAAAGTGTTGATAAAGGTGTTACACTATCATATATCGTTGTAATGTCACATTACAGATACTGATAACTCCAGCTTCAAAACAGACGTTGATTTTGTTTAGATCTTGTGTTGATGTTCAAAATTCCAAAAAAAAAAGGGGGGGGGGGGGGGGGGGGAGAAATCTTCCAGATTAAGAAACTGTCTATCAATAAAACCAAATCCCATATTAAAAAAATAACTTCCAAAAAAAAAATACCATAAAAATAGGGAAAGGGTATTATAGTAAAGAGAAGAATAAAAAAACTATCATCGTGTATCTCTCTACAATACATTTCAACATAATGATACTTATCTAGAACAAATTTTTTCAAGGTCTTTTCTCATAGAAAAGTTCTCCATAAGGTACCTACTCACAATTTTTCGTTAAATTTAAATTTTTTGTAAGATCTATTTCTTATAGATTCAAATTTTTTGTTTGGGCTATTACTACATACTTATAAGGGTCATTTAGAAGCCGATACACTAAATTAGACATAATTGTAAAAAAAATACACAGAAAAAAATATTTTGGAAAAAAGTACACTACTGAGATACAAAGACGTAAATGCCAATTTTGTAAAGTCGTCTTTTTTAAAAACTGTCAAAATGCATTTATCTTAACCGTTGAAATTTAGGTACATTTACTTCAAAATTTCGAGTATTGTTATACTCCTTCTTCACAAAACCGTTTCATCTTCTTTGGAGAAAAACTTCCCAACTCTTTGGGGCTTTCCTTAAAATAGGGTTTAAAGCCCAGACTTTGTTGACTTAATGATTGAGCCAGTAGTGTGTTGTTTTTTAGTTATATTGTATCAAAATTTGTTCAATTCATATTCAACTCATGCATAGTTATGTATAATTGGGTTCAGGGCTGCCCCAATGAAAATTGGGGCCTTTAGCGAACATGTTAAATAGAGCCCTCAATAATTTAATATAAATATAAACTACTAGTTGGAAATGTCTTATATCTAGATACACATTGACAATTTTTTAAATATTTTTTTTACCTAAATACCATTTTTCATAATTCATGGACAATATTTTTAGGCAGTTATTTTATTTGTGGGATTTGATTTTATTATATCAACATATTCCTATTCTAATGGACGAGGACATTTAAATTTTGAACATACATCTTCTTCTTCTTATTCAATGTCTGATTTTCTATCTAAGTCATTACTGTTTTTTTCACCAGTCAATAATATCATCATCTGTTATTATCATTGTGATTTTCATCATTTCATTCAGGAAATCTTATTCAAATATTGTTACGAGTATTGTTTTGTATATGTCTCAAGGAATTTGTAATTTTACAGTCGAATAACAATATCAAGTTTGGGTATATATTCTATGTTAATGTAAAGATCTGTTGATTTCAAATGTGTAGAATTTAACATCAACAACTAATTTTTTTTTTATTACTTTTTGATAATAATCAGCAGTGGTGCGTTCTGTTAGTGTCCAGTGTGTTGTTACACTATGTTTGTACAGTGTGATAAGCAGTGTTGAGTACAACCAACTCATTAATTTTTTTTATATCACATTGTGATGTCAAACTGTATCAAGTATATTATTTAGTTTGTGAAACAATCAGGTAATGTAAATGCACATTATTTGTCACAGTGTGACAGATAAAATAGTGTTTAGCGTGTTGTTACATAGTGGAGAGGTCTTTTTGAATTTTAAATTTTTTTCTAAATGCCCGTTTTGATTTGGGGGGGAGCGGGTGGTGAATGCTCTTTTTGAAGATTAAATTTTGAAAGATTTTTTTTTTCTCACAATTTTCATTTTTTTGTATTTTTGATTTGGTTGAAATATCACGGATTTTATGAATTTTTTATTTGAATTTCACACACCCTATTTTTGCACGATCTGTTAATGGCCGAATTTTATGGAAATGATGCTTAAGTTCCGGCTATTTCTAAAATCATGAGATTGAGCCGATTAGTATTTATGAGTGGGTATATTTGAAATTCACAAAAAAAAGGACCTAGTTACAAATAATTTTACCCGAGATTTTTACACAATTAAGTTTTATATTGTGTACTGACCTACAAAAATCCCTATTTTCTAATTTATTTTGGGCCTGCTTATGTTCTTTGGGGGGGGGGGGGGGGGGGGGGAGGGGGGGGGGGAGCTTGGGTTCGAGTTAATGTCGTTCCTAGTCGACTTCGTTTTGACCCTTTCACTTAATAGTTTTGGTTGGTCTCCCGGCCCATTTACCCAAACACGGTAAAGCCCAAACCACGCCCGCTAAACTCCTGTCTATTTGGTATATGGGCTAAGATATAATGTTACCAATTGGCAGCCCTAGTCTTACTCACAAGCCTAAACCACACCCGCTAAACTCGTGTCTATTTGCCTATGGGCCGGGCCTTGGTGCCAGGATTACTTCATCGTCAGGCTTTTGGAAACACACACCATGAAACTACCATGGCCGGCCCAATAGACAAATAAGTTAAAGGGTTTTTTGGAAGTCGGTACATCAAATTAGACATAATTGTAAAAAAAATATACAGAACAAATTTTTTAGAAAAAAGTACATAGCTGAGATATAAAGACATAAATGCCCATTTTGTAAAATTTTCTTTCCTAAAAAATGTAACCAGACATTTATCTTAAGTGCTAAAATTTAGAGTCATTTAATTCGAAATCTCTAATACACCTTGATTCATGCATATTTTTTTTAAATGTGGTTTTATTTTCAAATTATATTTATGCATTAAATATCTTATAGTTTTATGGGAGAACTTTAATATTCCGTTTATTTTAGGATACATCACTTTATTTGAATTTCAAAATTTGTTAATTATTTTTTTATATAATTTGAAATATAAAATTATTTACACTGTAACAAAAACGTAACAAATTTATTAAGCAATAGTGTAACAATACACTGTAATAAAAACAATGTTCAGTGGTTTTGTGCATGTGGTAACAAATTCAAAACAGAGATGAACTGTTTTGAATGAAATTATATGAAAATATATGTTTGACAAAATGTAATAGTACAATATTTTGTGTAAATGTCTTGTTATACTGTTATTATTACACTGTTATGGAGTTCGGATATTAATATAATTTGAAAACAAAACCACTTTCCAAAAAAAATATGCATGAATCAAGGTGCATTAACTATAATTTAAAAACAAAACCACTTTCCAAAAAAATTACTCATGAATTAAGGGATGACATAAAAATACGGAATATTAAAATTCTCCCATAAAATTAGGAGATGTTTAATGCACCGCTTTCCAAAAAAAATATGCATGAATCAAGAGAGGATATAAATGTCAGAAGAAAATATAAAAATTTCAAATAATGTACTTGGAAACAAATAAGTATCAAAATTAAGGATTTTTTTACCCTATATTTTTTTTGTGTATTTTTTTACAATTAACTCTAATTTGGTGTACCCTCCAATTTCCCCCATTAAATATGACCAAGAATTTAGACTGTGAAGGCCCAATAACATATATGTTGTAGAAAGGGCCCAAACTAAAATTTTAAAAATATCCACACAGCTAAATCTACATATTTGTCATTATGTCACATACATAGATTTGTTCTCTAGCCATTCGTTGTCCGTTGGATCGAAAAGGTATTATATCTTTTTAAAAGTTTTTTTAATTTAATTTTAATTAATTGTTTATTCCAATTCAGTTTATCATCTATTGTGAATGTTAGAATTACTATACGATTTGATAGACGAACAAAGAGTTGTATAAAATTTTCTATTTATCAGGTGCTATTGTTCTATTAGTTTTGCCCTTTTAAATAAAGTAGATTGTTAACTTTGTTATTAATTGTTACCTTTGCAAGGATTATTAAGATTTGAGTACGTCAACTATAAATATGATATTTTGGGTGTGAAAAACGTAAAAATGAAGAATAGAAAATTAGATGAGTTTATTATTAACATTGAAAAGATTAACTCTTTTATCCATTGAAAACGATATATTAAAGAAATTTCAATGTAAAAACTTAATCACTAAATTTGTAACACAAAATGTGAAAAGAATAATTTTTAAATAAAATATTAATCATACAACATATATTTATAATAAATTCTAAAAGAACCCCCATTTAAAACTTTCGCTTAAGACCCCATTTACATTGAGGCCTGCCTCCCATTGGCAGAGGTCATAAACTCCCATGAAGCTGTATCTGGGGAGGTCATCGTCCACGACAGACATTGAAGAAGTCTTTGGTTAAATGGATTGGTGGCTGCCTTTCAGTAGAAGATAAAAGGTCAAATATGGCCGGTCAAAAATCAACATCACGGTACAATATCAAGTGTATGCACGAACAATAAATTGAAGAAATCGGATACGATGATAGACTCAAGCTACATTTATACATCGTATGACGAAGACACAAATGATTGATTTGAGTGATTAAGCCGTGTCATTCTAAATATCTCTGAATCAACTAAGATTACGAACAGAGTAAAACTCGTTATTTAAACGGAATATATTAGTAGGGCTGGTCAAAAGCAAATGGACGGGTTTAAATGGAACTAGTTCGGTTTACGAAAATAGATTATAAATACCCGAAGTTCTTGGTTCGGTTAATGGGTGGGTTCATGCCGAAATCCGATGTACCCAAACTGCCCGCCTTCTTCACATATATTATAAAACATATATTTCTCTTAAAAAAATCATAATTATAAAAACTAGAAAACCCTAACCATGTTCAGATTTGAACACTCTCTCAGCTCTTTAGAAGTTCTGTCATTCCTTTCCCTTCTCACTAGAACCAGATCTCATCTTCTACACCCATTAGATCTCATCATCTTCTTCATATAGAAGATCAAGTTAGCAAAGTTCGACCGGTATAACTCTATCTGACTATCTCCAACTGAAAGCAAACTTAAAGACAACGTCCTCTCAACTTTTTTGACGGGTATACTTCTTAGTTCTCATATAATCTTTGTCTCTCTACAAATTTTAATTTCTTTGTTGTCTTGCTCTCTAAAACATACACCTTTATCATCAATTCACCAGTCATCTATTCCCGATTTTTTTTATTTTTTTTTGGATTTTTGGTTTGTAAAAATGTTTGAAGTATAAAAATACCTTTTGGTATGTTCTTAAAGTTTAAGCATTTTGGTGAGAATCATGCTAGTGTTTGTAAATATTATCTCTATTTCATACTTATAGGATTTTAGAAGGCTTTTTTTTTTTTGAAAAAGGAAAAATTTTATTGATAAAACCAAAGAATTACAAGAAGCAAAATACAAAATTCAATGTATAAGAAACAATGTACTTAATCTCTTCAAGATTACACTAGCTGGCTTTAATCCTTCAAAATTTTTGAAGGCATTTCCATTCCTCCAAGGTACCATCCAATAGGATTTTAGAAGGCTGACTGTTGATTTTTGAATGATAATTGCCGATTTTTAGAATAGTGAACCAGTATTGATTTTTGAAATGGTGCACCACTGCTGATTTTTGGAATGACCAGCTTTTGTTTAGCAAACATTATGCTAGGTGGTGTATAACTTTAATTGCTCAAGGGGTTACCACTTTTGGTTGTTTTAAGGGAAATTTGGAGGCCGGTCCCCCTATATGGACTTAAATCCGTCAAGGAAACTTATTTGTTATGAAGTCCGTTTTTTGTCAATTTTACCATACTATCTCTTCCCTTTAGAAGTGAAATAAAACTAAAAATTAAAAACTCCTAAATCTTAGGAGTTTGACTAACATTAAAATCTTTTCTCTCTCATATCTATCTATCTATATAATAAAGTAGCTAAATTTCTTTATCTTTAGCTTTTCGCGGTTCAAATCGCTTGAAGAAATATTGATCCGACGGTCCTAATACGAAATGTCCTTTCCCCCTAATTTTTTGAACAAGACTTTCATTCATTCCACAATTCTAAGACTCCTATCTCTCTTAT
The DNA here is from genome assembly GCA_951799425.1 of Ilex aquifolium. Classification (NCBI taxonomy): domain Eukaryota; kingdom Viridiplantae; phylum Streptophyta; class Magnoliopsida; order Aquifoliales; family Aquifoliaceae; genus Ilex; species Ilex aquifolium. The sequence continues at coordinate 3,589,575 of OX637398.1, read as the reverse complement.
AACTCTCTATCTCATACTACACATTAATTATGTCGCTAATTATGATTCTAATAAAAGATTATTTTTAAAAATTTTAAAAAAACAAATGGACCTTAAATAAATATTATTTGCGTCAAAATGAGTCAAATGACTATAATATAGGTAATATTTTGTATTGAAATAAAAATACTATAATATTCTAATGGTATAATAGACGAATAATATTTATGTAATGTGATATATCTATATACTAAATGGGCTATCATTATTTATCTTATTGTTTTAAGATTATTGATCAAACGATCGAAATTCCTCCTCCAAATTTCATTTTACTCGATTATCGATTCGAAGTGATTATGATTAGTATTCGAATTGAGTTGAATTTAATTGTCGAGTATAAAATATGTATTCTAACTTAAACTTAACTTTGTTTGAATTTTACGAATATTTAAGTTGAAGTTAAAGTGAAATTGATTGTAAAAATAATAAAGAATAACTAAATTAAAAAAAAAGTTATGATATCACAGTGAACGGGAATAGAAAAGAATTAGTTTGTAAGTTTAAGATAGAAGTGTTAATTTAGTCGAACTTAAATTCAATTCTCGATTTGACGTAATTATGAGTAAGACTCGAATTGAGCTGAATTTAACTGTCGTGCATAAAGTATAAATTATTGCTTAAATTTAAAGGGTGGGGTTATTCCCACCCCCAAATCTTCATTCTCACCTCATTTAATTTATCATTATTAAACTACTAAGTCTACTATTTCTATACCCACCTCATGCTAGATACACCCTTTTTAAAAAGAAAAGAATGAAACAAGGAAAAAAAAGAAAGAAAGAAGCAAACTGAAACAAGAAAGAAAAAAAATCAAGCAAAGATTAAAGGAACAAGTAAAATTACAAAATGCAAAACCACAAGACGCAAAACCGGATATGAAAAAAAAAAGTATCAAGCACAAACACAAAATCGAACAAAAATAAAATAAAATAAGAAACATAGATACAAAACCTAAACAAGATAAAAAAACAACACATAATCTGAAAAGCATACATATATATATACACACATATAAATTCTAAATAAAAAATTATTAAACTTGACAAAGATATCAAAACATATCAAAAATAACAAAAATTCATACAACAAACAAGAAATCAAATATATAATTAAATTGAAAAGTAATACTAGCATTTATCTCACTAGAAAAATTCATATTAAAAAAATAATTTTGTGAGTGCATGAGATGAAATAGAGAATAAAATCCTAATTATGACAAAATAAAATGTGAGTTTACTTATTAAACGGGGTGTATGTAGTATGAGGTGGACTTGGTTACAAATAGGGTGGGTATAGAAGTGGTGGGCTTAGTAGTAGAAGGGTGGGCTTAGTAGTTTGATAATGAGAAATTTAATGGGGTGAGAATAGCCCCCACCAAAACTTAAATTCAATTGAATTTTACGAATATTTAAGTTGAACTCAAATAGAAACCGATTTTAATTACTCAACAAAACTTTTTACATCTACGAGAATTCACGTGAAACTTTTGGATTATTTCCTCACAAAAGTTACACGAACTCACATTAGAAAAATGGTACAGAGATAATATTATGAACTCTAGGTAGAAACCTGCAGATAAACAAATAATTATATATTTTTTTTAAATTTGAAATAAACTTTATTAAAAAAGTTAATATTGTGGATGTTTAACCAATAATAATTATATTTACTCAAATTTTTTAATTAATATGTTGCAGTAGTTGTAGCGTGACTTTTGTAATATAAATGTTTGATTATATATGTTCTGCATACAGGTTGAACAATATCAATTTGATCGTTATATTGTTGAAATTGTATTATACATTGTCTTTATTTATAAAAAAATATTTACAATTTTATACGAGTAACGTAGTGCTTTCAGGCACGGGTAATTACAAGTATCCATATATAGGTTAAGAGTTTAACTAACATTAAAATTTTTCCTCTCTCACATATATATATATATAATAAAGTAGCTTACAATTCAAATTTCAAAAGATAAACAAAATGACTTTTGCTTTTCGCGGTTCAGATCACTTTAAATTTTACTTTAAAGTTAATATAACGGCTAATATTAACACCCTAAATTTAATAGGAAAAATAGGGCCCTAAAGGTGTTTGAAGTGACTTTTTAAAACTACTTCTAGAAATTATTTCTCATAAGTACTTTAAAAAAAATAATAGTATTTGAAACCGCCCCACCACTACCTCTACCCCCACCCCCACCACCACTGTCGCCGCCGCTGCCACCACTATCGCCACCACCCCCACCGCCGTCGCCGCCGCCGTCGCCACCGCCGTCGCCACCACCACCATTGCTGCCACCGCCACCACTGTCGTCGTCACCGTCACCACCACCACCGCCATCGCCATCACCGCCACCACCACCATTACCGCCGTTGCTATCGCCACCACCGCCGCCGCCACCACCACCACTGCCACCATCGCCACCTCCACCGCCACCACCGTTGTCCCCACCGCCGCCGCCACCACAGTCATTGCCACCCACCACAACCATCACTGTCTCCTAGCACCACCACCTCTCACCTCAACTACAACTGATGCTTAAATTCATTTATCTCTCATCTATGTTTGTGATTTGATTTTGGATATGAATACTGATGAGGATAGGTTTTTGGGCCTGGGCCGCCCTTAGGACCAAGCCCAAAGACCTCCGGAAAATGTTGGGTGAAAGCTCCAAAGCCCAAGAAGGAATGGTCCCAACCGGCCCGTATTCGTCTCTTAGCCCACGACCCGAGTTAAAGCCTATTATGCCACGTGCTCCAAGGACAAAGGAAACCGGCTCTGATTTCTCAGAGTTACTCCCTGCAAAAAACAGAGAGAGGTGGAGCCGAACGAACACTGGCAATCGTGGGCACAGCATCGCCGGCGGTCAGAATGGCTTGCAGGAAAAGGACGAACGGTCCCCACAAGATCAAAGAGAGGAAGAAAAAGAAACCCTAAGAAAAGGGGGGATATAAATAGAACAGTAGAAGAGAGGGAGGCATCCAGTTCCAGACTTTCCTCCCCAGTACCCTAGACCAGACAAACGGAAAACACTGTATATGGCCCTGCGCCCATAATTTCCTAGTAGTCAGCCAGATTCAATATACACAGTCAAGGAGCAAGAGCCTCCATTACAGTGGACGTAACCCAAGCTCTTCGGCTAGGGTGAACCACTTATATCAGTTGCCTGCCATAGTTTAACAGCAATCTCCTTAGAGAACCAATTTCGTAAAAACAAACCCAAAAACACAAGATCCACTTGGGCCGGAGGGATTAATTTCCGAGGAGCCATCAGTTGGCGCCGTCTGTGGGAACGGTTTTCGTCGTTCTCTTGTGAATCTTATATACTTGATGGTCTCCACTCGGAATATGAGTAAAGCTCCAGCCAATCCTCAAGGCCACCCAAACTTGCCGGAAAACTTTCCGACGCACATGGAGGACGCTGAGGGTCACCCCCCAGCGACGAACCTCCCACCCCTCAACGAACTAGAAACGTGCCATAGAACTACAATACAGCTGATGAAACAAAACCAGGAGCTGATGGATTGGATACAGGCTCATCAGTTCCCTCTTCCCCGATTTCCCCCGGCTCGACAAGAGCCACCTCCGCTCCAAGAAGAGCACGGCGACGATCCCCCGCTCCAAGAAAGACAAGTTCCGCCCAACGGGATAACTGAGCTCCATGAGCGCAGCCATTCTGGCGAAAACCACCGAAGAAGACATCCCGAAGAGCGGGACGACGAAGCTCAGAGCAGGGCAAGGGCCGCCTACCAAGAAGATAGGCCCTACCCCCAGAACATGAAGGACCATGCTTGGGAGCAGGAAATCCGTGAGCTCCAGCGAGAACTAGGCAATATGAAAGAAGTGGTTAAGGGGCGGACCCCCGACACCATGGACGCTTTGGTTCAGCAAACGGAGTCACCATTCGCCCCAGAAGTCCTCCATTTCCCCCTCCCTCAAAAATTCCGGACTCCTTCGATAGAGGCATTTGACGGGACCAAAGACCCCGTTGACCATCTAAACCTGTATAAGAATCAGATGGAGCTTCAAGGATACCCGGATCCTATCCGCTGCCGGGCATTTGCCATCACCCTCAGAGGGTCGGCTATAGCCTGGTTTAACCAGATACGACCAGCGTCGATCTCGTCCTTCAGAGAACTGTCCATACAGTTCGTGTCCCACTTCATCGGGGCAAGAACTTATAGGAAGCCGTCCTACCACCTACTGAGCATAAAACAGGGACCCAACGAGTCCCTCCGAAGCTACGTACAACGCTTCAACCAGGAGTGCCTGAAGGTAGAAAGCGTGGACGACAAGTTCGCGTTGACGACCTTCATGTCCGGACTTGGGGTCCAGTCCAAGGATCTTCTCTTCTCGATTGCGAAGAATCCTCAAGCCACCATGGCCGAAGTGTTGGCGAAAGCCGAGAAGTACATAAACGGCGAAGAGGCCCTTCGCCTGAAGGGGAGTACGGCGACGACGGACGGAGAGAAGAGACGGAGGGATCACAGTCCCAAGAAGGAAAAGAGACGCGACCGATCTCCGAGGAGGGATCGCTCCCCAAGAAGAGGGAGAGAACCTTCCCCTAAGAGGAGAGGGAACGTACGAGATCGCCTGGGACCTCCTCCCCAGGAACTGCAACAGCGGTATGCGCCAGCACGGCTCCCACCCCTCGTCACCTCAATAGCCCAGGTTCTTCATGAGGTGCAGAACGAGAGGTTCGTACGGTGGCCACCACGGATGAAGTCCGACCCCGGTAGAAGGGATGCCACCAAGTACTGCGCTTACCATAGAGACACAGGCCACGAGACGAACGACTGCATCCAGTTGAAAAAGGAGATCGAATACTTAATTCAGAGAGGCCATCTCCGCCACTACATAACAGGGGAGCAGAGAGAACAGAACAATCAAGGGCGAGAAGCCCGAGCTGTAGCCGAGCCACCGCAACATCAACAAGCCATCGGAGAGATCCGAGTCATCTCCGGAGGTTTCGCCGGCGGAGGCGAATCAATCTCAGCTCGGAAAGCGCACGCCAGAAAGGCCCGGTCAGACGACTTCCTCACGGTTCAGGCTGTCAGCAAAGTGCCCCGCCGAGATGTAGAAATCACCTTCTCGGATGCAGACCTAGAAGGATGCCAGCACCCTCACGATGACCCTTTAGTCATAAAAGCAATCATAGCAAACAAGACCATACATCGGGTGCTAGTTGATAACGGCAGCTCAGCAGATATCATCTTCTTGGCGGCCTTCGAGAAGCTTGGAATAGAGAGGTCGAGACTGGAACCCGTGAAAACCCACCTCTTAGGATTCTCGGGAGAAAGAGTCCTGCCAGTCGGATCACTACCGCTGGTCCTCACCATAGGAGACCCACCCTGCCAAGTCACCACCACCACCCGTTTCCTAGTGGTGGACGCCCCGTCTGCCTACAACGTCTTGTTGGGGAGGCCGTCCCTCAACTCCATTAAGGCAGTGCCCTCTGCGTATCACTTGGTGATGAAGTTCCCAACCGAAAGTGGAGTGGGGGTGGTGAGAGGGGACCAACGCCTCGCCAGGGAATGCTACGTGGCCTCCATGCGGCAGAAGGAGGTGGAGTCAGTGCAGCTGGAGGACTTGGATATGAGGGATGAGGTGGAAGCCCGACCTTCCCCCTCAGAACAGTTGGAGCCAGTGCAGCTGGGGGAGGACCCGGAGCACGTGGTCTTTGTGGGCTCCACGCTGTTACCAGTCATCAAGGAGAAACTCATCTCCTTCCTAAAAGAAAACGCCGACGCCTTCGCTTGGAAACAAGAAGACATGGAGGGGATAGACCCCGCTGTGATCGTGCACCGTCTCAGCGTCGATCCCAATTGCAAACCGGTAAGGCAGAAGAGGAGAAGCTTTGCGCCAGACAGGCAAAGGGCGATCAATGAAGAGGTAGACAAACTATCACGCGCCAATGCCATCAGAGAAGTCGACTATCCGACCTGGCTAGCTAACGTCGTCCTGGTGAAGAAAGTGAACGGCAAATGGCGGCTCTGCATCGATTTCACGGACCTCAACCGAGCATGCCCAAAGGATAGTTTCCCACTGCCTCGGATTGACCTCATAGTCGACGCGACAGCCGGTCACGAGCTCCTGAGCTTCATGGATGCCTTCTCAGGATACAACCAAATCCGGATGGACCCAAGTGACCAAGAAAAGACCTCCTTCGTCACAGAACAGGGGACCTTTTGCTACCAGGTGATGCCATTCGGACTGAAAAACGCGGGAGCCACCTACCAGAGGTTGGTTAATCGAATGTTCAGAGAGAAACTAGGCTTAACCATGGAAGTATATATAGATGATATGCTGGTGAAATCGCTTAAAGCCGAGGCCCACATTCAGCACCTCAGGGAGTCGTTCGAGATCATGAGGAGATACCGAATGAAGCTGAACCCCGCAAAATGCGCCTTCGGGGTGTCAGCAGGAAAGTTTTTGGGCTTCATAGTCAACAGCCGAGGCATCGAGGCAAACCCAGAAAAGGTGAGAGCGGTCCTCGAAATGAAGCCCCCCACCACCACCAGAGAAATCCAGCGCCTAACAGGGAGAATAGCCGCGCTCAACCGCTTCGTATCGCGCTCTAGCGATAAATGTCAGCCGTTCTTCAAGGTTCTTAAAGCAGCCTTCCAGTGGGATGAAAAATGCGAAGAAGCCTTCCAGGCCCTAAAGGTCTACCTAGCGTCCACACCCGTGCTGGTAAGCCCTCAAGAGGGAGAAGTTCTGACACTCTACCTCGCGGTCTCAGACTTCTCGGTCAGCGCCGCACTGGTCAGAGACAAAGACCGGATCCAGCTGCCGGTCTACTTCTGCAGTAAAGCCCTTCGAGGCGCCGAAGAAAGATATCCAAAGATGGAAAAGCTCGTGCTGGCCCTGCTAGTCGCCGCTCGGAGGTTAAGACCATATTTTCAGGCGCACACCATCGAAGTCCCAACAGACCAGCCGATGAGGCAGGTCCTGCACAAACCCGAAGCCTCGGGACGGCTGATAAAGTGGGCAATGGAGCTTAGCGAATTTGATGTCAAGTTCAAGCCTAGGACCGCCATCAAAGGACAAGTCCTGGCAGACTTTCTCGCCGAGTTTACCTCCCCACCCGAGGAGAACGAAGAAAGCCAAGACCATGTCTCCGACCTTCCGACCTGGAAATTAAGCGTAGATGGGGCTTCAAACGTGCAGGGAAGTGGTGCCGGGCTCATCCTGACATCACCAGAAGGATATGACCTGGAGTATGCCTTGAGGTTCGACTTTCAGGCATCCAACAACGAAGCCGAGTATGAAGCCCTCATAGCGGGTCTGAACTTGGCCCTTTCAATGGAAGCTCAACAGATCGTGGTGTACAGTGACTCGCAACTGGTAGTCAGGCAAGTCGAAGAAGAATATGCCGCCCGGGATGAGAAGATGGCGCTGTACCTAACAGAAGTGCAAAGACTACTGAGGAAATTCGTCTCAGCCGAGCTCATCCAAATCCCCAGAGAAGCCAATCAGCGGGCGGACGCCCTTGCCAAGCTGGCCACTACCGGCAGTAAAGACTTACCAGGGCAAACGCCCATCGAAGTCCTAGCTCGCCCCAGCATTCAGCCTGAGGACGAAGCAGCCACGGAAGCCCAGGCTATGCCAGTTGAAGAAGAGGCTTCATGGATGGACCCCATCATATCCTTCTTACAGGACGGAGTACTGCCAGAGGACCCGAAAAGCGCCTCCAAACTAAGAACCAGGGCGGCAAGGTTCACACTGATCCAAGGTAATCTATACAAAAGAGGTTTTTCTTTTCCCTTAATGAAATGTGTGTCAGGAACGGAAGCAAACTACATCCTGAGAGAAATCCATGAAGGCATGTGTGGCAATCACATCGGTGCAAAGACATTAGCCAGCAAAGCCCTACGGCAAGGCTACTTCTGGCCGACTATGTCCAAGGACGCCAAAGAAATAGTGAAGAAATGCCAAGCTTGTCAGCTTCATGGGAACCTGCCACACTGCCCACCTGAACTCCTCACCCCGGTGGTCAGCCCTTGGCCCTTTCAACAGTGGGGATTGGACATCTTAGGACCCCTACCAGTAGGAGTTGGGCAGTGCAAGTTTGTCGTGGTCGCAGTAGACTATTTTACCAAGTGGGCCGAAGCCGAACCTCTGGCAAAAATCACAGCTCAGAAGGTCAAGAGTTTCGTTTGGAAATCCATAATTTGCCGCTTCGGAGTCCCCAGAGCAGTGGTCTCGGATAACGGGAAACAGTTCGACAATCCTATGTTCATCAATTTCTGTAGCAATTTGGGAATCAAAAATTTCTTCTCGGCACCAGCCCACCCGCAGTCTAACGGGCAAGCCGAGGTGACCATCAGAACCATCAAACTGGCACTCAAGACCAGGTTGGAGGCGTCTAAGTCCCAATGGGTAGACTACCTCCCCGCAGTGTTATGGGCGTACCGAACAACTACCCGAACTGCGACTGGCGAAACCCCTTTCAGTCTGGCATTCGGAACAGAGGCCATGGCTCCCGTAGAAGTAGGGGTGTCCACCGCGAGAACCGAATTGTTCAATCCAACACAGAACGAAAGATCCCTGCTGGTCAACCTTGACCTCCTGGACGAGAAGAGAGACGAGGCCCTACAACGAGTCTCCTCCTATCAAAGGAGTACGGCAAGGTACTATAACAAACGAGTAAGAAGCAGAGGCTTTAAACCAGGAGATCTAGTGTTGAAAAAATTGCTCCCAGCCAGGAAAGACCCGGCCCACGGCAAGTTGGGACCAAACTGGGAAGGGCCATACGTGGTGAAAAGGATCATCCGACCTGGGAACTACCAGCTACAAACTGAGGAAGGCAGGGACCTGCAGCACTCGTGGAATGCGGACCACTTGAAACGATATTACCAATAGAGCCTTCTCGTGAAGGAAGAAGAGTTATTGTAAAAAGATCCGATTTTATCAATGAAGAGATACTAAAGTTTTCTGAAAGTTTGCACCGCACAGTATCAACAGACTTTTCAGTCTAAGGGCTCGTAAGCCTAAGAGCTCGTAAGCTCAGGAACTGCAGACTCTTCAGTCTAAGGGCTCGTAAGCCTAAGAGCTCGTAAGCTCAGGAACTGCAGACTTTTCAGTCTAAGGGCTCGTAAGCCTAAGAGCTCGTAAGCTCAGGAACTACAGACTTTTCAGTCTAAGGGCTCGTAAGCCTAAGAGCTCGTAAGCTCAGGAACTGCAGACTTTTCAGTCTAAGGGCTCGTAAGCCTAAGAGCTCGTAAGCTCAGGAACTGCAGACTTTTCAGTCTAAGGGCTCGTAAGCCTAAGAGCTCGTAAGCTCAGGAACTGCAGACTTTTCAGTCTAAGGGCTCGTAAGCCTAAGAGCTCGTAAGCTCAGGAACTACAGACTTTTCAGTCTAAGGGCTCGTAAGCCTAAGAGCTCGTAAGCTCAGGAACTGCAGACTTTTCAGTTTAAGGGCTCGCAAGCCTAAGAGCTCGTAAGCTCAGGAACTACAGACTTTTCAGTCTAAGGGCTCGTAAGCCCAAGAGCTCGTAAGCTCAGGAACTACAGACTTTTCAGTCGAAGGGCTCGTAAGCCTAAGGGCTCGTAAGCTCAAGTTCTACAGAAAGACAACGAGTTTGAAAGCTCGATAACTCAAAACAGGCAGTTTTCCCAGTTCAACAGATGACCACATTACTTAGCAAAAAAAAAACAACAACAGACAAAACTGGGAAACAAAAGCCCGGAATTCTATTTCACCATGAGTGAACAGTTCGAAAGGAACAAGTACATAGAAGTTATACAAAAATCAGGCCCCCTGGCCTCCTACCCCTCCTAAAGTTTCCTCAGCCACCCCCTCCATCGGGGTATCTCCCTCCTCCGCCTTCTGAAGTCGAACAGCCGCCACCTTAAGCCTGGCATTCTCCTCCTTCAGAAGATCTCTCTCTCTCTCCACCTCCGCCAACTTCCTCTTCAGGACCTCCACCTCAGTATCCTCCGGATCCGCCTCCTCAGGCTCATCAACAAAGGAGAGCGAGCACTGAATCCTGGTTGAGCTTCCCCCGATCCCGTAACGGATTAGGTTCTGGGGAGTAACAAGAGCAGAGTAAGGACGGGGAGAAGCTTTCTCCACCATTCCAACATGAAAGGTCTCCAATGGAGTAAGAGCTGGAATACCTGCACAGCACATAAAAGGTTAGCAAAGTTGATTACTGTTCAGACAAAAAAAAAAGGGTGGAGATCAAGGAAGTGGATTAGCCCGTTTGTGGCTACCTCTCTCCCGAAAGCTCGTCCAAGAACGAGGAACCCAAACATGTCCTTCAGTCCCTACGGCAGATTCCCAGGAGTCCCCCGAGACGAAACAGAAGCGTCTAGACCACCCCTCAGGGGAAGTGGGAATATCAGCAATCAATGGTGGATGAAAATACCACTTAAAAGAGAGAGAGCTGAAGAAAGGAGGAAAGTCGAAAGAGAGATCAAGGAAGTAGAAGAACTCGGAAACTGTTGGAAAGGCTTCAAAACCTTGCATACGCCAGAAAATGAAGAAACTGACCATGGTAGCCCACCCCTGGGGGGAAAGACGAGAAGGACACAGTCCATGATGAGACAAGATCCGGGCGAAATCTGGATGAAGAGGGAGTCGAAGACCAAACTCAAACGCATCCACAAAAAAAGAGACCTCGCCCGGAATAGGCATACTGCAAGGTTCATCAGGAGTAGGAGCCCTAACTCCCAGATCTGCCGGAAGGTCGTATTGTTCCTTCAAATCAGCAGCTTCCGCGCCCGTAAGCTGAGAAGGAAGAAGAAAGATAGAACACCAGTCTCCCTTGAGTGACTCACGGGCTCGCTGCTTGAAAAGGGGAGAAGAATCCATCGCTGCAAAAGTACGAGAACACAGAAAGCCTTTCTGAAAAGCGATAAGACAAACAGGTATTAATAGTGTCCAAAGATGACTGTTGAGATCCCGCAATGAAAGCAGCATTGAATATTCGCTCAACTTACGAAGCAGTTGGTAAGCCGCCTGGGGGGCTGGCTTAAATCCAAGTCAAATATTGTTCAAAAAAAAAAAAAAAAAAAAAAAAAAAACGTATACATACGTAACTTATGGCAGGTACTTGCAGCAAATCCAAGTAAGGAAGCCCAGACCTCAAGAAATAATACTACTCCAAACAGGCCAAGGCCTCCTCGGAGTAGGGGGGCACAGGAGTATATAACACAAGGAACAACTAACAAGAGCACCACAAGTTTGGTTTTCCATTCCAAAAAAGGAAGTTCTACTACAAAATACGTCAACTAAAGAAGAAGGTTACAAAAAATATCAGCTATGAAGATCCCGGTTCTCAAGACCGATCTGCAGGAGGGGTAGCATCAGTAACATCAGGAGCCCCGCCACTTGAAGAAGCATCAAACCTTGGCTGAAATTGCTCAAGGTCTAGATCGGGATATCTCTCCATCGCCTGGTCGGCAAAGTTAAAGAACCCGTCGACAAAAGCCGTGGCCGCCTCCAGCCTCGCCTTTTCAAGCTCTTGTCGTTGATCTTCTACAAGCTGGCGTTCGGCAGCTAGAGACTTATTAAGCTCGGCAGCCTCAGCCCGGGACTCCCTTAGCTCATTTCCCATAAGAGTGCGAGCAACAGCTGCATTCAGTAGTTTTTCCTTGTCAGCCTCCCGCTCTTCCTTTAAACAGGCGAGTTCGTCCCTTAGAGACACTTCAGCAGAGGTACTGGCAATCAGTTGTCTGAAAGTATGAGCCCGCTGTTCGAGGACCTGCTCCAATTCCCTCTCAGTGGCCAAGCCCCAATGCAACAGCTCGTTGCCTTGCCGACGGGCGTCAAGAACCTCGGCACCTCTGCTCTGAACATCGCTCCTCAGCATAAAGATTTCCCTCCCAAGAGCGCAGACGTGCGTCGCCGACTGAAAACATAAGGGACAATGTAAGATACCGAGAAGTTCGAAACAAAAAAAAAAAAAAAAAAAACCAAGGCGTACCTCCAGCAGGGCATGAAGGGCGTCACGGCTCCGGATTTGGAATGGAAGATCCACGGAGCGACGCAGATCAGCTCGGGGAATCAATTCCATCAAAGCCCGGCTACTCAAACTTACGTCCCGAAGTAGGCCGGCCTCTGGGTCAGCAATAGAGGCCCGGGGGGCACGAAGCGAGCTGGAACCAGCTGCAGCAGATAAAATAGTGTCTCGCCGAACAGGCCCTCCAACGGGGTCAATCGCCACAGTACCCGCAGTGGCTTCACTGACGACCGGCTCAGATGTCAACTCCGGGGCCTCGGGAGAAGGAGCAGGAGCACTGGATCCAAGAACAGGAGCCTCGGCGGCCGGAACAGGGACCTCACCAGAAGTGGTACCCTCTTCCAACCTCGTCCTCTTCGCCGGGGGTCCTACGGCCCTACCCCGCCTTCTTTCATCTACGCGCTCCATGATCATGTGGCGCTGCATCACCAAGTAGGAAGGAACTACGCATACAAAGATCAAAAAATTAGCAAGGTTCCGAACTAAGGAGCAGAGAGATAAAGGGCATTGTCTATATGCAATCACCTGGCGCCAAGGGGACTCCGGGATGCAACAGCTCAACATAAGAAAAGGGTAGACGAGCGCGGGCTTGGTCAACTCGGGCTTGCTCAGAAGAGTCAAGGGGCGGGAGCTCTCCTGCATTAGGAACCGGTGTCACTGTTAGTACACGAGAACAAGCATCCGCCAAAAATCAAGGTAAAAAGCTTACTTAAGTTTCTGCGGCCCCCCCAGGCGGTAGGAACTCTAGCGGACCCCGGAAACTGGGAACCAAACTCCCAGCCATCTCCAGAGATGAAGAAATATCTCCTTATCCACCCCTCAGGATTCGGCGGGAGATCCCGGATGGGAATTTCTCCCCCTCGCCTGGGGACGAAGTGATAAAACTCGGATACCTCCTCGGGGCGGAAAAAGTGAAGAAACTCCCTCAAGTTGGCCCTAGCCTGAGGAAACATCCTTCCCCATGCCGCGATGAAGGTCAGTAGCACCGCCCAGCCAGATGGGAGGAGCATGGCGGGACAGAAACTGAAAAAATGAAGGACCTCTCGTATCAAACTGGGCAGGGGAAACCGAAGTCCTAGCGAAAAGGGGGCCTCGAAGAAGCAAGCTTCACCAACCACCAAGCTGTGAAACCTGCGCAAGTCCGCAGAACGTACGATAACGCCGGGGGGAAAAACGAAACGCCTAGCAAGGAGCTGGGCCTCCTCCCCGTCAATTTCGCTTGCTTCAACATTTCCGAAGACTCGCTCCATGATTTCGAATGAAGAAGAAGGAGAAGCCATGAATGCAGGAATCAGAGAAGATTTTTCAGAAGCTGGGATTTTGCACGGTTAATGAAGAACAATCATTCCCCGGAGGCCTATTTGTAGGCACTGCAGGACAAGCCTTGCCACTGACGCCGAAGGGAGTTAATGCACGTCTCTCGCCATTAATGAAGTGAACACGTGGCGTCGTGGGGGCTTTTAAGGCGCCACGATCGAGGGACCACTAAACCCTCTGACGGCGCACGTTCTCAAACAAACAAAACCGTCGGATCACCACTACAAAAAAGGCATCTGGAAAGGACCAAAATAGCCTTAAAGAAGTTCAAAGGACCCAAGGGGAAAACGTGAAGGTCAGCTCGGTTCAGAGAAGCTGAAGTCAGTGCTAAAGGAAAATACAACGCAGCAACAGGTCAAAGAAATTTGTAGCAAAGGCACCACACAACAATCATAAGAAAAGAAAGGGGAAAAACTACAAGAGTTTTCATTTCGACTTATAAAGAGATTACAATCAAGCGTTCCGCAAAAAAGACTACTTGAAGAGTCACAAGAAAGTTGAAAACAGCAGGAAGGCCTTAAATCAACCTCAGGAAGCAATCTCTTCATCACCTGCCCCCTCACCAGAAGCCTCTGCTGGCGTACATGGTCCCTCCGCCGCTGCCACCACAGGCCCAGGCACCTTCTCGGCATCGGGAGCCATACCCTCAGGGATATCAGAGGTCCCGGCCTCCTCAGCCGCCACGACAGCCTCCTCGGAGTCCAGCATTGGTACGAAAGGGTCCAAGTCCAGCTCAGGATGAGCCTCCTCAAGTTGATCCTTAAGGTTTAGAAAACCCTTCACAAAGCCGGAGGCGCAGTCCTCCTCGAGCTGCGAAACACGAGACCGCAAAGACAGCAGCTCAGAATCCCTGGCAACCAGGTCAGCCTCGGCGGTCTTGAGTTTGTTCTCCTTGGAATCCATAACCTTCACAAAATCCTGAAGGCGAGCATCCATCTCGTCGTTAATCCTCTTCAATTCAGCGGCCTCTGAGGTCAGAATCTTCACCTTCTCCTCGGCGGCCTCCTTGCTCACTAAAAGGGCGGCCCTGGACCCCTCTGCCTTCGAAAGCTCCTCGTTGTAGTGGAACCCAAGCATTTTTACGCAAGCGAGCGTCTGAGAAGAAAAGGGGGTCAGTTAATAGCCTCCCCGGAGACCTCGGTATGAAGAAATACAGGAGAAAAGGAAAAGACAAGGATAGAAGATACCTCTGCCACGCCCCGGATAGCGCGATCGACCTTCCTGTCAAAGGGAACCCGCGTGGCTACCCCGGGATCTGGAATTGGAACAAGGTCGGATAGCGCAGCAACTGCAACCTCGGGATCACGCAGAAAACCATCCCCTTTATCCCTAGGCGGGGATCGAGCGAGGCCCGTTTTCCCACCCTCCTGAGGGACGGAGCGAGAGAGAGTTCCCGAAGCCTCGCGTTGTTTCTCCGAAGTTCCCCCGGTCAATGATTCGCCCCTAGGAGCTTCAACGGGGAGCAAGGGGAGAGGCGCATCCTCGCGGGGAAGGCGGACTTCTCCCTCCTGCTCAGAAGTAGTAGGTGGGAGGTCAGGAACCGACGCACCAGTAGGTAACAGATGGGAACCCGTCACCACCTTCCTTTTCTTCCTCGACTTCTCGGCATTAGTGAATACCGCCATTACCAAATCTTTCTTCATAGGGGCAGTTGGGGGAGCAGGGGGTGATGAAGGTACTGAGGATTGCTCAACTGGAGGCCCAAGCTCGTAGAGAGCTAGATTTTCGTCCGTCACCAAATCGAAGAAAGGCTGCAACCCAAAATCCTCGGCTCTAGCAACCCTCGCCGCTTCCTCGACCCCAAGGACAGGACGGTAATCTGCAAATTAGAAATAAAGTCAGTAACAGAAGTGCAGGGAAAGTAGAAGACGCAGCTAAAATTAAAAGGCCTTACTTATGTTCCTTGGGGCCCCCCAAGACCTGGGAATGAGAGGAACGTCCCCTGGTTTCCCGGAAAGCTCCCAGGAATCACCCCTAACAAAGAAAAACTTGGGTTTCCACCCTTTGTTGGAAGAAGGAAGCCCGGTGATCAAATTCTTCGCTTTAACCCTTTTCGAAAAATAAAGAAAACCCGCGGAAGGGGATGACTTGAGTTGAAAAAGGGAGGCAAATTCATTAATGGAGGGCTGAGAGTCGTTCCCACTCTTCAACCAATGAACGAGAAGTCCGATCAGAAGACCCCATCCATTTGGAGATAGCGGGGCAGGGTATATGTTGTAAAAAGAAAGAACAATCCGGATAAAAGGATGAACAGGAAACCGCAAACCAGCTCGGAAAGCGGATTCGTAAAAGCAAACCAGGCCAGGAATAGAGGAATTGCACCTCTCTTGCTTTTCAGGAGAATGTAAGAGGACGGAGTCAGGGAAACAATACTCCCGCCTCAGTTCGTCTAAGTCCTCATCGCTGAGACAACTGGGAGTCGATGCGGCACAACAGGCCACGTCGGCTTGGTCCCGACGAGCTCTTTTCCTAGGAATAGGGGAAGGAACTGGTTTTGACTCTTTAGTCTCCGACGCAACAAAAGAATCTGGAGGAAGCGAGGAAAGAGGATAAGCTTCTTCTACAAGGGCGGACCCAGAGGCAGAAACTCCGTGAGCGGATCCCGACGCGGCCCTATCAACAGAACTACCGCTCTGAGAACCTGGAGTACCTACCTCAACCTCCTCAACTTCTCGATCCTCGGAATCCGATTCTGAGGAGGAAACGACCCGCTTCCCCATCAAAGGTTCGGGCCGTAAACCGGAGTGGAGGGAAGGAAAGTGTAAAGCACAGTCCGTCAAAAATAGCGGTCTCAAACACCAACCTCGAAGGAAGGATACCCTAAGCAAAGTAGGATGGTCCACGAAACACGTAAGAGGAGAAAGGTCGTCGGAGTGGTTCCTGAAGTAGCTAAACCTCCATATCAAGAAACGAAACCCAAAACCCCACCATGGAGGGTTGAAGGGATCCAGATCGAGCAAGAATAAAGAAAGGGGGAAGACGTACCTAGTTAAGGTGCTAGATGCAGAAAATAACCGAGAACGCAGAAACCCTAAGAATCGCCTGAAAGTCTGAAGCGAAGCACCTCGAGAGCCAATGGAAGAGAGAGAAACGTAAGGAAATTCAAAAAGCGCAAGAATGACAAAGGCGAGGGGACTTCCCCGCTTTTATACGAAACATTCAATGCCCTGAAAAGCTAAACTACAGGGCTCGCCTCAGGAACCGTACCGTCGGGTTCACCCGATGATGACACGTGTAAAAACCATCCCATCACAGCCGGCGAACACCGAAGCACGCCGAACCAACGCAAAGCCTCCTGACCACGCATTCTGCCACGTATGATGTCTATGAAGAATTCGGAAAAGACACTCTCTATCCCCAGGTCAGAGAAGACGTCATTCTCGTGACCAGGGGCTGGGGGGCAACTGATGAGGATAGGTTTTTGGGCCTGGGCCGCCCTTAGGACCAAGCCCAAAGACCTCCGGAAAATGTTGGGTGAAAGCTCCAAAGCCCAAGAAGGAATGGTCCCAACCGGCCCGTATTCGTCTCTTAGCCCACGACCCGAGTTAAAGCCTATTATGCCACGTGCTCCAAGGACAAAGGAAACCGGCTCTGATTTCTCAGAGTTACTCCCTGCAAAAAACAGAGAGAGGTGGAGCCGAACGAACACTGGCAGTCGTGGGCACAGCATCGCCGGCGGTCAGAATGGCTTGCAGGAAAAGGACGAACGGTCCCCACAAGATCAAAGAGAGGAAGAAAAAGAAACCCTAAGAAAAGGGGGGATATAAATAGAACAGTAGAAGAGAGGGAGGCATCCAGTTCCAGACTTTCCTCCCCAGTACCCTAGACCAGACAAACGGAAAACACTGTATATGGCCCTGCGCCCATAATTTCCTAGTAGTCAGCCAGATTCAATATACACAGTCAAGGAGCAAGAGCCTCCATTACAGTGGACGTAACCCAAGCTCTTCGGCTAGGGTGAACCACTTATATCAGTTGCCTGCCATAGTTTAACAGCAATCTCCTTAGAGAACCAATTTCGTAAAAACAAACCCAAAAACACAAGATCCACTTGGGCCGGAGGGATTAATTTCCGAGGAGCCATCAAATACAAATATGTTTATTGTTTACCATTTTTTATTACTTTGTGCCTTCAGGCACAGACATTAACTAGTATATATATATAGTAACATTAAAAATAAAAAACAGTAACATTCAAATACAAAAAAAAGTTATCATTTGGACACAAAAAATAATACATTTAAACACAAAAAATAGTAACATTTAAACATAAAAAAAATTGAAACATTCAATATTAATATTTTTAAAAAATAACAACAGTAACATGTTCAACAAAAATATTAACATGTTAAACAAAAATAGTAACATACTTAACAAAAACTGTAACACATTTAACAATAATTATTTGTCTCAAATTCAAACGCAAAAAATAGTATCATTCAAACACAAAATATAGTAATATTCAAAAACAAAACAAATAGTAACATTGAATATCAATATTTAGTAAAATAATAGTAACATGAACAGTAACATACTCAACAAAAGCAGTAACATGAACAGTAACATAATAAAAAAAATAGTAATATGAATTTGAATATATATATATTCGGCTACCACTTTTTTCACCATGGCACTGCCACCATCGCACCATCGTCATCTCCCGAATAACGCCAACCATCACGTTGTCATCACCTCCACAACAACGCTCACCACCATTACCACCACATAAAAGTCCATTCAAGTTCCACTTCAATAGCTCATTTTTACTCCACACCACCGCCACCACTATACTTGCATCATCTCCATAACAACCCAACGTATATATATATATAGAGAGAGAGAGAGAGAGAGCTTTGAATTTGAATTTTAAATTTATGATGGAGATTTTATTGACATATTTTAATTGACCTTGAATTAAGGGATAACAATTTCCAAAATAGAAAATTAATTTAACTTCTTTTCAAGGAAGGGTATTTTTGAGATAAAAAAAAAAGTGGACTTAAGTCATTACATATAATTTTAATCATGGACTTAGCCCCTTATAAGTTTTCTTGCAGGACTTATCTCCAAACAAGTACATCTAGGAAGACCCATTTTCAATTTTCACTTGTTTTAATAGTACAATTATTTTTTAAGCAAACTTATAAAGTTGCTACGGATCTGTGAGGTTAATTTTAGTATTTAATATGTATTTCTCTTAGTGCTCTAAATATGTTGTTTAAGGATTAACTATGTTCAATGCCTTGTTTGATTTTCTTTTTATTGTTTTTATTTTTTTCTGATCCTAGTTGATTCAGTTACAGACTTAGGTGGTGTTTGATAAAACTGAAAGCTGAAGTCTAATAGCTGAAAGCTGAATGCTGAATTTGTGGACTGTTTGGTATTCACTGAAATTTAAGTATTGAATTGAACTAAACTGTTTGATAACTACATAGAGCTGACGTCTGAAAATAAATTAATTTTCAGTTTTACCCTTCCACTCTTTAATTTGAAAATATTTATAAAATATATCATAACATAAATCATAATCACTATTATTATATTGTAGTCTACATTTAACAAATATTTGATCAAAATAAATAAATAAATAACATCTGAATAACACAATAAGTGAACAATAACAAATTGAATAACATAATAAGTGAACAATAACATCTGATAAAAAAAAGAATAATAAATAATCAAATAATATTAAAAAAATACAATAAATTAGATTTTGTTAACAATATGTGTGTGCGTCGTGTGTGTGTATGTGTGTGTGTGTGTGCAGTGCATATGTCTGTGTGTAATTGTGTGTATGCAGTGCGTGCATTTGTGTGTGTAATTATAATTATGTATGTATATTTTTGTTACAGAAGACAAGAGAAAGAAAAAAAAAAAGGAGATCGACAATGAGAATATATAAGTTAGGAGTTTTGGAAAGAAGACTAATTAGAGTTTTAATATGATTGTAACATATTTTGGGGTATAATTGTCATATTGTAAATATGATTAAAAATGATTTTGCTTAGCGTTTTCAGCTTTCAGAATTAAGTAAGGGATCTCCTCCTTAATATTATAGCCTGTTTTTAAGGAGTACTTAACATATTAAGAGAGTTTAAATTTTGATTATCAAACGGGCTTAATTAATAAGTGCTGAATACATTCATTTTAAGTGCTGAATTTGAGTTAACAAACACACCCTTACATGTTATAAAAAGTGGAGGGCATATCAATAAAAATATACAAAATAACAAATTGGTTAGGGCCCGTAAATAATGAAAATTATGGGGCTAAGTGATATACAAAACAAAAAATGAATGTGGGCCAAAAAATAATGAATTTTTGATTGGTTTAGACCTCTAAATCTGTTATGCAAATCGATTAGGCTTGGGCCAAAACAAATTTTAGGTCTCGCCATATGGGACCCACCCGATGACAGACTGAAAACCGACCGAGATGTAACGTTGGTTCTCCGTTCGGTTGTTCATTTGATAGTTTCGGTTTGATTTAGCATTCTCACTTCGGTTCGCCTGGCAGAAGTCGGTACTTCCGACCCTATTAGTCGGGTGAACACCCTTGTCTCGGAGTTTTCAGTTGTCGAGCAATATATGATTCAGTCAAGGCGTACGGTTGGCTGATAGCTTGGTCTGGTTCGAGTGCCGCACCAGATCCCGTGGTTTGGTTTATGTTTGAGTGGCCACAAGACCAGGGCAATTTAAGGTATTTTGAGGTTTAAAATGGTAACATTGAATGAGATTTTTTTTTTAATATTAAAATTTTATTTAAAATTAATTTATTTTTAATGTTTTATGTGTGTGTGATAGAGGAAGAGTGACTCCGTATTTGCGGAGAGATATGTTTCTACTTTTGTACTTTCTTCAAGATACAAAACGAGTAGTCAGAAACTACTATCCCTATTTTCTTTATTTTAGATGGAGTCATGAACAGAGCTAAGAATCTGACATTTACTGAGAGAGGGATAGCAATATTTTTTTTTACTAGACAGAGTAAATGTGTGGGATAAATACAACTTCACTTTTAAATATATTTTTTTTAGAATAATGCAATTGTGATTTAATTTACTAACTTAACTTGTTGACCTTATTGACTATGGTCTTTAGATTGAGTATGAATTCCATCAAATAATAGAACTTACTATTGATCCAATAATTCTAATGAAGCCACATCATTAGGTCAACAAATTAAGTCAGATTTTTAGATCTAAATAGCATTATTTTTTTTATGCTTTTAGTTGCTTTTTTTAACTTTTGATTTTTTGAGTTTCTAATTTTATGGGTTGGATCATGGATCCAAATTATTGAAATTAAAATTTTTGTTTGGAATTAATTTTTTTTGGGACCTTTTAGTATGACTTAAAATATTTATAGATTTAAATTTTTTAATGTGAGCTAATTATATAACTAAAATTATAGGGTCTTCTCAAAGTATGGGCCTAAAGCCCAAGCTTTATTAAATAGGGTTTTTTGGGTGTGGGTACAATTTTTTAAACTTATTTGAGCAAAAGTATATGGATAAGTTGTTTACTCTATTAAGTACAATTTTTATAAAACTTTTTGTGTTTAGGTACAAAATTCAAATGAACTAAAAACTTTTTTTAATGGGTGTAACTATTTTTTTAATGGGTGTAACTGTTTTTTAATAGGTGTAACAATTTTTTTTAATGGGTGTAACAATCACAGTCTCATGCAATTGTTAACGATGCCGCGATACTAAATGGTTCAACTATTTAGTTTATGCAAACAACTGAATGACAAATTGAGTTTGTGTTATAATTTTGTGTAATTGTTTTGTGTAACTATTTGGTTTATTAGAACGTATGAGTAACTGTTTGGTATATTATAAGATAACTAGTCATAACTCGTGCCTGAAGGCACGATAGAACAAAAAATTCGAGTCCTAAAAAATCGATATCACTATATTAAATAATAATTTTTTTTCATCATTTATTTGATTAAATCATTCAAAATTTATTTTTACCCATTATTTTCTTAAAGATATTGATAAAATTTTCTCAAAATATGTAATTCGATAAATTCTTTTAACAGATTTATACTATCGTGTATGAATAATATCTGAAATAAAAATTATGTTAAATTACAAATTAATCAAATATTAAATGGTTAAACATGTGATATAAATGAGTTATGTGATGGTTTTGGGGGGAGGGGGGAGAAATGTATAGAGGATAAAATTTAACTTCCTATGTATTTTATTATATAGATTTGTATAGATATAAGAGAAAATTTCATCCAGATCCCCTGTAGTTAGGTCTAAATTCAATGACATCTCCTTTCGATTTTAAAATTTTACTGTCACTCTCTGTTAGTGATTGTCGGGTTACACCGTTAATGGCGATGGTTGATTTACAGAAATATCACTGAGTATTTTATAGGGTAAATTTTATCTACACCCCTTATAAATAAACCTAACTTTAACAACACCCTCTGTAAATAGACTTAACTTTAACAGCACCCTCTCTTGATTCTGAAATTTCAATGCACTCCCTTTTAGTTCTATTATATTAGTCTTTAT
The DNA here is from genome assembly GCA_951799425.1 of Ilex aquifolium. Taxonomy (NCBI): domain Eukaryota; kingdom Viridiplantae; phylum Streptophyta; class Magnoliopsida; order Aquifoliales; family Aquifoliaceae; genus Ilex; species Ilex aquifolium. The sequence continues at coordinate 3,567,708 of OX637398.1, read as the reverse complement.
TTTGATCAATTTAATATTCAATTTTATCAAATTAATTTTGTTTATTTAATTTAAACTAAATTAATATTTCATCTCATCAAATCAACACAAAATTGATATTTAATTTTATCAAATTAGCATTTAGTTATATTAATTTAATATTTCATTTCATCAAATTAATATTATTTCTTTAAATCAAATCAACATCAAATTGACATTCAATTTTTTTAAATTAAACTATTTAATTTATTAAATAGAATATTAAACTCCATTAATTTAAAATTTAACTTTATCAAATTAATGTCATTTCTTTAATTTAACACCAAATAAACATTTAATTTTATTAAAACAACATTCAAATTTATTCAATTAACATTAAATTCAATCAAATTAATACTAAATTAATATTTAATTTTATCAAATTAAAACTAAATTAATATTTAAATTTATCAAAATTAAGATCAAATTTATTCAATTAGTATTAAATTTTATCAAATAATTTTAAATTTTATATATGAAGTATAATGTGTGAGAAGCGGTCGGGCGATGTTGTGGAAGACATATGATAGCAGATGAATTAGAAATGAATGAGATTTTGACATTGACTTTATCAATTGTAATTTTTATTATAAAAAAATTATTTTTAACTATAAAAATTATTATGATAAAAAAATATAAAAATTATAAAAACTTGATTATGTAACCAAATGAATGATAATATGATGACTAATATTATAACAAACTTATAATAAAATGTTTTAAAATAAAAAATTCATTGGGATAATATAATGATTGAAATTACGTTTGTTGGCTGGCTAGCGCATATATAATGGAGAAATAATTGATGACATTTTAGTCTATTTACATAATAAAGTGTAATTTTAGTATTTTCACAAAATATTTAGTTAAATCATTATTTTATCTACTAATAGAGACAAAAATTATTGTTATAGGGGTTGTCATTGAATTTAGACTCAACTACATAGTATTTAGATGAAACTTTCTCTAGATATAACATGTAGATATAGTATGTCTTCGATCTTTGTACTATATATATGTACGGTAAAAATGTGTGTGTGATATAAACAATAAAGATGGAGAGCAGCTGCATTATGATAGAATTTTGGAGAGATATGTGTCTCAGTTTGGAAAGAGAATCATGAAATATGAGAGTGTGAGAGACAGTCAATGTCTCAGTATAGAAAGTAATCCCTTAACATAGGAAATAAAATCAGGGAAATAATGATAAGAATTGTAATCTGTATTTTAGGGAGAGAGAGACAGAGTTGAGGAATGAGAGATCGCTTAATTGCCGGATTTGATTGAGTTGGAGAATTAAATTTAGGGATGTTAGTTTTGGAAACTAAAAGTTTTGAGCGGCAAAAAATTTTCAAGAGCTAATATGGTACGTCGGATCGAAACGATCTGAGACGTCAATAGCTTGAGACAGTTTGAAATATCGTCGGCCATTGGATGATGCCTTTTTTGATCTCAAAACAATCTGAGCCGCTCTTTGTCTCTTGAATTCAAAATCGTTCTACTACTTATTATATAGATTGTAACTGATTAGTATAATTGTGTTGTTGTAATATTAATATAAATAGAGTAAGAGAAAATAGGGAGAGAGAAAAAACTGTTAGAGAAAATATGTCTCTATTTTACCTCACATTGCTTGATTGTAGCCAAAATATATGAAAGGAATACAAAATGTTTCAACCCATCAGCTATTTACTGAAGAGCAATGCTATGTATCACAAATCTCCAACTCAAATTTTCATCCCAAATCAAGGGAGATCATTGGATCAAGGAGTCTCATTTAAAAAAGTTGATGAGATTCACTCATCTAATGGTCTCCCTTCATTTGGGATGAAATTTGGGTTAAAGATTTGGGATACATAGTATTTTCCTTTACTGAATGACAATATTGTCATTTTTTAAAATATGCATCTTAGCCCAAATAAGATTTTGTGTTGTATTTTTACTCAAATAAATCTAAAAAATTGTGCCGACTTTCAAATCACCCTATTAAATATGAGGTAGGGCTGGCCTGCACAGGACAGTTGCTTCTTTTGGTATCATTCAATGAAATAATATATTTACGAAAATTTACAATTATAAAGGATCTTTTTATATTTTGAAAATGACCCCTCTGTTATCTTGTTTCATAATGATACTTTTGTAATGTAGTCAATTTTAGAAAGGCTAACATAACCTAAATTTATTTATTTTTATAATGGTGAGACGCGTATTTCAATTAATCTTATTCTTGATCCGATTAAAAATAGGTCATCCAATTAGTATTAAAGTATTTATAAAGATAAATTCTTCATTATTTGACTTCAAAAAATTATTAAAATTCATACTTAAAACACCTAAATTTATAACAAATTCTTATTACAACTTAACCTATTCGTTGATTCACCATATCCTAAAAAAGGCATACTTTTTGTTTGAACGACTAAAAGGGCACACTTACCGGTAAAAAAATAAATAGCCCAGCTGGCACTGACTTTCATTTGGAAGGGTGCATGGTGGGTTTTATGATGATGTTCTTCCCATGAGTCACTGTCGTCTCTGTTTCGGCCAGAAAAGGTTGCAGACTTGGTCCCCATGCATAGACTAAAAAGGCCAACAGAGGCATTCTCATTTTCACGTGGGCAGAAAATGGTCACTCTCACTTTGGGGTGTACAACTGACAAATAGGGTCGGAATTGTCAACTTCCGCTGATCGATTTGTAAGCTGCGAGGAGTGGAAATGATAAACCGAACCGAGCTGAACCACACAACCAATCGAGCCGACAATCAACCCTATGTCTCGGTCGGTTTCGGTTCGGTCATCAATTGGAATGAATCCATACTTTTGAATCTAGAGAAAAAAAAAGAGAGATTTGAATTCGAGGATTTTTAACATATACGAAAATTACGAATCAAATATGAAAAAAAAATCAGAAAAAAATTCAGATTCAACAATTTAACGCATGCCCAAATCAGATCAGAAAAAAATCAGATTCAAAAACTTAAAACATTCAATAATTAGATCTGAAAAAAGATTCAGATTCATCTATTTAAAACATGCACAAATCAGAAAAAGAAATCAGATCAAAAAGAAGAGAACACATACGAAAAATAGATAAACAAAAATGAAGTTTTAATCGTTCCAACCCCTCTTAGAGAATGTGCTACGAAGAAGATTTGATCTACGACAAAGTGTGTTACCAAGATATGATCTGATACAATCGGTGTTTAAATTCTTTTATCTCTCTTCTATCTTTGTAATTTGATTTTATGTGTAAATATAAATATGTTTATTGTTGATATTTTTTTAATTATTCCGTATCTTCAGGCACAGAAAATAACTAGTAAAATAATAAAGTAAAATTGTTGTACTAGTGCCACAATTTTATCAGACCAAAACTAAAAATATAGTAACAAAAAGTAAATTTTTTTTTTTTAATATAGTGAGTGAAAGGGGATTAATTTTACATGGAGGAATACTATTGATACCTAAAAAAATTGACCTAATTTATTAATCCGATGACGTTTCAAGTGATAGTCTAACAATTACACTCACAGCGATTCTATTGAAGAAATAAAAAAACAAAACTCCAATGAGTAGTTCAAGTGGTAATAGAGACGAGTTGTAAATTTTGACGTTCTGAGTTCGATTCTTGATAACTCCTTGGATGAATTTATCCCTCATAAATCTCCTAATACCAGTGTGAATTATTTGTCTTTAGCAAGAATTAAGAAAAAATTAGTTAAAGTACACATAAACTCATCCAAACATTTTTTACCGTTAAACAAAAAAAAAAAAAACCAAAAGAGAAAGAAATACAAAAGCGAGTAGATCATCTGCCTTTGCCAAAAGAGGCATAGGCTGATATGCAGAGCTTGCAAATTGGCATCAGAGGAGGAGTATCCAGCTGTTGTCATCGACATCTCAAAGGGTCCCACAGCAGTTATAAGGCAACACAGTCGCAGATAGATACGATACAAAAGGACATGTGGGCCTACTTACAGAGGGGACCCCTTAATTCAACTTTGGCTATTATTAGTAGCTACTACGGAAGCAAATGAGATTGAGCAACTAGCTCTACTAGTTGATGAGGGAAGGGTAGACGACGACTTCACCATGTGCTAGTTTCAGACATGTAAGATTATTTCGGAATAATTCTTAATCATAGGTACGTGATACATTCCTAGTGTTGTATCCGAAAAAAAACAATCTCACGATGAAATATTAAGTTTAATAAATTTGAGATGATATTTAATTTAAATTCATAAATATATAATAAATTTTATTAATTTTTAAATACAAAATATCTATGTATAACATAGGTGATGCACTCCTAGTATTCTATCGGAAATAAACAACCCCATGATGATGTCTATCTATGTAGGTGGACTGAGGATCAAATTTATGTGGTCGATAGAATTTGACACATCTTTCTTGTGGTGTGTCGGTGATGATGACGATGAAGATGAAGATGAAGATGGTGAAGATGTGGAGGAAATTGTAAACAATTGCTTTATTTTAAATTGACCCACATAACATATTTTTGTTTTACTTTTTTTTTTGTTTTTCAATTTTTAATGGGTGATAATTGAAATACACCATTAGTCTACTGTCTATCCACAGTATATCAGCTTCTCATTTTTTTTTTGCTGATATCAGCTTCTCGTTTTTACATTTATATTGTGGTTTAAGAATTTTACGTAAAAGGAAAACATATTCATCTTGCCTTTTTATTATAGAATAACACACACCCCCCAACACTCAAACTCATCCAGTGAGGCAGTGGGGGAATATTGGTCCTATTTAGGGGTGCAGCTCGGGCGGGTCAGGCGGGTTGAGAGGTCAACTCTAATCCAACTCTAGGTATATAATCTTTAACCCTAACCCTACCTCAACCCGAGTATTGCCCGAGTTTAATTCGGGCGGGCTCGGGTTGAATTTGGATTATTTAATTCGGGCTGATTTCGGGTTAAAAATCGGGTTGGACTTGTGTTACTTCATTCGGATTGATTTTTTGAAGCATAGATCTGATTTTTTCAAGTAATCTGAGATGAAGGGCGAGGTGCAGATGAAAGGAGAGGGAGTGAGAGAAGGAGGTGCGACGGGTGAGAGAGGGAGGCTGAAAGTCTGAGACAACTCAGACGGGTGACGATTGAGAGAGGGAAGAGTGACAAGTGAGAGAGGGATCTAAGAGTGATGGAGGCACAAGGGTAAAGACTTGAAGTGAAGTGAAAGTTTGGACTCTAAAAATTGAAGATAAATACTAGTTAAATATATTTATATTTTTTTTTTTTTGAAATGGATAAATTTATTCTTGATCTAAAGCCAACAACTCAATAATAAAAGGAGGAGGGGATACAACCCAAAACTTGTCACATATTTATATATTTATGTATATTCAGGTTGAACCCGATTTAATAATCGGATTCAACCCAATTTTAATATTCGAGTTGAACCCGACAACCTGATACATCAATCCGAGGCTTGCCCAAATTCAATTTGGGTTGAAGTTTTTTTGCCCAGACCCAACTCAAATACTAAAAATTCTAACCCAAGTCCTATTTTTTTCGGGTTGAGATTGGGTTGAATTCAGGTTAGCCCACCCAAATTACGCCCCCAGTTCTATTGGAGGCAGTGAGCATTGGTCCTATGGCTGTTGAATGAAATTCCCAAGTTAATTAGGAATTATAATTGTCATGTGATTGAGATTTTTATTGTAATGTAAGAGTTTTATGCTTTGTCAATTTTTTTGTTTTAGGAAAATATATTCTTCATATTTTTTTAATTAAATTATTATGTTTTATAATTTTTTATTTTTTTATTATATGACCGGTCCGACCAGTTAATTCATCGGTTGAACCAGTGAACCATTGACCCAGTCTTTTTACCGGTTTGATGACCGGTCCGGTTCTAATAACTATGCCCTAAATTTTAAGGAAGCAATGGACAATAAATGATTGAATCGATAAAGGTGGCAAACACCACGAGTTGGGTGGTCTAGTGTATTTATTGGTCCAATTTCTCATCCTAAAGTTGTAGGTTTGAGTTTTAAAATTTATATTGGGGTTCGGTAATTGACTGCTATACTAACCTAATTAGGTTTATTTCCGAGAGAATTAACGGGTGCGGTCAGGGGCTCATGATTCCATCAGTAAAGGCCTATTGAGATATTTTATGGGTACTCTCCTTTGTCCCAACCCTTTTTTTAATAGAAAAAAAAAAAAACAAAGATAGCGGTAACAAATGCTCCAACAGTGTAAAATACTTATACCCACAGTCAATTAATATTTTCGGATACTAATTTGTTCATCCATATCCAATTCATATTCATGTTGTGTTTGTCCGCAATATATTCAAAATTTCAAATATTTAATCTATTCATGCACTTATGGGGCTGAGCTTCTCTTTTTTTTTTTTTTTTTAAATCCCAGTACATCATCATAATATTTTCTCAAATATTACCAAAAAAATTAATCTCAATCACAAAATTCTAAAAATATTATAATTTCAATTTTTTTTTTATAGTCCGAACAAAGAATTTTAAACACATACAAAATTTTCAAAATCTTATAAATAGAATATGAGCAATAAAATATTAAATTGATAAATTTAACATAATATTTAATTTAAATTCATATATACATAATATATTTTATTAATTTTTGAGTACAAAACTATTCACGTACAATGTACGTGATGGATTGTTAGTATTAAAAAAAAAATGTTTTGTACGGAACATATATAGTTATATACTAGTATTCTATCCCAAATAAGCAACCCATGATGATGATCTATCTATGTGGTCCAGTTCTTGTAGGTGGAGTGAGGGTCAAATTTATGTGGTCGATAGAATTTGACACAATTTTCTTGTGGTGTGTCCAGGAGCGGAGCCAGGAAATTTGTTCAGGGTGGGCACTTTAATTATGCACTCTAATTTTTTTTCTTCTAACCAATCACACTATATAACATATTTATATTTATTATATTTTATTTGATATATGAAGTCCATTTAACATAAAAAAATTCCAAAAAAAAAAAAATGTATATTGCCAGGGGCGAAGCCATGAATATCTATGATGAAGGCAAAATATAACTGGTATAAAAAAATATTTAGCCGAAATTAATACAAAAAAATTCAGTTCCAGAATAAAAAAAAAGTAAGAATCAACATTAAATTATTGTGAAATAGTAAATTCAATTTTTATTTAGCCGAAACAAAATCTTAACAAAAAGACACAAAATAATTTTTTTAGTATATTTTAACCTAATTATATATTTCAATAAAATATAAAATTTTTTAAAATCTCTAAAATTTTGTATATGAATTAAATGTAAATTAATTTTTCACTAATTTTGTATTAGTGCGCACAATCACAAGTACGTAGTAAAATTATTCTTTATTTAGTTACAAAATTTAGTTGAGATCATTATCAATCTTATAGAGAAATTTCCTATTCAAAATAGTTTGAAATTTTTTTGGGTTACAACCTTTTGTTTTTTGTATACAATCGTATTTTATTAGGTTATAGACTACTATTACTAAAAAAATGGTAAATGAAAACTAAAAATTATTCTTAAAAAGTAACGAACATTGTATTAGATAAAGAGAAATATTGTATTTTCGTCAATATACAAATAGAACATTGACTCAATTCAAAACTAACATATTTATTTTAGAGGGTTAGTGATCCACTAATTTATTAAAAAAAAAAGACTAGAACCATTATTAAAATTTCCAAAAATTTAGGGGGTAAATATAATGTATAAAATAATTTTATAGGTCGGTGCAAGAAAGGACAAAAAAACTCAAGGAACTGAGCTTCTCGTGTGATGAACTTCTCTCTGTTTCTTCTCTTTTTCTTGTGGCTGAGCAGTTGGGAGTGAGTGAGACAGAGAGAAAAATAAAAAAAGGAAAGATAAGATAGATTTTAGTCAAGTTGGCCAAAAGTTTTGTTTTTTAATGATGGGTGGGCCAAAAGTTTTGTTTTTAATGTTGGGCCAAAAATTTTGTTTTTAATGGTAGGCTAAAAGTTTTGTTTTTTTAATAGGTTTGGGTAGATTGTGATAGGTCAAATATTTGATTTTTTAATAAGTTTGGGTAGATAATAGTGAGCTCAATTTTTTGTTTTAAATTGACTTAATTTTTTAATTATTTTGGGTAAATAATGTGGGCCTAATATAAATGAGGGGGGCACACATAATATATATGTATAAATATATAATACATATATCTAACTAATAAAAAAAAAAAAAAAATTGAGGGGGGACACGTGCCCACCGGGGGCCCTGCCTCCCTCCGCCTATGGGTGTGTCAGTGATGATGAAGTTGAAGATGAAGATGAAGATGAAGATGCTGAAGATGTGGAGGAAATTGTAAACAATTGTTTTATTGTGTGACCCCAAAAAATAAAAATAAAAACAATTGTTTTATTGAGAGATTGAATCGACCATGATGTTAACAGCTCAATTCTTTTTTTTTCCAAGCTGGTACCATCTGCCTGTCCATGCTTTAAATGAAAAATAGCCAAATACGATTTCTAAACAAAACACAGTTTACTTAATTTATATTTTCGGATATTGATTTGTACATTAATATCCAATACATACTCACGTTGTGTTTGTCCGTCATATATTCAAAATTTCTATTATATAAGGATCTCATTCATAAGTGATACCTACTCATCTCCTCCTTGCTATTCCTTCTTTCCCAAGTGATGGAGAGTTCCCATGAGAAGAATGCTGTCGATCAATATTCGTCCCTTCCAAAAGACACATGGTGGGGAGAAAGAGAACTCTACCAATACAAGGGCCAATGGTTTGTACGTCCATACCTCCAAGCAGCCCAAGAAGTCGCCAATAACTTCAAACCTCTTCCCACTGATATAATCTTAGCTTCTTTCCCGAAAACCGGCACCACATGGCTCAAATCCCTCCTTTATTCTATCGTTCATCGCTCTTCCAAGGAATCCTTGACCGTGACTCATCCCCAAGAACTCATTCCGTCGTTAGAATCAGAACTCTATGGACCTCAAAAGCCTAATTCCAGTCATATTCCGACAGCTGAAGTTCCAAAAACCGGGACTAGGATCTTCAGCACCCACATTTGCTACCAGGTTTTGGCCGATACCATCAATTCATCAGACTGTAAGGTGGTTTACGTTACGAGGAACCCCAAGGACACCCTCATTTCCTTTTGGCATTTCATGAAGACAGTACGCATATTTGAAAAGGAGCCATGGGAACTAGAGGTGGCTACAGAGAAGTTTTGTAGAGGTGTTGTCCCTTATGGACCTTTCTACGAACACGTGTTGGACTACTGGAAAGTGAGCTCGGAGAGACCCCAGAAAGTGTTGTTTCTTACTTATGAAGAATTGAAGAAAGATACCAAAGCTCAAGTTAAGAAGTTGGCCGAGTTCTTGGGATTTCCCTTTGAGGGTGATGGTGAAAAAGTGGATGAGGAGGTAGAGGAGATTGTGAACAACTGTTCCATTGAGACTATGAAGAATCGTGAGGTGAACAAATCCTCTGACTTGCCAAATTGGGCTCCATTGGCTTATAATTCCTACTTCAGAAATGGCAAAGTGGGTGATCATAAGAATCACTTGAAACCGGAGATGATTGAGCGTATTGATGCAATAACGCTAGAGAAATTCCATGGGTCAGGTTTCATGTTTGGGATTTAGTTGGTGTTTGATTCTACAAAGTGCCATGATCCAAAATGATTGGGAATCATAGCTTTGTGGAATTGAATGCAACAATTCTCAACCATACGAAAGTCTGAGAATGAGTCGTATCATATCGGCATGCTTTAAGAGTCAAGTTTCATGTTTAGTTTGTGTTTGATGCTATTAAATAAGGTTGAGAAATTTATTCTACAAAGTGCCATGATCCAGAATGATGGAGCATTATAGCTTTGTGGAATTGAATGCAATAATTCTCAACCATAGGTAAGTCCGAAAATAAGTCGTATCATTTCGGTATGTTGTTTTCATATGTAAGTCGTATTTTATTAATATTAAGTCCGAAAATGAGTTGTATCATTTCGGCATGTTGTTTTCGTATGTAAACCGTATCTTATTAATAGTAATGTATTTAATGTTTGATCAATTTATAGTCTACTTAGTGTTGTCTTACATTTGTATTGAGCATAATTTGATTTGTGTTGTAGATAGTGATACAGTCCGTGCTTGATCTATAGAGAGTTTAAAAAAATTATGAGGTGAAAAAACCCAATGCCTCGCGCAACTTTAAATGAGTTAGAAATATTTATTCATGTTGAATTGGTCTGGTTTGGGTCCCTCTAGAGATGCACAATTTGGCATATTTTATCAAGCATGCCTCTCTATGGTTTAAATATTCATTCTACTTTTCAAGTTAGAGAAGCAATCAACGAAGTCAACTCTGCAATACTAAAATTTATAGAAGTAATAATATCCTAAAAAGTATGCACTTAAAAGTACGATTTATATCCTAAAAGTACGCACCTAGTTTTTATTTTATCCTCAATATTCTAACTCTAATAATTAAGGGCCCGTTTGGTAACTTGATGTTTTCGTTTTTTTTTGTTTTTGTTTTCATTTTATGACAAAATAAAAATAAAAACATGTTTGGTGAATGTTTTTATTTTTTTTTAATTGCTCTGTGTCAAAAACAAGGTCCACATATAGAAACATGTAAAATGATGTTTTTGAAAACATCAAAAAAATAAACACGCGCGATGGATGTAATGAGGTCTGGGCTTCGATCTTCCTTAGCAACAAAATATAATTTTTTTTCTTGAGTATATAAAATGCAACTCTCTTTCCACCTCCTCTCAGATCTCTATTATCTCTCTCTCTCTCTGCTGAATCTCTCTCTGCTGAAGACGGAAGCCGAAGCCACACGAGAAGCCAGACGCCATCTCCCCCCCCCTCTCCCTCTGTCGCTCTCACTCTCTCTCTCATGGGTGTGGATTTCGTGGATGGGGGGTGGATTGGATAGGTGTGGATTTCGGGGATGGGGTGGGGTTGGGTGGCTGTGGGTTTCGGGGTTGGGGGGTGGGGGTTGGGTGGTTGTGGGTTTCGGGGTTGGGGGGTGGGGGTTGGGTGGTTGTGGGTTTCGGGGTTGGGGGGTGGGTTGGGTGGTTGTGGGTTTCGGGGATGGGGATGGGGGTGGGGGTTGGGTGGTTGTGGGTTTCGGGGTTGGGGGGTGGGTTGGGTGGCTGGTTTTCGGTGGTTGTGGGTGGCTGGTTTTCGGTGGTGGCTGGATGGCTGGTTTTCGGTGGTTGTGGGTGGCTGGTTTTCGGTGGTGGCTGGATGGCTGGTTTTCGGTGGTGGCTGGCTGGGTGGTTTTCGGTGGTGGGGGTGGGTTGTGGGTTTCGGTGGTGGGGTTGGGGGTGGGTTTCGGTGGTGGGATTGGGTGGTCAGTGGGGTAGGGGGTGGGTTTCGGTGGTGGGGGTTGGGTGGTTATTGAGGTAAGGTGGTGGGGTTTGGGTGGTGATTTTTTGATATAATACCAAATATGTTTTTTATTTTTGTTTTTATAATTTTTTAAATATAAATGACTACCAAACATGTTTTAGATTTTTAATTTTTATCACAAAAAAAACAAAACTTAGTTCTATTTTTTTTATAAAAAAAAACATAAAAACGAAAACGTTACCAAACGCACCCTAAATCATTAAAATTTATATGAATTTTGATTCAATAATTTCGTCTAGATCTACTAAATTGTTCCGATAGCAAGACTTATGTGTCTTGGCCACAGAGGTAAAAAATATGTTTCTTAGATATGACGATATTTATCTCTGTCTCATAGTATCTCTCAAATTCTAATTCTATATCTTTTCTATTTTTCGGGCTTATTAACTTTTTTATCTAAGAAACCAATAAAAAATTAATATATGTTAGTCTATTTAAAAAAATATTTTTTGCCAAAAATAAATATATCCTTTTACCCAACTCACTTATTAGTCACAAAAATACCATTTCAACAAAATAAATTAATGAGTTTGGATCTAAGGACTAAATTGAAACTCACTTAAAACTATAAGAATTTAATTGTTATAACTAAAACTTTAAGAACCAAATAGGAATTATGTGTATACTTTTATGGTATAAATTCTAATTTGCCTTAAAATTAATGCAAATTCTCAAGTGAATCGTAACAATTAAGGTCAGGTGCCTTCATAATCAAACTGTGAATTTACCACTTGCAAAATTTCAGAAATGTTAATCACAAACAATAGAATACAAAGAATAGAGGGGGTCAATACAGTTGAAGAAACAATAAGGGATGCGTAGGTAATTATGCATATCCATAGTTGATTTGAGTAAAATTTTTCACATATAAGACATAGTAAAAAATACTAGAAGTATAAGAATTTGAAACATATATTTCTTCATAATTGTACCAAATTTGTAAAAAGCCCATGGACAGTTCGAAATTGACCCGGTTCGCTTGCCTTTTTTTTTTTGGTTCACAATTTCATTATACTTGTGGTCAATGTAAAAAGTCTCTTAGTACTAAACAACTAAATGTGCGTTTGATAACGTTTTCGTTTTTATATTTTTTCTTATAAAAAAAATAGAATTAAGTTTTGTTTTTTTGTGATAAAAATTAAAAATATAAAACATGTTTGTTAGTCATTTATATTTAAAATTTTGTAAAAACAAAAATAAAAAACTTAGTTGATATTATACCAAAAATTCACCACCCAACCCCATTGACCACCCAACCCCACCACCGAAACCCACAACCCACCATCACAACCACTGAAACCCAACCCCAATCCAACCACCGAAACTCACCCCCACCGCCACCGAAAGCAAAACCACTGAATTTCACCCCCACCATCGAAACCCACAACCTACCCCCACCACCACAACCACCAAAACCCACCTCCAATCCAACCCCCACCATCGAAACCCACAACCCACCCCTACCACCACAACCATCGAAATCCACTACCCACCCCTAAAACTCCCTAGCAAAATCCACTATCCATCCCTGAAACCCACCACCACCCAAACCTCCCCCCCCCCCCCCCCCAAAAAAAAAACCCAACCTTGAAACTCCCCAGCAGAATCATCAGAGAAGAGCGAGAGAGAGAGAGAGAGAGTGAGTCGGGAGAGACTAGAGACCTAAAAAAAATTCGAGTGAGTTGAGAAAGACCAAAGAGAGAGAGGGGTTTTTATACTAAAGCAAACAAAATTCACTTTTTGTTGCTAAGGAAAATCGAAATCAGAATCTCATTAAATGTGACATTTGAACCACGTGTGTTTTTTTTTTTTGGATGTTTTTAAAAACATCATTTTGAATGTTTCCATATTTTAGCCTTGCTTTTAAAACGGATATGTTAAAAAAAAATTTATTTATCAAACGCATTTTTATTTTTTTTAGCCATAAAATGAAAACAAAAACGAGAAAAAATAAAAATAAGCGGTTACCAAACGCCACCTAACACTCGAGTTTAAGTGGTCAAGTTGTTTCTTCAGAATAATTCTATCCAGACATCTTTTGAATTTTATCTCGGCCCGGAAAAGATGAAAACCTGGGCCCATACACAGATCATAGGCCTACAGATGTATTCTCATTTTTCTCATGGGCCAAAATTGACAGTATCACGGGCCCATCACTAAACTTTACTACCTATATTTATCCAACTAAAGTGTATAGAACTAATTGTAATTGAGTTTAGAACTTAACTGGATGCCTCCTCCCAAGAAGTGGGTGAAGATTAATTGTGATGGAGCATATCAAGCGAAGGCTAAGGAAGGAGCTTATGGAATTGTGGTGCGAAACCATGAGGGCTCATGGATCACTGGTGAAGCACAAATAGTTGGTGCCTCGTTTGCTATAGTCACAGAAGCATATGCAGTAAGAAGAGCCTCCAGAATGGCACTAGAGCATGGGTACCAAGCCGTAGTAATTGAGTCTGATGCTAAGTACCTTATGGACTCATTGAGTAAGGGTCCTGAAGCTCCTATTAGGGAAATAGCATCCATCCAGAAGGATATTTGGCAGTACCTCCAGCAAATACCTTTGGCCCAGCTGCAGTTCGTGAGGAGATCACAAAATATGGCAGCCCATACACTAGCAACCCAAGCTAGAAGAGGAATTTCCCTCCCTCAGGAGTTAGTTAACCCCCCTGATTTTCTTATGAATGTACTTAGGAAGGAGGAAAGGATTGGTATAGGTTGACATATATATTCTGTAACAGCAAGTTGGAGTTTTAATATAGAAGTTATTTTCATGACCAAAAAAAAAAAAAAGTTTATTGGAAACCGACTCTACTTAAAATCAGTTTGATGTGACTAAAATCAGTCTCGCTAGTCTAGATGGAAAGATTTCTAGGAGTACTGTAATAAAGTTTTAAGTTTGAGTCTCACAAGAGTTGTCTTATCTATTTCCATAATATTTTAAGTTTGAGTCTTATACTCTCGCTTGATAGACATATTTTTAATGAAATCTCATCTGTTTTTTAAATTTTTTACTTATTAAAATTCGGGTCAATTAAAATTAAATTCGAGCTAATGAAAATTTATTTTTTATGTATTAAAATTTGAGTCGATTAAAAGTTATATTTTTTTACGTATTAAATTAAATTTTAATCAACTCTCATTAAATTTTAATCAATTCAAATTTTAATACATAAAAAAATATAAATTTTAATCGACTCAAAGTAAATTTTAATCGGCGTTAACAACTCTGGTAGAGTTCAAATTGGCTCAAATTTTAATACATAAAAAGAAATTTTAATCAGCTCAAATTTTAATATGTTAAAAAAAGAATTGTAATTAGTTCGAATTTTAATATGTTGAAAAATAAATTTTAATCGAATTTTATATAGAAAAATTGTTTGAGGTTTATGTAGAGATAATTTTGGTATTTTGAATGAATTGTTTTTGTTAGAAACGGTGGTTTAACGTCAAGAGGTGTCAGTGATGTTTAAATATAAACTAGAAAGAGTGTCAGTAATATTTTGAATAATAGAAGGAATATTATAAATTAAAAGAGATGTGACTGAAATTTTTCCTAAGATAAATTAGTAAATAGATAATAATCGTCAATTGAGTTGAGAGGAAGGCTACAATGTGAGATAAAGTACCATACAAAAAGTAGGGGTGCAACTTGGGTTGGGCAACCCGATTTCAACCCGAGCCCAACCCGAAAAAATTAGGGCTTGGGCTAGGGTTTTTAATACTTGGGTTGGGCTTGGGTCAAAAAACTTCAACCCGAATTCAATTTGGGCCGGGCTCGGGTTGAGGCATCGGCAACCCGATTTCAACCCGAACCCGAATTCAATTAGTGTGATAGTGTGATGTTTTAAGTTTAATATTTTTATGAGTCTAATTTCTATGTTTTCTGGGATTGTACTTTGAGATTACTAGTTTTTTGGTGTGAAAACAGATGATCAATAATCGTGCACTGTTATGAATGAAATATATGGATTGTTTTATGAATTTGTAATTATTACCCCCCTCTCTCTGTCTCTCTTGCAGTGAACCCGAATTCAACCCGAGCCCGTCCGAATTAAACTCGGGCTGGGCTCGGGTTGAGTTTCTCAACCCGAGGTAGGGTTAGGGTTAGGGTTAGGGTTGAAGATTATATACTTAGGGTTGGGCTAGGGTTGACTGTCTAACCCGCCCAACCCGCCCGAGTTGCACCCCTAACAAAAAGTTATAAATTCAGAAGGTATTATCGATCATAAAATATTATGGTCGATCATGAAAGTTATAATTTTTAAAAATCAAGTTATTACTTTTAAAAATGAATTTACAACTCGTAAAGAATAAATCTTTATTTTCAATACCATAATGATAATCTTAGTTGGGACTTAATTACAGTAGGAAGAAATTTTTTTCGGTATCATGCCTTTATTTACCATATTAGTTAGTGTTTTTATTATATTTGTGAGTGTTTTTACTATTGTTATGATTCTAAAAAAAATAGTAAAAATAATTATCACACCAATGATAAAAATATTCATATCAATGGTAAACACAATACAAAAATAGCAAATCACCCAAAAAAATAATAAAAATCTAAAATATGTATTAAAATAATAAAAATTAAAAGTAGGATATCGATAATTTTCCTTCTCTACCGTAGTCAAGTCGTAAGTTAGTCAATTGTATCTCACAAAAACATCCCTGTGGCGATTGATAGCAGGATGAAACCTTTTTTGTCTAACAAGAACCAGAATACGAGGTTACCTGTCCACCTACTGGCCATCATTCTTGCTGTGAAATTTTAAGATGATGAATTTGAATTTTATCGTTCCTCTCAAATGTCTAGCGAAATACAAAAACAAAAATCACAGTACATTCTAGATCCAGAAAACATAAAATATTTTGTGATCATTAATTTTAAAAGCATAAAATATTTTAATTGAAATATTTTAATTGAAAAAATAAAATATTTTAAAATATATTAATTTTAAAAACATAAAATATTTTATAAGTGTTATGTTTTCATTGATAAAAAATAGGAAATATGGTACCTAAAAACTAGGAAGGCAAAACAACTTCGCCATGTATTAGTTTCATTGATCTACTAAGTATTATTATAGTTAACTCTTACGAGTGGTTCAATGGTTGGACATATCTGTATAATAAAGTACAATACAATTCAAATTTCAAAAGATAAACAAAATAATTTTTATTTTTTGTAGTTGAGAGCTTTTTAAATTTTACTTTAAAGTTAATCCGATGGCTAATATTAACACTTCAAATTTAATAAGAAAAAATAAGCCCCTAAGGGTGTGTTTGTGGTGACTTTTTAAAAATGTTTTTAATACTTATAATTTCTCATAAATACTTTTAAAAAAAAATTAGTGTTTGAAACCACCCCACCACCACCACTACCACCATTACCCTCATCGCCTCACCACCATCACCACTACCACCTCCATCGTCGCCACCCCACCATCATCACTCCACCCACCGTCTCACCACCACCATCACCACTACCACCACCCC
The DNA here is from genome assembly GCA_951799425.1 of Ilex aquifolium. Taxonomy (NCBI): domain Eukaryota; kingdom Viridiplantae; phylum Streptophyta; class Magnoliopsida; order Aquifoliales; family Aquifoliaceae; genus Ilex; species Ilex aquifolium. The sequence continues at coordinate 3,550,752 of OX637398.1, read as the reverse complement.
CACCCTTTACCACCACCATCGCTGTCGTCACCATACCACCCCCTACCATCAACATCGTTGTCACCCCCACCATAACCACCACTGTCACTTCCACCCCACCACCACCACCACTATCCTACCACCGCCGTCACCACCCCACCACCACCTCTGCCACAACAACTACCACTTCCATCACTGCTCCTTATTATCACCATCGTCACCATTACTATTGACGCCACCCCACCACCACTACCACCCCTACCGCCCGACCACCCCCCCTCTGACTACCCCCACCACCGTCACCTCTACCCCACCACCATCGCTACTGTCCAACCATCACCCCTATCGCCTCACCATCATCTCTCACGACCATCACCACCGCCATCACCACCGTCGCCACCCCACCACCGCCATTACCACCCACTATCATTGCTCACTCCCACTATAACCGGTGCTTAAATTCATTTATCTCTCATATATATTTGTGATTTGATTTTAGATGTAAATATAAATATATTTATTGTTGACAATTTTTTTAATTACTCTGTGCCTTTAAGTACAAGCAATAACTAGTTATTTGATAATTCAAATGTCTCAGGTTCAATTCTTTTTCACAACCCTTAAAGGCTAGTCATCTTTATTCTTTTGAGAACGTGCTCTAAACTCGCTTAAGCTACAATGGTTAGCCACATAACAAGTATAAACACCCTGTAGCCCAAAAACAAAAAGAAAAAGTTAATTCTCCTTCTAATGCTACTTCTATAAATGTACTATCATAGGTAATTTTCTTTCGTACACTTTTTCATTATTCTAGTTTCGACGTGAATGATCTATTTTTGATTAGATTGGAGAGGGAATTAGTTGAGGTGCACATAAATTAACCTGAACATCATTGTCTATTGAACCAAAAACATATATAATAATAACATTGAATGCTTAATGGGTGCTACGTAGTAGTATTATGTGATGTCGACACCTAATAAAAATTTTCCACAACAATTGAAACACACGTATTGATTTTTTATTTTTTATTTGAAAGATTTTCAATGATTTCACAGATAACAATAATTTATCAAATTTTATAATATTTTATTGGTAATTAAAATGACTGTCATGTGGTGGTGTCGGCTGCTGAGCACCAAAAAGTTTTTCCTAATCCTACTTTTAGAAAATAAAAAAATATAGAGTACAACGTTCTATTCAAACTTTTAGGAAGGCCACAAAGAGGAATATATATATATATATATATATATTTCACTCAGACGTTTTATCAAACAGAAGGGTGGCCCAAAAGACAACCCATGTGAAAAAAAGGTTGTAAAATGTTATTTAAATTGAATTTAGTGATTTAATTTAAAGATTTAATTGAATATAATCATTAAATTGAAAGTAAATTTCATCTAATTTTAAAATTTACCACTAATAAATTACTGATTAAGTCTCTATCGCATTGATCAAAAAGATTTGTCCAAATTGTTATAGGTGTCTCTCTTTTGTTGACAATATTGTCGACAATTGTTTTATTATTATTATTATTATTATTTTTTTGGAAAATTTGAATATACATGATGTGAAGAAATGAAATGACTTTTTGTCAAGTTGGATCCAACTGCCATTCAACTACTTGTACATTCGCCTCCGGCGGCCATTGGGTGAGTTTTATTATTTAAGATTGTATTAGTGAGATAACATCAATATTAAATTTTATGAGATATGTTTAGATAGAAATATGATATATATATATATATATATATATATATATATATATATATATATGTTAAAAGTGTACAGACTTGAATCGACTATTCTCTCGAGCTCAGCGATTAATCAATGTGACTTAAACTTGATTAGAGACATTAATAAATTTAAATAACTTTAGTAGATTTGGTTAATAAACAAGCGGTCTTGTTAAGTTAAACTACTCAAATAAATTAATCGATTTGAACTTAGCTAAACACAACCTACATACAATGAAAACCCACAAATTTTAACAGAAAACGATCAAATGACAACTCTTATATAACTTTTATATTTTGAGTTTGAAATTTTTTTATGAAAATATTAAAAAGATGAGTTATCTCAATTCACATAATATTTGTGATGTATTACTATCAAAATCAATCGGCTAATTAACCATCTGTTACCTAATTTTCTATGCAAAGCTGGTGGTGTGTGACTATCGGTTACTAAAGGTGATGTCTCCATTTAAATATACCAGTCCATAGTCCATAGTCCATGCACAGTGTAGCAGCTTGTGGTTTTACCATTTCAGGTAGAGGAAAAAAAAAATATTGAGTAATGTTGTAATCAGGACATAAAAAAATAATTTAATGATGGGACAGTAAAATGGCCTAATAGTATTTTTATAATTATAATTGTCCGACTTCTTGATACTATTACTTGGTTACTATGAAGCACGAATACGGATATAGCGATACGGGATACGGCGATACGACAAAACTCAAAAAAATAGGATACGGATACGGTTAGGATACGTCCATAAAATATATATTTTTTTAAATTTTATTATTATATTTAATGTAATAATTATGATTGATAAAGTGAATCACACATCTACTAAAGATATATAATAATAACTAACCATTCTATCATTTATAAATAATACATTCTATATTGCATACATATTGCATAATATATGGAGATACCCGTCGTCGATCGGCGTCAAATACAGTCAGTCGTCGATCGTGAGTGAGAGAGAGAGAATCAGTCGACGATCGACTGATGGGGAGGGGGGCTGTGGAATAAAAGAAATTAGGGTTCTATAATATATTTGCAAAAAATGGCTCAAACATATTTGCTCGGAGGTGGTAGATCTTTCTTTTTATTAAATTAGGTTGAGAAATTTATTCTATGAAGTTTCATAAAAGAACTCGAATTCATATACTTCCTGTTACGTAAATGCAATCAATGTAATTGTTGTAATGTTGTTTATAAGATTGCCTGAATTGCGCAAATAAATGTTTGTACATATGTTTTCTAGAATATCGCAATCAAAATTTTTTTTTTTTTTGAATCAAATTTTTGGTAAATATGATATTAGTATGAGCCTGATAGAAGTGTTTTTTTTTTTAAAATTTTCAGGAGTTATTGCAAATGCCAATTATTTTTTTATATTTGGGTAGTATTAACAAAAATTTAAATACTATGATTTTGTATTGTTAGGAATCTTTCAACTGGCATGTAGATGGTCGTAATATCCTCTATTCAGCTAGGAACCAAGGACAATGTCGTAAGTGTACAAAAGAACAATGTCGTAAGTGTACAAGGTAACAACTCTTGTTACATATTTGTTATTGAAGATTAAATAACTAACATAATTTTTTGTTCCAAAAGAATGCTTCTATGCCATTACAACATATGTTGTATGCAAGGTTGTTTACAACTTGAATAACAATTTTAATTAATTGTTGTATGTAAAATTAATTTTTTGAATACTGGCACTTTTGGACCTAGTATAGGCTGCCAATTTTGCCAAACCTTATTCTTCCAGTATAGTCCGATAGTACAGACAAGAGCAGAATAAAAACCATGATGAAGCATGCATTGTGAATTTCATAATGAAACTAAAAAATCAGATTCATGGCCTGAGTTAAATATACCAAGTAGGAGAAGTTTCTGAATCTACTTTGTCAGAACCTCTCTAGCAGTACTTGGTAGCTCCTCTGCTTGCATAATGCATTTGAATCCCATTGATACATATTCATATTCAATAGTAGTCTTGGTTTGCATTAGATTGAAAAAACATTACTAGAAGCACCACCAAAACTTGGAAAAGTATCTCTTATGGTTCCCAAGCTTGGGAGATTAGAGGCCTGTCTCTTATACATACAACATAATTTGAAATAGAGTCCACAACATCACAGCAAATAAATGCAATACTAAATGAGTAATGAGACATTGTAATGAAAGCAGATTAGTTTAAAAGACTTCCTTCCATAAAAATTATACACTCTCAAAAGTGCCCCGCAAAAAAATTTGAAAAGAAAATGGTATTCATTCCAAAAAGGCAAAAAGTTGGCCAACTACTACAAAGATGTAGGGAGTTAATTAACAAATACATGTTAAAGATTGCACTCCTTAGTACCGTTGGGAAAAAAACATCACTGGGCAGCTTATCTCAAACCAACAACTGTGTGATGTGCACAATCATGCTTAGAAGAAGCTAATGAACCCAACAACTGTGTGATGTGCACCAACCGGCCAGTTAGAGACTCCAAATGGAGAAACCAAATCCACAACACAAATACACAACATAGAATTAAAGAATTAAATTTACGCACCAAATCCACACGAAGTTTGGCTATAAAGCTGAAATTGAAGTTCAACTAACATTCAAAAGTTACACACGGCTATTTTGCTCAAAGGAGGTCTAAATCACTAACAAGTATTGGCAAGTCATTCGAGGGGGGAGATTTAATGATCTTTTTTTATCATTTTCAAAAAACATAGCTTCAATGCGACCTCTAATGAAGACTCCAAGAGATTTCTTTCTATATGTTGAGAAATTGCGTGTGAAGAATATTTTTTTCTCTACGAATTCCTTCAACCAGCAATTAAGAAAGGAAGAAAGAGAAGCTCCCAGTGGAATCGAGGTATTATTCCGACGATGAGATTGGATGGCGACAGTTGAAACAATTTACATTAAAGAAATCCAGAATAGAATTCAGTTGAGTATATTTTGTGTATAGACTATGTGAGATGTGTATTGAAAGAAACCCTAAAGGTAAAGATTCAAGTAAGTTTTGTTATTAATGAGATGGGTATAGAATGCGATGAGCTTAGTTACTAGTGGAGTGGATATAAAATGAGTGAACTTAGTAGTTTTATGATTTATAATTTAATGGGGTGGGAACATTGATTTGCGAGGTGGGAATAGCCCATCCAAATAAAGATTATGTGTATCCTTTTATGGTATAAATTCTAATTTGCCCTAAAATTAATGCAAATTCTCAAGTGAATCGTAACAATTAAGGATAGGTGCCTTCATAATCAGACTGTGAATTTACCACTTACAAAAATTTCAGAAATGTTAATCACAAACAATAGAATACAAAGAATAGAGGGGGAGCCAAAAAATTTGTCGACTGGATACCCCTACCCCACCATGCCTAGCCCTCTAAGCCCTGTATCTTACCTTCATATAAATAAGACATAGTGAAAGATACTAGAAGTGTAAGAATTTGAAACATATTCATAATTACCTATAAACTAAACTCATCCATTAAAAACAATTTTTTATGATAAAACACTACTTAAAATCACGTGACATTGAATCAATGATTACAAATCATCCACTAATATTAATGGCTTAGTTTAACAGAGAGTCCCTTTCGTTTTCGTAAAACAATAATTATTGAAATAATTAGGTGGTAGAATAAACCGGAAGCAAAAACCCTATCTAACCTAAGGGTGAAATTTTTTAACACAACACGAAAATACTATTCGAAATCAACACAAAATTAACGGGTTAGGGTTGGTCATTTCTGGACATGAACAAGTATATGACACGACCAGTTAATACAAACAATACAAAATTGATACGATTAACACGTTTAAGTAGTATTATAAGAATAAAATATTAATTTTTTTATTATATTTTATCAAGTAGTGACCAAATTTTTGTACATAAAAAAATATTTTTACTATTATATTTATTAATTTAATTTTTAGTTTATAGAAGAAAAAATATGAACATTTGTTCGTCAAGTGATAATAAAATTTTAGACATAAAATTGAGAGTTAATTTTTTTATTCACGAGTTATATGAATCAACACGAACACAACACAAAAATAAACATATTGACAAAACACGAGACGATTAGTTAAACGAGTTAAATTAGAATTGACTAATAATACATGATATAACTCAACACGACATAACACGATTTTCAGCCGTAATCTTAACCCATCCCATTCAACCGGATAAAAAAAATACAATTTTCCTAATCCTCTTTTCCTCGTCCCTTCTTTTGATGCATGCATGATTAAGTAGTGGGCCCAATTAATCTCATACATTATTTAATTGAATAAAGTATTGAGTGATGGTACCACTGCGAAAATAAATTACCTATTGCCTATGAGAAGCAAGCACTAATCCATAGCCTTTGACAAGCACTAATCCAAGTAAAAAAGTTAGAAAGAGACATGTCATTCTTATATTAAGACTCATTGAAATGGGGCCCGCAATAATACTACGATGTTCTCTGTATACGAATGTATTATTTTTTTTTTCTTCTTTTTGACTGGTTTATAATCTTCAGCAAGCAATGATTGCACCACATTTCATGTTTAGGTATCATGGTTAGCTTTTTGTTTGATACTTTTACAGTGCCAATTGATTGATACTATTAATGTTGGAACAATCAAGTAAAAAAACCACGACATCACGACGAGTCATAGATTTCAAATCTATCACATAAGTCCAAAATTGAAAACAAAAGATTTAACTCAAATTGTTCTATGTATAAACACAATGTACAGCAACTAGTCACACGAAGTAGCACATATAATTCAGTTTTCCTTGTACATAAAAACTATGTTACAAGGCACAATAATTGAATCAATTATTATTTTTCATTTTATACTAATCAAACACATGAACAAACAAGAACTTTAAAAAGTTCAAAAATAATCTTAGGTCTTACCCGTAAACAAATCCCAAGAAATCTTCACAAATCTTCCGCCTTCACATGCTAAACCAACCAGCTATTCATCCTTAATTTTATGAGTAATACTAAACTGATCAAAAGAAGAGACTAAAATTAGTAACCCTAAAGGTGTGACATTACCGTTGTTTGTTTCAATTTTACACACTTGAACTTTAAATTTATATCACTTCATTTATTTTATATTTTGAGTAATGCTACATAATCAAATGAAATTCAAAAAGTTGTAACTCAAATGCATATTATTCATTGGATAAGCGAGTTCTATCAATTTTTTCAATGTGACCCACTCATTCAAGAGATAATAAACATTTGAGTTACAGTTTTTGAATTTCATTTGGGTTGTGTAATATTTTTCTTATATTCAAAAAACTTGCCATCCATGTCTCCTTTAATATAGTGTGTGTTGAGTGTGTTTTTAATTTTAAGGGATAATGATTAGGGGTAAATCATTCACAATTTAAGTGTGTGTAAAGCTATCTATATAATAAAGTAGAACGAATTTGAATTTTGGAAACAAAGAGTGGTGTAGATCGTTTCGTGACAAAAAAAAACATCATCTAACGGACGACATTATCTCAAACTGTCTCGAGCTATTGACGTCTCAGATCGTTTTGATCCGACGTACCACATTAACTCTTTGAAATATTTTTACTGCTCAAAATTTAAAGTTTCCAAAATTGATATTCCAAAATTTAATTCCCCCAAATCTTTTCCTTAAATCAAGCAAATCTCTCTCTTATTCCTCTGTATCTCTCTCTCTCTCTCTCTCACGCTCAATTCACGCAAAAAGTATCAATTTTTCACAATATTTTCTTCTGTATCTCACGAAAATATTAGATAGTGTCTGATTCAAGCAAATACTACATCTCTCTGTAGATAGATAGTATATATCACAGAGAGAGATAATATATTACAAAAATATTCCTCTGTATCTCTCTCTAAAGGAAAATTATGTAATAAATATTAGATAGATAGTATATATCACGAAAATATTCCTCTGTATCTCTCTCTTTCATTCAAGCAATACTACAAACACGAATCATACAAATTCAATAGTCAATTTTGTTTTTTCCATAATTAATAAAAAAAAAGCATAACTTGCAAAAAAATCTAATTTAACAAAGAAAATATGCTTAACATGTAAAATATGCAAGATTTTTTTTTTTTTTTCCTCAAAGCCACCCAGTGTGGGTGGGGGGTTTGGCGGGACCCCTACCTGTATATATAGCTAAAAGGAAAAATGTACAAGGGAGGAGGACATAGAGCCAAGCCTCCAGAAATGGAAGAAAGTCAAAGCAAAAGTTTGGTGGTGACTTATCACCAAAAGCATGAAAAATAAATAAATAGAAAAGCAAAGTGGGGAATTCCCACAGTACAAAATAACAGAAAACATCAATTAAAATAAAATTATTGGGCAACTCAAATATCAAGAGATATATTAAAGAAAATATGTTTAACATTTAAAATATACAAGATTAAATTCATATACAAACACGAATCATACAAATTCAATATTTAGTGAACAACACAAAACAACAATATTTATTAAATAATCCAAATCTAAATACCCGAGAAAAATGATACAAAATTACAAACGAAATAAACGATACAAAATTATAAGCAATACTATGAACACGAATCATACAAATTCAATATTTAGTGAAGAACACGAAACAACAATCTTTATTAAATAATCAAATACTAAATAACGTTTAGTTTAAGAAAATATACAAAGAATATAAATAATCGAAAAGAATGATATAAAATTAAAAGCACTACTATAAACTCGAATCATACAAATTCAATAGTCAATTTTGTTTTTTCCATAATCAATAAAAAAAACATAACTTGCAAAAAAACTAATTTAACAAAGAAAATATGCTTAACATGTAAAATATACAAGATTAAATTCAAGTTATTGGGCAACTCAGATATCAAGAGATATATTAAAGAAAATATGTTTAACATTTAAAATATACAAGATTAAATTCATACACAAACACGAATCATACAAATTCAATATTTAGTGAATAACACAAAGCAACAATATTTATTAAATAATCCAAATCTAAATACCCGAGAAAAATTATACAAAATTACAAACGAGATAAACCATACAAAATTATATTTCAATACTATGAACACGAATCATACAAATTCAATATTTAGTGACCAATACGAAACAACAATCTTTAATAAATAATCCAATATTAAATAACGTTTAGTTTAAGAAAATATACTAATAATATAAATAACCGAAAAAAATAATATAAAATTAAAAGCACTACTATAAACTCGAATCATACAAATTCAATAGTCAATTTTGTTTTTTCCATAATGAATAAAAAAAAGCATAACTTGCAAAAAATCGAATTTAACAAAGAAAATATGTTTAACATGTAAAATATACAAGATTAAATTCAAGTTATTAGGCAACTCAGATATCAAGAGATATATTAAAGAAAATATGCTTAACATTTAAAATATACAAGATTAAATTTATACACAAACACGAATCATACAAATTCAATATTTAGTGAATAACACAAAGCAACAATATTTATTAAATAATCAAAATCTAAATACCCGAGAAAAATGATACAAAATTACAAACGAGATAAACCATACAAAATTATATGCAATACTATGAACACGAATCATACAAATTCAATATTTAGTGACCAACACGAAACAACAATCTTTAATAAATAATCCAATATTAAATAACGTTTAGTTTAAGAAAATATACTAAGAATATAAATAACCAAAAAAAATAATATAAAATTAAAAGCACTACTATAAACTCGAATCATACAAATTCAATAGTCAGGTCGTATCTTTTGGAAGTCGGTTGAATTTATGATAGTTATATTTGGTCATTTAACAACATCTGCAGACTTAGTTTATTTATGAGAGTATGTTTTAATTTTCATTCTATTAGTTATGAATTTTGTTATTATTTAGATAAAGTTGATTATGAATGTTCAAATCGTGGATTTTGAATCAAAAACATAACATTGAATATTCTCAACTGATATATTTTTTCAGATGTTTGAATTATTATGTTTCAGTAGTTATAACATAATTTTCGTGACGTAACAATTTGATGTGGAAATATATGCTATGCATGTAGGTTGATGTTATAAAAAATATTAGCAGACTCATTTTGTTCGTCGTTTACTACAATATTGTATTTTACTTTACATTTATGTATGAGCAAATATTTGTAACTAATTTACGAGTAACACCGTGTCTTCAGGCACGGGCAATTGCTAGTCTATATAATAAAGTAGAACGAATTTGAATTTTGGAAACAAAGAGTGGTGTAGATCGTTTCGTGACCAAAAAAAACATCATCTAACGGACGACATTATCTCAAACTGTCTCGAGCTATTGACGTCTCAGATCGTTTTGATCCGACGTACCACATTAACTCTTTGAAATATTTTTACTGCTCAAAATTTAAAGTTTCCAAAATTGATATTCCAAAATTTAATTCCCCCAAATCTTTTCCTTAAATCAAGCAAATCTCTCTCTTATTCCTCTGTATCTCTCTCTCTCTCTCTCTCTCACGCTCAATTCACGCAAAAAGTATCAATTTTCCACAATATTTTCTTCTGTATCTCACGAAAATATTAGATAGTGTCTGATTCAAGCAAATACTACATCTCTCTGTAGATAGATAGTATATATCACAGAGAGAGATAATATATTACAAAAATATTCCTCTGTATCTCTCTCTAAAGGAAAATTATGTAATAAATATTAGATAGATAGTATATATCACGAAAATATTCCTCTGTATCTCTCTCTTTCATTCAAGCAATACTACAAACACGAATCATACAAATTCAATAGTCAATTTTGTTTTTTCCATAATTAATAAAAAAAAAGCATAACTTGCAAAAAAATCTAATTTAACAAAGAAAATATGCTTAACATGTAAAATATGCAAGATTTTTTTTTTTTTTTCCTCAAAGCCACCCAGTGTGGGTGGGGGGTTTGGCGGGACCCCTACCTGTATATATAGCTAAAAGGAAAAATGTACAAGGGAGGAGGACATAGAGCCAAGCCTCCAGAAATGGAAGAAAGTCAAAGCAAAAGTTTGGTGGTGACTTATCACCAAAAGCATGAAAAATAAATAAATAGAAAAGCAAAGTGGGGAATTCCCACAGTACAAAATAACAGAAAACATCAATTAAAATAAAATTATTGGGCAACTCAGATATCAAGAGATATATTAAAGAAAATATGCTTAACATTTAAAATATACAAGATTAAATTCATATACAAACACGAATCATACAAATTCAATATTTAGTGAACAACACAAAACAACAATATTTATTAAATAATCCAAATCTAAATACCCGAGAAAAATGATACAAAATTACAAACGAAATAAACGATACAAAATTATAAGCAATACTATGAACACGAATCATACAAATTCAATATTTAGTGAAGAACACGAAACAACAATCTTTATTAAATAATCAAATACTAAATAACGTTTAGTTTAAGAAAATATACAAAGAATATAAATAATCGAAAAGAATGATATAAAATTAAAAGCACTACTATAAACTCGAATCATACAAATTCAATAGTCAATTTTGTTTTTTCCATAATCAATAAAAAAACATAACTTGCAAAAAAACTAATTTAACAAAGAAAATATGCTTAACATGTAAAATATACAAGATTAAATTCAAGTTATTGGGCAACTCAGATATCAAGAGATATATTAAAGAAAATATTTTTAACATTTAAAATATACAAGATTAAATTCATACACAAACACGAATCATACAAATTCAATATTTAGTGAATAACACAAAGCAACAATATTTATTAAATAATCCAAATCTAAATACCCGAGAAAAATTATACAAAATTACAAACGAGATAAACCATACAAAATTATATTTCAATACTATGAACACGAATCATACAAATTCAATATTTAGTGACCAATACGAAACAACAATCTTTAATAAATAATCCAATATTAAATAACGTTTAGTTTAAGAAAATATACTAATAATATAAATAACCGAAAAAAATAATATAAAATTAAAAGCACTACTATAAACTCGAATCATACAAATTCAATAGTCAATTTTGTTTTTTCCATAATGAATAAAAAAAAGCATAACTTGCAAAAAATCGAATTTAACAAAGAAAATATGTTTAACATGTAAAATATACAAGATTAAATTCAAGTTATTAGGCAACTCAGATATCAAGAGATATATTAAAGAAAATATGCTTAACATTTAAAATATACAAGATTAAATTTATACACAAACACGAATCATACAAATTCAATATTTAGTGAATAACACAAAGCAACAATATTTATTAAATAATCAAAATCTAAATACCCGAGAAAAATGATACAAAATTACAAACGAGATAAACCATACAAAATTATATGCAATACTATGAACACGAATCATACAAATTCAATATTTAGTGACCAACACGAAACAACAATCTTTAATAAATAATCCAATATTAAATAACGTTTAGTTTAAGAAAATATACTAAGAATATAAATAACCAAAAAAAATAATATAAAATTAAAAGCACTACTATAAACTCGAATCATACAAATTCAATAGTCAGGTCGTATCTTTTGGAAGTCGGTTGAATTTATGATAGTTATATTTGGTCATTTAACAACATCTGCAGACTTAGTTTATTTATGAGAGTATGTTTTAATTTTCATTCTATTAGTTATGAATTTTGTTATTATTTAGATAAAGTTGATTATGAATGTTCAAATCGTGGATTTTGAATCAAAAACATAACATTGAATATTCTCAACTGATATATTTTTTCAGATGTTTGAATTATTATGTTTCAGTAGTTATAACATAATTTTCGTGACGTAACAATTTGATGTGGAAATATATGCTATGCATGTAGGTTGATGTTATAAAAAATATTAGCAGACTCATTTTGTTCGTCGTTTACTACAATATTGTATTTTACTTTACATTTATGTATAAGCAAATATTTGTAACTAATTTACGAGTAACACCGTGTCTTCAGGCACGGGCAATTGCTAGTCTATATAATAAAGTAGAACGAATTTGAATTTTGGAAACAAAGAGTGGTGTAGATCGTTTCGTGACCAAAAAAAACATCATCTAACGGACGACATTATCTCAAACTGTCTCGAGCTATTGACGTCTCAGATCGTTTTGATCCGACGTACCACATTAACTCTTTGAAATATTTTTACTGCTCAAAATTTAAAGTTTCCAAAATTGATATTCCAAAATTTAATTCCCCCAAATCTTTTCCTTAAATCAAGCAAATCTCTCTCTTATTCCTCTGTATCTCTCTCTCTCTCTCTCTCTCACGCTCAATTAACGCAAAAAGTATCAATTTTCCACAATATTTTCTTCTGTATCTCACGAAAATATTAGATAGTGTCTGATTCAAGCAAATACTACATCTCTCTGTAGATAGATAGTATATATCACAGAGAGAGATAATATATTACAAAAATATTCCTCTGTATCTCTCTCTAAAGGAAAATTATGTAATAAATATTAGATAGATAGTATATATCACGAAAATATTCCTCTGTATCTCTCTCTTTCATTCAAGCAATACTACAAACACGAATCATACAAATTCAATAGTCAATTTTGTTTTTTCCATAATTAATAAAAAAAAAGCATAACTTGCAAAAAAATCTAATTTAACAAAGAAAATATGCTTAACATGTAAAATATGCAAGATTTTTTTTTTTTTTTCCTCAAAGCCACCCAGTGTGGGTGGGGGGTTTGGCGGGACCCCTACCTGTATATATAGCTAAAAGGAAAATGTACAAGGGAGGAGGACATAGAGCCAAGCCTCCAGAAATGGAAGAAAGTCAAAGCAAAAGTTTGGTGGTGACTTATCACCAAAAGCATGAAAAATAAATAAATAGAAAAGCAAAGTGGGGAATTCCCACAGTACAAAATAACAGAAAACATCAATTAAAATAAAATTATTGGGCAACTCAGATATCAAGAGATATATTAAAGAAAATATGCTTAACATTTAAAATATACAAGATTAAATTCATATACAAACACGAATCATACAAATTCAATATTTAGTGAACAACACAAAACAACAATATTTATTAAATAATCCAAATCTAAATACCCGAGAAAAATGATACAAAATTACAAACGAAATAAACGATACAAAATTATAAGCAATACTATGAACACGAATCATACAAATTCAATATTTAGTGAAGAACACGAAACAACAATCTTTATTAAATAATCAAATACTAAATAACGTTTAGTTTAAGAAAATATACAAAGAATATAAATAATCGAAAAGAATGATATAAAATTAAAAGCACTACTATAAACTCGAATCATACAAATTCAATAGTCAATTTTGTTTTTTCCATAATCAATAAAAAAACATAACTTGCAAAAAAACTAATTTAACAAAGAAAATATGCTTAACATGTAAAATATACAAGATTAAATTCAAGTTATTGGGCAACTCAGATATCAAGAGATATATTAAAGAAAATATTTTTAACATTTAAAATATACAAGATTAAATTCATACACAAACACGAATCATACAAATTCAATATTTAGTGAATAACACAAAGCAACAATATTTATTAAATAATCCAAATCTAAATACCCGAGAAAAATTATACAAAATTACAAACGAGATAAACCATACAAAATTATATTTCAATACTATGAACACGAATCATACAAATTCAATATTTAGTGACCAATACGAAACAACAATCTTTAATAAATAATCCAATATTAAATAACGTTTAGTTTAAGAAAATATACTAATAATATAAATAACCGAAAAAAATAATATAAAATTAAAAGCACTACTATAAACTCGAATCATACAAATTCAATAGTCAATTTTGTTTTTTCCATAATGAATAAAAAAAAGCATAACTTGCAAAAAATCGAATTTAACAAAGAAAATATGTTTAACATGTAAAATATACAAGATTAAATTCAAGTTATTAGGCAACTCAGATATCAAGAGATATATTAAAGAAAATATGCTTAACATTTAAAATATACAAGATTAAATTTATACACAAACACGAATCATACAAATTCAATATTTAGTGAATAACACAAAGCAACAATATTTATTAAATAATCAAAATCTAAATACCCGAGAAAAATGATACAAAATTACAAACGAGATAAACCATACAAAATTATATGCAATACTATGAACACGAATCATACAAATTCAATATTTAGTGACCAACACGAAACAACAATCTTTAATAAATAATCCAATATTAAATAACGTTTAGTTTAAGAAAATATACTAAGAATATAAATAACCAAAAAAAATAATATAAAATTAAAAGCACTACTATAAACTCGAATCATACAAATTCAATAGTCAGGTCGTATCTTTTGGAAGTCGGTTGAATTTATGATAGTTATATTTGGTCATTTAACAACATCTGCAGACTTAGTTTATTTATGAGAGTATGTTTTAATTTTCATTCTATTAGTTATGAATTTTGTTATTATTTAGATAAAGTTGATTATGAATGTTCAAATCGTGGATTTTGAATCAAAAACATAACATTGAATATTCTCAACTGATATATTTTTTCAGATGTTTGAATTATTATATTTCAGTAGTTATAACATAATTTTCGTGACGTAACAATTTGATGTGGAAATATATGCTATGCATGTAGGTTGATGTTATAAAAAATATTAGCAGACTCATTTTGTTCGTCGTTTACTACAATATTGTATTTTACTTTACATTTATGTATGAGCAAATATTTGTAACTAATTTACGAGTAACACCGTGTCTTCAGGCACGGGCAATTGCTAGTATATATATACTAGAAATTGCCCGTGCCTGAAGGCACTAAGTAACACAAATTACATCAAAATTTTATTCCCTACATCAAATTCTGGTGAACTGCACGATATTCACAATCTGTCTCACAATCTCTATTCGTTAACTTCCTCTATTCAACCTCAAAAAAGATAGCAATGTATCCGATCAACACAAATGAATAGACCCAAATCAACTTCCAAAGAACTTCAACACAATCCAAGCCATGGTAAAATAGATTTTATTGACTTTACCACCCAAGTCTGTTGCATTTACCAACACAAATCCATATATAAACATTGTTATGATGTAGAACTAAGACCTTTTCACAATTTAAAAAGGCATCACAAAAGTCTCAATACTGCCAATGCCCTAGTAAACTTGAAAAGTTGACCACTTTTCTTGTCAATTCTAATGAAGATATAACAACATAACCCATTCGGATAGTCCAATGGAAAGAGTTAGTCTTGGACAAATCGCCAACTTAGATGTCTTGGATATAACTCTCGCTAGTGTCCCCCGGATTGTAAGTATACGTGTTCACTTTGCATGATTCCAGTATAAACCTCCTTATCTGGAAAAACCAATGTCATCATGTCAGTATTTTCAAAATGAACACAGTTCACAGAAAAAAGCTAGCTACAAGTGAAAATCTACACGGTGCACTTAGCATCTAATAACAACAGAACTTAGGGAAAAAACAATTTTCACATCCAATACCCAAGAACAATTGACAAAACCTCCATTGCAAATGCAAATTTTGCCTGTTTTATTCCTATACCTAGGTGTACCCATTAATTAGATATAGCAAATGGAAAGGATATATAAAGGGTTATCAAAATATCAATCATGGCGGTGGAAGAGTGCACTTAATTCATTAATCTCCAATCAACAAATTCATAAACGAAAATCTCATCTCAAAACTAAAATTAGAAAATCAATATGGGAGACAATTCTGTGAACATTGCAAGTGCATTAACTGTACTCCTTGTTAGCCTATTCCACGATAGTTCGCTTAAAATCTTGGATCCACGTAATGTTTAGGAGGACATTGCTGTGAACATTGTCATTAGTTGCAACATCAATTTGTAAAAAAGAGAACAGCCAAAACTCATTAAGAACATAACCAAAGGCACACACCCCCACACATACACATATATAACTTACAACAACAGCAACAGTGTAGTCACAACTACTATCGAAGCCCAAAACGATCAAGTTGGTTGGCATTCTTTTGATGTAATCACAATTTTATGAAATCATTATTTGCCCAAATTTTTTTGTTACAATCAGGAAGCTCCATTCTCCAAATCTTCATATTGCCCTACGATGTGAGGCGAAAGTATCCTAAGTGAAAATATTGGCTTCATCAGTATGCTCAATTTTGAATGCAAGAAACTAATTCAATTTGTACCAAATGATGCAACCAATTCAGTAGGTACCAAATGACGAATATTTATACTGGTTCAAGAGTAGTGTGATAAAAAAAAATTAGGTTCAGTGTTTTTGTACCTACTTTATTTTTTTAATTTTCCTAATTACTCATTACTATCTTGAAAACATAATAATGATGTATACCAAAAAATCTGTAAACAATCTCACTATACTCTTCTACATCTTTCATCAAACATCTGCCCTTCAAAATTTATAAAAGACTTTATAACCAACGCAAGTAAATTTGGTGGACGTTATACCCTTCCAATTTTTTATGCTTTGGAATCTTCTTTTAATTATATAGTCGTTACCTTTATTGCACAAAATTGGGGTAAGACAAAAATGGAAATACATTTACTACCATACCCAATAAGATCAATTAAAATGCCCATAATTTAAAAAGGTGGTTTCAATTAGAATGCCCAAAATTCTGCAGTCTTTTTGGTAAATGCACACAAAGAACTCAGCAACTCACCATTACACACATGATTTTAAACATAGAATACTTAATCTTTAGAGAATTTGAAAGGTTATATAGCAAATGGGTCACCTGTGCAAATGATTGATAGAGCAAGAACTTCGATGGGACATCACCAGAACATGCTATGTTGGTGGATGATCACGGGCATTACACAGTACTTGTAGCTGTTGATTGAGCAAGAAGATTCAAAATAGAAGGATAGAATAGAAAAAAAGAAAATGATTTACAAATAGCAAGGCTACCCAAAAAATTCCTTACCTTCTAAATCCATCTGGGTAGTTAAGCATCCTCTGACATGTGTGTCCTTTGCACAATTCAGCCATGCAAGCCAAATAACACTTAAAGTTACTAACTCCTAATTTCAATTTTACCTCAAAATTGAAATTAAATCCAAGTAAATCAACACATAATTCCAATAAATAAACTCAACACCATAAACTATATTGGTAGATCAATTATGCAATACATTTTGGGGGTATGTGTTGTGCACTTCCTAATTGGTAGGAACCAATGTTGGCTACTTGATCAAATTAAAAGCCTATTAACCACTAAAAACATATAGTCCATGAGCGGATTTATTCGAAACAACCCAAGGTTAATATCATAACAATTAGCTTTAGCATAAAACTACCATCAATCTACTAATTAAACATTAATCCAAGCATCATAGTTTAAAGTGGACAACGATGATATGGCGTTGGGTGGTGCTGGTGGCGTGGGCAGGGGTTTTGGGTTGGGGATGTTGGTGTGGGCTATAAAACACATAAAAAAGTAAGATCATCAAAATAAAAATGTTCATAGTTCTTTGGGTAATTTTGTCGAACATGTGGGATATAAAACTTTGGCTACTACTTGTTCAAATTAAAAGCCTATTAACCACTTAAGAAACAAATAAAAAAGGTTGATTCAGAGGTGTGGGGTGGTTGGTAAATCAGAGTGGTGGGGATGGGGTGGGATGAGGTGGCGTGGGATGGTACTGGTGTGTGCAATCGTATGTGTTGCGTGCATGGGGTGTGTGTGTATGCATGTATGTATGTGTGTGATTTGAGGACAGACGACATACATTTGACGCTGAGCGAAGGCATTGAGGCCGAATGTTGCTTTGGTGTTAAGGGCGAGAGAGATAGAGGAACAGTGGTGAAAGAGAGAAGGCATGAAGAAGGAGAAGAATTGGGGAAGACATTCAGGCATGTAATGGGCAGGACATTAGGTCAATATTTTGGGGATAATTTTCGGTATGGAAAGGAGATGATCTCTATCTCGATGGGGAGAGAGAGAAGAGTGATGGGGGAGATTGTGTGAGATTTGGGGAGAGAGATGACAGAGAGATTAGGCAAAAATTGGGAGAGGAGGAACTGTGTCCGTGAATTGGGCCAAGAGAGAGAGACACACAGACTAAGAGGATTACTTACCAATTGAATTTGTGTGACATAAGGGAAGTAATTAATTTATGGATGTTAATTTTAGAAATTAAAAATTTTAAGCGGCAAAAATATTTCAAGAGTTAATATGGTACGTTGGATCGAAACGATCTGAGACGTCAATAGCTTGAGACAGTTTGGGATAGCGTCATCCGTTGGATGATGTATTTTTTGGTCACGAAATGATCTCAGCCGCTCTTTATCTCTTAGATTCAAAATCGTTCTACTTTATTATATAAACTAGTTATAACCCGTGCCTGAAGGCACGATAGAACAAAAAATTCGAGTCCTAAAAAATGGATATCACTATATTAAATATTAATTTTTCTTTGCTTCATTTATTTGATTAAATCATTTAAAATTATTTTTACCCATTATTTTCTTAAAGATATTGACAAAATTTAAATTTTTTTAACAGATCTATACTATCGTGTATGGATAATATCTGAAATAAAAATTATGTTAAATTACAAATTAATCAAATATTAAATGACTGAGCATGTGATAAAAATGAGTGATGTGATGGTTTTGGAGGGGGGAGGAATATATAGGGGATAAAATTCAACTTCTTATGTGTTTTATTATATAGATTTGTATAGATATAAGGAAAAATTTCATCCAGATCCCCAATAGTTAGGTCTAAATTCAATGACACTTCCTTCCAATTTTGAAATTTCACTGTCACTCCCTGTTAGTGATTGTCAGGTTAGACCGTTAATGGCGATGGTTAATTTATAGAATATCCCCGAGTATTTTATAGGGTAAATTTTATCCACACCCATTAAAAATAAACCTAACTTTAACAACAACCCTTGTAAATAGACCTAACTTTAACAACACCCTCTCTTGATTCTAAAATTTTAATGCACTCCCTTTTAATTTTATTATATTAACATTTATTTTGATCAATTTAATATTCAATGTTATCAAATTAATTTTCTTTATTTAATTTAAACTAAATTAACATTTCATCTCATCATATCAACACAAAATTGATATTTAATTTTATCAAATTAGCATTTAGTTATATTAATTTAATATTTCATTTCATCAAATTAATATTATTTCTTTAATTTAATATTAAGTTATTATTTATTTTTATCAAATCAACATCAAATTGACATTCAATTTTATTAAATTAAACTATTTAATTTATTAAATAGAGTATTAAATTCCATTAATTTAAAATTTAACCTTATCAAGTTAATGTCATTTCTTTAATTTAACATCAAATGAACATTCAATTTTATTAAAACAACATTCAAATTTATTAAATTAACATTAAATTCAATCAAATTAATACTAAATTAATATTTAATTTATCAAATTAAAACTAAATTAATTTAAATTTATCAAAATTAAGATCAAATTTATTCAATTAATATTAAATTTTATCAAATAATTTTAAATTTTATATATGAAGTATGATGTGTGAGGAGTGGTCGAGCGACATTGTGGAGGACATATGATAGCAGAGGAATTAGAAATGGAGGAGATTTTGACATTGACTTTATCAATTGTAATTTTTATTATAGAAAAATCATTTTTAACTATAAAAATTATAAAAACTTGATTATGTAACTAAATGAGTGATAATATGATGACTAAAAAAATAAGTTATAATACAACGTTTTAAAATAAAAAAATTTATTGGGATAATATAATGATTGAAATTACGTTTGTTGACTGGCTAGCGCATATATAATGGGGAAAGAATTGATGACATTTTAGTCTATTTACATAATAAAGGGTAATTTTAGTATTTTTCACAAAATATTTAGTTAAATCATTATTTTATCTACTGATAGAGACAAAAGTTATTGTTATAGGGGTTGTCATTGAATTTAGACTCAATTACATGGTGTTTAGATAAACTTTCCCTAGATATAACATATAGATATAGTATGTCTTCGATCTTTGCACTATATATATGTACAGTAAAAATGTGTGTGTGATATGAACGGTAAAGATGGAGAACAGCTGCATTAGGATAGATTTTTGGAGAGACATGTGTCTCAGTTTGGAAAGAGAATCATGAAAGCTGAGAGTGTGAGACAATCAATGTCTCAGTATAGAAAGTGATCCCTTAACATAGGAAATAAAATCAATGAAATAATGATAAGAGTTGTAATCTGTATTTTAGGAAGAGAGAGACAGAGTTGAGGAATGAGAGATCGCTTAATTGCCGGATTTGATTGGGTTGGGGAATTAAATTTGGGGATGTTAGTTTTGGAAACTAAAAATTTGAACAACAAAAATATTTCAAAAGAGCTAATGTGGTACGTCGGATCAAAACGATCTGAGACGTCAATAGCTTGAGACAATTTGGGATAACGTCGTCCGTTGGATGATGACTTTTTTGGTTATGAAACGATCTGGGCCGCTCTTTGTCTCCAAAATTCAAAATCATTCTACTTTATTATATAGATAGTAACATCAAACAGTAACACGCTCAACAAAAAAATAGTAACATCAAACAGTAACACACTCAACAAAAAAATAGTAACATTAAACAGTAAGATACTCAATAAAAAACTTAATTAAAAATTTATTGAATTTTGGATACAAAGAGCGGCCCAGATCGTTTTGTAACCAAAAAAGTCATCATCCAACGGACGGCGTTATCCCAAGCTGTCTCAAGCTATTGACGTCTCAGATCGTTTTGATCTGACGTACCACATTAACTCTTTCGAAATATTTTTGCTGCTCACAATTTTCAGTTTACAAAATTGACACCCTATATTGAATTCGTCTTTCAATCTTGCCCAAAATTAATGTCATCTAAATCTAAAATTCTGTCCAAATCTAAAATTAACGTCCATATTTAAATTTTGACCCCCGCTCAAGCTGTTCTAAATAATATCCTTTCCATATCAGAGAAATCACTTTTTTCATATCACAACTTCAGAATATTCAATATAATGATGATACTATATTATTTACTCCGCTTTCCTTTATCACCTGCATCCATCTCGATTTTTTTACCCAATTATTTATGATATCCCCTTTCTCCTCTGCCTGCCTCTCTTTGTTCCTCCTCTCGATCTTTGTCCCCAATGAATAGCCATCTAGGGCAGGCCCAACAGTATGGAAAAAAAAGCATAGGCTTTAGACCCCAAATTTTTAGAAGACCCCATAATTTTAGGTACATCAGTAGCCCATAAAAAAAATTAAATCCATTAAATTTTAAGCCCAACAAAAAAACTCCAAAAATTAAATCAAATCAAAATTTTTATTGCAATAATTTGGGTCTATAATCCAATCCATAATATTAAAAACTTAGAAATTAAAAAAATACTCAAAAGTCAATTCATATTTACTCCCACCCACTTTTTTCTCTCTCTCTCTCTCTCTCTCTCTCTCTCTCTCTCTCTCTCTCTCTCCATCCAGTAAAAAAAATAAAAGTTGAAATTAAACACTCTCTCATTCTCTGTGGTAAAAAAACAAAAAACAAAAGTTAAAATATCTTTCTCTACAATATTAACACCTCATTCTTTTGTCTCCCTCTCACATAGAAAATTAAAAATAAATTAATTTTTTAAAAAATTAATACTAAAAATAAAAAGGCCTCCATTTAATATTTCTACTTTAGGCCTCAAATTGGCTTGAGCCGCCCCTATAGCCACCGACGCTCATTTCTTTTCTCTCTTTTTCTCTACTTACCGAAATCCTCTCTCTGCACAACAACACGATGGAGGCACCATTGGAGACACAGTGATCAACCATCGACAATCTTGAAGTCTCACCCTGGTATCCCTCCCCCCCCCCCCCTCGCTCTCTCTCTCTCTCTGCGTATGTCTCCCCTTACCGCAACCACCCCTTCCTTCCCTCTCCCATTTACCACCGAAACTCATAACAACCCACTAAACACCCTATATATCCAAAGTCAAACTCTTACCTGCAGCCATCCAACACCTCCACCCCTTTTCTTCCCCAGTCCCCACCACTGCCACCGAAATCTCCCTAGCCAACAAACGCCTCCCCACCCCCACACACACACATTTCTACCGAAACCCACCACAGTCACCAAAACCCACCAGGTGTTTGTATTATTACTTCAATGAGCGGGCCAACATTATCCTTATTTTTTAGCGAACTTACTTTGTCTGCTGCAGTGACCATCTATAGCACGACTGCGTAGCTCTAGCGATCAGTAATGACACAACTCCAGCGGAACGATAATCTCCTAAAAAAATGGTTTATTGGTTTGGATTTGTTATTTTTTTTAGTTTTACATATTTTTAGGTTATTTACAATTTTTTTCTATACATTCTAGGATATGATGACCTAACATTGGTTCAGACTAAGTGGTCTTTTGTGCACAAGGATGAGTTAATCTATTTATGATGTTTGTTTTGTCCAAAAATTGCAAAGAATTTCGAAAGAACCAAAGAGCCCTTTTGATCAAGAGCCAAACTTTTTATTCTTTTGGCACATTTGGGAATGGTTTGCATAAAAAGAAAGCAAAAATGACAGGAACCACTGTGAGGTGTATGCACGATGTTTAATGAGTTCACCATACTGCTATTCAAGATTCTTTAGGTTGTAATGTCTATGTTTTTAAATATTATTTTCTCTCTAAAAATTTTCAAATCTTGACTTCAATTTAATACTTTGTGCACATTCATAAATTTTGCAAGTTATACACTATTCCTATAGTATACTGAAATTCAACTTGATTTGTTGTCAATATGTCTTATAGTTCATTTGATTTGTTGTCAATTTGATAAATTATTTGCTTGGATTGTAGTTAAAAGTAAGCTCGCCTTCTCGAAGCGGTACCGATGGTTGCTGAAGATATGTTTTACATTTGGAAGTGATAATGATGGTGGTCTTAGTGATGATAGTTAATCTCGAAGTTGTGATGGATGGATGGTGGTGGGGTAAAGCTCTTGGGACAAATTTGTGCAACATAAAATTAACTTAGTTGATGAAATTTGGTTTGAATTGAATAGCAAAATTAATTTAAATAGTTGACTTGGTTAGATTTAATTTCAATTTGAGCACAAATTTTGATTAGTTATCAAAATTTAGGTTAAGTGGTAATAATGGTAATGGTGGTATTAGTGGTAATACTAATAGTTCTGTATAATTGTATTTTTAGAGAATTTTGCTTGAATTCTTTATGGGACTCAAATTTTGTGTATTCAGCTTCTCAATTTGATAATGTTAGCGCAGTTGGATTTAATCATGGAAATTTGGTCAAGACCAGTTTTCATTGATGGCATGCTATCTCTCAACGAATATGTTTAAGTATGATATAAGAAAAATATCTTTACTTGATAAAGTTTGCACATCTTCATATTTCTGTAGGGTCTTATTTTTAGAGAGAATTTAGCCGTAATTGTTTGGAAGAATAAAAAAAAAATTATATTTAGAGGCGCGAGCATTCTCTAAACTATCAACATACTATGAGAACTAAAAGTGTAATTTAATCTGATAGAGTGTTAAAAATTTAGTTTTAATTGATTTAGGTTTTGTTGATGTTGTTTATTATATTTTTTGTTGCAATTCATCTTTTAATCTCCCTTCCTTGCTTTATATCTCATATTTATTTGATTGTTTTCATACCGCAATGATTTTTGAATTTACTACCATTTGGATATCAATGAATAATTAAACTGTCATTGAACAATGTTTGAGATTGTTTTGATTTTTATTCTATCAATTTTTTTTAAAAAAAATAATGGGCCCATATTATATTTATCAATGTTTTTTCTTAGTTTTTCTAATTGGCAATTTTTATGGCATATAGTTTCTTAATGTACATGTATTTGCTTTCGATTTTGTTGTTTGTTACGTCGTGCCTTCAGGCACGGCCAATTGCTAGTTGTCATATAAGAGCCTTCACTATTGACTTGTCTCAACATGGTGACATGCTTATTGGAAGTGATTCCCCTAATGGTGTTGAAGAACCAAAACAAGAAAGAGCAAATCATGGCAAACTATCATTTGATCACATTTTAATTGCAGAGCACAACACAAAGTCCTCCTTAAATCACTCCCTACGGCCAGTGACCCATAAACATAGTCTGTAATATTTTTTATCCACACACATAAAATAAGATTTTGTGTTGATAATATGAATTGATTAAATAGTGTGGTGTGGTTTACTTGAAAACAAATCCCAGAGACTATTTCCTGTCATTTTGGCATTTCCTTGGCAATCAAAACTATACCGCCGTGGACTGTTAGACGTGGCCGGGTTGAAGTTTTGGTGGAGTAGTCGTCCCTCCATGCATTGCTCGACAATAACTGATTTTAAGGAAGCAATAGACAATAAATGATTCAATCGATAATGGTGACAAATGCTTCAATAGTGTAACTTATATACAATCTATATAATAAAATAGGACGATTTTGAATTTTGGAGACAAATAGTGGATCAAATCGTTTCGTAACCAAAAAAATAATCATCCAACGGACGGCGTTATCCCAAATTGTCTCAAGCTATTGACGTCTCAGATCATTTTGATCCGACGTACCATATTAGCTCTTTTGAAATATTGTAGTTACTCATAATTTTTAATTTCCAAAATTGACACCCCTACATTGAATTCGTTTCTCAATCTCACCCAAAATTAATGTCATCTAAATCTAAAATTTTGTCCAAATCTAAAATTAACAAATCCCAGAGACTATTTCCTGGTTTACTTGAAAACAAATCCCAAAGACTATTTCCTGTCATTTTGGCATTTCCTTGGCAATCAAAACTATACGGCCGTGGACTGTTAGACGTGGCCGGGTTGAAGTTTTGGTGGAGTAGTCGTCCCTCCATGCATTGCTCGACAATAAATGATTTTAAGGAAGCAATGGACAATAAATGATTCAATCGATAATGGTGACAAATGCTTCAATAGTGTAACTTATACATAATCTATATAATAAAATAGAACGATTTTGAATTTTGGAGACAAATAGCGGTTCAAATCGTTTCGTAACCAAAAAAATAATCATCCAACGGACGGCGTTATCCCAAACTGTCTCAAACTATTGACGTCTCAGATCGTTTTAATCCGACGTACCATATTATCTCTTTTGAAATATTGTTGTTACACATAATTTTTAGTTTCTAAAATTGACACCCCTACATTGAATTCGTTTCTCAATCTCACCAAAAATCAATGTCATCTAAATCTAAAATTAACAATCATATTCAAATTTTGACCTCCGCTCATGCTGCTCTAAGTAATATCCTTTCCATATCAAATAAATCACTTTTTCACATCACAGCTTCAGAATATTCAATATAATAATGATACTATATTATTTACTCCGCTTTCCTTTCTCACTTGTATCCATCTCGATCTTTTTACCCAATTATTTCTAATATCCCCTTTCTCCTCTGTCTCCCTCTCTTTCTCTCTTTGTTCCTCCTCTCGATCTTTGCCCCCAACGAATAGTCACCCAGGATCGGGCCAACAATATGGAAAAAAAAAACATGGGTTTTAGGCCCCAATTGTTTAGAAGGCCCCATAATTTTAGGTACATCACTAACCCACAAAAAAAATTAAATTCATTAAATTTTAAGTCTGACAAAAAAGCTCCAACAAATTAAATCTAATCAAAATTTTTATTGCAATTATTTGGGCCTATAATCCAATCCACAACATTAAAAACTTAAAAATTAAAAAAATACTCAAAAATTAACTCATATTTACTCTCTCTCTCTCTCTCTCTCTCTCTCTCCCCCCCCCCCCATCCAGTAAAAAAAAACAAAAATAAAAGTTGAAATTCAACACTATCTCTCATTCTCTGTGGTAAAAAATAAAAGTTGAAATCTCTTTCTCGACAATATTAACACATCATTCTTTTGTCTCTCTCTCACATATAAAATTAAAAATAAATTAATTTTTTTTAAAAAAATAATACTAAAAATAAAAAGGCATTCATTTAATATTTCTGTTTTAGGCCTCAAATTAGCTTGAGCCGCTCCTGTAGCCACCGGCACCCATTTCTCTTCTCTCTTTTTCTCTCCTCACTGAAACCCTCTCTGTTCACAGCAACACTATGGAAGCACCATCGGAGACACAATGATCAACCATCGACAATCTTGAAGCCTCACCCGGGTATCCCCTCTCTCTCTCTCTCTCTCTCTCTCTCTCTCTCTCTCTCTCTCTCTCTCTCTCTGTGTATGTCTCACCTTACCGCAACCACCCCTTTCTTCCCTCTCTCCTCTGCCACCGAAACTCATAATAGCCCACCAAACACCCTATATATCAAAAGTCAAACTCTTACCTACAGCCCACCAGCACCTCCACCCCATTTCCTCCTTAGTCCGCACCACTGCCACTGAAACCTCCTTAGCCAACAAATGTCTCCCCACCCCCACCCCCACACGCACATATTGCTACTGAAACCCACCACAGTCACCAAAACACCAAGTGTTTGTATTATTGCTTCAATGAGTGGGCCAACATTATCCTTATTTTTTAGCGAACTTACTTTATCTGCTGCAACGACTATCTATAGCACAACGACGTAGCTCCAGCAATCAGCAATGACACAACTCGAGTGAGACGATGATCTCCTAAAAAAATGATTTTTTTGTTTGGGTTTGTTATTTTTTTTTAGTTTTACATATTTTTAGGTTATTTATAATTTTTTTCTGTACGTTCTAGGATATGAGGACGTAAGATTAGTTCAGGTTAAGTGGTCATTTGTGAACAAGGATGAGTTTATCTATTTCTGGTGTTTGTTTTGTCCAAAAATTGAGAAGAATTCCGAAAGAACCAAGGAGCCATTTTGATCAAGAGCCAAGCCTTTTGTTTTTTTGGCACATTTGGGAATGGTTTGCTTCAAAAGAAAGCAAAAATGACAAGAACCACTGTGATGTGTATATACGATGTTTAATGAGTTCTCCATACTGCTATTCAAGGTTCTTTAGGTTGTAATGTCTATATTTTTAAATATTATTTTCTTCTAAAAAATTTTAAATCTTGACTTCAATTTAATGCTTTGTGCACATTCATAAATTTTGCAAGTTATACACTATTCTTGCAGTATACTGGAATTCAACTTGATTTGTTGTCAATATGTCTTATAGTTCATTTGATTTGTTGCCAATTTGATACATTATTTGGCTTGTATTGTAGTTAAAAGTAAGTTTGCCTTCTCGAAGCGGTACTGATGGTTGCTAAAGATATGTTTTAGGTTTGGAAGTGATAATGATGGTGGTCTTAGTGATGATACTTAATCTCGAAGTTGTGATGAATGGGTGGTGCTGGGGTAAAGCTCTTGGGACAAATTTGTGCAATATAAAATTAACTTAGTTGATGAAATTTGGTTTGAATTGAATAGCAAAATTAATTTAAATAGTTGACTTGGTTAGATTTAATTTCAATTTGAGTACAAAATTTGATTAGTTATCAAAATTTAGGCTAAGTAGTAATAATGGTAATGGTGGTATTAGTGGTAATAGTTCAGTATAATTGTGTTTTTAGAAGATTTTGCTTGAATTCTTTATGGGACTTAAATTTTACGTATTTAGTTTTTCAATTTGATAATGTTAACGTAGTTGGATTTAATCATGAAAATTTGATCAAGACCAGCTTCCATTGATGACATGCTACCTCTCCACGAATATGTTTAAGTATGATATATGAAAAATATCTTTACTTGATAAGGTTTGCACAATTTCATATTTTTGTAGGGTCTTATTTTTAGAGAGAATTTAGTTGTAATTGTTTGGAAGAATAGAAAAAAAATTATATTTAGAGGCACAAACATTCTCTAAACTATCAACATACTATGAGAACAAAAAGTGTAATTTAACCCGATAGAGTGTTAAAAATTTAGTTTTAATTGATTTAAGTTTTGTTGATGTTGTTTATTATATTTTTTGTTGCAATTCATCTCTTAATCCCCATACCTTGATTTCTATCTCATATTTATTTAATTGTTTTCATACTATAATGATTTTTGAATTTACTACCATTTGGATATCAATCAATAATTAAACGGTAATTGAACAATGTTTGAGATTGTTTTGATTTGTATTCTATCATTTTTTTTTAAAAAAAATAATGGGCTCATATTATATTTATCAATGTTTTTTCTTAGTTTTTCTAATTGACAATTTTTTATGGCATACAATTTCTTAATGCACATATATTTGCTTTCGATTTTTTTGTTTGTTATGTCGTGCCTTCAGGCACGGGCAATTGCTAGTCAATTAATATTTTTGGATACTACTTGCCCCAAAAAAAAGATTTTTGAATATTAATTTGTGTATTCATATCCAATGCATATTCAAATTGTGTTTGTCGGCAATATATTCAAATTTTCAAATATTTAATCTTTTCATTCATTTGGGTTAGAAGTCTTGGTTCTATATAAGGATCTCATTCGTAAGTGATACCTACTCATCTCCTCCTTGCTATTCCTTCTTTCCCAAGTGATGGAGAGTTCCCATGAGAAGAATGCTTTCGATCAATATTCGTCCCTTCCAAAAGACACATGGTGGGGAGCAAAAGAACTCTACCAATACAAGGGTCAATGGTTTGCACTTCCATACATCCAAGCAACCCAAGAAGTTGTCAATAACTTCAAACCTCTTCCTACTGATATAATCTTAACTTCTTTCCCGAAAACTGGCACAACATGGCTTAAATCCCTCCTTTATTCGATTGTTCATCGCTCTTCCAAGGAGGCCTTGACGGTGAATCATCCCAATGAACTAGTTCCTTCGCTAGAATCACGAGTCTATGGACCTCAAAAGCCTTCTTCCGATCATATTCAGTTAGCCGACAATCAGGCAACTGGGACTAGGATCTTCAGCACTCACATTGCTTATCAGATTTTGGCGGATACAATCAATTCCTCAGAGTGTAAGGTGGTTTACATTACGAGAAATCCCAAGGACACCCTCATTTCCTTTTGGCATTTCATGAAGAAATTACCCATATTTGAAAATGAGCCATGGGAACTAGAGGAGGCTACAGAGAAGTTTTGTAAAGGGGTTGTCCCTAATGGACCTTTCTACGAACACGTGTTGGACTACTGGAAAGTGAGCTCAGAAAGACCCCAGAAAATCTATTTTCTTACTTACGAAGAATTGAAGAAAGAGCCCAAAGCTCAAGTTAAGAAGTTGGCTGAATTCTTGGGGTTTCCCTTTGAGGGTGATGATGAAAAAGTGGAGGTGGAAGTGGAGGAGATTGTGAAGAATTGTTCCATTGAGACTTTGAAGGATCGTGAGGTAAACAAATCCAGTGCCTTGCCAAGTTGGTCCCCACTGCCATACAATTCCTACTTTAGACAAGGCAAAGTGGGTGATCATAAGAACCACTTGAAACCAGAGATGATTGAGCGAATTGATGCAACAACGCTGGAGAAATTTCATGGGTCAGGTTTCATGTTTGGGATTTAGTTTTTGTTCGATTCTATCATGAAGCATAAGTGGGTTTGCATATCTGTTTGGTGGTAGTGGATCTCTCTTTTTGTTAAATAAGGTTGAGAAATTTATTCTACAAAATGCCTTGATCCAGAATGATCAGGATCATAGCTTTGTGGAATTAAATGCAATAATTCTCAACCATATGTAAGTCCGAGAATGAATCGTACCATTTCGGCATGTTGTTTTCGTATGTAAGCCATATCTTATTAATAGTAACGTATTTAATGTTTGATCAATTTATTGTCTACTTAGTGTTGTCTTACATTTGTATTGAGTATAATTTAATTTGTGTTATAGATAGTTATACAGCCCGTGCTTGATCTATAGAGAGTTTAAAAAAATTATGAGGTGAAAAAACCCAATGCCTCGCGCAACTTTAAATGAGTTTGAAATATTTATTCATGTTGAATTGGTCTGGTTTGGGTCCCTCAAGAGATGCACAATTTGGCATATTTTATCAAGCATGCCTCTCTATGGTTTAAATATTCATTCTACTTTTCAAGTTAGAGAAGCAATCAACGAAGGCAACTCTGCAATTTCTCAACCTTATTTGCACATAAATTAATTTGAACACCACTATCCATTGAACAAGAAACATATATCATAATAACATTGAATGCTTAACGGGTGCTACATAGTAGTGTTATGTAATGTCAGCACCTAATAAAAAAATTTCACAACAAATTTTTTTTTTTTTTTGAGAAACAACGATCATCATATATTTATTAAGCAATACCAGATACATCATTGTGAAGATGAGATAAGAGAAAAGACGGAATCTCATCTCTCCACAACATAAAAGTATTACAATTAAAAACAAATTTGGCTAAACTATGAGCAACTACATTTCCCTTCCTTCTTACCCACACCGAGGAAAAAGCTTGGAATTTTGTCTTGAACGTATGAACTTGATCGATAAAGTTACCCACATCAGATAATGTCCCTTGCTCTTGAGAAATAGCTTGAATAATGTACTTAGAATCCCCCTCCAGAATGAGGCGAGTAAAACCCAGATCAACAGCCAAATACACAGCAGCAAACGCAGCATAAGCCTCTACACAGTCTGCACTTAATATGCCTTCTATCCTTTGATTTAAACCTACCAAAAAATTCCCATGACAGTCCCTAATAACCACTCCCAGTCCAGAGCAATTAAAGGAGCTGGAATCCGCCCCATCAAAATTGACGTTGCATGTTCCCTCTTGGGGCGGCTTCCACATGGACCCTTCCTCATAAGTAATTGGTATATTAAATTTTCCCCTCGAACAATGAACAACATGATAATGATGAATATATTCCCTAGAAAACAGAACTAATTGAAACACACATATTGATTTTTTATTTGAAAGATTTTCAATAATTTCACAGATAACAATAATTTATCAAATTTTATAATATTTTATTGGTAATTAAAATGACTGTCATGTGGTGGTGTCGGCTGCTGAGCACCAAAAAGTTTTTCCTAATCCTACTTTAGAAAATAAAAAAATATAGAGTACAACGTTGTATTCAAACTTTTAGGAAGGCCACATAAAGGAATATATATATATATATTTTTTTTATCCAAGGAATATATATATATTTCACTCAAACGTTTTATCAAACAGAAGGGTGGCCCAAAGACAACCCATGTGAAAAAAAGGTTGGAAAATGTTATTTAAATTGAATTTAGTGATTTAATTTAAAGATTTAATTGAATATAATCATTAAATTGAAAGTAAATTTCATCTAACTTTAAAATTTACCACTAATAAATTACTGATTAAGTCTCTATCGCATTGATGAAAAAGATTTGTCCAAATTGTTATAGGTGTCTCGCTTTTGTTGGCAATATTGTCAACAATTGTTTTTTTATTATTATTATTATTTTTTTGGAAAATTTGAATATACATGATGTGAAGAAATGAAATGACTTTTTGTCAAGTTGGATCCAACTGCCATTCAACCACTTGTACATTCGCCTCCGGCGGCCATTGGGTGAGTTTTATTATTTAAGATTGTATTAGTGAGATAACATCAATATTAAATTTTGTGAGATAGGTTTAGATAGAAATATGATATAAATTTTGGTTAAAAGTGTACAGACTTGAGTCGACTATTTTCTCGAGTTCAGCAATTAATCACTGTGATTTTAACTTGATTAGAGAATGTTCTTAAAGGAAAAAAGGTGATTAGTCTTTAGAGGGTGTGAAACTAAATTACCAAAAATCAGGCTCAACCACCGAACAACAAAAATTTGTTGAGTCCTTTACCTATAAAGGAGATTGTGCAGATTCAAGATGATTTTGTACTTCTCATGGGAATGAGAAAATATGGTTCATATTGATGATATCTGAATTTTTTCTATCAAAAGCTTGGCCAATCATAGGCATAGGGCCATTAAGACTGTGGCCTAGTGCAATGAATCAGAAAATTTACGGCCCCAAAATTAATTTTAGAATCACTTAAAAAATATTTAAGAACTTCAATTTTAAAGAGATTAGGCAATCTAATGTACCATTGGCTAACCCAATAAAAAATCGACAAGACATTAATAAATTTAGATGACTTTAATAGATTTGATTAATAAACAAGCGGTCTTGTTAAGTTAAACTATCCAAATAAATTGATCGATTTGAACTTAATGAAAACATACAAATTTTAACAAAAGACGATTTTATTTATTTTATTTTAAATTTTTTAAATTTTTTTTAAATTTTTTATAATTTTTTTATAATTTTTTAATTTTTTTAATTTTTTTTAATTTTTATAATTTTTATAATTTTTTATAATTTTTTTAAAATTTTAAAAATATATATATATAAATACATATTTTATCATTATATTTTTATATGAAATTAATGTATATATAATATCTATATATATTAAAAGATATATAGACAAATAAGATACATCTCAACACAAATAATTAACTTTCCATCCACTTTCCTTCCGATTTTGGAAGGATTGATTTTGGTGAGTTGGAAGGAAAATTAATCTATCCACTTTTCTATCCTTCCTACTTTCCTTTCTTATCAAACATGATGTTTTATCTATCCCTCCCTCCCACTTTCCATCCTTCCAACTTTCCATCCTTTCATTTTTCCATCGTACCAAACGGAGCATAAGAAACCAATAAAAAATTAATATATGTTAGTCTATTTAAAAAAATATTTTTTGCCAAAAATAAATATATCTTTTTACCCAACTCACTTATTAGTCACAAAAATACCATTTCAACAAAATAAATTAATGAGTTTGGATCTAAGGACTAAATTGAAACTCACTTAAAACTATAAGAATTTAATTGTTATAACTAAAACTTTAAGAACCAAATAGGAATTATGTGTATACTTTTATGGTATTTTTTTTTTTTTTTTTTTTGATGTTTCCATATTTTAGCCTTGTTTTTAAAACGGAGATGTTAAAAAAAAAATTATTTATCAAACGCATTTTTATTTTTTTTAGCCATAAAATGAAAACAAAAACAAAAAAAAATAAAAATAAGCAGTTACCAAACGCCCCTAAATGACGGAGAATAATTCTATCGAGGCATCTTTTGAATTTTATCTCGGCCCGGAAAAGATAAAAACCTGGGCCCATACACAGATCAAAGGCCTACAGATGTATTCTCATTTTTCTCATGGGCCAAAATTGACACTATCACGGGCCCATCACTAAACTTTACTACCTATATTTATCCAACTAAAGTGTATAGAACTAATTGTAATTGAGTTTATTGGAAACCGACTCTACTTAAAATCAGTTTGATGTGACTAAAATCAGTCTCGCTACTTTAGATGGAAAGATTTCTAGGAGTATTGTAATAAAGTTTTAAGTTTGAGTCTCACAAGAGTTGTCTTATCTATTTCCATAAAATTTTAAGTTTGAGTCTTACACTCTCGCTAGATAGACATATTTTTAATGAAATCTCATCTGTTTTTTAAATTTTTTACGTATTAAAATTCGGGTCAATTAAAATTAAATTCGAGCTAATGAAAATTTATTTTTTATGTATTAAAATTTGAGTCGATTAAAAGTTATATTTTTTTACGTATTAAATTAAATTTTAATCAACTCTCATTAAATTTTAATCAATTCAAATTTTAATACATAAAAAAATATAAATTTTAATCGACTCAAAGTAAATTTTAATCGGCGTTAACAACTCTGGTAGAGTTCAAATTGGCTCATATTTTAATACATAAAAAGAAATTTTAATCAGCTCAAATTTTAATATGTTGAAAAAAGAATTGTAATTAGTTCGAATTTTAATATGTTGAAAAATAAATTTTAATCGAATTTTATATAGAAAAATTGTTTAGGGTTTATGTAGAGATAATTTTGGTATTTTGAATGAATTATTTTTGTTAGAAACAGTGGTTTAACGTCAAGGGGTTTCAGTGATGTTTAAATATAAACTAGAAAAAGTGTCAGTAATATTTTGAATAATAGAAAGAATATGATAAATTATAAGAGATATGACTGAAATTTTTCCTAAGATAAATTAGTAAATAGATAATAATCGTCAATTGAGTTGAGAGGAAGGCTACAATGTGAGATAAAGTACCATACTGAAAGTTATAAATTCAGAATGTATTATCAATCATAAAATATTATGGACGATCATGAAAGTTACAATTCATACAGATCAAGTTATTACTTTTAAAAATGAATTTACAACTCGTAAAGAATAAATCTTTCTTTTAGATACCATAATGATAATCTTAGTTGGGATTTAATTACAGTATCGAGAAAAAAAATTCGGTATCATGCCTCTATTTACCATATTAGTTGATGCTTTTACTATATTTATGAGTATTTTTACCGTTGTTATGATTCTAAAAAAAATAGTAAAAATAATTACTATAACAATGATAAAAATATTCATTTCAGTGGTAAACACAATACAAAAGTAGCAAATCACCCAAAAAAATAATAAAAATTAAAAGTAGGATATCGATAATTTTCCTTCTCTACCGTAGTCAAGTCGTCAGTTAGTCAATTGTATCTCACAAAAACATCCCTGTGGCGATTGATAGCAGGATGAAACCTTTGTTGTCTAATAAGAATCAGAATACGAGGTTACATGTCCACCTACTGAGCACCAAAAAGTTTTTCCTAATCCTACTTTAGAAAATAAAAAAATATAGAGTACAACGTTGTATTCAAACTTTTAGGAAGGCCACATAAAGGAATATATATATATATATATTTCACTCAAACGTTTTATCAAACAGAAGGGTGGCCCAAAGACAACCCATGTGAAAAAAAGGTTGAAAAATGTTATTTAAATTGAATTTAGTGATTTAATTGAATATAATCATTAAATTGAAAATAAATTTCATCTAACTTTAAAATTTACTGATTAAGTCTCTATCGCATTGATGAAAAAGATTTGTCCAAATTGTTATAGGTGTCTCGCTTTTGTTGGCAATATTGTCATGATGTGAATATACATGATGTGAAGAAATGAAATGACTTTTTGTCAAGTTGGATCCAACCGCCATTCAACCACTTATACATTCGCCTCCGGCGGCCATTAGGTGAGTTTTATTATTTAAGATTGTATTAGTGAGATAACATCAATATTAAATTTTATGAGATATGTTTAGATAGAAATATGATATATATATATAGGTTAAAAGTGTACAGACTTGAATCGACTATTCTCTCGAGTTCAGCGATTAATCAATGTGACTTAAACTTGATTAGAGACATTAATAAATTTAAATAACTTTAGTAGATTTGGTTAATAAACAAGCGGTCTTGTTAAATTAAACTACTCAATTAAATTAATCGATTTGAACTTAACTAAACACAACCTACATACAATGAAAACCCACAAATTTTAACAGAAAACGATCAAATGACAACTCTTACATAACTTTTATATTTTGAGTTTGAAATTTTTTTATGAAAATATTAAAAAGATGAGTTATCTCAATTCACATAATATTTGTGATGTATTACTATCAAAATCAGGTGGTCTGTGACTATCGGTTACTAAAGGTGATGTCTCCATTTAAATATACCAGTCCATAGTCCATAGTCCATGCACAGTGTACCAGCCTGTGGTTTTACCATTTCAGGTAGAGGAAAAAAAAATATTGAGTAATGTTGTGATTAGGACATAAAAAAATAATTTAATGATGGGACAGTAAAATGGCCTAATAGTATTTTTATAATTATAATTGTTGAACTTCTTCATACTATTACTTGGTTATCATATCAATTATGATTAAAGGGTCGATAAGGATTAATAGCATTTTTTATTTTTAAAATATGTATTTTTTGTTAGTTTAGTTTTTATTGTATTAATTTTGTCAAATTGGTCCTCAAAGTATTTATTTTTTGTCATTTTGATTACTACATAAAAAGACTGTTAAATTTTTGACGAAATGATAACGTGTTAGGTATGTGATACCGTCTAAAAAAAATAACAAGTGATCACTTCTGTCAAAAAATTTGACGGATTGTCTGATTAGAGATCAAAATAACACGAATTGAATATTTTAAGGATCAAATTAATTTAATAAAGACTAAATTAATAAAATTTATATATTTTAAGAACTAAAAATACTATTAACCTCATCGATAATTGAGGTGAACTGAATCCAGAATAACTTGTCATTTCACTCTTATGGTGGGGCATGGGGGATTAAATTATTTCTGTGTGAATTCTGGTTAAACCCTATATAAAGGAACTCATTCATTCATAAAAGATACATTAATCTCCTGGGTGATATTCCTTCTCATCTGATGGAGAATTCTTATCTGAACAATGCTCTCAATGAATATTCATCCCTGCCAAAAGAAAAATGGTGGGGAGAGAGAGAACTCTACTACTTCAAGGGCCACTGGTTTGGGCTTCCATACCTCCTTGCAACTCAACAAGTTGTCAGTAACTTCAAACCTCTTCCTACTGACATAATCTTAGCTTCCTACCCGAAAACCGGCACGACATGGCTCAAATCCCTGCTTTATTCTATCGTTCATCGCTCTTCCAAGGAGTCCTTGAAGGTGAATAATCCCCATGAACTAGTTCCGATACTTGAAGCACAAGTGTATGGACCTCAAAAGCTTTTTTCCAATTCTCTTACGGAAGCAAAAGTTCCGACAACTGGGACTAGGATCTTCAGCACACACATTCCTTACCAGGTTTTGGCTGATAACATCAATTCATCAGAGTGTAAGGTAGTTTACGTTACAAGAAATCCCAAGGATTCCCTCATTTCCTGGTGGCATTTCTTGAAGAAGTCAGCCATGTTTGACATGGAGCCATGGCCACTAGAGGCGGCTGTGGAGAAGTTTTGCAAAGGTGTTGTCCCTTATGGACCTTTCTACGAACACGTGTTAGACTACTGGAAGGAGAGCTTAGAGAGATCCCAGAAAGTGTTCTTTGTCACTTATGAGGATTTGAAGAATGACCCCAGAACTAAGGTTATGAAGTTGGCTGAGTTTTTGGGGTGCCCCTTTGAGGGTGATGATGGAGAAGCAGAGGTGGAGGAGATTGTGAAGAGTTGTTCCATTGAGACTCTGAAGAATTACGAGGTGAACAAATCCAATGCCTCGCCAACTTGGTCCCCATTGCCTTATAGTTCCTTCTTCCGACGAGGGTGTGTTGGTGATCATAAAAACTACTTGAACACAGAGATGATTGAGCGTATTGATGCGGTTACGCAGGAGAAAT
Organism: Ilex aquifolium; assembly: GCA_951799425.1. Taxonomy (NCBI): domain Eukaryota; kingdom Viridiplantae; phylum Streptophyta; class Magnoliopsida; order Aquifoliales; family Aquifoliaceae; genus Ilex; species Ilex aquifolium. The sequence goes on along the minus strand of OX637398.1, from coordinate 3,512,798 downwards.
TTCATGTATCAGGTTTGATGTTTGGGATTTAGATCGTGTTTGATTCTATCATGAAGCGTATGTGGGTTTGCATCTCTGTTCGGAGGTGGTAGATCTTTCTTTTTATTAAATAAGGTTGAGAAATTTATTCTATGAAGTTTCATGATCGCTTGGGATCATAGCTTTGTGGAATTAATGTAATAATTCTCAATCATTCACGCAAGTCCGAGATGAGTCGTGTCATATCGGCATGTTATTATCGTGTGTAAATCATATATTATCAATATTAAACTTTTTTTATGTATGATCCATATATAGTCTTGAATAGTCGGGTCTTACATTCATATTGTGTAATTCGATTTATAAGGTTTGCCTTTAATCTATTTAAATTGAGTGGATTTGACCTATTAATTCAACTTATGAAAGTAAAAGACCTTAAAATTCAATTTTAAAAAAAAAAAAAAAAAAAAAAAACTACTAAAAATTAAGTCTTAACCCTAAAAAAAGTAATGTTCAAACTTATCATCATAATTTTTCAATCATACTCTCTCTCTCTCTCTCTCTCCCCCCATCACACCATCAAGTTTAACAAAAACTTGAATATAAAAATTTAATTAATATTTTTGTATTTCAAAAAGTATTTTAAATAAATTTATTATTAATATTAAAAAAAAAAAAAAAATATATTTTATTGTTTCTTTCGTAGACCCCAAAATGTCTTAGGTCGTCCCTGATAAAGTCCACTTACTAACGTATTAGTTTGGTATTAAATGATGAGTCCACTTATCGCGATTACGTTCAATATATTCTATTGATTTGAATCCCCCATTCAGCAGATCCAGTGGGTTTAGTTTCTTCCAAGTGTCAAGATTCTATCCGAGTTGGCTCATTTGATAAGCATTCAATAAAATCAAACTTTGAAATAATCCTAAGTAAGCATGATTTAATAATTAATAATCCTAGAATAAAATAATTTTGAAATCATTGATCCGATTCGAATTAAACAACACTGTTTAGTTTTATTTCGAATATTTCCCATTTTACACCATTTTTTATTTGTCTAGTTTTATGCACTTTGATTATTTGATGGTCTTTTTCATTATTAGTACTTTGATTATTTGATGGTCTTTTTCATTATTAGTACTTTATTACAATAAATTTTACATCAAAGTTGTCTACGGTGCTGAGAAAAAAATTTGGTATTGTATTGACATTTGATGATGCACAAAATTGTTTCGTGCAAGATCAATAGTCTAGTGTGTGAAAATGTGTAATTAATGGACAATAAATAAAACAATCAATGGTTGTAACGTAAATATTGAGTCAACACACAGATATATAGTGGTTCTATACGGATGACCTACTCTACTCTCGAAAACAGTTACGGTGGCCGGTGGCTCTTTATTGATGAATAGAGTAAGAGAGAGAAAGTTCCGGGAGAGGTGTGCTTCGGAGAGGTACAATATTTGCCAAGATGTGTTGAGAGATCTGTCTCTTCATGTAGAGAGCTTACAATTTATAGGTATGGTGAGACGGTGATGTGAGTGTGAGAGTACTACTTCTTCGGGGAGGATAGTTACAAAGGTAAATACAATTAAGGTAGGATTGATATTCGTGAGTGCGTATTCCGATAATCTTTCTTCCGCGTGCTCTTATCTTCTCTGACTCCTTGGATCTTGGACTGAGCCGGATTGATGAACCGGACTTGGACTGCCTTTTAGCTGACTTGGGCTTGCTTGATTTATTGGATCTGACTCAGTTAGATCTGGGCTCATCAACATTTATTATTTTTATGGATATTTTTACTACTATTATCACGATATATTGAAGAAAAATAGTAAAAATAATTATCACAATAGTGATAAAAATACCAATAAAAATGGTAATTTTTTTTATATCAACAAAAAATGATAAAAATAGTTATTACAATAGTAATAAAAAAAAACTCACAAAATTAATAAATAATCTATAAACATAATAAATTTTAAAGATATGATATCAAATTTTTTATTAAGTATCATAGAATATAAATTCTAGACCTAACAAATGACCGCTTCGATTGACGGGATCGCATGAGACTGAGGCCCTTCTAATAAAAGGTGGTTAATAATTTTACTCTCAAAAACTGATTTCGAAAATAAAAAATTAATTTTTGAGATGTAAACCAAACATGACCTTAAAATTTCCTTGGATCTCTCAATCTCACAATCCTTACTTTAGTCTCTAATTCTCAGTTTTCCTCTATAATGATACACTAAATCCCCGACTTATTTCTTCTATGATTCGACTATTTAGAGATAGATTAATTTTTTTAACCAATTATTTATTTTTGAAACTATTATATTATGTTTCAAGAACATTTTTTGTGATTCAATTCAATTTATACACATACTATATGATAAAATTATTGGTGAAATAGTAAAGAAATTAAAATATAATTTGTTAAAATTCAACCCTAGTTAAAACACAGATCAAATTTGATTGTTGATCTAATTTTTAATATTTAATGGATTGTAAAAACGAAATCCGTTAGATATTTAGATCATATTCAAAATAGAGTTTTCAAATTGAATTTGGATTTGAATCACTTTTGACAAGCCTACTCACTATATATCCACCTGTAGAGTAGTGTCAAAATAATATTCCTTATGAAAATTGTTCTCATTCTAATACTTTAAATAAAATCATTTCGATATTAACTTTCCTTAGCCTAATCGTATCTTTTTGACGTGTAATTTGTACGTGACAATTCTTAAAGAAACGAAGCAAAAAAATTATCATAAAACAATCTCGTTTGGATAACTCGACAAATATTGAAAATTGTTGTTTGATCATTCTTTTTAACTAGATACGGGAAAAGAACTTTAATTGCGCCTATGTTCGGATCATTTTATAAGGGTTTGTTCTTAAAATTCAAGTAATAGCTAATCAATACCACATGGTAAAATAACATCATATATACATTATCTTTTTTTAGTGAAAGCATATTTTTAGAACATGGTTTCAAAAGTTTTTTTTATTATTGAAAATGTGTTTCAAAATACATTTTTACATTATAGAATGCATTTTCAGGAAAAACAATAATGCTCCGTTTGGTATGATGGAAAGTTAGAAAGATGGAAAGTTGGAGGGATAAATAAAATATCATGTTTGGAAAATAGGAAGGATGTAAAAGTGGATGGATTAACTTTCCTTCCACCTCATCAAAATCAATCCCTCCAAAATCGGAAAGAAAGTGAATGGAAAGTTAATTATTTGTATTGAGACTTGAGATATATCTTATTTGTCGATTTATCTTTTAATATATACATATATTATGTATACATTAATTTCATATAAAAATACAATGATAAAATATGTATTTATATATATTTTTTAAAAATAAATTTAAAAATAATAAAAATAAAAATTTTAAATTAAAAAATATATTTTTTCCATCTTAACTAGGGGTGAAATTTTTTGACTCGACACGATGACACGACTCGAACTCAACACGAATTTTATGACACGAATTTGAAAATGACCTGACACGCGAACAAGAAACATAAAAAAAAAACTCATATTCAGTTCAATCAGTCAAATTCAAAATTGACACCATCAACCCGTTTATTTAAAAATAAACATTTTCTCTATTTTCTTGTTTGTATGGTAACACGAAATTAACACGAAACTAATATGTTTAACTAGTATTATAGATATAAAATGTTAATTATTTGTAACTATTTATTAAGCACTGACATAATTATTATATAAAAAAAATATTTTTACTTATTATTATTATATTTATTTAAGTTAATTTTTAGTTTGTAAAAAAAATATTAACATCGATTCAATTAAGTAAAAATAGAAGATTAGCGTTAATTTTTTTATTCAAAGTTTATGTGGGTGAACACGAATACGAATACGAACACGACACGAAAATAAACATGTCAACTCGTAACTCGACACGACACAATTAGTTAAATAAGTTGAATTAAGTTTGACTAATGTTCAACACAAACCCATAATGACTCAACACGAATTTGACACGACACGAAACGACTCGATTGTCACCCCTAATCTTAGTCAGCACAAAAAATAAAAAAAAAAAAAATAGTCATTTTTATTTTTCATCCATCCAACCAAACATAAAAGAAGGAAAGTGTATCATTCCTACTTTCCTTCCTTAAATGATAGAAAGTGTATCCCTCATACTTATTATTCTTTCCTACATTCCCTCCTTCCTATCAAACGGAGCATAAGGGAAAATTTCAGCCACACCCTTTCTAGTTTCTCATATCTTCAATGACACCTCCTCTATTTTCTAAATCTTCCCTTACACCCCATGTTAGAGTAAGTTGTTAATTAGAATGCAATTTTACTAAATTGTCCATAATATATTTTAGAAAAAACTTCATCCACAACCCCTCTAGATAGACATATTTTCAATGAGACTCCTTCTATTTTCTAAATTTTTTTACATATTAAAATTCAGGCGAATTAAAATTCTATTCGAGCTAATTAAAATTTATTTTAATGTATTAAAATTTGAGTCAATTAAAAATTATATTTTTTTTATGTATTAATATTTGAGCTGATTAAAATTCGATTGGAGACTCGAATCAAATGTTAATCTACCCGCATTAAATTTTAATCGGTCCGAATTTTGATACATGAAAAAATATAAATTTTAATCGACTCAAATTTTAATACGTAAAAAATAAATTTTAATCAACAAGAATTAAATATTAATAAAAAAATATAAATTTTAATTAGGATTAGCAGCTCAAATTAACTCGAATTTGAATACGTAAAAAAAAAAAAATTAAATCAGCTCGAATATAATTTTAATCGACTCAAATTTTAATATATAGAAAAAAAAATTAATCAGATTGAATTTTGATATGTTGAAAAATAAATTTTTGTCGACTTGATTTTTATTCAAATTTTATATAGAAAGATTGTTTAGGGTTTATATATGTACAATTTTGGTATTTTAGATAATTTATTTTTGTTATAAATTGTGGTTTAATTGCAAGGAGTGTCAGCAATATTTAAATATAAACTAAAAGGGGTGTCACATGTTTTTTTTTGTTTGTCGGGCACTATTATAAACAAGAAAACGACAAGATACGAATTCACGATTTTAAAACTCAAAATGAGTTCGGTGACTATTAAATTATCCACTAACTTCAATAAACACCCAAAGTTCCCCAATAAAAAAAATGATTATCTCCTTGAAGATGATCCCCTCAACTGCAAGCCTCAATCCATTGTTGCCCAACGCACATCTCCTCCTCCATCTTCATCTCTCTCTCACTTGCACGCACACACACTGATGATGCAAAAATTAGTTTGCACACCACAGTCAAGTGATCGGTATAAAATGCAGTAAGTAAGGAGAAGAGGAAGGACAAGAACAACACAAGGATTATAGTGGTTCGGTCAACAAGACCTACGTCCACTTTCAATGGCTAAGTTCGTCGGGAAGTTTATTAACTCCGGTGTGTATGAAGATCAGGGAATTACAAGAGAGAGAGAGATGAGTTTGAGTTTTTGTGAGATGCCCCCCAAGTGATGGGGAAGCTTACAATTTATAGTCGTCTGTGTAGTAATTGAATGGTTAGTTTGACGGTCATAATGGATTGTAGCAACTTAATAGCTTTAAACAGCTTGGCGGCCCCTCCTCTCCTTGGCGACCTCTCCTCTCCTCAATCGGCAGGGGAGTGCTCTCCAAAGGTCTTGGCCAAGTGATGAGGGAATGTTGACTTCCCCCAAGCGGCCCGGATGCTCCCTTAGTGGAGTAGCTCCCTAATGAGGTTGACCGGTCTGGACCACTTTGGGCCTGCTTGGTCTTCTAGAGCTTGGGCTCTTAAATAGTTTTGGGCTTTCCACCCGAATTTGATTATTTGGGTCTGGCCCATCATTTGCCCCCAATACCTCATGTCCAATGAAATTTGGAGAAGACGGCATTCACTTGATTTTGATTTTTCGGCTGACCGGCAAAACTGAAAAAACTTCGAGAGGCCAGAACATGTCCTTCTAGGCCTTTTTTGGGATTTTAACAGCATCAGTCACAGTCAAAGGCTGTGAGTCTTGTAGGGCTCGCCGAGAGCTTCGATTTGATATATTATAAGTCTTGTTTTGAGTAACGGAGCAGAAATTACGGTCAAAACTTCGAGCAGAGAGTTGGGGCGAGCGGTTTGGGTGAGCAGCAGCTTCCAGGCGAGCAGGCACTGTTCCGGGCGAGCAGATTTTTTTTTTTTTTTTGAAAAAACTTCGGGAGGCCAAAACAGCTGTTTCTGAGTCTTTTTTGGACTTTTTACAGCATCAGTCACAGCCATAGGCTGTGGGTGTTGTAGGGCTCGCCGAGAGCTTCGATTTGATATATTATAAGCCCCTTTTAAAGTAACCGGACAAAAGTTACGGTCAAATTTTCGTACAGGCGCGCAATTTTGGGCAAGCAGCAGCTTCTGGGTGAGCTGAGGCTGCCTTGGGCGAGCTTGGGATGCCTTGGGTGAGCCTAGACACGTGCCTTTTGTGCGTGAGAGGGAGGTGCTGGGCGCCCATATAGAGGCTGATTTGAGCAGCTTGAGCGAGCAGGAGGCCTTACGAGCTCCCTTGGGCGAGCTCCACTGAAGTTGGTGGCATGGTGGGCGCCCATGCTTGTACAGATGGAGGCCCCTTGCGAGCGAGCTCTATTGAGGTAGGTGACATTTTGGCGAGGAGATGGGCAGGCAGGCGCCGAGATGGGTCTGCTATTGTTACTGTTCACGCGCTGAGGAGGCTGCCTGGAGCATCTGTCCATGTTCCGCTGTTTGGAGGTCATGGTGGAGGAGCTTTGGGCGCCCAGGGGGCTGACTTGGAGCAGTTTATGCGCGATTTGGGTTCTGATTCGAAGCAGACTGGGCGCGATATGGGCGCTGTCTGGGCTGCTGGGCGCGCGGTGGAGCAGAGAGGCATGTTGGACGAGCAGCCTGCTGCGCTGGGCAGCCTGGGCGAGCAGCCTGCTGTGCTGTTACAGTCCGCGCAATGGGTGAGGGGGCTGCTCGAGTCTTCACGCGTGCTGGCTTGCACGCTGGGCGTACAGGGAACTATCTGGGCGCCAATTTAGGGGCTGAACTGGACAGTCTAGGCGAGCTCGGTGTCCGTGTGAGGGAGGCGGCAGTTGGGTGCCTAGCCTTAGGCGTTGATTCGAGCAGTTTTGGCGTGCAGGCTCGTAGAGACGGGCTTACAGAGGCTGTTCTGGGCGGCCAGGTAGCTTGGTACGTTGATCTGAGCGGCCAGGCAGCTAATCTAATGTAGTCCCTCGGGTTGTAGACGACCTGAGTTTCAAGATTTTGCCTAGAGATGGCAAAAATAAATGTTATTTCAAATATTAAAATATTTAACATGATTACCTGGAGAGAGAGGCAGACTGCTTCCGTGAGAGCAAAGACAAAATCTGATGATTGCTCGTGAGAGAGCTACACCTTTTGAGACTGAGCTTTTGGGCGACCCATGAGAGAGCCTCTAAGTTGGAGGTTTAGGCTGCTTGCTTGAGAGCAGAGCAAAGGTAGGCCAAGCTTTTTTTGGCGACCCGTGAGAGAGAGCCGCTAAGCTGGAGATAGGCTGCCTGCTTCAGAGCAGTGCAGGGACTAAGCTTTTGGCGTCCCGCGAATGAGCCTGCTCAGCTGGAGATATAGGCTGCTTGCTTGAGAGCAGTGCAGATGCTAAGCTTTTGGCGTCCCACGAGAGAGCCTGCTCAGCTGAAGATATAGGCTGTCTGCTTGAGAGCAGTGCAGAGGCCAAGCTTTTGGCGACCCGCGAGAGAGCCGCTAAGTTCGATATAGAGGCTGCCTGTTTGAGAACAGTGCAGAGGCCAAACTTTTTTGGCGACCCGCGAGAGAGCCGCTAAGCTGAATATACAGGCTGCCTGTTTGAGAACAGTGCATAGACCAAGCTTTTTTGGCGACCCGCGAAAAAGCCACTAAGCCGGAGATAGACTGCCTGTTTGAGAACAGTGCAGAGGCAGGTCAATCTTTTGACGATCCGCGAGATGATTCACTTCGCCTAAACTTGTTGATTTCCTCAGCATTCATATATTTTTGAGCTTTTGCCAAAAGTTCTGGCATGCTCTTTGGTGGGCGCTTCATCACTGAGAAAAGGAAGCTTGATGACCGGAGGCTTCCCAGGAAGGCGGTCATGCTGACCTTTTCATCGGGCTCCTCGACCTGAAGGACCTCCTCGTTAAAACGAGTGAGGTAACTCCTTAAGCTCTCATTGTTGCCCAACGCACATCTCCTCCTCCATCTTCATCTCTCTCTCACTTGCACGCACACACACTGATGATGCAAAAATTAGTTTGCACACCACAGTCAAGTGATCGGTATAAAATGCAGTAAGTAAGGAGAAGAGGAAGGACAAGAACAACACAAGGATTATAGTGGTTCGGTCAACAAGACCTACGTCCACTTTCAATGGCTAAGTTCGCTGGGAAGTTTATTAACTCCGGTGTGTATGGAGATCAGAGAATTACAAGAGAGAGAGAGATGAGTTTGAGTTTTTGTGAGATGCCCCCCAAGTGATGGGGAAGCTTACAATTTATAGTCGTCTGTGTAGTAATTGAATGGGTAGTTTGACGGTCATAACGGATTGTAGCAATTTAATAGCTTTGAACAGCTTGGCGACCCCTCATCTCCTTGGCGACCTCTCCTCTCCTCAATCGGCAGGGGAGTGCTCTCCAAAGGTCTTGGCCAAGTGATGAGGGAATGTTGACTTCCCCCAAGCGGCCCGGATGCTCCCTTAGTGGAGTAGCTCCCTAATGAGGTTGACCGGTCTGGACCACTTTGGGCCTGCTTGGTTTTCTAGAGCTTGGGCTCTTAAATAGTTTTGAGCTTTCCACCCGAATTGGATTATTTGGGCCTGGCCCATCACACACATATGCACAAACTTTTATGCACACAAAGTCTTCTTCAAAGATTGTTTTGATTCGCTTACCGAAAAAAAAAAGATTGTGTAGATTCAAGATGATTTTGCACTTCTCATGGGAATGACAAAATATGGTTCATATTAATGATTCATGAAAAAAGAAACAAAAAGGGAAAAAAAAGGAAAAAATGGTGTTACAAGGTGTGATAAGTTTATATTGTGTATGTGTGTGTTACAACGTCGTTTTAGAATCAAGAACTATTCTTAAGACTTTAAAATGGCATCATTTAGAAAGATGCAATTAAAATCCCTTAGATCTAAAACAACGTCGTTTTTATCAATCAAAATAATTGTTTTACATTAAATGATTATGCGGTTAAAATATTGTTCGTTGCCAAACAATTAAAATTAAATAATTTTTTTGCGACAAATAAAATCTTCGCTAAGTTTTATTTATTTATTTGTATTCCTATACTTGATAAAAAAAATTTGCGACCAAAAAACAATTTTTGGCGACAAATTTAGCATTTGGCAACACTATTCCTTCCAAAAAAATTTGGGCGGGAATGTTTCTGCGAAGCCTTTTGGCAACAGCTAAAAAAATTTGTTGCCAAAAACATTTTAAAAGGTTTTTCACAAGGATTGTCTTAAATCGTCGTCAAAAATCATTTTTTGGTAACTAATTTTCTTGCTCGTCGTCAAAGTTTGTCGCTAAAAAATGAATTTGTTGTAGTGGTGCATCCAAGTTTTGGCTTATAATATCAATTCGCCATAGAGTGTGGAGTCAAGTAAATGACAAGAAATCCTAAAAACAATCTTCTGTAATCTTGTCAAATTTCCTTCTAAATCAAAACTCTACTAACAATGTTAAATTGATAAAAAAAAAAAAATAATATTAAATAAATAAAAGTGAGACAAAAAAAGTCACTATTGCATGCACTGCCCATAAAGCCTTGGCCTTTTACATGTAGCCGGGGGCCAGTTCAGAAAAATAAGATGTGGCCGGAGGTGTTGTTCCTTATGGCCATGGATCTTATTCTACCCACAAAAGAATGTAGATGGACCACACAAGATTGTCTTAAACAATTATTAGAAGCAAACCAACCTCAAAAATAGTAAAAACATCAATCTACCAAAACAAGGGTGAAGACTTAAAAAAGAATTAAATAATTTAGGATCAATGACCCTCAAAAGTTATAAATGATCCTTAAAAATTATAAATGACCCTCAGAGATTATAAATAATTCACAAAAGTTATAAATGACTCTCAAATTTTGTAAAAAAATACTCACAATACTTGTAAATGTTAGTAGAATACCGAATTATTTTTTTGGATACCGTAAACTAGTCCAACTATTGACTTAGAATATATAGAAACTCATCAATCGATGTGTGTTGGAACAAAGGGTGCAACTTGGGCGGGCCAACCCGAATTTAACCCGAAAAAAATAAGACTTGAGTTGAGGTTTTAAATACTTGGATTAGACCTGGGTCAAAAAACACACATCCGAATTGAATTCGGGCAATACCCGGATTGAGACATTGGGTAATCGAGTTCAACCCTAATATATAAATCGGGCTCAATTCAAATTACATTTAAAAAATATTGTGTATATATATATATATAATCATAACACAACTAGGTTTTCACTTCTAAGTTCTTACTTTTCAGAAGGTTCATGTGCCTCCCTCAGTTCCCTCTCAATCTCAGCCTCCCTCACTCACTTTGCCAACTCTCTCTCTCTCTCTCTCTCAATCAATCAAATATTCTAACAGCTTCTTAATTAACAAACGAAATCATCACTCTCCACCATTCTCCAACAACCCAAGTCTCTCTCTCTCTCCGCCTCTCTCAGCCATCAGATCTTCGCCTCCACAATCCACAATCCACAGCCATCAGATCTTCACCCTCAGATCTTCGACCCTCTCAGTTCGCGACTGCTGGACCAGACTACCAATGCTCCTCTTTCCACTTCGAGACATCGGTCCAACTTGAATGAACTCAGTCTCTCCATCAGTAGTAATGTATGGGTTTGGGGCTAGAGTAAACAGCCTGTGGTGTTCAATTTTAAGATCAAAAGTGTATATTTTCATTTTCAGATTTAATATCTTGCTCTGAAATTTTTACTTAGTCAATATTGTCATAACGGTATGTTGATTTTAGATTTTGGGCTATGTTTGTTGAACCTAAATTCTAATCCGAATTAAGTCTAAATTAAGTAATCCGAATTCAATCCAAGCTTGCTTGAATTTAACTTGGGCAGTATTCAACTTGAGCATCTCAGGTTAAGGTCGGATTAGAATTAGAGTTAAACATTTTATATCTAGAATTGAATTAGAATTAACCCCTCAATTCGCCCTAATTGCACCCCTAGTTGAAATGGTATCAGATGTAGCATATGAAATGTTAGATTGAAAAATGAGACTAAGGTTTTATCGTGGTGCTGTAAAATGATGACTCAAATAACTTAGTCGAGTCATCTAAAATGTCTTTGAATCTATGAGTTGAGTAAAACTCGTAATTTATAGAAAATATGTATTCATCTCGTAACCTAAAATATTAAAACAAATACCACTCAACTAAATTCATATCAGTGTACCCGGTACTCTGAATTAGGATTGTGATGATTTATAGAATATGGTATCGTGGTTACATTCAATATATTTTCATGATTTGAATATGGAGTTCACGTTAGTACTATCCTTTATTTTTTTAGTACCCTATCAAAAAAATAAAAAAATTATGCGCTTGACATTTGTACATTAAAAATTCACAACGGGTTTCACCAGTTTCAGATAAACAGTAGTACTTTACCCCTAAAAGTGATAACTTACCTCACAAAAATGGAATCTTACTCTCCAAAAGTGATAATTTATTCTAAAAAAATGGTATTTTACCCCCAAATAGTTGTAACTTACCCACAAAAGTGATAACTTTACCCCAAAAGTGATAACTTACCCCACAAAAGTGATACATTACCCCAAAAAAATGGTAATAATTCCAATTCAAGATAAAACCAATCCTGATTTAAGTTAATAAGACCGATCGTGGTGATTTATTTTATGAAAAATTTCAGTCATGCCCCTTCTATTTTATCATATCTTGAAAGACACTCTCTCTATTATTCAAAACATCATTGACACCTTTTTTAATTTATATTTAAACACCACTTACACCCCGCCATTAAATCACCATTTCTAACAAAAAAAATTCATCCAAAATACCAACCAAAATTGTCCTTACATAAACCCTAAACAAATTTTTTTGCATAAAATGATACTAAAATTCGAGTGAATTAAAATTTATTTTTCTACATATTAAAATTTAAGCCGATTAAAATTCGATTCGAGCTGATTAAATTTTATTTTTTTTACGTAATAAAATTTGAGCCTATTAAAATTCTTTTTTTTAGGTATTAAAATTTGAGCCGATTTGATCTCAACCTGAACTGCTAGCACCGATTAAAATTTGATTCGAGTCAATTAAATTTTTTTTTATTAAATCCCGTGCCAATTAAAATTTAATTCTATTTGATTAAAATTTATTTTTTACGTATTAAAATTTGAGTAGATTAAAATTTATATTTTTTTGTGTATCAAAATTCGTGCCGATTAAAATTCAATGCCATTAATCTTACAGGGGGTGTCAGTAAAAATTCAGAAAATAGAAGATATGTCCTTGAAGATATGATAAACTATAAGGGGTGTAGCTGAAATTTGCCTTTTTCTTTAAATTAAGACCGATCGTAGCTAAAATCAGGACCGATCCATGACATAACATTATTGATCGTGATTTTGTATCCAAATTAGGATCGGTCATGACAAATCATGGCCGATCCAATAGAAACCCAGATGATTTTTAAAAATACTTTTATCCCTAAAGTATGCATGTTTTGTCACTTTGATCCTTCAAATATTAATTTTTTTGATTTGGCCCCCTAAAGTATTCAATTTGTATTTAGAACATCCAATAAATAATCAATTTATCAAATCAACACCAAAATAACATGTAACTTTATCCAATAAATATTTAAATCATTAAATCAATACAAAATTAACATTAAATTCAACAAATTAGCATTTAACTCAATTCAATTAATATCTAATTTATCAAATTAACACCAAATAAACATTCAATTCATCCAATTAATATTAAATTCATAATAATTAACAATAAATTAATATTCAATACTAAAATAACATGCAATTTCATTTAATTAATATTTTTTTTTATAAAAATACTCATAAAAATTATAAAGATATCTATAAAAATAATAAATTTTGGAATTCACAATATTAATTTTTTTTATTCGATACAATAGAGTATAAATTCTAGACCTAACAAATGACGTGTCGATTGACGGGACCAAATGAGAGTGAGAACCTTGTTAAAAAGGTGATGCCACTACGCACGCCATCTCCCCCTTGTCATATCACTTACGTAAGTCGTTACCTAATCTTCACAAATCTTCAGATGGTGGTTGAGGTAAGTTGGTTACTTAATCAACTTAATTATTGACCGCTCACCGTGCTATGAGGTCCTGACTGTGGTAAGTTTTGGGGGAGTGGTTGTCCCTTATGGCCATGTGCCCTATTCTACTGACAAGAGAGTGCTGATTACTGACCCAAAAAAACAGAGAAAGGAGTGATGATTTACCATACAAATCAATTACGGTGACTTGAGTATAGGTAAAGAATTTGGGTTAGAAGCCTTGGCTCTATATAAGGATCTCATTCATAAGTGATACCTACTCATCTCCTCCTTGCTATTCCTTCTTTCCCAAGTGATGGAGAGTTCCCATGAGAAGAATGCTGTCGATCAATATTCGTCCCTTCCAAAAGACTCATGGTGGGGAGAAAGAGAACTCTACCAATACAAGGGCCAATGGTTTGCACTTCCATACCTCCAAGCAACCCAAGAAGTTGTCAATAACTTCAAACCTCTTCCTACTGATATAATCTTAACTTCTTTCCCGAAAACTGGCACAACATGGCTTAAATCCCTCCTTTATTCGATTGTTCATCGCTCTTCCAAGGAGGTCTTGACGGTGACTCATCCCCAAGAACTAGTTCCTTGGCTAGAATCACGAGTCAATGGACCTCAAAAGCCTTCTTCCGATCATATTCAGTTAGCCGACAATCAGGCAACTGGGACTAGGATCTTCAGCACTCATATTGCTTATCAGATTTTGGCGGATACAATCAATTCATCAGAGTGTAAGGTGGTTTACATTACGAGAAATCCCAAGGACACCCTCATTTCCTTTTGGCATTTCATGAAGAAATTACCCATATTTGAAAACGAGCCATGGGAACTAGAGGAGGCTACAGAGAAGTTTTGTAAAGGTGTTGTCCCTAATGGACCTTTCTACGAACACGTGTTGGACTACTGGAAAGTGAGCTCAGAAAGACCCCAGAAAATCTATTTTCTTACTTACGAAGAATTGAAGAAAGACCCCAAAGTTCAAGTTAAGAAGTTGGCTGAATTCTTGGGGTTTCCTTTTGAGGGTGATGATGAAAAAGTGGAGGTGGAAGTGCAGGAGATTGTGAAGAATTGTTCCATTGAGACTTTGAAGGATCGTGAGGTAAACAAATCCAGTGCCTTGCCAAGTTGGTCCCCACTGCCATATAATTCCTACTTCAGACAAGGCAAAGTGGGTGATCATAAGAATCACTTGAAACCGGAGATGATTGAGCGTATTGACGCAATAACGCTGGAGAAATTTCATGGGTCAGGTTTCATGTTTGGGATTTAGTCTTGTGTTTGATTCTGTCAAATAAGGTTGAGAAATTTATTCTACAAAGTGTCATGATCTAGAATGATCGAAGATCATAGCTTTGTGGAATTGAATGCAATAATTCTCAACCATTCGTAAGTCCGAGAATGAATCGTATCATTTTGGCGTGTTGTTTTCATATATAAGAAATATCTTATTAATATCAAGTCCGAGAATGAATCGTATTATTTCGGCATGTTGTTTTCGTATGTAAACCGTATCTTATTAATAGTAATGTATTTAATGTTTGATCAATTTATAATCTACTTGGTGTTGTCTTACATTTGTATTGAGTATAATTTGATTTGTGTTGTAGATAGTGATACAGTCCGTGCTTGATCTATAGAGAGTTTAAAAAAATTATGAGGTGAAAAAACCCAATGCCTCGCGCAACTTTAAATGAGTTAGAAATATTTATTCATGTTGAATTGGTCTGGTTTGGGTCCCTCAAGAGATGCACAATTTGGCATATTTTATCAAGCATGCCTCTCTATGGTTTAAATATTCATTCTACTTTTCAAGTTAGAGAAGCAATCAACGAAGTCAACTCTGCAATAGTAAAATTTATAGAAGTAAAAATATCCTAAAAGGTATGCACTTAAAAGTATGATTTATATCCTGAAAGTTCCCTATAGAAGTAATAAAATTTATGATTTATATCCTAAAAGTATGCAACTAGTTTTTATTTTATCCTTAAAATTCTAACTCCAATAGTTAAATCATTAAAATTTATATGAATATTGATTCAATAATTTTGTCTGGATCTACAGAGTTGTTCTAATAACAGGACTTATGTGACTTGGCGACGGAGGTATGTTTGTCTAAAAAAAATATGTTTCTTAGATATAACGATATTTATCTCTATCTCATAGTATCTCTTAAATTCTAATTTTGTATCTTTTCTATTTTTCGGGCTTGTTAACTTTTTTATCTAAGAAACCAATAAACAAATTAATATATTTTAGTCTATTTAAAAAAATATTTTTTGCCAAAAATAAATATATCCTTTTACCCATCTCACTTATTAATCACAAAAATGCCATTTCAACAACCTAAATTTCGAGTTTGGATCTAAGGACTAAATTAAAACTCACTTAAAACTATAAGAATTTAATTGTTATAACTGAAATTTCAAGAACAAAATAGGAAGGGTTAGGTTATTTTCATCCCATAAATCTCCATTATCACTCAATTAAACTATAAATCATAGAGAAAATTTTAGTCACACTTTTTTTAGTTTATCATATTTTCAAGGACATCTCCTCTATTTTTTAAATCTCTATTGACACCCCTTGTCAGATTAAAGGTGTTAACTAAAATATAATTTTATTAAATTGTTCATGATATATTTTAGGAAAAACTTCGTTCATGCTCCCTTTAGATAGACATATCTTCAATGAGACCCCCTATTTTCTAAATTTTTTTTATATATTAAAATTCAGATTAATTAAAATTCAATGCAAGTTAAATATCAGGAAGCATAAGTCGGTGAAAAACCCCAATGCCTCTCGCGCAACTCTAAATGAGTTTGAAATATTCATTCTACTTTTCATGTTGAATTGGTCTGGTTTGTGTCCCTCTCGAAATCCAGAGTGTGGCATATTTTATCAACCATGCCTCTCTATGGTGGTTAAAATATTCATTCAACTTTTCATGCTGGGGAAGCAATCAATGAAATCAATGGGCTGAATTAATTTAGTTGATGGACTTGTGAGGGGTTTTACAAAAAAATTGAAAATTATTGAATTTTTTGATAGTTAAATTTTTTTTTATGGGTAAATTGAATTTTTTTTTGATAAAAATGTGTTGATGTCATTATAGTTTGACGGCTTTTTAAAAGGATTTTAATGATAGAGAGTCATGTGTTATACAATACCACACCTCGAGGGAGCATGGTGTTAATTTTTATATCTGAAGAGGTTTGTGTGATTTCGTGACAAAATTGATAGGGTCTAAGTTTAATTTACCCTTATATTTTTCGTTTACAAAATTTTACCATAAAAACATATCATATTATATAAATTACTAGGGGTAATCCGTGCCTAAAGACACGGTGCAATGTGAATGATTTTGAGAGGGATGTTGGTGGCCATGGAATGAGTTGATTTGAGACCGTCGAATAAACTTATTAAAATCTATCATGTTTTATATTATAAAATGGTAGGCAAAGACCATTTCCGGACAAACCTCACAGATAACAATAATTTACCTAATTTTATAATATTTTATTGGTAATTAAAATGACTGTCATGCTGTGGCGGCTGAGCACCAAAAAGTTTCTCCAAGTACGTGTAGAAGTGGTAATTTTTGACACGACACGATAACCCGATATAAACACGATACGAATAAATGAGTTTGGGTTGACTATTTTTTAGCATAAACCCGTGTATGACACGACCCGCCAACACGAAGTGTTAATGGATCGTGTTCGGATTTAACCCGCTCAACGCGAAATTGACTCAATTAACCCGTGTATTTAATCGGGTTGACACGAACCCGCTTAACCCATTTTTCAACTCGAATAACCCGACACTATATAAATGCACTTAGTTGTTGGATGTCTAACCCTAAATTCATTTCACATTTTAGACCTCACATTTACTTTGCTTCTCTCTCGCCTCTCCATCCTCCTCACTGTTGGTCACCCCCACTTCCGTCTCCCTTTCATAGGCCCTCACTGACCACCGCCAGACCATCCTTAAATTCATTGCATTTAGTTGTTGGATCACTAACCCTAATCCTCCTTAATTATTATTATTATTATTATTATTAAATTAATTTTTAATTTGTAGAAAAAATATGAGCATGAATTCAATTAAGTGAAAATAGAATATTAACACTATATTTTTTGTTCAAAATTTATGTGGGTCAACACGAATATGACCACGAACACAACACGAAATTAAACAGGTCAACTCGACACGACACGATTAGTTAAATGAGTTGGGTTAGGGTTGACTAATTTTCGACACGAACCCATAATGACCCGACACGAACTCGACACAACACGACTCGATTGCCACCCCTAAGTACTCGCATTGGGCACAACTTTCTCCTAGTCCTACTTTGGCCTAATTTCCCGGGCACTCTTATAGTTTCTAAAATATCACTGTCTTCCCCTATTAGGTTATGTCAATTAATAACTAAACAGAAATGTAATTTTACTTAATTACCCTTCAAGACTTCAACCCTATTATTTATCGTTTAACCCCCTAAAATTTCTGAATTAGTCAACAACCACCCCAATTTAATTTAGAATTTAGTTTTATCAAATTAACATCAAATTAAATTTTAATTTCATTAAATTGACATTTAATATCAATACTTCAAATATTAATTTCACTATACTAATATTAATTTCATTAATTTAACACAAAATGAATATTTAATTTCATAAAATTAATATTTTAAAATTTAATTTCATCAAATTAAAGTCAAATTAACATTTAATTTATTTAATTTATAATTTAGTTTCTTCAAATTAACATCAAATTGAACTTTAATTTCATCATATTGATCATTAATTCAAATATTAATTTCACCACACTAACACTAATTTCATTAATTTAAAACTAAATTAATATTTAATTTCATCAAATTAATATTCTAAAATTTAATTGCGTCAACATTTAATTTTTTTAAAATTTAATTATTTTTAGTGTGATGAAATTAATGTCAATTTGATAAAATTAAAGTTTAATTTGAAATCAATTTGATGAAACTAAATTTTAAATAATACAAATTGAATGTTAATTTGATGAAATTGAATATGAATTTAATAAAATTAAATATTAATTTGGTGTTAAATTGATAAAATAAGTGTTAGTGTGATTAACATCTAAATTAATGAAATTAAATGCCAATTTTGATGAAATTGAAGTTCAATTTGATGAAACTAAATTCTAAATTAAATAAATTGAATGTTAATTTGATAAAATTAATATTTGAATTAATAAAATTAAATGTCAATTGATTAATATTTAGTGTTAAATTGATGAAATTAAATGTCAAAATCGACTGCAAGGAGGAAGTTGCTGCTTCTAAGGAGGATTGAATTTTGTCTAATAAATTAGAGGAGAAAATGAATCTCAGATTTTGAGGCTAAATATGGTATATCACTATAAAAGAACCATACCATCATGTATTTCGTTATATTTCAATAACGATATTGACGATAAGGGAATGATGTGAAACTCAAGTTCGTCTGTAAGGGCGTGTAGTGACATTTCAAAAATTATAGGATTTGTCTCTAGAATTAAGCTAATCTCGAGAGACTATAAATAAAATTTATCCTAAAAAAAATAGAGTGCAACGTTATATTCAGACTTTTAGGAAGGCTACATAGGGGAATATCTATATAATAAAGTAGAACGATTTTGAATTTTGAAGACAAAGAGCGGTCCAGATCGTTTTGTAACCAAAAAAGTCATCATCCAACGGACGGCGTTATCCAAAACTGTCTCAAGTTATTGACGTCTTAGATCGTTTTGATCCGACATACTACATTAGCTCTTTTGAAATATTTTTGCTGCTCAAAATTTTTAGTTTCCAAAATTGACACCCTACATTGAATTCGTCTCTCAATCTCACCCAAAATCAATCTCATCTAAATCTCAAATTCTGTTCAAATATAAAATTAACGTCCATATTTAAATTTTGACCCCCGCTCATGCTGCTCTAAATAATATCCTTTCCATATCAGAAAAATCATTTTTTCACATCACAGCTTCAGAATATTCAATGTAATGATGATACTATATTATTTACTCCGCTTTCTTTTATCATTTGCATCCATCTCGATCTTTTTACCCAATTATTTCTGATATCCCCTTTCTCCTCTGTCTCCCTCTCTTTCTCTCTTTGTTCCTCCTCTCGATTTTTGCCCCCAACGAATAGTCACCTAGGGCCGGCCCAACAGTATGGAAAAAAAAGCATGGGTTTTAGGCCTCAAATTTTTAGAAGACCCCATAATTTTAGGTATATCACTAGCCCACAAAAAAAAAAAAAAAATTCATTATATTTTAAGCCCTACAAAAAAGCTCCAAAAAATTAAATTCAATCAAAATTTTTATTGCAATAATTTGGTCTTATAATCCAATCCATAACATTAAAAATTTAGAAATTAAAAAAATACTCAAAAGTCAACTCATATTTACACTCACTCTCTCTCTCTCTCCATCCAGTAAAAAAATAAAAAACAAAAACAAAAATTGAAATTGAAATTTCTTTCTTGACAATATTAACACATCATTCTTTTGTCTCCCTCTCACATAGAAAATTAAAAATAAATTAATTTTCTTTAAAAAAAAAATACTAAAAATAAAAAGACCTCCATTTAATATTTCTGCTTTAGGCCTCAAATTGGCTTGAGGCGCCCCTGTAGCCACTGACGCCCCTTTCTCTTCTCTCTTTTTCTCTCCTCATCGAAACTCTCTCTCTTCACAGCAACACTATGGAGGCACCATCGGAGACATAATAATCAACCATCGACAATTTTGAAGCCTCACCCGGGTATCCCTCCCCTCTCTCTCTTTGCGTATGTCTCCCTTACTGTAACTACCCCTTCCTTCCCTCTTCTCTCTGCCATCGAAACTTATAAAATCCCACTAAACACCTTATATATCTGAAGCCAAACTCTTACCTGCAGCCAACCAATACCTCCACCTCCTTTCCTTCCCAGTCCCCACCACTGCCACTGAAACCTCCCTAGCCAACAAACACCTCCTCACCCCCACACGCACACATTGCTACCGAAACCCACCAGATTCACCGAAACACCAAGTGTTTGTATTATTGCTTCAATGAGCGGGCAAACATTATCCTTATTTTTTAGCGAACTTACTTTGTCTGCTGCAACTACCATCTATAGCACGACGACGCAGCTCCAACGATCAGCAATGACACAACTCCAGTGAGATGATGATCTCCTAAAAAAGTGGTTTATTGGTTTGGGTTTATTATTTTTTTTAGTTTTACATATTTTTATGTTATTTACAATCTTTTTCTGTACGTTCTAGGATATGAAGACCTAAGATTGGTTCAGGCTAAGTGGTTCTTTGTGAACAAGGATGAGTTCATCTATTTCTGGTGTTTGTTTTGTCCAAAAACTGCAAAAAATTTCTGAAGAACCAAGGAGCCCTTTTGATCAAGAGCCAAGTCTTTTGTTTTTTTGGCACATTTGGGAATGGTTTGCATCAAAAGAAAGCAAAAATGACAGGAACCACTGTGAGGTGTATGCACGATATTTAATGAGTTCTCCATACTGCTATTCAAGGTTCTTTAGATTTCAATGCCTATGTTTTTAAATATTATTTTCTCTCTAAAAAATTTCAAATCTTGACTTCAATTTAATGTTTTATGCACATTCATAAATTTTTCAAGTTATACACTATTCCTGCAGTATACTGAAATTGAACTTGATTTGTTGTCAATATGTCTTATAGTTCATTTGATTTGTTGCCAATTTGATACATTATTTGGCTTGGATTGTAGTTAAAAGTAAGCTCGCTTTCTTGAAGCGATACCGATGGTTGCTGAAGATATGTTTTAGGTTTGGAAGTGATAATGATGATTGTTTTAGTGATGATAGTTAATCTCGAAGTTGTGATGGATGAGTGGTGGTGGGGTAAAGCTCTTGGGACAAATTTGTGCAACATAAAATTAACTTAGTTGATGAAATTTGGTTTGAATTGAATAGAAAAATTAATTTAAATAGTTGACTTGGTTAGATTTAATTTCAATTTGAGCACAAAATTGGATTAGTTATCAAAATTTAGGCTAAGTGATAATAATGGTAATGATGGTATTAGTGGTAATAGTTCTGTATAGTTTGTTTTTAGAGGATTTTGCTTGAATTTTTTATGGGACTCAAATTTTATGTATTCAGTTTCTCAATTTGATAATGTTAGCGTAGTTGAATTTAATTATGGAAATTTGATCAAGACCAGTTTCCATTGATGACATGCTATCTCTCCACGAATATGTTTAAGTATGATAGATGAAAAACATATTTACTTGATAAGGTTTTCACATCTTCATATTTTTGTAGGGTCTTATTTTTAGAGAGAATTTAGCCGTAATTGTTTGTAAGAATAGAAAAAAAAAATTATATTTAGAGGCACGAGCATTCTCTAAACTATCAACATACTATGAGGACAAAAAGTGTAATTTAACCTAATAGAATGTTAAAAATTTAGTTTTAATTGATTTAGGTTTTGTTGATGTTGTTTATTATATTTTTTGTTGCAATTCATCTCTTAATCGCCCTTCCTTGCTTTCTATTTAATATTTATTTGATTGTTTTCATACCAAAATGATTTTTGAATTTACTACGATTTGGATATCAATCAATAATTAAACGGTCATTGAACAATGTTTGAGATTGTTTTGATTTGTATTCTATCAATTTTTTTTAAAAAAATAATGGACCCATACTATATTTATCAATGTTTTTTCTTAGTTTTTCTAATTGACAATTTTTTATGACATACAGTCTCTTAATACACATGTATTTGCTTTCGATTTTTTTGTTTGTTACGTCGTGCCTTCAGGCACGGACAATTGCTAGTCTATATAATAAAGTAGAACGATTTTGAATTTTGGAGACAAAGAGCGGTCCAGATCGTTTCGTAACCAAAAAAGTCATCATCCAACGGACGGCGTTATCCCAAACTGTCTCAAGTTATTGACGTCTCAGATCAATTCAAAATCATTGATCCAACGGACCAAATCTATTTCTGAAATTTTAATCCAGCTCAGAAATTAATTTTTGAATCCTCATCCCCTCAATCAGGCCGCCCCCTCTCACGCCCTCTCTCTTTCTCCCTAAAGCTACTGATTCTCTTTCTAATCCCCTCTCTTCGCCTTCAACCCTCCGTCCCTCTCCGTTTTTCTTTCTCCCACAATCTCCCTACTCTCTTTTCCTCAGAAAAACCTCTGTCGCGATGCCCAGCCACCAAGATCGACCATTGTCAGCGATACCACCAGTACCGTCTCCATCTCTTTCCAACTCTCACTTTATTCATCCATCTACCACAGCCTACCAAGCCACAACCACCACCATGAAATCCACCAAGAACTACACTACCCGACCACCCCTGTTCACCGCCGAGCCCATCCCCACCACAGATCCACTGAACCCATACCTGCAGTCACTACCACAGTTCATCGAATAATATATTTCGGATAATGTTTTTAGTTTTTGATTTATTGTCAGTGTATTTAATTCCTTGCTTGGTTCCCCTGTGTTTTTTATTTTCTCCTCTGCCCAGACGCTCCCCAGAGATGCGCAACAGCGTACGCCTAGACTTCAGCGACCAGCCCACATCAAAGGTATCCTCTCTCTCCCAGAAAATAACCCCTCACCCAAAAACCCCTCCCCATCCCAAAGAACCACCCCACACACACAGTTGTTTATTAAAATGACGAACATCAGCTATTTGTTAAAATGCCTAACACACGCCGTTGGATCTCTCCATCTATTTTTTTTAATTGAATGGGTAAGTTCCATGCTTTACTTCACCACAATTTTGATTATTTTATAAATTTTGCATCTTAATTGAATAAATCTTATTTTCATCCAATCGTGTGAAGTTCTAGCATGCCAATTAGATGAAGAGCATTGTGAACTCAATTCAACCAATGCTTCTGATTCAAAAATTCAATGTTGTGGTGCATTTGTGCTTAGAGTCGATTTTGTTGCATGATTGCATCGACAACTAGGTTTGTATCAGTGTGTCTTCTAGGAGTTGCCCTTGGTGCTTTTCTGCTAAGGATTATATCTCTGTTTTTTTTTTTTGGGTTTTGGTTTTGGCAAAATTTAGTTTGTTTTGATATGCAATTTTAAATATGCTTTTAAAGTTCTTAGTTTGTCTATTGCAGTTGGAAGTTCTTAGTAAAGTTGGGTGTCTGTTGAAAAACTCAGTTCATTTTAACTTGGAAAATTACGAAGAATGGGTAAACAACAGAAGGTGCTTTTTCTTTTAAAATTTTCTATTATGCACCCTTTTTATTATTTCAGACATGTGTCAGTTTGAATTTCGATTAGTTCCTTGAAAATCCTTAATTACAAATCTTTTGAAATTCAATACTTGAATTAAAATTTGATTATTGGTTTGATGGTTGTTTTGAGATTCTTCTTTGATGCTTATTGTTCATTTAGTTATTTTCTGCAGAACCCTAGGCATTTGAAGTTCGTCCCATTTGTAATTCAACGTGAACACCTATTATGTAAACTAAAACAATGAAAATGTTTTTTGGTTCTATGGTAACTTGACATAGCATAACTACTCTGACAATTTGAGCTATGTTTTCTTTTAAAGAATATTTTTTGTGATGATTTAATTTTTTAATGATTTTGTATTTGGTTTGAATCTTAGCGGGATTGTAAGAATTGCTTAGTTTCAATAATTTGTTTGAAAAGTTGAATATTGTATTGAGTATTTTGTGTACAGTGGTTGTGATCATGAATTATTGATGACTTGAATTGGGTAGATCTCTTTTTTCTTTTTCTTTTTTTAAGATTGTAGTGGGTTATAATGACGGATTGGGTAGATTACTTTGTGGATCTCCCATTCCCATGACAGTTAGGTATAAAATGTATTGCCTGTACATAAATATGTTTGTGCATTATTTTTTGTTTATTTGTATTGTATCTCATGCATAAACCCATGATGTTTTTTATTGACATCTTCCCCACTGTTATCTTACATTTGTTTTTTGGTTTTTTTGCTGCAAAATTTTGTATGAGCTGATATGGTGATATTAGAGGAATAGGGTTGGGAAGACTTGAGGAAAGACTCTCAAAAGAGCAAAGGCGATCTCACGGTCAAGCTTTCTTCTTACGCTATGCTCAGCTTGGCACTGGGTTTACGCAACCAAGTTTTGTTCTCTTTGTCTCTGTGTTTCTTTTTGTTCTACTATTAGATTTTGCTATATGGATGTGCATGTGTGTCTTTGCAATATGTGACTTTTCAATAGATAAGTTTGGTACATGTGTGTTTTTGCTATTGTTTTTTGAATTCACATATAATTTATGCTATATGTGCATTTTTTGCGAGATAAATTTATCTTAATGTGAATATGTATCCACCCACCCCTCCCCCTCCTTTTTTGGCACTAAACTAGAATACAGATTGTAGTTGTCTAGTTTATTCTAATTGGGTGTGATAGTGATGTATGTATTTGCATTTAGTCTTACCACATTGTTGTGCAATGAAAATAACGATTATTGATTTAACAAAATATTCAAACATGTATTTGAGGGATAGTAAAGAAATAGGAAGGGAGATTCAATTCTTCCTCACTTCATTTGAAATTTTAATTGGATTGAAAAAATTGGCATTGACAGTTGATTTGATGTGATGATTATTTAGCCTAAATGGTCGAAGTAAAGTTCAACTCAATTAGATGTGCATGTTATGAATTTTTTTTTCAAAATTCTTCCCGTTTTCTTCTTTAATGGTTTCAATTTGTTTATTTTGGCAATTTTTTTTGTCATATAGTGCTTTCAAACAAGTATCGTCAAATGGTACTTTTTAATACCTCTCTAGCCATTGTGACTAGAAATTTTTTTGCTTAACATGATCATTGTGAAGTAATGAAGCTAATTGCCATAGCAATGCCAACCATGTGTATGGAGAACTTAATATTATTTTTAACCGTGATTTTTTTGTTTTTTTGTTAAAGGTTGATGTGTACTTGAAATGTGTTTCGTTTATTAAAGTCATACAAAACTACATTACTTCAATCTATGATAATATAATGCTAGAACGATTAATAATGATTTCTTTGTTTAAAGATACCGAGTACTGAATTTTAGATTTTTGTGAATATTATGCTTTTGATTTCTTATTTGTAGTTGGCAAAAACTTTTTCAATTGGACCTGTACGAATTTGAGCTGAATTTTCTTTTCAAAGCCAATAGAAGCTCATGTCTTGAAAGGAACACACTACCGTTGAATAGTTGTTTATATTTGATTATGATAATGTAAAATCGTTATTTATTTTTTATTCTAATTTCACGTGGGGGTTTTTGTCCATAAATGAAGTTAGTGGTTAGTTTGTTGTTCTTATTTTTTATTAAAATATTGAGGTGATTTGTTCGGAGTTTTGAAATTGGATTATGTTGATGTTGGGAATGTATGATAATGAATTTTGTGGTTTCAAAAAGTTTATTTTTTTTTGTAGTAGTTTCATTCTATGTTTTTGGAATTAATTATGCACAAAGTTAGAAGTTTGGGCACCAATGCTTTGGGAAATAGTTAAAGATTAGGTTATCGTAGTTCAGGGAAGAAAAAAAGATTAAGTTCTCAAGCATCAGCAATTATTTACGGTTTTTTATTTATCAAATAGTTCATTTAGGCACGGGCAATTGTTAGTATATATATTCACTCAAACTTTTACCAAATAGAAGGGTGGCTCAAAGAACCCATCTGAAAATAAAGTAGGAAAATGTTATTTGAATTTAATTTAATAATTTAATTTGGAGACTTAATTGAATGTACTCATTGAATTGAAAATGGAAACTATTTAATTTTAAAATTTATAATTAATTAAATAATTATATTAATTTAAGTTGCTGATTAGATCTTTAAATTAGTCTCTATACCATTTCTAAAAAAGATTTGTTGTGTGTCGCTTTGCGGGCAATAATGTCAACACTTGTTTTTTTTTTGGAAATTTGAATAGACCTTATGTGAAGAAATGAAGTGACTTTTGTCAAGTTGGATCCAACTGCCATTCAACCACTTGTACCTTCCCCTCCGACGGCCATTAAGTAAGTTTTATTATTTAAGATTGTATTAGTGAGATAACATCAATATTAAATTTTGTGAGATAGGTTTAGATAGAAATATGATATATTTTGTACGTTTAGTCGGATAATAACGGAAGAAATGCATGTGTAGGCTCCGCAATCTGACATTAAGAAAAATATCACATAACTCAAATAAAACTCAAAAAATTATAATCTAAATACATATCATTCTTTAGATGAGTGGGTCTGATTAATTTTTTTTAGTGTGACACACTCATCCAACACTCATCGGAGGGATGATATGCATTTTAATAGTATTTTTTGGGTTTTATTTAGATTGTGTTGTATTTTTCTAACATTAAATCAAACATTATTTTTGACAGTAATATTTGTGGTCCAAAGAAGTGTTTGATTTAATTCAAAGGAATTTAGCATTTGAATGCATTTTGTTTGGACCATGTACTTGACCCTAGCTAAGAGCAACTCCAACCTATTCTATATTTTTCATTTTACTCAAATAGCTCTCCAAAATTTGGAGAGACATTCAGCCTCTCAAATTCTCTCTCTCTCTCTCTCTCTAAATGTTGCAATCTCTTTCAAATTATTGAAATTTAGTTGAAGTTAGATGAAATAGTTAGTTAAAATAGAAATCATAGTTAGAGTGAACCTATAAAAGTGACTCTCTAAAATATAAAATGTAATATTTAAATATATTTTGAGTAGCTAAAATTGATAGTTGAGTTAGAGTTACTCTAAATGACATTTAAGGCCATAAGTGATGTGGAAGCCAGCATAAGTCACATGTTTTTTTTTGTTTGTCGGGCACTATTATAAACAAGAAAACAACAAGATACAAATTCGCGATTTTAAAACTCAAAATGAGTACGGTGACTATTAAATTATCCACTAACCTCAATAAACACCCAAAGTTCCCCAATAAAAAAAATTATTATCTCCTTGAAGATGATCCCGTCAACAGCAAGCCTCAATCCATTGCTGCCCAACGCACCTCTCCTCCTCCATCTTCATCTCTCTCTCTCACTTGCACGCACACACATCTGCACAAACTTTTATGCGCACACAGTCTTCTCCATAGATTGTTTTGATTCGCTTACCGAAAAAAAAAGAGATTATGTAGATTCAAGATGATTTTGTACTTCTCATGGGAATGACAAAATATGGTTCATATTAATGATTCAAGAAAAAGGAAACAAAAAGGGACAAAAGGAAAAAATGGTGTTACAAGGTGTGATGAGTTTATATTGTGTATGTGTGTGCTACACCGTGGTTTTAGAATCAAGAACTATTCTTAAGACTCTAAAACGGCATCTTTTTAAACGATGCAATTGAAATCCCTTAGATCTAAAACAAAGTCGTTTTTATCAATCAAAATAATTATTTTACATTAAATGATTTTGCGGTTAAAATATTGTTCGTTGCCAAACAATTAAAATTAAATAATTTTTCTGCGACAAACAAAATCTTTGCTAAGTTTTATTTTTTTGTTTTCCTATACTTGATAACAAAATTTGCTACCAAAAAACAATTTTTGGCGACAAATTTAGCATTTGGAGACACTAATCCTTCCAAAAAAATTTGGGCGGGAATGTTTTTGCAAAGCCTTTTGGTGACGACTAAAAAAATTTGTTGCCAAAAACTTTTTAAAAAGGTTTTTCACAAGGATTGTCTTAAACCGTCATCAAAAATCATTTTTTGGTAACTAATTTTCTTGCTCATCGTCAAAGTTTGTCGCTAAAAAATGAATTTGTTGTAGTGGTGCATCCAAGTTTTGGCTTATAATATCAATTCACCATATAGTGTGGGGTCAAGTAAATGACAAGAAATCCAAAAAACAATCTTCTGTAATCTTGTCAAATTTCCTTCTAAATCAAAACTCTACTAACAATGTTAAATTGATAAAAAATATATATATATTAAATAAATAAAAGTGAGATAAAAAAAGTCACTATTGCATGCACTGCCCATAAAGCCTAGGCCTTTTAGATGTAGCCGGGGGCCAGTTCAGAAAAATAAGATGTGGCGGGAGGTGTTGTCCCTTATGGCCATGGATCTTATTCTACCCACAAAACAATGTAGATGGACCACACAAGATTGTCTTAAACAAAAATTAGAAGCAAACCAACCTCAAAAATAGTAAAAACATCAATCTACCAAAACAAGGGTGAAGACTTAAAAAAGAATTAAATAATTTAGGATTAACGACCTTCAAAAGTTATAAATGATCCTTAAAAATTATAAATGACCTTCTGAGATTATAAATAATTCCCAAAAGTTATAAATAACCCTCAAATTTTGTAAAAACATACTCACAAAACTTGTAAATGTTAGTAGAATACCGAATTATTTTTTTGGATACGGTAAACTAGTCTAACTATTGACTTAATCGAGGTGTGTTGGAATAAAGTGTGCAACTTGGGCGGGCCAACCCGAGAAAAATAAGACTTGAGTTGATGTTTTTAATACTTGGATTGGATCTGGGTCAAAAAATACACATCCGAATTGAATTCGGGCAGTATCCAAATTGAGGCATTGGGTTATCGGGTTCAACCCTAATATATAAATCGGGCTCAACCCAAATTACATTTAAAAAATATTATATATATATATATATATATATATATATATATATATATATATATATATATATATATAATAAATCACAACACAACTAGGTTTTCACTTCTTTTTTTATCAGAACAAGACCATGTAGCAATATATTAAGTAGGAAAATTCAAATTACAATCAGACAAAAGAGAAGTCTTAAGCTCGGGAGGGGGGGAGCCTAATCAGTCCAACGAAAGTGAATTGGTTAGCTTAGCGACTGCCACCCAATGAGCAACCCTATTACAGGCCCTAGGCTTGTGTTAAAGCTAAGGTTGTGTAACCTAGCAAAATATCTAATATCATCCATAATAACTTTGATTTCCCACGGGGGGACATCCTCTGTAGAACTAAGTTTGATAACAGAAATACAATCATTCATGATTGTGATATTAGAGAGCAAAAGGGCATCAGCCAGTAGACAAGCTTGGCGCACTGCCTCAGCTTCAGAAGACAAAGGTGACACTGCAGGGAAAGTCCTAGCAGCACCAAAAGCCAAAACACCATCCTCCTTGCACAGCACCACGCCACACGCAACCATCGCAGACTTAGGATCAAAGGAACCATCACAGCAAAGAAGAGAACCATTCACTGGGAAAGGGGACTGCTCCTCCGTAATCACCGGGGCGTCTGAACTGGATTGAACAACAACAACCACCCTAAGTTGATCATTCCACATGCATTGGGCACAAACAACCGACGCAAAGGCATTAACATCCTCGTCACAAAACACCTTTTGATTCCTAGCTTTCCAAATAACCCATCCCACAGTGGCAACTTTACCCAAGACCTCAAGCCTTCCCTTTGCATCCTCAACCTGCTCCAAAATCCAGGATGATCTTTGCGCCACAGACAGAAAGGAGTTCACATCCCACCCAAAAGACAAATTCATACCAAACCAAACCCTTTTCGTCCATTCACACTCAAACAAAATATGCTCAATAGATTCAGTAGAAAACTTACATACAGGGCAGCAGGGTGAAGGTGCACACTTCCTTTTAAAAATGTTCTCTTGAGATGCCAAAATATTGTGGCAAGCCCTCCACCAAAAGTGCTTAACCTTAGGCAAGGCCTTTATGTTCCAAACAGCCTGCCAAAGTTTGGGATGAGGGGAAACAGACGAGCTGTACTCCAGCTGATCTCCCTGACTCTTGTTACCCAATCTGTAGCCGAATTTAACAGTATAGACCTCCTTACAATTTGGCCACCAAATTCTATTGTTTTTGCCTCCATTTATGGCCGAAGGAATGGCATAAATAACATTGAAATCCTCCCTTGAGACCACATAATACAAACTGGTAATGTCCCATCTAATGTGGTTCAGCTTAACAAAATCAGCCACCTTATCAAACTGACAATCAGGGGGTTTAGGAGATTGAACAGAAAGATAAGGGGAGAGGGGAATCCATTTATCAGCCCAAAAATTAACCTCTCTCTCACCACCAATCTGCCACATAATGCCTTTTGCAAGTAACTCCCGTCCATAAAGAAGGCTACTCCAAGCCCATGAGGGTCTATTACCACGCTTAGCATTCATCAAGTCATCATTAGGAAAATAAATCGCTTTTGTGAATCTTGCCCAAAAAGAATCAGGCTGAGAAATCAGCCGCCAACATTGTTTAGCCAGAAGGGCTTGATTGAACACCTTGAAGTCCATAAAACCCATTCCACCTGAAGCCTTGGACTCAGTCATCTTCAACCATTTTTTCCAACAAATTCCATTCCTCTCATCAGTCCCCTTCCACCAGAACTGCCTAACATAGCAATTCAGCTTATTACAGAAACTATTAGGAAAAGCCACCACAGACATGGCATAATTGGGAATAGCTTGGATCACCGTCTTGACCAAAACTTCCTTACCAGCATGGGACAGACAAGAACCTCTCCACCCTTGAAGTTTCTTAACCACCCTTTCTAACAAAAAGCCAAAAACCTCACTCCTAGAATGACCACACATTGAAGGAATACCCAAATACTTAGCTTGATGAGGAAGGGTCTGCAACCCTAAAATATGGCAAAAAAAGGACTTTTGATCATCAGAAGAATTTTCAGAAAAAATGATACCAGATTTATGGAGGTTAGCGCATTGACCTGAGGCTTCACAGTAGCAATGGAGAATCCTGATAAATTCTCTAACACATGCTTCCTTCCCTTTGAGAAAGAAAAGGGAATCATCAGCGAAGAAGAGATGGGATAAGACTGGGCTTCTCCTTCTGATTTTAATTCCCACCAGACTCTTGCCTTCCACCCCTTTCAAAATCATGGACGAGAGGACATCAGCAACAAAAAGAAAAAGGTATGGAGATGAAGGGTCGCATTGCCGTATACCCCTTTGAGGCTTAACTTCACACTTTCGAATCCCATTAAGCACCACTTGATAAGACACAGTAGAAACACATTGCATAACGAGAAGCACTCAACGACAATCAAACCCCAGGTTTTCACTTCTCAGTTCTTACTTTTTCAGAAGGTTCATGTGCCTCCCTTTGTTGTCTCTCCATCTCAGCATCCCTCACTCACTTTTCCAATTCTCTCTCTCTCTCTCTCTCTCTGTGGCAAATATTCTAACAGCTTCTTAATTAACAAACAAAATCATCTCTCTCGACCATTCTCCAACAACACAAGTCTCTCTCTCTCTCTCTCTCTCTCTCTCTCTCTCTCTCAGCCATCAGATCTTCGCCTCCACAATCCAATCCACAGCCATCAGATCTTCGACCCTCTCAGTTCGCGACTGCTGGACCAGACTACCAGTGCTCCTCTTTCCACTTCTAGACATCGCTCCAACTTGAATGAACACAGTCTTCTCTTAGTCTCTCCCTCTCCGACTTTCTCTCCATCATTAGTAATGTATGCGTTTGAGAGTAGAGTAAACAACCTGTGGTGTTCAATTTTAAGATCAAAAATGTAAAATTCATTTTTAAAATTTGCCAAAATTAAACTTTAAAAGGTTCTTTGGAAGCCGGTACACCTAATTAGACTTAATTGTAAAAAAATACATAAAACAAAATGTTTTGAAAAAAAGTACACAGCTGAGATACAAAGACATAACTGCCCATTTTGTAAAATTTTGTCATAAAAACTTTAACAAGACATTTATTAAGCGCTGAAATTTAGGGTCTTTTAATTTAAAATATCTTATCTTTAATGCACCTTGATTTATGCACTTTTTTTTTTGAAAAGTAGTTTTATTTTCAAATTATATTTATGCATTAAATATTTACTACTACTAGTTTTATAGGAGAATTTTGATATTCCGTTTATTTTAGAATATATCACTAGTTTGAATTTCAAAATTTGTTAATATCTGAACTCCATAACATTGTAACAAAAACAGTATAACAAATATACTGTAACAAAGATAGTGTAACAATACACTGTAACAAAAACAGTGTTCAGTAGTTTTGTGCATGTGGTAACAAATTCAAAACGGAGATGGACTGTTTTGAATAAAATTATATGAAAATATATGTTTGACAAAATGTAATAGTACAATATTTTGTGTAAATGGCTTGTTACACTGTTATTGTTACACTATTTGTGAGACCCAAATTATGCATTGCATGCATATTAACAAAATTATGTGGGCTAAATTATAATTATGTGAAAATACTAGTGGGTCAATTTCAAAATCATTTAAACACTTGAGGGGAAGTAAGTGTAGTTAAGCCAACACCTTTACAGGTGTTGGCATGAGGAAAAAATGGGTGTTAGCCGTGTGTGTGTGGGTGTATGCCATGTGCATGTGTGTGTGTGTTTTAAGGTGTGGAGTGTGTGTGTGTTTAATATATAAACAAAGTGTGTGTGTGTCTGATGGTGTTCTGAAGCCGTGAGAGAGTGACTGAGTGCAAGAGGAAAACAAAAAAAAAAAAGAGAGAAACCGAGAGTGAGGAGAGCAACAGAGAAAGGGGAAAAAGAAAGGAAAGAAAAAATATACGTACGTGGGTCGTCTTGATACCGTGAGCAAGGAAGGTATGTGGAATTAAATTTTAGTATGAGTTATGAGTTATTTTAGTAAGTACGTAAATATGGGGGTCTGTTTTATTTACAATTAGTGACTGTTCTAATTTAAGTCCATGTACGGTTTTGCTTAATTTTAATATTAATGGACTGTTTTAATTTAATTTCATGAGCTGATTTAAATTCATGTCAAAACAAATTTTGTATGGGTGTAATTAAATATATTTAGCATAATTAACTTGCTGTTAAAAATGGGTTCCAAAAGGTGATGAACCTAAAGGTGAGAAAAATATGGGAAAGGGCTAGTTGAGATGTTCGGTATGTTTTGAGGGCTAGGTTGGAACCAAAATTGTGGGAGTGAAATGAGCGGTTTAAAAGCTCAATTAGGGGCTGATTTGCAATGGTTAAATGTGTAGGTAAATTTAAGTGTAGCGGTCTCAAAAGAAACGTACGATAGGAATTAGAAATGGACGCCGGTAACGCCGAAACCCTAATTTCGAAATGTTATTATCACATGTGTGAATTTTGGTCCGAACGACCTGAAATTTTGCAGGCTACATTTTTAAATGATGTTTGATGTGATAATGCGACTTTCGAATGTAAATGACTATAATGTCCGGTGCGAAATGTATGAAATACCGAAAGTGCAGTTTTTAGGATTCGGGGTCGAAATATGTGAAAATGGACCCCCGGTCAATGTGTTTGACCTACTTAATCCTAATTATGATTAATGTGAGTGATTTTGAATATTTGGGGAGGAAATGTGATCCCTAGAATAAAAGTGCTAATGTGTGAGTGAATAGTGCGGTAACCGGAGTTACCGGGGCACTTTGGGGTGCATCACTTTGCATGTATTAGTGCATAATTAATTATTATGTGTGATAAACATATTGATATTGAAATTACAAATGTGTTAGGTGGAACATGTGAGACTGTCGGTGTTGGAACAAATACGGTAACACCGGAAGGATCTACCGATAGGACCGAAGGGTCGTAGATCTGTATATTTGAGGTGGGTGTATATCTTTATATGTTTTAGAAATGCTATTATAAGATGATAGTAAATGATAAAATTTAATAGTATTTCTCCAGGATTATGTGCTATGTGCTTATGTGATTGATTGATGCTTTGTACTGTGTATTGTGTATTGTGGAATGTGGCGCACTGTTTGAGACAGGGGCGTCGATGCCTGATCACTGGGCGTGCAGTGGTGTGCTAGCACTGTGGTGTTCCCGGGAGGTTCGGGAGACACGGATCCATGTGGGATCGATTACCCGATGAGGGGTAGTGTGAATGTGATGTGGCTTGTGAATTCTTTGAAATTGGAATGATGCTGTTGTTTGATACGTGTATCTACGTAGTATCTACCTACTTCAGTGTATTACTATCATTTCCATTTCATATACAGCATGTATACTCACTGAGCGCGTGGTTTAGCTCACACCCCTATAGTTTCTTTTTTTCAGGTATTGTAGAGGAAAATTTCAGATCAGTCCACTGTCCAGTCGGTTGAATTGTGTCTAGTGGTTCAACGAAGTTCGTGTGAGTTTACTCAGGTTATTGTGTATTTATTTTGCTGAGTTATATAGTTTATTTATGAGAGATTAACACGTCAGGTAAATAACATATATTTGTATATAGACTCAACAAGCGTACTTGTGGTGTATGCTATGTGGGTGTGGGATTTCTTTGTATATGTCTATAACCTGGGAAATAAACCATTAGTACAGGTGTTATATATGGTACAGGTTATGAGACAAGTTTTACTATCATGCTTATTAACTAAGCGGATGGGTGGTGTTGTTGCACCTGTGGGATTATTTTATGTTTTATTAATCCTAATTATATATGTAAACAGGTGTATCAAAAACCTAGTCTCGTCTTATCCTTGGGAGACCGGGATGGGGCGTGACACTATTATTGTTATACTGTTGCATTGTTCAGATATTAATATAATTTGAAAACAAAACCACTTTAAAAAAAAAAATACGCATGAATCAAGGTGCATTAAATATAATTTGAAAACAATACCACTTTCCAAAAAAAAAAATACGCATGAATCAAGGGAGGACATACAAATATGGAATATTAAAGTTCTCCTATAAAACTAGGAGATGTTTAATGCACCACTTTCCAAAGAAAATACACATGGATCAACTGGGCCAGGCCCAATAAATCAATTAAGCCCAAGTCAGCTAAAAGGCAGCCCAGACCCACTTTAACAATCCGATCCAATCCAGGATCCAGAGAGTCCGAGAAGATGAAAGCACATGGTGGGGAGACTATCAGGATAAGCACTCATGGAGATCAAATCCTACCTTGATTGTACTTACCAAAAAAGTAGTGCCCTTCTCCCTCACGTCACCGCCTCACAATACCTATATATTTTAAGCTCTCTCTACATGGAGAGGCACCTGACAACATCCAGACATCACCTTTTTTAGACCTCTATACTGTGAGACTCCTACACACACTACACCTAGAGTTTTGCCTCTCAACACCATAGTTTCTCTCTCCCAAAGCATTGTAATACTCCCGGAGTATACTCTCCCTGGTGACTTTTATTCATCAATAAAACACATCCGACCACCGCTGCCGTTCCCGAGAGTGGAGTAGGTCACCTGGACCGAACCACTATATATCTTTGTGTTGATTCCATATATATTGTTTCTACCATTAATTACCTATTTATTGTTCATTAATTGTACCCTTACATATATTCGACTGCTGATCTTGCGCAATACCGATTTGTGCATCATCAGATTTCATTTTCATTTTCATTTTCATTTTCATTTTCATTTTCAGATTTAATATTTTGATCTAAAAGTTTTGCTTAGTCATTATTGTCATAAGGGTATGTTGATTTTAGATTTTGGGCCATGTTTGTTCAACCTAAATTCTAGCATGAAATCGGTCTGAATTAAGTCCGAATTGAGTAACTCGAATTAAATTCGAATTTGACTTAATTCAACTTGGGCAATATTCGAGTTGAGTATCTCGGGTTGATGTCGGGTTAAAATTAGGATTGAATATTTAATACTTAGAATTGAGTTAAAATTGACCCTTCAACTCGCCCGAATTACACCCCCAATAAGAATGGTATCGGATGTTGCATATGAAATGTTAGATTGAAGAATGAGATTGAGGTTTTATCGTGGTGTTGTACAAAGATGACTAAAATAACTTAGTCGAGTGATCTAAAATGTCTTTGAATCTATGAGTTAATGTAACGCCCCGATTTCTCGGATCCGTTACTTGATTAAATTAATCGATCACAATAAGCCACAAATAAATCTTCGAATACAGGGTCAGAGCTCTAATTGCCTCAATAAATTTATAATCATAATTTTGATATCCAAATACCAATAAAAATAATCTCCTTAGTATACAAAGTTAAAAATTATATCAAGATTCGTTCGTCTTCGATTCGTCAAATATCAACTCTGGTTCTTCCATCCGAGATAATCCTGAAAAAAATATTAAAGGCGGGGAAGTATTATATAGAATCATAATTAATGACCTAATTAGCGTGTCAATGATTAATTAATATACGGGTCGTCACAGTTAAGTAAGACTCGTAATTTACAGAAAACATGTATTCATCTCGTAACCTAAAATATTAAAGCAAATACCACTCAACTAAATTCATATCAGTGTATCCGCTGCTCTGAACTAAATTATCACGCATAGATGTGTATTATTTTCTTAGACGGACATCATAAATTATGTAGGGTCCAATTACTTGCATGTTATTTTGCTATTAAATGGTGATCCCACTTATTGATGGTGATAGGATGGCGCGGTTACATTCAATATATTTTCATGATTTGAATTCGGAGTTCACGTTAGTATTGTCTTTTATTTTTTTGATACTATACCGAAAAAGTAAAAAATTTATGTGTTTTACATCTGTACATCAAAAACTCACAACGGGTTCCACCGATTTCTCGTAAAAAGTAGTATCTTACCCTCAAAAAGTGGTAACTTATCCCATAAAAGTGATATCTTACTCCCAAAACGTGATAACTTAACTCTACAAAAGTGGAATCTTACCTCCAAAAAGTGGTAACTTACTCCCTAAAAGTGGTATCTTACCCCCAAATAGTTATAACTTACCCATAAAAGTGATAACTTACCCCCAAAAAGTGATAACTTACCCCCAAATAATTATAACTTACCCATAAAAGTGATGGTTTACCCCCAAAAGTGATAACTTACCCCACAAAAG
Source organism: Ilex aquifolium (assembly GCA_951799425.1). Classification (NCBI taxonomy): domain Eukaryota; kingdom Viridiplantae; phylum Streptophyta; class Magnoliopsida; order Aquifoliales; family Aquifoliaceae; genus Ilex; species Ilex aquifolium. The sequence goes on along the minus strand of OX637398.1, from coordinate 3,475,590 downwards.
TGGTACATTACCCCCCTCCCCCCAAAAAAAGTGATACCTTACCCCAAAAAAGTGAGAATAATTCTGATTCAAGGCAAGACCGATCCTGATTTAAGTTAAAACCGATCGTGGTGATTTACTTTAAGAAAAATTTTGGGCACACCCATTCCAGTTTATCGTATTTTTAAGGATACCTCATCTATTATTCAAAACATCATTGATATTTTTTTTAGTTTATATTTAAACATTACTAACACCTTGCCATTAATTCACCATTTTTAACAAAAAAAATTCATCCAAAATACCAAAATTGCCCCTACATAAACCCTAAACAATTTTTTTTACATAAAATTATATTAAAATTTGAGTTAATTAAAAATTATTTTTCTTCATATTAAAATTTAAGCCGATTAAAATTATTTTTTTTACGTATTAAAATTTGAGAATATTAAATTTTTTTTAAGGTATTAAAATTTGAGTCGATTTGAGCTCAACCTGATCTAATAACACCGATTAAAATTTAATTCAAGTCGATTAAAATTTGATTCTAGTTGATTATTTTTTTTTTTTTACGTACTAAAATTTATATTTTTTTATGTATCAAAATTCGGATTGATTAAAATTCAATGTCATTAATCTTACAGAGGGTGTTAGTGAAGATTCATAAAATAAAGGATATGTCCTTAAAGATATGGTAAACTATAAGGGGTGTAGCTGAAATTTGCCTTTTACCTTAAATCAAGACCGATCGTAGTTAAAATCAGGACCAATCCACGACATAACATTATCGGTCGTGATTTTGTATCCAAATTAGGATCGGTCATGACAAATCATGGCCGGTCCAATAGAAACCCAGATGATTTTTAAAAACACTTTTATTCCTAAAGTATGCATGTTTTGTCACTTTGATCTTTAAAATATTAATTTTTTTAATTTGGCCCTCTAAAGTATTCAATTTGTATTTAGAACATCCAATAAATATTCAATTTATCAAATCAACACAAAAGAACATGTAACTTTATCCAATAAATATTTAATTCATCAAATCAATACAAAATTAACATTAAATTCAACAAATTAGTATTCAACTCAATTCAATTAATATCTAATTCATCAAATTAACACCAAATAAACATTCAATTCATCCAATTAATATTAAATTCATAATAATTAATAGTAAATTAATATTCAATGCATCTAATTAACACTAAATTAAACAAATTTACTTCAAAAATATTCAATAAAGGTTAAATTTATCAAATCAATACTAAAATAACATGCAATTTTATTTAATTATTATTTTTTTATAAAAATACTCATAAAAATATCTATAAAAATAATAAATTTTGGAATTCACAATATTAAATATTTTTATTCGATCTAACAAATGACGTGTCGATTGATGGGACCAAATGAGAGTGAGAACCTTCTTAAAAAGGTCATGCCGGGAGAGTCTATTGTACCGCCAATGGAAAAAGTGGTACCGTAGTGGCTGTGAATTTTTGATCATTAAATATTACTCAAATGTGTGGCTGTGAATTTTTTGTCATTAAATATTACTCATTAAAGATGATAATTTTGCCTATAAATGTAATAACATTACCTTAAAAGGTTGTAAATCTACCTTAAAAGATTGTAACCTCACCTATAAATGAATAACATTAACTTTTTTTTTTTATGAACTGATCCCGATCCTATATTTAGTTATCTTAAATTGACATGTAATTTTAGGAAATTAATTTTTAATTTTATCCAAAGAACACTCAATTCATCAAAAATAACATTAAATTGACTTTCAATTGTATTAAATTAATATTCAAAATTAACATTAATTTAAAATTCATAAAATTAACATTAATTTAAAATTCATAAATTCATATATGAATTTTAAATTTATAATTGAGTGGAATCGCAAAAAAAAAAAAAATTGGCATTGGGATAGATCCTAGATAATCATGATAGATCTTAATTGAGTGGAGTCGCAAAAAAAAAATTAATAATTTGGCATTGGAATCGATCCTAGATAATCATGATCGATCCTAGATAATCATGATCGATCTTAATTGAATGAAATTGCAAAAAAAATAATAATTTGGCATTGAGATCGATCCTAAATAATCATGATCGATCGTGACTATTAAATGTAATATTACTACTTGCAAAAACAAAGTTATTACTCTTGAGATAAAGTTATCACCTTTAAAGGTGAGGTACAAACTCTTTAGGTAAGGTTATAACAATTGAAAGTAAAATTACTATATTTGAAAGTGAAGTTATAATCATTTGAGAATAAATTACATTCTATATAGGTAAAATTATCACCTTTAAATGTTGGATTACAACTTTTTGATGTGAGGTTATTACTATTTATGGTAAAATTACTACCTTTGGATATGAAGTTATAATTATTTAAGGTTAGGTTATAAGCACTAAAAGTAAAGTATCGCCTCTTGGTATGATGTGAGGTTACAATCTTTTGAGGTGGGTTTACAATCCTTTAAGATAATGTTATTACATTTATAGGTGAGGTTACAATCTTTTGAGATGGGTTTACAACCTTTTAAAATAATGTTATTACATTTATAAGAAAAATTATCACTTTTAATGAGTAATATTTAGTGACAAAAAATTCACAGCCACACATTTGAGTAATATTTAATAACAAAAAATTCACATCCACTCATTTTTGGCAGTACAGTACCGCTTTTTCCATCGGCGGTACCATAGATACGCACGCCGTCTCCCCTTTCTCATATCACTTACGTGCTACCTAATCTTCACAAATCTTCAGATAGTGGTTGAGGTAAGTTGGTTACCTAATCAACTTAATTATTGACGGCTCACTGTGCTATGACTAATGAGGTCCTGACTGTGGTAAGTTTTGGTGGAGTGATCGTTCCTTATAGTCATGTGCCCTATTCTACTGACAAGAGAGTGCTGATTACTGACCCAAATAAAAGAGAAAGGAGTGGTGATTTACCAAAAGGAAAATTTGGCTGGGCGCGGAACAAGAGGGCATGCATGAAGGAAAACCCCCAGATTTTTAGGAAGCAATGGACAATAAATGATTGGGTAAAAATCATTCGGACCCTGCGTTTTGTCTTAATGACACGGACACCCCTCACATTTTATTAATTACAGTGACACCCCTTATCATAAACAGAGTTAACAGAAATTGTACAATGACAAGAATAACCCTCATTTTATTGATTTATAATATTGCCAATCAAACCACTATGTGTAAAATGACATAAATATCCATCTAACTAACAAAACCCTAAAAAATCAAAACCCTTGTACACAACCCATCGTTTGCCACAGAGAGAGAGAGAGAGAGAGAGAGAGAGAGAAATCGAAAACCTTCTACAACCCGTCGTTTGCCTATAGCAGCTAACCCTTCTCACCTCAAATCGAAACCTTCATCTTCCTCTTCCTCCCCGATTCCCCCACAGCCTCCCTCTTTCCCCAATCCCCATAGATCTCATCACCTCTCGAACTCAAAAGCCCTAAATTCCACAATGTATTGGCTCCACCAGAGATCTAACCCTACAAGTTGAAGCGACACCTATGGGCGTTGATGCGGAACTCAAACTCGGATCCTTCAGTATTCTCGTATCTGACCTCATTGATGACTATTCTGCACTGTAAGCCCCTTTTCTCCTTATTGGTTGTGTTGTTGCGCTGTTTGTTTGGGTTTTCTTAGGATCTGTGCTGCTAGAGACGTAAACAATTCTAGTCTAATGTCAGTTTTTGTAAACAATTCTAGTCTAATGTCATTTAATAAAAGATGTCGATGGAGTGGGCCAGGTGGCAGTGGGCTGGTTTGGGTTGATGTCGGTGGAGTGGGCAGTGGTATTTTGTCGGTGGAGTGGGTTTTGCTGGCTTGGGGGCATATATGGGTATATGTTGTATATGTTTGTCGGTGTATATGGTGTAGCAGGGGTAATGCTTGGAGGTATGGGTGGCTGGGCTACTTAAGTATTTGTTGGTGTTTGTCGGTTGAGGGCTGGGTGGCTGGGCTGCTAAAGTATTTGTCGGTGTTTGTATATTCTGGTCGGTGAGGGCTGGGTTGTTGTTGCTGGTTTGTGGCTTTTACTTCCCAATTTTGTTTTGAATTTAATTAGGCTAATCCCTGTTATGAGGAAAATTTTTGTTTTTTTCTCTACTCAGTTGTAACAGATTTTTTATTCTGTTTTGTAATAGTTTTCTTTTTGTAACAGTTTTTCTGTTTTGCTTGTAACAGAGAATCAGAAACTGTTTTTTTAACAGGAAAACAGGAACTGATTTTCCTGTTTTGATTCTTGTAATTGGTTGATTCTTTTTGTAATGACCTTTGGTTTCTGTCTGTGGGGTACTTCTTGCAGTTGGATGTGTTTTAGCAGAATCAGTTCAGGAGGCATATTGAATAGAGCAGGCAGTTTAATGGGGCTGTATATGCTGCGTTTCTGTTACACTGCTGTGAAGGGTTTGAGGATAGCTGCTGGGATGATGCCAGGGTGATGTTGTGCATTGGAGATGCTTGTTGCATGTGCATTTTGAAGGCTACCAGTGTCTGCCAGAATCTGTCTGGTTCAAAGGTACTGAACAACATGCTCAGTAGCTGGACAGATTCTAGGAGCTGAATGTGAAGATCAGAAGATGCAGTAAAATAATTAAAAATGGTTTTAATCATCTTGAAGGATTAAAGTCATTTCTTGTATTCTTTCAAACAAGTTTGTTCTTTGATTCTTGTAATTGTTTCTTTTATCAATAAAATTTTTCTTTTCTTAAAAAAAAAAGATTGATAGTTTGAGATTTAGCTGTTTAAAAAAAAAAAAAAAAATTACTGTGCTGTGTTTTTAAAGTGCATTGAAGGATATAATAGTCTTTCTATTATATATTTTTGGGAAAATTTTAATATATAATACTTAATCTTACTACTGAGACCTAATTTTGGAATTACAAGGGTTTTTTAAGGTGATGTCACTCTTTTCCGTCTAAGTTATTGATGGCCATGGAACGGAAGGGTGTCCGTGTAACGAGTTTCAAATGTGAGGGGGTGTCACTGTAATTAATAAAATGTGAGGGGGTGTCTGTGTCATTAAGACAAAACTCAGGGTCCGAATGATTTTTACCCTAAATGATTCAATCGATAACGGTCACAAATGCTTCAATTGTCTAAAATACTTATAGACACAGTCAATTAATATTTTCGGAAACTAATTTGTGCATCCATATTCATGCTGTATTTGTCCGTAATATATTCAAAATTTCAAATATTTAATCTATTCATTCATTTATGGGACTGAGCTTTTTTTTTTTTTTTTTTAATGTCCTAGTAAATTACCATAATATTTTCCGTTCATGTACCAGACTAATGATAGACATTGTATGGGTAAAGAATTTGGGTGAGAAGCCTTGGCTCTATATAAGGATCTCATTCATAAGTGATACCTACTCATCTCCTCCTTGCTATTCCTTCTTTCCCAAGTGATGGAGAGTTCCCATGAGAAGAATGCTGTCGATCAATATTCGTCCCTTCCAAAAGACACATGGTGGGGAGAAGAAGAACTCTACCAATACAAGGGTCAATGGTTTGCACTTCCATACCTCCAAGCAGCCCAAGAAGTTGTCAATAACTTCAAACCTCTTCCTACTGATATAATCTTAACTTCTTTCCCGAAAACTGGCACAACATGGCTTAAATCCCTCCTTTATTCGATTGTTCATCGTTCTTCCAAAGAGGCCTTGACGGTGAATCATCCCAATGAACTAATTCCTTCGCTAGAATCACGAGTCTATGGACCTCAAAAGCCTTCTTCCGATCATATTCAGTTAGCCGACAGTCAGGCAACTGGGACTAGGATCTTCAGCAGTCACATTGCTTATCAGATTTTGGCGGATACAATCAATTCATCAGAGTGTAAGGTGGTTTAAATTACGAGAAATCCCAAGGACACCCTCATTTCCTTTTGGCATTTCATGAAGAAATTACCCATATTTGAAAATGAGCCATGGGAACTAGAGGAGGCTACAGAGAAGTTTTGTAAAGGTGTTGTCCCTAATGGACCTTTCTACGAACACGTGTTGGACTACTGGAAAGTGAGCTCCGAAAGACCCCAAAAAATCTATTTTCTTACTTACGAAGAATTGAAGAAAGAGCCCAAAGCTCAAGTTAAGAAGTTGGCTGAATTCTTGGGGTTTCCCTTTGAGGGTGATGATCAAAAAGTGGAGGTGGAAGTGGAGGAGATTGTGAAGAATTGTTGCATTGAGACTTTGAAGGAACATGAGGTAAACAAATCCAGTGCCTTGCCAAGTTGGTCCCCACTGCCATATAATTCCTACTTCAGAAAAGGCAAAGTGGGTGATCATAAGAATCACTTGAAACCGGAGATGATTGAGCGTATTGATGCAATAACGCTGGAGAAATTTCATGGGTCAGGTTTCATGTTTGGGATTTAGTCTTGTGTTTGATTCTGTCAAATAAGGTTGAGAAATTTATTCTACAAAGTGTCATGATCTAGTATGATCGAAGATCATAGCTTTGTGGAATTGAATATAAGTACTAGAATGAATCGTATCATTTCGATATGTAAGTAATATCTTATTAATATCAAGTCTGAGAATAAATCGTATCATTTCGACATGTTGTTTTTATATGTAAGCAGTATCTTATTAATAGTAACATATTTAATGTTTGATCAATTTATAGTCTACTTAGTGTTGTCTTACATTTGTATTGAGCATAATTTGATTTGTGTTGTAGATAGTGATACAGTCCGTGTTTGATCTATAGAGAGTTTAAAAAAATTATGAGGTGAAAAAACCCAATGCCTCGCGCAACTTTAAATGAGTTCGAAATATTTATTCATGTTGAATTGGTCTGGTTTGGGTCCCTCAAGAGATGCACAATTTGGCATATTTTATCAAGCATGCCTCTCTATGGTTTAAATATTCATTCTACTTTTCAAGTTAGAGAAGCAGTCAACGAAGTCAACTCTGCAATAGTAAAATTTATAGAAGTAATAATATCCTAAAAAGTATGCACTTAAAAGTATGCACCTAGTTTTTATTTTATCCTCAATATTCTAACTCCAATAATTAAATCATTAAAATTTATATGAATTTTGATTCAATAATTTCGTCTAGATCTACTAAGTTGTTCCGATAGCAAGACTTATGTGTCTTGGCCACAGAGGTAAAAAATATGTTTCTTAGATATGATGATATTTATCGCTGTCTCATAGTATCTCTCAAATTCTAATTCTATATCTTTTCTATTTTTCGGGCTTATTAACTTTTTTATCTAAGAAACCAATAAAAAAATTAATATATTTTAGTCTATTTAAAAAAAATATTTTTTGCCAAAAATAAATATATCCTTTAACCAACTCACTTATTAGTCACAAAAATACCATTTCAACAAAATAAATTAATGAGTTTGGATCTAAGGACTAAATTGAAACTCACTTAAAACTATAAGAATTTAATTATTATAACTAAAACTTTAAGAACCAAATAGGAATTATGTGTATACTTTTATGGTATAAATTCTAATTTGCCTTAAAATTAATGCAAATTCTCAAGTGAATCGTAACAATTAAGGTCAGGTGCTTTCATAATCAAACTGTGAATTTACCACTAGCAAAAATTCAGAAATGTCAATCACAAACAATAGAATACAAAGAATAGAGGGGGTCAATACAGTTGAAGAAACAATAAGGGATGCGTAGGTAATTATGCATATCCATAGTTGATTTGAGTAAAATTTTTCACATATAAGACATAGTAAAAAATACTAGAAGTATAAGAATTTGAAACATATATTTCTTCATAATTGTACCAAATTTGTATAAAGCCCATGGACAGTTCGAAATTGACCCGGTTCGCTTGCCTTTTTTTTTTTGGTTCACAATTTCATTATACTTGTGGTCAATGTAAAAAGTCTCTTAGTACTAAACAACTAAATGTGCGTTTGATAACGTTTTCGTTTTTATATTTTTTCTTATAAAAAAAATAGAATTAAGTTTTGTTTTTTTGTGATAAAAATTAAAAATATAAAACATGTTTGTTAGTCATTTATATTTAAAATTTTGTAAAAACAAAAATAAAAAACCTAGTTGATATTATACCAAAAATTCACCACCCAAACCCCACCACCCAACTCCATTGACCACCCAACCCCACCACCCAAACCCACAACCCACCATCACAACCACTGAAACCCACCCCCACCACTGAAATCCATCACCACAACCACCGAAACTCAACCCCAATCCAACCACCGAAACTCACCCCACCGCCACCGAAACCAAAACCACTGAATCTCACCCCCACCATCGAAACCCACAACTTACCCCACCACCAAAACCCACCTCCAATCCAACCCCCACCATCGAAACCCACAACCCACCCCTACCACCACAACCATCGAAACCCACTACCCACCCCTAAAACTCCCTAGCAAAATCCACTATCCATCCCTGAAACCCACCACCACCCAAACCCCCCCTCCCCCCCCCCCCCCAAAAAAAACCCAACCTTGAAACTCCTCAGCAGAATCATCAGAGAAGGGCGAAAGAGAGAGTGAGTCGGGAGAGACCTAAAAACAATTCGAGTGAGTTGAGAAAGACCAGAGAGAGAGATGGGTTTTTATACTAAAGCAAAAAAAATTCACTTTTTGTTGCTAAGGAAAATCGAAGTCAGAATCTCATTAAATGGGACATTTGAACCACGTGTGTGTGTGTTTTTTTTTCGATGTTTTTAAAAACATCATTTTGAATGTTTCCATATTTTAGCCTTGTTTTTAAAACGGGTATGTTAAAAAAAAAATTTATTTATCAAACGCATTTTTATTTTTTTTAGCCATAAAATGAAAACAAAAAACGAGAAAAAATAAAAATAAGCGGTTACCAAACGCCACCTAACACTCGAGTTTAAGTGGTCAAGTTGTTTCTTCGTAACGGAGAATAATTCTATCCAGGCATCTTTTGAATTTTATCTCGGCCCGGAAAAGATGAAAACCTGGGCCCATACACAGATCATAGGCCTACAGATGTATTCTCATTTTTCTCATGGGCCAAAATTGACACTATCACGGGCCCATCACTAAACTTTACTACCTATATTTATCCAACTAAAGTGTATAGAACTAATTGTAATTGAGTTTATTGGAAACCGACTCTACTTAAAATCAGTTTGATGTGACTAAAATCAGTCTCGCTAGTTTAGATGGAAAGATTTCTAGGAGTACTGTAATAAAGTTTTCAGTTTGAGTCTCACAAGAGTTCTCTTATCTATTTCCATAAAATTTTAAGTTTGAGTTTTACACTCTCGTTAGATAGACATATTTTTAATGAAATCTCATCTGTTTTCCTTCTCTACAGTAGTCAAGTCGTAAGTTAGTCAATTGTATCTCACAAAAACATCCCTGTGGCGATTGATAGCAGGATGAAACGTTTGTTGTCTAATAAGAACCAGAATACGAGGTTACCTGTCCACCTACTGGCCATCATTCTTGCTGTGAAATTTTAAGATGATGAATTTGAATTTTATCGTTCCTCTCAAATGTCTAGCGAAATACAAAAACAAAAATCACAGTACATTCTAGATCCAGAAAACATAAAATATTTTGTGATCATTAATTTTAAAAGCATAAAATATTTTAATTCAAATATTTTAATTGAAAAAATAAAATATTTTAAAATATATTAATTTTAAAAACATAAAATATTTTATAAGTGTTATGTTTTCATTGATAAAAAATAGGAAATATGGTACCTAAAAACTAGGAAGGCAAAACAACTTCGCCATGTATTAGTTTCATTGATCTACTAAGTATTATTATAGTTAACTCTTACGAGTGATTCAATGGTTGGACATATCTGTATAATAAAGTACAATACAATTCAAATTTCAAAAGATAAACAAAATAATTTTTAGTTTTTGTAGTTGAGATCTTTTTAAATTTTACTTTAAAGTTAATCCGATAGCTAATATTAACACTTCAAATTTAATAAGAAAAAATAAGCCCTTAAGGGTGTGTTTGTGGTGACTTTTTAAAAGTGTTTTTAATACTTATAATTTCTCATAAATACTTTTAAAAAAAAATTAGTGTTTGAAACCACCCCACTACCACCACTACCACCATCACCCTCATCGCCTCACCACCATCACCACTACCACCTCCATCGTCGCCACCCCCACCATCATCACTCCACCCACCGTCTGACCACCACCATCACCACTACCATCACCACTACCACCACCCCCACCCTTTACCACCACCATCGATGTCGTCACCATACCACCCCCTACCATCACCATCGTCGTCACCCCCACCATAACCACCACCATCACCACCACTGTCACTTCCACCCCACCACCACCGCCACTATCCTACCACCGCCGTCACCACCCCATCACCACCTCTGCCACAACAACTACCACTACCACTACCACCACTGCTCCTTATTATCACTATCGTCACAATTACTATTGACGCCACCCCACCACCACTACCACCCCTACCGCCCGACCACCACCCCCCTCTCACTACCCCCACCACCGTCACCTCTACCCCACCACCATCGCTACTGTCCAACTATCACCCCTATCGCCTCACCACCATCCCTCACGACCATCACAACCGCCATCGCCACCGTCGCCACCCCACCACCACCATTACCATCCAGTACCATTGCTCACTCCCACTATAACCGGTGCTTAAATTCATTTATCTCTCATCTATATTTGTGATTTGATTTTATATGTAAATATAAATATATTTATTGTTGACAATTTTTTTAATTACTCTGTGTCTTTAGGTACATGCAATAACTAGTTATTTAATAATTCAAATGTCTCAGGTTTAATTCTTTTTCACAACCCTTAAAAGCTAGTCACCTTTATTCTTTTGAGGACATGCTCTAAACTCGCTCAAGCTACAATGGTTAGCCACAGAACAAGTATAAACACCCTGTAGCCCAAAAACAAAAAGAAGAAGTTAATTCTCCTTCTAATCCTACTTCTATAAATGTACTATCATAGGTAATTTTCTTTCCTACACTTTTTCATTATTCTAGTTTCGACGTGAATGATCTATTTTTGATTAGATTGGAGAGAGAATTAGTTGAGGTGCACATAAATTAACCTGGACATCACTGTCTATTGAACCAAAAACATATATAATAATAACATTGAATGCTTAATGGGTGCTACGTAGTAGTATTATGTGACGTCGACACCTAATAAAAATTTTCCACAACAATTGAAACACACGTATTGATTATTTATTTTTTATTTGAAAGATTTTCAATGATTTCACAGATAACAATAATTTATCAAATTTTATAATATTTTATTGGTAATTAAAATGACTGTCATGTGGTGGTGTCGGCTGCTGAGCACCAAAAAGTTTTTCCTAATCCTACTTTAGAAAATAAAAAAATATAGAGTACAACGTTATATTCAAACTTTTAGGAAGGCCACATAAAGGAATATATATTTCACTCAAACGTTTTATCAAACAGAAGGGTGGCCCAAAGACAACCCATGTGAAAAAAGGTTGGAAAATGTTATTTAAATTGAATTTAGTGATTTAATTTAAAATTTTAATTGAATATAATCATTAAATTGAAAGTAAATTTCATCTAACTTTAAAATTTATCACTAATAAATTACTGATTAAGTCTCTATCGCATTGATGAAAAAGATTTGTCCAAATTGTTATAGGTGTCTCGCTTTTGTTGGCAACATTGTCAACAATTGTTTTTTTTATTATTATTATTAATTTTTTGGAAAATTTGAATATACATGATGTGAAGAAATGAAATGACTTTTTGTCAAGTTGGATCCAACTGCCATTCAACCACTTGTACATTCGCCTCCGGCGGCCATTACGTGAGTTGTATTAAATATTTGTATTTATTGAGATAACATCAATATTAAATTTTGTGAGATAGGTTTAGATAGTCCATCGTCCATAGTCCATATTCCATAGTCCATGCACAGTGTAGCAGCCTGTGGTTTTACCATTTCAGGTAGAGGAAAAAATAAATATTGAGTAATGTTGTAATCAGGACATAAAAAAATAATTTAATGAAGGGACAGTAAAATGGCCTAATAGTACTTTTAGAATTATAATTGTCCGACTTCTTGATACTATTACTTGGTTATCATATCAATTATGATTAAAGGGTTGATAAGGATTAATAATATTTTTTATTCTTAAAATATGTATTTTTTGTTAATTTAGTTTTTATTGTATTAATTTTGTCATATTCGTCTTTAAAGTATTCAATTTTTGTCATTTTGGTCCCTATATAAAAGGACTGTTAAATTTTTGACGGAATGATCATGTGTTGGGTATGTGATACCATCTAAAAAAATAAGTGATCACTTCCGTCAAAATGACGGATTGTCTGATTAGATATCAAAATGACACGAATTAAATATTTTAGGGACCAAATTAATTTAATAAAGACTAAATTAATAAAAATTACATATTTTAAGGACTAAAATTATTATTAACCTGATTGATAATTGAGGTGAACTGAATCCAGAATAACTTGTCATTTCACTCTTATGGTGGGGCATGGGGGATTAAATTATTTCTGTGTGAATTCTGGTTAAACCCTGTATAAAGGAACTCATTCATTCATAAAAGATACATTAATCTCCTGGGTGATATTCCTTCTCATCTGATGGAGAATTCTTATCTGAACAATGCTCTCAATGAATATTCATCCCTGCCAAAAGAAAAATGGTGGGGAGAGAGAGAACTCTACCACTTCAAGGGCCACTGGTTTGGGCTTCCGTACCTCCTTGCAACTCAACAAGTTGTCAGTAACTTCAAACCTCTTCCTACTGACATAATCTTAGCTTCCTACCCGAAAACCGGCACGACATGGCTCAAATCCCTGCTTTATTCTATCGTTCATCGCTCTTCCAAGGAGTCCTTGAAGGTGAATAATCCCCATGAACTAGTTCCGACACTTGAAGCACAAGTGTATGGACCTCAAAAGCTTTTTTCCAATTCTCTTACGGAAGCCAAAGTTCCGACAACTGGGACTAGGATCTTCAGCACACACATTCCTTACCAGGTTTTGGCTGATAACATCAATTCATCAGAGTGTAAGGTAGTTTACGTTACAAGAAATCCCAAGGATTCCCTCATTTCCTGGTGGCATTTCTTGAAGAAGTCAGCCATGTTTGACATGGAGCCATGGCCACTAGAGGCGGCTGTGGAGAAGTTTTGCAAAGGTGTTGTGCCTTATGGACCTTTCTACGAACACGTGTTAGACTACTGGAAGGAGAGCTTAGAGAGATCCCAGAAAGTTTTCTTTGTCACTTACGAGGATTTGAAGAATGACCCCAGAACTAAGGTTATGAAGTTGGCTGAGTTTTTGGGCTGCCCCTTTGAGGGTGATGATGGAGAAGCAGAGGTGGAGGAGATTGTGAAGAGTTGTTCCATTGAGACTTTGAAGAATTACGAGGTGAACAAATCCAATGCCTCGCCAACTTGGTCCCCATTGCCTTATAGTTCCTTCTTCCGACGAGGGAGTGTTGGTGATCATAAAAACTATTTCAACACAGAGATGATTGAGCGTATTGATGCGGTTACGCAGGAGAAATTTCATGCATCAGGTTTGATGTTTGGGATTTAGATCGTGTTTGATTCTATCATGAAGCGTATGTGGGTTTGCATCTCTGCTCGGAGGTCGTAGATCTTTATTTTTATTAAATAAGGTTGAGAAATTTATTCTATGAAGTTTCATGATCGCTTGGGATCATAGCTTTGTGGAATTAATGTAATAATTCTCAATCATTCATGCAAGTCCGAGATGAGTCGTGTCATATCGGCATTTTATTATCGTGTATAAATCATATATTATCAATATTAAACTTTTTTTTATGTATGATCCATTTATAGTCTTGAATAGTCGGGTCTTACATTCATATTGTGTAATTCGATTTTTAAGGTTTGCCTTTAATCTATTTAAATTGAGTGTATTTGACCTATTAATTCAACTTATGAAATTAAAAGACCTTAAAAAAGTAATGTTTAACTTATCATCATAATTTTTCAATCATACTCTCTCTCTCTCCCCCATCACACCATCAAGTTTAACAAAAACTTGAATATATAAATTTAATTAATATTTTTGTATTTCAAAAAATATTTTAAATAAATTTATTATTAATATTAAAAATAAAAAAAATACCTTTTGTTGTAGACCCCAAAATGTCTCAGGCTGATAAGGTCCACTTACTTACGTATTAGTTTGGTATTAAATCATGACTCCGCTTGTTAATGGTGACTTGGTGTCGCGATTACATTCTGTATATTCTATTGATTTGAATCCCCATTCAGCAGATCCAGTGGGTTTAGTTTCTTCCAAGTGTCAAGATTCTATCCGAGTTGGCTCGTTTGATAAGCATTCAATAAAATCAACTTTGAAATAATCCTAAGTAAGCATGATTTAATAATTAATAATCCTAGAATAAAATAATTTTGAAATCATTGATCCGATTCGAATTAAACAACACTGTTTCGTTTTATTTCGAATATTTCCCATTTTACACCATTTTTTATGCACTTTGATTATTTGATGGTCTTTTTCATTATTAGTACTTTGATTATTTGATGGTCTTTTTCATTATTAGTGTTGATGCACAAAATTGTCTTTGACAAGATCAACAGTCAAGTATGAGTAATGATGTAATTAATGAGCAATCAATGGCAAAATAGTAAATATAGAGTCAACACGAAGATTTATAGTGGTTCGGTCCGAATGACCTACTCCACTGTCGGGAACGGCGACGCTGGCCGGAGATCTTTATTGATGAGTAACCGGGAGAATATACACCGGAGTATTACAATGCTTTAGTAGAGAGAAGCAATGTGTGTAGGAAAGTGTAGTGTGTGTATGGATCTCAAGGTATAGAGGTCTCAAGGTTGTCTCTCAGATCCCTCTCCTTGTGGAGAGAGCTTACATTATATAGGCTTAGTAAGACGGTGACGTGAGTGAGAGGTCTTCCATTATTTTGGTAAGTACAATCATAGTAGGAATGTATCTCTTTGGTAAGTATAGTTAAGGTAGGAATAGATCTCCGTCGGTATCCCGATATTTTCTCTCTTGTGTTGTTTTTCCTTCGGATGAGGATCCTAAGCTGGGTTGGACTTGAGTTGGAGTGACGGAGTCAAGAGGGCGAAGGAGAGGCAGAGGACTTGGGCGGCGCCCCTTGGTGTCCCCCTTGGGCGGCGCCCTCTTGGGTGACCTCTTGGGCGGCGCCCCCTTGGGGTGCTCCCTTGGCTCCTCCTTGATGACTCCTCCTTGCCTTGATCCTTGATGATTTTGGTGACGTGGACCCCTCTTAATTCATTGGGCCTGTATCGCTTTTTATTGACTTGGACTTTCTTGATTTATTGGACCTAACCCAGTTAATTTCGGGCTTATCAATTAGTACTTTATTACAATATGTTTTACATTGGAGTTGTCTACGGTGCTGGGAAAAAAATTTGGTATTGTATTGATATTTATTATTTTTGTGGACATTTTTACTATTGTTTATCACAATATATTGAAGAAAAATAGTAAAAATAATTATCACAATAGTGATAA
This sequence comes from Ilex aquifolium, assembly GCA_951799425.1. NCBI lineage: Eukaryota > Viridiplantae > Streptophyta > Magnoliopsida > Aquifoliales > Aquifoliaceae > Ilex > Ilex aquifolium. The sequence goes on along the minus strand of OX637398.1, from coordinate 3,460,006 downwards.
AAATGATAATTTTTTTTATATCAACAAAAAATGATAAAAATAGTTATTACAACAGTAATAAAAAATACTCACAAAATTAATAAATTATCCATAAAATTAATAAATTTTAGATGTAAGATATCAATTTTTTTATTAAGTATCATAGAATATAAATTCTAGACCTAACAAATGACCGCTTCGATTGACGGGACTGCATGAGAGTGAGGGCCTTCTAATAAAAGGTGATCAAATAATTTTACTCTCATAAACTGATTTCGAAAACAGAAAAATAATTTTTGAGATACAAACTAAACAGGACATTAAAATTTCCTTGGATCTCTCAATCTCACAATCCTTACTTTAGTCTCTAATTCTCAGTTTTCCTCTATAATGATACACTAAATCCCCAACTTATTTCTTCTCTGATTCAACTATTTAGATATAGATTAATTTTTTTAACCAATTATTTATTTTTGAAACTATTATATTATGTTTCAAGAACTTTTTTTGTGATTCAATTCAATTTATACACATACTATATGATAAAATTATAGGTGAAATAGTAAAGAAATTAAAATATAATTTGTTAAAATTCAACCCTAGTTAAAACACATATCAAATTTGATTGTTGATCTAATTTTTAATATTTAATAGATTGTAAAAACGAAATCCGTTAGATATTTAGATCATATTCAAAATAGAGTTTTCAAATTGAATTTGGATTTGAATCACTTTTGACAAGCCTACTCACTATATATCCACCTGTAGAGTAGTGTCAAAATAATATTCCTTATGAAAATTGTTCTCATTCTAATACTTTAAACAAAATCATTTCGATATTAACTTTCCTTAGCCTAATCGTATCTTTTTGACGTGTAATTTGTACGTGACAATTCTTAAAGAAACGAAGCAAAAAAATTATCATAAAACAATCTCGTTTGGATAACTCGACAAATATTGAAAATTGTTGTTTGATCATTCTTTTTAACTAGATACGGGAAAAGAACTTTAATTGCGCCTATGTTCGGATCATTTTATAAGGGTTTGTTCTTAAAATTCAAGTAATAGCTAATCAATACCACATGGTAAAATAACATCATATATACATTATCTTTTTTTAGTGAAAGCATATTTTTAGAACATGGTTTCAAAAGTTTTTTTTTTATTATAGAAAATGTGTTTCAAAATACATTTTTACATTATAGAATGCATTTTCAGAAAAAAAAAAAAAAACACCTTTTATAGTTTTTCATATTTTCAAGGACGCCCCCTTCTATTTTTTGAATCTTTACTGACCCCCTGTTAGATTAATGTTGTTAATTAGAATCTAACTTTACTAAATTACCCATGATATATTTTAGAAAAAACTTCATTCACAACCCCTCTACATAAACATATCTTCAATGAGACCTCCTTTATTTTCTAAATTTTTTTACATATTAAAATTCAGGTCAATTAAAATTCGATTCGAGCTAATTAAAATTTATTTTTTATGTATTAAAATTTTAGTTGATTAAAAATTATATTTTTTTATGTATTAAAATTCGATTGGAGACTCAAATCAAATGTTAATCAACTCGTATTAAATTTTATTAGGTCCGAATTTTGATACATAAAAAAATATAAATTTTAATCGATTCAAATTTTAATACGTAAAAAATAAATTTTAATCAACTTGAATCGAATATTAATAAAAAAAATTTAAATTTAAATTGGGGTTAAAAGCTCAAGTAGAACTCAAATTAGCTCGAATTTGAATATGTAAAAAAAAAAAATTTTTAATAGGCTCGAATTTTAATACGTGAAAAAAATAAAATTTAATCAGCTCGAATCTAATTTTAATTGACTCAAAATTTAATATGTAGAAAAAAAATTTAATCAGCTTAAATTTTAATATGTTGAAAAATAAATTTTAATCGGCTCAAATTTTAATCTAATTTTATGTAGAAAGATTGTTAAGGGTTTATATATGGACAATTTTGGTACTTTCGATAATTTATTTTTGTTGTAAATGGTGGTTTAATTGCAGGGAGTGTCAGTGATGTTTAAATATAAACTAGAAGGGGTGTCAGTGATGTTTTTGATAATAGAGAGGGTGTCCTTAAAGATATAATAAAGTAGAAGGGGTGTAGCTGAAATTTTCTCAAATAATTATTTAATAAGTAAATTTAGAAAAATGATATTTTAGTAAAAAATTGTGAGAAAAAAAGATACACCAATAAAAAAAAAGAGTAATGTTATTGGAACCTAATTTACTGACTTAATTCACTATAACTTTTAGATTGTCTGTGGGCTCCATCAAACATTAGAATTTGGTGTTGATCTAATAATTCTAATGAAACAACATCATTAGGTCAAGTAATTAGATCAATTTTTTAAATACAAATAGCATTAAAAGGACGCCATAGTGGCAGCCTACTAAATATATAAAATATATTTTAGTACAAATATATCTTAACTGTATCTGTCTCTTATTTTTTTAAGTTTTAACCTATTATTGGACGGATGGGGACCAAGTTGGCGAGGCATTGGATTTGATCACCTCATAATTCTTCAAAGTCTCAATGGAACAATTTTTCACAATCCCCTCCACCTCCTTTTCTCCATCATCACCCTCAAAGAAACACCCTAGAACTCAGCCAACTTCTTTATCTTGGTTCTGGGGTCATTCTTCAAATCCTTAAAAGTTACACATAACACTTTCTGTGATCTCTCTAAAGTCTCTTGAGCTCTCTTTCTAGTAGTCAGTGTTCTTTTTTTTTTTTTTAGTTAGGGATGTCCGGGTCAACTTATATGTATCTCGACTAATTTTCTTTTCAGTCCGGTTAAAGACAGACTATTTATGTCAGAACTAGGGTATTCATGAGGGATAAATCTTTCGTAGTCTGATCTTAAAAAATTGTCAAGATTCAAACCCAAAACATTTCAATTTATAACTCGTTTCTATTACCATTTGAGTTATATCTGAAATTGTAGTCATGTTGGTAGAAAGGTCCATAACTGAAACTTATCCAAAGCCATCTGTAATTTGCTGTGGCTCCTTGTCAATATGTATAACTTATAGGGTTAATTGCACGGGAAGTCTCTATACTTTGGGGTTTATCTCATTTTAGTCTTCAATATTTCAATTACATTATTTTAGTCTCTGAAATATTGAATATGTTTCTATATGGTCCCTCAAGCAGACATCGTCCAGATTGTTAACGATTTTTTAAGGTAAACTTATCATATAATACCTAAATATTGACAAAAAAATAATTTTGATATCTCTTAAACAAAATTTGGGTAGGTCTTCACAAAAAATGTGTAATATGGGTAGTTTTTTACCAAAATTTAGATAGCTTATGATCAAAATTGTATAATTTGGGTAACCAAAATTTGAATAGAAATTTGGTCAAGAATTATCCAAATTATTTTTTTGTCACTATTTAAGTATCACGTGATAAGTTTATGTTAAAAAATCGTTAGCAATCTGGACGATGTCTGCTTGAGGGACCATATAGAAACATATTCAATACTTCAGGGACTAAAATAATGCAATTGAAATATTAGAGACCAAAATGAGACAAATCTCATACTTTTGAGACTTCCAGTGCAATTAACCCTAACTTATATGTATATATTTTTTTGTACGGTACAAAAAAATTATTTTTTAGTACTTAGTCTCTCCCTCACTTTTATGGGTATGTGTTTACAATTATTTATGGTAAAAAGAAGTTACAACTACTCAAAATAAGCCTTCTTTTTTGTAGTTATAACTTTTCTCTTATGAGTTATAACTTGACTTTTAAAAGTTGTAACTTTTATGATCGATCATAATATTTTATGATCGATTATATCCTTTATAACTTGTACCTTATATCTCAAAAAATTATAATTTAATCTTAAAAAATTATAATTTCGTAGATAAAATGTTTCAATCAAACCATTCTTGCTTCCTGAGATTGTCCTCTACATGCTCTGTGTCATCGTCATCCACAAAAACAAAGGGACACACCCAAGGGACCTAGGACAACCTCTTTTCGTACGGGTACTTGAGCCACCTAACCTTCTCTTTGATAAAAAGTCTGACTGAATGTTTTCGCCTCTACAAGTTGATAATACGGGTATTTGAGCCACCTAACCTTCTGCTTGATAAAAAGTCTGACTGAATGTTTTCGCCTCTACAAGTTGATAATTATAATTTTTAGTAATTCTTCATCATTAGTAAAGCAAATATAGTAATTTTCACTTTTACAAAAAAATAATATCGTCTCATTATCAGATATATACAAAGTGAACTGGACCAATTAAAGAAATATGGATTAACATTTAACTAGTAAGTTTATTTAGAAATAAGTATTTTTGTAAGATTATAGTATAATTAACGTATTATTTTAATATAGAATAGTAGATAATACTTAAAAATACTCGTGTCTTCAAAGTCAAAAGAATTTTTGTTGATATATTGAATTGTATGTAAACTTAAAAAAGGGTAAAGATTAGAATTAAAAATTATAAATCTTCCTCAGTGTGTAGAAATATTAATGAAGATTGTGAAGTATTCACATATTTAATTTATTATTTTGGATACATATGATGTGTATTCGATATGTATCATCGATGAACATCACATCTGATACGATCTATGCTATGGATACATCGACTTTGACAAAATATCCGTACTTCATATTTCCCATTACCTTATAATTCCTTCTTCAGACAAGGGAGCTGATTAAGTGTGTTGATGCGATTTACAGGAGAAATTTCATTTGTCTTGTTTAATGTTTGGGATCTAACCTAGTCTTTGTGTTTGGTATTATTATGAAGCGTAGGTAAGACTCTTACGTACGCTTGATAATAAAACCAACCACAAAGATTAGGTTAGATCCAAAAGTTGACTACTCAATCGTTGTAGAACTTTCTTTTTATTAAATAAAGTTGCTGATTGGGTGTGTAGCCTTTGGGAATTGAATACTTGTGCTGTAAGTTTGTGCATTGCACCTGCCCCCTGGGAAAATACCCAACATTGAAAGTTACCAAGCATCTAGAACATTAGCATAATTTATAAGATATCTAGACCTCTAGATATTTCAAAATGGAAGTAAGTCTGTACCATAATTGTCAAAACAGATAACTACATGTCCAATCAAGTTTAGACGAAAGTTACCAAAAATAAAAGAAAAATTTGTATTGAAAAGAGTTTGGGGTGACATTTTGGCAGTTGCCACCCCTAATGTTACTCCCCCTTGGAATTGCTCTAACAATCCTAGAAAAATATAATTTTGAAATTGTCGGCCCAATTTAGATTTAACAACACTGGTTCCATTTTATTTCGACTTCAACCCATTTTTGCTCTATTTTTTATTAGTCTCTTTTGGTTGCACTTTGGATGCTTAATGGTATTTTCGTCATTAGCAACTACAATTGTATTGAATAACTGCTTCTAGACTCACTTGACCCTGGCCTGGGCCTCATTGTGGATGATTAAAGTGTCAAAGAAGAATAAGGAGATAAGAAATAAATAGTAAATAAAAAGAGGACAGAAGAATAAATTCTTTACGTAACCATGACAGGTTGATTGATGGTGATTTCCACTATCGTTACATTACGATGAATGATTATATTATATTTTAATGTTTTTTAATTAATAAAAATATGTTAGATGAATGATTTTTTATTTTTTAATCAATGATTACAAATTAACCACTATTTTTAATGACAAAGTTTAATAGAGAGTCGGTACCCTAGGCATACAAATTCAACTATACATACCACCTCCCTCTTTTCATTACCCTTTCCTTTTCGTAAACAATAAATTATTGAAATAATTAGTTGTTAAAGTAAATCGGAAGTGAAACCCCCCCCCCCCCCCTTCTAATTCAAGGGTGACAATTTTTAATACAATACAAAAATACGAATCAAAATCGACACGAAATTAGCGTGTTAGAGTTGACAATTCTTAACACAAACTGGTATATGATATGACCCGTTAATACGAATAACAGAAAATTAAAACGATTAACACGTTTAAATAGTATTATAAGAATAAAATATTAATTTTTTATTATATTTTTATCAAGTGGTGACCTAATTTTTCTACAAAAAAAAATATTTTTACTCATTTTTATAATCATATTTAATAAGTTATTTTTTAGTTTATAGAAAAAGTATAAACATATGTTCGATTAAGTGATAATAACTTTTTAGACATAAAACTGAGAGTTAAATTTTTTATTTATAAGTTATACGGAAAATAAACAGATCGACATAACACGAGACAATTAGCTAAACGAGTTATGTTAAAATTGACTAATGCTTGACATGAACCCAAAATAACCCCACACAAACATAACCAGACCAACACAATTGTTGCCCCTAATCTAACCCATCCCATTCAACCAGATAAAAAAAATACAATTTTCCTAATCCTCATTTCCTCGTCCCTTCTTTTGATTCATGTATTATTAAGTAGTGGGTCCAATTAATCTCATACATTATTTAATTAGATAAAATATTGAATGACTAGTCATAATCCCTACTTGAAGGCACGATAAAACATAAAATTTGAGCCCCAAAAAATTGATCTCACTATATTAAATAAAAAAAAATTCATTTATTAATTTCTTTGATTACATCATTCAAAATTTATTTGTACCTATTATTTTCTTAAAAATATTAACAAATTTTTTTTAAAATACGTAATTCGATAAAAAAATTTCAACATATATATATTATCGTATATGGATAATATATAAAATAAAAATTATGCTAAACTATAAATTAATTAAATATTAAATGATTAAATATGTGATAAAAATAAGTGATGTGATGATTTTGAGAGAGAAAAATGTATAGGGGATAAAATTCAACTTTCTATGTGTTTTATTATATAGATGTTACCGCTCCGAAAATAAATTACCTATGGCCAATGAGAAGCAAACACTAATCCATAGCCTTTGACAAACACAACCCAAGTAAAAAAATTGATTGCGAGATGATGAACAGGAGTTGGAGGAGAAATTCAGGACCAACCAACCACCTTTCCAGGAAAATTAAGAGTCTATTTGGTTTATATTTCAAAAAATAATATTCAAAAATAATTTTTGAGAACAGTTTTAAAAAAGTTGTTTTGATATTTTCTGAGACGAAAAATTTGTTTGATTAGATAATTCTAAAAACAGTTTCACAAATGAAAAACAAAATACCTGTTTGAATTGACGGTTTCATATAAAATATTTTAATATATTAAACTTAATAAAATACAAAAAAGAAAAAAGAAAAAAGAAAAAGCCCAATCTCTATTAAAGCAACACAATGATCATCTCTTATCTCTCTAAAAAATCCCCCAATGGCCAAATTCATAACCCATAAATCAATCCACAAATTCGTATCCCAAAAAATCCACTATGTGTGTGTGTGTGTTCGTTCCCTGTGTGCAAAAAAAATCGGAGAATAAGATCTGAAGCCAGATGCAAGATCTGATCCGATCTGTGTTCGTTCCATCCAAGATCTCCTTCAAGATCTGAAGTCAGATGCCAAAAAAAAAAAACGGGAGAAGAAGATGTTGAACCTAGATCTTGAATTCAGATGCAGGGGTGAAAATAAAAATTTTAGGGTTTTAAGTGTTTTCTAATTTTTTTTGTCTCAATTCTCACTTTTTCTGAAAATCTGTTTTTGGAAATTGTTAACCAAACAATATCTCGAGTTTTTATTGATTTAAGAACAAAAAAACCTGTTTTGGAAACACAAACCAAATAACTCCTGATTTTACCCTTTGTTTCTGATCTCTTTCTTTCTTTCGTATGGTGAAAGAAAGAAAACTTACTGAAACTTGTTGAATAGACAGGTCAGTAGTGTGCCATTAAAAAAAACACCAAAGTTGGCTAATTTAGAGGACTAGGAAGGTAAATCTGTGGACGATGGTGATTGGTGGATGATAGATGGACGATGGTGGATTTAGCTAAAAAAAAGACGCTGGAGAGGACGAAGAAGACGTCAGAGATCGTCGGAGTTCTTGAACCCAAATCATGTGTGTTTTTCGTCTAGTTTCGCCGAAGTGGAGAAAGAAATTCTGGTTACAAAACAGCAATCTTCGTTGCTCCGGTCTTCGTTGCTCTATTGAAGCAGCACAACGATCGTTGCACAGAGAGAGAGAGAGAGAGAGAGAGAGAGAGGAGATGGAGAAAACGTTAAGTGGAGAGCTTTTATACTTCAACAAAAAAATTGTGTTTTGCTGCTAAGAAAGTTTAATGGGTGGACCTCATTAAAGAGGAGGAACTGTTTCCCTTATTTTCTAATTTGACTTGAAAACTCGGAGAACATCATTTAAGTGTTTTCTAATTTTTTTTGTCTCAATTCTCACTTTTTTTGAAAATCTGTTTTTGGAAATTGTTAACCAAACAATATCTCGAGTTTTTATTGATTTAAGAACAAAAAACCTGTTTTGGAAACACAAACCAAATAACCCCTGATGTTTACCCTTTGTTTCTGATCTCTTTCTTTCTTTCATATGGTGAAAGAAAGGAAACTTATTGAAACTTGTTGAATAGACAGGTCAGTAGTGCGCCATTAAAAAAAACACCAAAGTTGGCTAATTTAGAGGACTAGGAAGGTAAATCTGTGGACGATGGAGAGGACAAAGAAGACGCCGGAAATCGTCGGAGTTCTTGAATCCAAATCATGTGTGTTTTTCGTCTCGTTTCGCCGAAGTGGAGAAAGAAATTCCGGCTACAAAACAGCGATCTTCGTTGCTCCGGTCTTCGTTGCTCTATTGAAGCAGCACAACGATCGTTGTAGAGAGAGAGAGGAGATGGAGAAAACGTTAAGTGGAGAGCTTTTATACTTCAACAAAAAAATTGTGTTTTGCTGCTAAGAAAGTTCGATGGGTGGACCTCATTAAAGAGGAGGAACTGTTTCCCTTATTTTCTAATTTGGCTTGAAAACTCGGAGAACATCATTTAAGTGTTTTCTAATTTTTTTTGTCTCAATTCTCACTTTTTTTGAAAATCTGTTTTTGGAAATTGTTAACCAAACAATATCTCGAGTTTTTATTGATTTGAGAACAAAAAACCTGTTTTGGAAACACAAACCAAATAACCCCTGATGTTTACCCTTTGTTTCTGATCTCTTTCTTTCTTTCGTATGGTGAAAGAAATAAAACTTACTGAAACTTGTTGAATAGACAGGTCAGTAGTGTGCCATTAAAAAAAACACCAAAGTTGGCTAATTTAGAGGACTAGGAAGGTAAATCTGTAGACGATGGAGAGGACGAAGAAGACTCCGGAAATCGTCGGAGTTCTTGAACCCAAATCATGTGTTTTTCGTCTTGTTTCACCGAAGTGGAGAAAGAAATTTCGGCTACAAAACAACGATCTTCGTTGCTCCAGTCTTCGTTGCTCTATTGAAGCAGCACAACGATCGTTGCACAGAGAGAGAGAGAGGAGATGGAGAAAACGTTAAGTGGAGAGCTTTTATACTTCAACAAAAAAATTGTGTTTTGCTGCTAAGAAAGTTCGATGGGTGAACCTCATTAAAGAGGAGAAACTATTTCCCTTATTTTCTAATTTGGCTTGAAAACTCGGAGAACATCATTTAAGTGTTTTCTACTTTTTTTTGTCTCAATTCTCACTTTTTTTGAAAATCTGTTTTTGGAAATTGTTAACCAAACAATATCTCGAGTTTTTATTGATTTAAGAACAAAAAACCTGTTTTGGAAACACAAACCAAATAACCCCTAATGTTTACCCTTTGTTTCTAAACTCTTTCTTTCTTTCGTATGGTGAAAGAAAGAAAACTTACTGAAACTTGTTGAATAGACAGGTCAGTAGTGTGCCATTAAAAAAAACACCAAAGTTGGCTAATTTAGAGGACTAGAAAGGTAAATATGTGGACGATGGTGATTGGTGGATGATGGATGGACGATGGTGGATTTAGCTCAGGGGTGAAAATAAAAATTTTAGGGTAAAAATAAGAGCCTGGTTAAGCTCCCAGGCAACTCGGCTCGGGCTCGATTTTAAAAATAAGCCTATTTTTGTGTGCATATTCTGCTCGTTTTATAAAATAAACGAACTTAAGTCAAGCCAAAATCGAACTGGAGCGGAGCCCGTCTCGTTCAACAGCCCTATGTGGAATGAGAAACTCATGGGTAGTTTTTCATTATATTAAACTGAAAAAGAGTGAGATCATAGTTATTGAAAATCACTCAAAATATTTTGATATAATTTTTAATAATGTTCCAAAATATTTTTAAAAATAAAACTTTTATTTATTTTTATTTTATTTTCGAAATAGTTTCAAAATATTCTTTTTTTTATAAGTGGCCAAAACATTTACACAAAACAAAAGATTAATTTGAGTATTGTACTCAAATGCTCACCGAGTTGGAACTATTTGGGTGGCAAGTTCAAATTGGACGACGGATCTGGGCTGAGCCAGGGGGAAGGAGGAGGGTTGGCTTGTCAACAGGCCAATCCTGGCCCAACTCTAAACGAGCAGCCCGCGGTACTGTCTGTCCCCAGACTAGCCCAAGTGGATACCCATACGATTTCTGATGGACCGATTTTTTTATAATACATGATATCATAAATCATATACCAAATTTTAAATTGGGATTATCTTTACTGATTTAATTAAACAATTAGATTGGCGAGTGATAGTAGTTAATATCAAATTTTAGATTATTTTTCTTTTAGTATCGTACGTTTTTGGGCTACAAAGTAGTTGGGCCACCGGTCAACCCAATGGCCAAAATTTTGTAGGCCATGTAAGACCCGCTTGAGAGAACTAGACATTGCAATTCAGGCCCACAATTTGCTTGCTTAACTGTCGGGTTTACCCACGGCTTGCCCGAGAAGTGGGTCAGATTAATCCATAGGGTGATCTATTGTCGGGCTAATGAATACTTGGCTCACAAGCCAATTTGATAGCCCAATATTTTACTGGGTCAGACATTTTGTCATGGGGGCCCAAAAGATTATTGTTTGGTTGATCCAAAAACACAAGAGAACTGGATCATATTAATCCATAGCTTGATGGACCCTTGGGCTATAGAATTGTGTCACGGGCCTTATTCGGATGAACTGAGTCAATAGGCTGAATCAAACGAGTTCTGCTTATATGTTAAAATTTGATAAAAAAATAAAATATAAAACTGATGGTTTTGTCGTGATATAATTGACAAAAGTAGTTATTATGTCTAGGACTGTTAAAATCCGACACGACACGATTAATCGACATGAATCGACTTGAATTAAACGGGTTTGGGTGAGATCTTAACGGGTTTTGGTGATAAACGGGTTGACACACCAAACACGTTTAATAAACGGGTCGTGTTCTAGTGAGACCTGTCAAACCGTTTATCACACGTTTACCCGTTTAAATAAAATTAATATAATAATAAATTAATAATTATTTTAAAAAATTAGCAAGAAAAAAAGAAGTAAAGAAATCAATACAAAAAAAAAAAAGTAAAGTAGTAGTTCAAAGACAAAGAAGAGGATGAGAAACACTTCAAAGACAAAGGCAAACCAATGCTTTTTGTTTTTGTCCCACATTGACAAATGAGGGGAGATGGGAATGATTGAGTTGCCTATAAAAAATAATGGCCTCTTGCATTTTTTTTTTAAGCCTTCAAGTCTGATTTTTATGAGATTTGGCTAAAAATTTCTCTTTTTTGAGGTAAGTACAATTGGTAATAAAAAAAGTGGAGTATTAAAATTTGTTGATATAATTTTTTTAAAATTAAACGGGTTAAACGAGTTGTGTCGTGTTGCCCGTTTATTAAACGGATCGTGTTCGTGTTGAGATTTTTCACTCTTTTATTAAACGTGTCGTGTACGGGTTTACATATTTTTCACCTGTCACCCGTTTAACCCGACACGTAACCGTTTAACCCGATACGTTTGACACTCCTAATTATGCCTACAACACTTAGTTTTAATTTCCAATAATGCTATTTGGTTCTATTTTTTTAATCTAATTTTTTATTATTTATGGATTCACATTGGATCTCATTAACTATAAAAACTCATCTATAATTAATTACAATAATCAAAATTAAATCAACAAATTTTGTCCAATTAAATAATCCGCTTTGCATCTTGAGAGGATTATTCTTAGTAGTAGTAATGATGCTGAACTGTTGTGAAGTAATGTCTAAATTCATCGCGGTGGGATCTTATTTAATAATCCACTTTACTAGTAGTAATCATACCTCTACTTTTTGTTCATCCATATCCTTCTTTTATCCAACTTTCTATTCTATTCGTGTTACATAATCATAAAAAATAAAAATGAGTGCAGCTATTTTGAGTCAAAGAGGGTGCAGTGAACTACTAAAATTTATTAGTAACTGAAAAGATAAAATGGGAAAGGAAAGGACAATGAGACCATCACTTCTCTTGTCATATGGTTCCCCATATTATTGTCGTTACTTGTTAACCTTTTTTCTTTTTTAAAAAATTGTTACGCAATTCAAATTTGAATCCCAAGTGGAATATCTCTATCATCCTTAAATCCATCAAAAGGAAAAAAATAAATTTATATTACCATTTTTGTTGGCAAGTTTGATATTTTCGATTTAGTCCTTTTTTTTTTAATGGGTCAAACTTTTCACATAACTAACATGCAGGGGTGGCAATGGACTGAAAAAATATGGGGATTCGTCCAAATTTGCATCTGTTTGGATCAAGAATAGATCATACGTATTTGATGATGGACATATACGAAAATACATGTATAAATTCGTGTTGAGATGGATGCAGGAGTGAACCGAAATTTATCCTTGTCCCGTCCTGTTAGACTCTATATATATACATACTAGGGGTAATTTGTTCTTGAAAGTACGGTGCAATGTAAACCAATTGATTAATTTAGAGAAGTCAAGAGTGAAGATCTCAGAGATAGATGATGAAGAGTGAAGAGAGGAAGGTCAAATTTAATATGAATGGTTATGAAAGAGATGTTAGTGGTCATTTGATGAGTCTATTTGAGACTGTCAAATGAACTTATTGAAATCTACCATATTTTATATTATATGATTTAGAAGTCCTTAGCCCTAATTCAACAGAATCAAAATGTCAAGAGAGACATAAATTTATATATTTACTATTGTTGTTATTGACGATGCACAAATGGGTTTGCATACCACCTGTCAAGTAACAGTAATAAATGCAGTAATAAATCGAGAGAGAAAGAGAGAACAACACAGAGATTTATAGTGGTTCGGTCAATGTGACCTACGTCCACTTTGAATGGCTAGAGTCGTCGGGTTCTTTATTACTTTAAGTGGGTATGGAGAGCAGAGAGTTACAAACTTAAAGAGGTAGGGGAGAGAGTTGTGCTCAACTGAGTATGATCTGATCTGCCCCCCAAGTGTTGGTGGGGCTTACAATTTATAGTCGTCCCCTAACAGATTGGGGCGACTTAATAACAACTATATAACTATTCTGGTGGAGCTGGCAACTTCTTCTCAACGAGCGAGGCGGTTGAGGTGCTCTCCATGAGACTCGGTCAAAGGATGAGGGGAGGGTTGACTCTTTTTAAGGCGGCGAGGATGAGTCTTTTGGGATGACCCTTACTCCAAGGTGGCTAAGAGGAGGCTCTTGGATGACCCTTACTCCAAGGTGGCTAGGAGGAGACTCTTGAAGACCCTGCTTACTCCCTTGGCGAGCTTGACCGGGTGTGGACCCCTTTGGACTAGATACTGGATCTTTATAAGTTTGGGTTCTTAATTAAGACTGGGCTCGTAACATGAGTTGGGCCATTGGGTCTGACCCATCATTTGCCCCCCAATGCCCTGTGTCCAATGGAACTTGGAGATGAGGACATTTGGTTGGTTGAATTTGAATTTCGGCTGAAAGCATAACTGGAAAAACTTTGGGAGGCCAAAACCTGTGCTTTTAGGCATTTTTTGAGCTTTTAACAGCATCACATACAACCAAAGGCTCTGTGTCTTGCAGGGTTCTCCGAAAGCTTTAATTTGATATATTATAGGCCCCATTTGGAGTAAGGAGCGAAAGTTATGGTCAAAATAGCTAGCAGGGAACTGGGTGCGCGGTTTTGGGCGAGCACACAGTGTTTTGGGCGAGCAGACAGCGTCATGGGCGAGCAGAATTTATTTATTTTTTTTTTTGAAAAAACTTCGGAAGGCCAAAACATCTGTTTCTAGTCCTTTTTTTGGACTTTTAACAGCATCAATCAAAGCCAAAGGCTGTGAGTCTTGTAGGACTCGTCGAGAGCTTCGATTTGATATATTATGAGCCCTATTTGGAGTAACGGAGTAAAAGTTACGGTCAAAATAACGAGCAGACAGCTGGGCACGCGGATTTTGGGCGAGCAGACACTGTTCTGGGCGAGCATGCAGCTGGGCACGCGGTTTTGGGCGAGCAAACTAGTGCCTTGGGCAAGCTTGGGGCTGCCTTGGGCGAGCCGAGGCTGCCTTGAGTGCCTTGGTGCGAGCCTGGGGCTTCTTTGGGCAAGCGGGCCAGTGCCTTGGGCGAGCTTGGTTCTGGAGTCAAAAGACAGAGTACGCCGAACACTTTTGGTGGTGATGATCCGACTCCTCCAAATGTAACTTCTCAATATCAAATTCCTCAAGACCTCCCTGGCAGTGGCTCAGACAAAGTTTCACGCCCTCGCAACAAAAAGCATCGAGGCAAGGTAGCACATTCCTCCAATTGTGTTGTGTCGTCGAGCTGAGATGGGGTGAGTCCACTTGTGATGACTCATCTGGTGACATTGTCATCTATGAGGAGATGCTTGAGGTTGGGCGCCTGAGGCTGGAAGGGAGATGAACTCCGTTGGCGTGCAGCTTTGACGTGTGCTACTGCCCGCGCGGTGGAAGGGCCAGCAACTCAAAAAGTTTAGAGGCTGCCTAAGAGAGCCTGGTATAGGGCGCCCAGGCCACAGAGATGGGCGGTCCTTTGGATGTCTTAGGCGAGCTGGGCGAGTAAGCCATGGAGGTGGGCGTTGAGGCGCCTAGGCTGGGCGCCGATGGTGGTGCAGGCACGGGGCAGCCCGTTATACGAGCAGAGTGGCCCCCTTTAGGCGCTAGTTTGAAGAGTTTTGGCGAGGATGGAGCTTTGGGCGAGCAAGAGGCTGATTTGGGTGAGCAGCAGGCGTTGAGGCGCCTATGGCGCTCGCTGGGATGCCTCAAGCGGCGGGCAGCATCCTTGAAGAGCCTATGGTGTTGGGTGCTGCTCGAGGGGCGCCCATGGGGCTGGCACTGCTGGAGGGGCGCCGCTGGCAAGCGACTTTGCTGATAGCGATGAAAGAGCGCTGTTTGGGGACAAGCGCAGACATAGCTTATTTGCGCTAGGTGTTAAGCACGGAGTGCTGCGGCAACGAGGCGGCGGTGCCGGATGGACCCAAAAGGATGAGACCCGATTGTTGATACTCAATTTAATGTAGTCCCTCGGGTTGCAGTTGACCTGAGTTTCAAGAATGTGCCTGGAGATGGTAAAACCAATGTTATTTCAACGTCAAAATATCTAACATGATTACCTGGGGAGAGAGACAGGCTGCTTGCGTGAGAGCAAATACAGAGTCTGAAGATTGGTCGTGAGAGAGCTACACATTTTGAGACCGAGCTTTTAGCGACCCATGAGAATGCCACTCAGCTGGGGGTATAGGCTGCCTGTTTGAGAGCAGTGTAGAGGCCAAACTTTTGGCGACCTGCGAGACAGCCGCTCAGCTGGAGATATAGGCTGCCTGCTTGAGAGCAGTGCAGAGGCCAAGCTTTTGGCGACCCGCGAGAGAGCTGCTCAGTTGGAGATATAGGCTGCCTGCTTGAGAGCAGTGCAGAGGCAGGTCAAGCTTTTGGCGTTCCGCGAGATGATTCACCTCGTCTGGACCTGTTGATTTCCTCGGTATTCATATATTTTTGAACTTTTGCCAATAGTTCTGGCATGCTCTTTGGTGGTCGCTTCATTACTGAAAAGAGGAAACCCGATGAGCGGAGGCCTCCCAGAAAGGCGGTCATGGTGACTTTGTCATTGGGCTCCTCGACCTGAATGACCTTCTGATTAAAACGAGTGAGGTAGCTCCTTAAGCTCTCATCTCGGTTCTACTTTATGCTGAGCAGGTGGGTGGCAGGCTTCTGATAGCGGAGTCCACCAATGAACTGTGCCACAAATGATCTGCTCAGTTCGACGAAGGAGCCTATGGAGGCCGGGGTGAGTTTTCAAACCATTGTCTCGCTGATCCCTTCAAGGTAGTTGGGAATGGCCTACACATAATTTCGTCTGGGACGTTGTACAGCTGCATTAATGTCTTGTAGGTTTCGAGATGATCAAGCAGATCCTTTGTATCGTTGAAAGTTTCTACAGATGACATTTTGAACTTTTAGGGAAGTAGATAGTTCGCCACATCTGGTATGAAGGGTGTGTCAGTTCACCTTACCAGATAATCAACAGTTTCGGGTCCTTGTGTCATTATGGCGTTGAAGACGTCGCCTAATTGATTTTGTACCTCTTTTATTTTTTTGTCCCAATGGTTGGGGGCTCCCTTGAAATTATCCTAGAAATGACTCTCATGCTCCACACTTTAGTTCTTGCCCTCATCCTCTTGTAAATGAGGGTCTCCACCATGAGAAGTGGGAGTTGTAGAAGGTGGTGGAGGTCCCTCATGGTGGGTTCCCCTATGTGGGGCGCCCAAGGGGGCTCCCCAGGGGGTGCTCAGAGCTCCTTGAGGCCCAAGGCGTGGAGCTCCTCTAGCTTGGGGTCCAACATGTTGTGATCCTCCTTGTCTGGCGAGCATGAGTTGAAAGATTTGCTGATTTTGGGCCACAAGTTGTTGCATGGTCTCCAACATCTGCTGTGCATTTGGGACATGATTGGTTGGTGGAGGAGGAACCTCCTCCTCTCGTGGTGGATTATCCTCAGGTTGATTCATCGATCTGGTGATTGCCATATATTCAACAAAGAAAGTGTTTAGAAGTGATAATTTTATCGTTCCCACAGACGACGCCAAATTGATGATGCACAAATTGGTTTGCACATCACCTGTCAAGTAACAGTAATAAATGCAGTAATAAATCGAGAGAGAGAATAACACAGAGATTTATAGTGGTTCAGTCAATGTGACTTACGTCCACTTTGAATGGCTAGAGTTGCGGGGTGCATTATTACTTTAAGTGGGTATGGAGAGCAGAGGGTTACACGCTTAGAGAGGTAGGGGAGAAAGTTGTGCTCGACTGAGTATGATCTGTTCTGCCCCCCAAGTGTTGGTGGAACTTACAATTTATAGTCGTCCCTTAACAGATTGGGGCGACTTAATAGCAACTATATAACTATTTTGGTGGAGCTGACGACTTCTTCTCAACGGGCGAGGCAGTTGAGGTGCTCTCCATGAGACTCGGTCAAAGGATGAGGGGAGGGTTGACTCTTTCCAAGGCGGCGATGATGAGTCTCTTGGGATGACCCTTACTCCAAGGTGGTTAGGAGGAGGTTCTTGGATGACCCTTACTCCAAGGTGGCTAGGAGGAGGCTCTTGAAGACCCTACTTACTCCCTTGACGAGCTTGACCGGGTGTGGACCCTTTTGGACTAGATACTGGATCTTTATAAGTTTGGACTCTTAATTAAAACTAGGCTCGTAGCATGAGTTGGGCTCTTAGGTCTGATCCATCAGTTATTTTTACTCAATTTATGCAAGAATTATATTATTAACTTATTTATTTGTTTTTGATTTTGATTATATCATGTGATATAGACTTACAGTGATACAACTTGTACTTTAATTGTTATGGATATATTTTTTAATTTTTTTTTGTTTAAGTTACAAAAATTAATTGTAATGGATAAAAGTAATAGTGGACTGAAGGCAGGGGCGAGGATGGTGGATAAAAACTTGCTCCGCTAACAAGGGTGAACCTATAATAGACAAACTTTTTTAAGTAGGTACGAGGTAAAAATTACTCCTTCCATCACCGATCTACTGCTATTTTTACTAACATGGTAATAACTTGTAATTGTAACTGAAACAACACTTTCAATTTTATTTTTTATTTTTTGGGGTGGTTGGAGCCTTGGAGTGGATTGAATTAATACTTTAATATTTTGAAGTAACACGTCATGTTTTTTTTTTAATATAAAAAAATACAATCAAAAAGTGGTTGTTAACTAATAGGATAGCTTATATTGACACCCACCAGGGGCTATCCCACATCGATAGCCTTGGGGTGAGTTTGTGTGTATAAGGTCCTACTCCACTACCACTTTGTAAGTGGCGGTGTAGTAGTGGTCATGTGTGTGTGTGTTGTGTGTTTATTGTAAAAAAAAAATCATTTCTACGCGCATGTGGGAACTGTGCTCGCGCGTCTGCCCCATGCTGTCTGTGTGGGCTCGGTCTGTGACGACGATGTTGGGACTGGGGCTATCCCACATCGATAGCCTTGGGGTGAGTTTGTGTGTGTATAAGGTCCTATTCCACTACCACTTTGTAAGTGGCGGTGTAGTAGTGGTCCTGTGTGTGTGTGTTGTGTGTTTATTGTCAAAAAAAAAAAAAATATTGACACCCACTATTTTTTGTAGTAATCATTTGACCATTTCCTGATGGTTTGATATTCACACAAAAGTTCCTAACCTTTTCAAGGTGGAACAGCATGACCTCTTTAGATATCCAAAAAAAATAATATCAACAAAAAAATAGTAGTTAAAATTTCAATATTACCCCTTTATTTTGGATTGGAAAATGAATATCAAGTTTTGCATGTGCACTCTGAAGGACAACGTTGGGGGGAAGGTTATGTGCAAGGAGGGGAGTGTAATTGGTACTAACTTTTCTGAGAAACATAACTTTGGCCACGATGGATAAGATGATTATGCTCCGTTTGGTAGGAATGATAGAAAGTAGGAATAATAGAAAATATGAGAGATACACTTTCTATCATTCAAGAAAAGAAAGTAGGAATGATACACTTTCCTTTTTTTGTGTTTGGTTGGATGGATGAAAAATAAAATTAACTAAATTATTATTATTATTTTTTTGTGCTGGCTATGATTAGAGGTGACAATCGAGTCGTGTCGTGTCAGATTCATGTTGAGTCATTACGGATTTGTGTCGAAATTAGTCAAACTTAACTCAACTCATTTAACTAATTGTGTCGTGTCGAGTTGTGAGTTGAAATGTTTATTTTTATTTTTAAAATTTTTTAAAATATATATATACATATTTTATCATTGTATTTTTTTATGAAATTAATGTATATATAATATATGTATATATTAAAAGATATATAGACAAATAAGATACATCTCAATACAAATAATTAATTTTTCATCCACTTTCCTTCCGATTTTGGAGGGATTGATTTTGGTGAATTAGAAGGAAAATTAATCTATCCACTTTTCCATCCTTCTTACTTTTCTTCCTTACCAAACATGATATTTTATCTATTCCTCTCATTTTTCCATCCTTCCAACTTTTCATTCTTTTATTTTCCCATCGTACTAAACGGAGCATTAAAGTTGAGTTATTTTGGGGAGCAAGGCTTGAGGTGAATGGTGATAATACATGGACACTTTCATCTTAGATGGTAAGTTTCTGTTTTTGGTGTTTAGGTTTGTGCGAGAAGGGGCGCTATGGGGTGTACTTAGTCCTATCAACGAATCAAGTATGAACTGGATTATCATATATTCGAATTTGAATCTGATTAAATTTTTATTGATCCAATTTGATTTGATTATCTAATGGATTTAAAAAATTCAATCCATGTTCGATTCCATTTATTTTTGGATACCCAATCCAAAATCTGGTCCGATAGATTATCACAAAAAACACATGTACACCAAAAAATTAACAATAAGGATTTAGATCATAAACTAAAAAAAATGAGAAAAAATAAAAAATTGAAGTGAAAGCAAGAGGAAAAACCAGTTAGGAGAGAGAAACAAAATGAAAATGGAAAAAGTGAGTCTTACATTGTTATATTCATTATATTTTTACTTGTTTTTCAGCATAAATATAATATATGTGTGATATTTATTTACATAATATATTTTTTTGTTCGGATCGGATTATTGTAAATTCATATCGGAATCCATTTAGACAATTTTAATCGGATTCGAATCGGATTAGATTAATGGATTGAAAAACTGATCCATATTCGCTTAGACATAATTGAATTCGGATCGAATTCGGGTTGAAATCCGGTCTATTGACAAGCCTAAGGTGTACTGGTGTAGTGAGAGGGGATGGGATAAAGTCCTCTCCCTTCTCTTTCTTATTGTAATTCATTTACCTTCAAAATATAGTTTAAGTAAAAATAATAACTAACTCAGAATAAAATTAAAAAATTCTGTTTTGGGTTCATATGTTATTTTTAGAAAGGTTAAGGGGTGGCCAGATAATAGATTCATATATCAGGTGTATGATTGTAGTTTTAATTAAAAAAATTAATTTTTTTTAACGTTATTCTATTTTATTACAACTAAGCAGTAGGCATTCCTGGTAGTTTATTCCATCACCCACCACCAACATCAAGGGAGGTCGCTTTATTTCCGCGCTTTCTCATAGCTTTTGTCGACGGAAAATCCAATACACCGTCCGATTATAGAATCTGAATCTATCTCTTCCATCCCAATTCGGATTTCTAGGCGTGTATCTGTCTATCTTCAGGAATCGGATCATTTATTTACTCTTTTGCTCTCAGGTACTTTAGTAATTTTGTTATATCTCCCGATTATTCCATTTTCTCTCATATTTCTCTTTCCTTTTGATTTCGTAGCTTGTTATACTAGTAATTAGAAGTTTTTGATAACTCTCAATTCGAATTATTGAAATGGGTTTTCTTTACTTGACTGACGAACTGATATTTCTGGGTTGATCGTTTCTATAAAATGTTTTACCCTGCAATTCAGTCCATGGTTGGATTTAGCTGAATTCTTTGTTTCTTGTTAACAGAATAATAATCACTGATATGAATTTCGATGCATATATAAAACTGTACCCCCCCCCCCCCCCCCCCCCCCCCCCCTTTTTTTTTAAAGAAAACGAAACAAACAATTTTCGGTTTCCGAAGAAATTTAGAAATTTTGCGACTTGGGTAGTTGTTTTTTCATGTTATGTGTCTTCTTTGTCGGATTGCGGGTAACATTTATACATGGGTTATATTCAGTTCAAGAAGGATGATCTCTGATTACATTAGTGGTGACCACTTTGCAGATTTATACATATTTAGTGCTGATTTGATTTTGATTTACCCGCAGTTTCATTCTCTCTAACTATAACACCTTTCATTTTTGCAATGCTGTCTTATTTACAGATGAAGGTTATTTGATCTATCATCTACTGTCCTTATATTAGAGGGCAGTGTGGTTTGCCTCTCCAAGGGAGAGGGTACTGGTTCGCGGAGCCACTGTAATTTCTGCGAGCTTAGATTCCTCTCTCATCTTCTAGTGTAATCTTCATGTACTTACTGCGATAGGAGCTTCTTCTTTCCAGTGTCCCCTTACCGAATTTGAGCTTCGTCGATGAGATTGGAGAAAAACCGCAGAGGCTTTTGAGTTCTTAAAGTAGATTGAAGTTGGAATCATGGGATCTGTTTGTTGCTGTTTGCATGAGGAATGTGAAGATTATGCTAATCTTAACAGTTCTGTTTATAGGAGCTGTATATGTCTTCGTTGCTTTCTTCAGAACATCTTACATGTGGTATGATGCATAGGTTTGTTTTACAGTAGTTCAGTATTTTCTGTTTGTTCTTCTAGATTTGTCTTACTGTTCACTTTCATCACAAAGTTTTTACATTAAAGCTATCCTGTTTTGGGGTAAATCAAAAATGTTTCTTAGGAGTTCATTTAATAACTGTTTCAAGGTATGCTTTGTCTTACCTGGAAGCTTGTTCATTGCAGCTAATATGAGCTTGTCACCCTAGATTTGCTACTTTGCGCAGAATCTCAATTTGATTGGCATCAGATTAGCTATATAACCCAATTAGACCTGCATGTTTCCTTGTAGAACCCTACATATGAGCGCTTTTGAAGCATCAATTTGATTATATTCCTAGTTCGATTTGATTACACGGTTGCACATGAAATACTCTGTTTGTGACAATATGTGTTTCTTTGATGAGCAAATTACTTGACAATCGAATATTCAACTGTTGTAATGAGGAACTAGAACCTTAACAATGGGAAATTGACCAAAGAACTCTGTTATTAAAATTACAACCTCTTTCCAACTTTTTCTCCTGATGCAGTATTCTTCATTGTTTCGAAGAGGGGAACAACCCTCCACCCCTGCATCCATTCAAGGAGCAGCAGCTTTGAGCTCGCCGGCATCACTTGACAACTCCCTATCTGACATGTTCCGCTCTCCTCCTAGGCCCTTGCCATATGATGCTGATCCCAGATATTACCGCTTGCAACGGGATGGACTAGTCTCAAGAAGGGAGAAAGGCTCTAGTCACTCACACGAGGAAACTGAACCACTGAGAATAAGTGCTATTGATGCAGAATCTGAATATGTGAGCAGTGGGAAAAAGTGGAATGAGTCTACTTTTGAAGAAGGTTCTAAAGAATATAATTCCAAGTCTACACTGAAGCTCTCATCGGCAAAGACAGCAACTGGATTTGCACATATCTATACTTCTTCAGAAGATGACGACGTCTGCCCAACATGCCTTGAAGGTAAAACATAGCAAAAAGCTGTTTATGCATGTGATAGCAAGGCTTTAACGTTTTATTTTGTGATATTAAAGACACCTACACTTGGTCATGAGTAGCATTGTGGATGTTTGTTGACCAATATCTTTGTTGACATGTGCTGAGACCAACTAGACTTCTAAAACCCGTCTGTTTTTGTGACTTCAAACTTCTAGGATATGATGTATGCAAAGTGAAACTGCATAGTCTTTGATCAAGGACTTGTGTGAGACATTAGTTTTTGGATTTTTATACTAGCTATTCAGTATCTTTATTGTGAATGAGGATGGTTTCAAAGCTCAAAATGCAAGCAAAAAACTACATAATTTTGGATATTTGCAAATCTTTTGATGCTCCTGTTCCTTAGGTTAATGCTTTGTGTGCTAGATACTAGTTTCCATTTTTGCTCACTGGCTGATAAAGAATGCTGAGAGTGATGGACTGCGTACAAAACTAAATTTGGACATTATTTGCACAAAGTCGTGGCCTCATATTGAATGTGAATCCTTGTGATTGTTAATCGAGCATTTCACCACTGCTCTAGGCGGTGGCCCACAAGTTCTGCTCTCTGGCTGATGTGTCACATAATTTTTTCCCGACATCTTGTACAAGTCATTTTCAATTAAAACAAAGGTTTCTGATGATTCACAAATCACTGGATGAATGAATACTCTTTAAGAGTTTTCCCAGTGTATGTTGCATCATCAGTTTCACATTAAGTGACTATGCTCTTTATCTTTCCAAATTGTTCTTTAAATGGTAACTATTCGAAGCTACACACGCTTAATAGTAATGGACTGTGGCAAAGTGAATGTGCAAGGAAGCTTTAGGATGGATTTTTCAACCTCCCTTGCAGTACTCCCCTTGTCTATATCTTAGTGTATTTATTTGTAAGCTGAAAGATGAAAAAGAGTGCATTGAAGCTAGCACAGTAGATTGCCTATCTTAACTCAACATCATTGCCAACCTTAGTCAGGGACCAAAACTGAAGAAAACCGTGCCGATGATATAGAAGCACTGATGAAGAGAGCTATTGATGGGGATCGTGTAAGAATTGGATAGATATTATAGATTAATTATGATAGTTATTTAGATACTTTTAATATTTATCTTTTAAGTAATTTTTTTTAACTTATGAGGGTTTATTTGTCATTATTTATTTGTTTTAGGGTTTTAGTTTCCGGGATGCATGTAAGAGTTTTATTTAGACTAGACTTTTGATTATTATTGATTATTGATATTGAATCCTTCTTCCTCAAATTCTCTCTCTGTTCTCATCCCCTTCTTCTTCTTTTCTCATCTCCTTCTTCTTCCCTTCTCATCCCTAATTCTTCCTTACTACGATCTACATCAACTATGTTTCTGGGGGAGCATAAACTTCTGAACCAACATGGAAGTCTAATGCAGCCTGCACTTTTTTAATCCTTGTTGCTTTAAATAGAAAAATGCTGCTGTAGATGACACAGCATAGATTAGAACTGCTTAAACTTGATTCTGATATTTTTCATGCTTTATATATGCAGAATACACTTCTGAAAACCCCAAGATAGTTACAAAATGCTCTCATCATTTCCACCTTGGTTGCATCTATGAGTGGATGGAGAGAAGTGAAAGCTGTCCTGTTTGTGGCAAGGTAACATGTCATTATGCCGTGTGAACTTGTCTGCATATATTTTATGATGATTATAGTCCATTTTTATGTTTGGTTTTGTATTGCAATTTATTTTTTCATTTATATGCTACATGCAAAGTGAGAACATTCAGTGAAAACCATCTTTTCTCTGTAGCTTCACTTTTGGATTATTTTCTTTGAATCACGAATTAGTTTAATGCGAAGTTATTTCTGCTCTGAATTTTGTTAGTGTGAGAACTACTTTTATCTAGTTTGAACAGGAGTGGATTAAATCTTTCTTTGAACCTCAACTCACTTCAACTTGATCTAGTTTTGTCCCAACAGTTTTGCTCATGACATTAATCATGTGATATCATATTAGGCGCTGTTGGACATCGTAATATTAGCTAAAGCACATATTTGTCTTTCCTTGCTATCTTTGGTGGTGTTAGCATTCCTCTCCCTTCAATTAGCATTACCTTCAAATCTTCAATGGAGATCATATTTACTATTCCTCAATGGTGCATTTGTTGATCTTTGCAGCATAACTCTAAACCATTGTACCTAGTTTCCCTCTTTCTATATCTAGTTGGTGTTACTTATACTGCTTCACATTTGTTTACTTGAACTTCATCCTTCCTTAAAATTTGCATTTAGGCAACACTTATTTTATGTTCATGGTTCTTAAATGGCTCTGATTCTGTTGTCTGAAATATTGGTTACATATGAACCATCCCGTTTAGCAAAGCAGGGAAGTGGACTGGGTGAAGGCCAAAAACCCGAAGCTGACCTGTTTATATGTAAATGTTTTTGGGTGGGCCATTAAATTCAACAATTTTTTATTTTGTAGTTCAATAGGAGTTTGTGTGTGTTGCTGGATATGTTACAAAAGATATATCACTATACTAGTGAGTAAGAGTGATGTAATACTTCTTAACAGTAATACAGGTAGAGGTAGATTGACATTAACTTTGAATAAGATGGTGAAAACCGAGATGGTAACTCATGGTTAGAGGGAACATATGATCCTTCATAGAGTACAATAGCGGCATAAGATTCATGTAACTAACCGTAAATAATCGAGCCAAAGTTTTGTTGAGTTGAGTTGAGGACTTGTACAGGTACCCTCTCTCTACTGATATAATTGCCCAAAAGAAGATGAACCAGAAATATGGCGTCTTCAGATGCTGTCCATGCTACTTGTTTGGATTATCATAGAGGTCTGCATGTCTTGAGGCTTCAAGCTTGTTATTTTTGGGAGCAAGTCTTAACAACAGCTACCAATACTTAAACTCCCATACATATAACATAAGTTCTGGAGCCTTGTCTAAAAACTATAATAACGATCTAAAAGGAAGGAGTATACAGATTTCACGAAATCCCACCCTCTATAGTGAATTTGGCTGCGTGGAAGCACACAGTGAGCTTGCTTTCAGTTGCATCATATGCATGGATATCATGGTCACAGAGAACCACACGGCGCAGTGTGATTGTTGTAGCTTAATTTGTTGTGCATGAAATAACTGTCTCGCTCTATGATTTCTTGCTTGATTGGACTCGTTTTGTTTGGTTGGCATTTTCAGGAGATGGTATTCAATGAGACGCCTTGATCATATTCATTATGTTCCTGTCGTTGGTGAAACCAGCAACAAACAACAAACAGGAAAGGAAGGAAAAGAAAACCCGAAACAGAGTGTAAAGTCATTGTGAATACGACATATTAAAGTGTGTCATTACATAGTAAATATTGTTCAGTATAACTTTGTTACAGGTATGTTTTTTTTTTTTTTTCATAATGTCTTGCTTTTCCCATTTACCTAATCTAATGGAAGCTCCTCTGCCCTCTGAAGGGGATTTATCCGAGATGTTTGACATTCATCCATACGCAATCTCCACTTTCATTTTGATACTTCTAACCATAGGAGGAGCAGTTGGCGTTGGCGAGCTGCCGTTCCTGTTGGGGAAATTAGCATAATTATACATCATTTTAATTAACAAATTAAAATCAAGACCACAAACTAACAAAAAAAATATGCAAACAAATATAAAATACCAATTAATTTAGAATAAAATAAAGGCTATAAATTAACAGAACTGGTTAGCGAGTTTGAGAGTCGTGTAAACATTGTCATAAAATAGTCGAGTCTCCCCGAGTGAGGGTACTAACAGACATCAACGATTTCAAGATCAAACCCAGAGTTCGCAACACCACATGTTTAATGGTCACTCCTCCCAGAAGATAAGGGTGAATCTAAGGTTGGATCTGACTCGAATTAAAATTGTCCAAAAATACAAATTGGTATAAATTCGTTGTTCAGATGTCATGATGTATACAAAAGTTTGTAGAATTGATGCTTGGTTTTTAATATAGAATAAAAAAGATGGTCAATCATGGTAAAGAACAAACAAGGATGGTAATGTTACTGCTAAAAGGGTACACCAAAAATATTTTTCACCAACTTTTTTATACATGCGCCAGTTCATGGGTAACTCCCATGGACATTCACGGGGCGGTTATATTTTAAGTATTTTTTTTTCAATATATTAAATTATGTCCACCCTATTTTTTAATCAAAACCAAAAAAAGTATGATATATCCATGAGTTTATTTATAATTTTAACATTTATTTTAGTAATTATCACCGATATGATAGATAATATATTTTATTATGTAATCGAATGAATAATAAATAGTTAAGTGATAATATGATTGTGGATATAAAAAATAATAAAGTTAATGCAAGACTAACATATAAAAATTCATCGAAATTAATTTTAAATAATTTTGATTAGCCTTTGTTTGGTAAAAGGATATAATTAGCCTTTTTTTTTTTTTTGTCATTTGTAATCTACTATGCTTAGCAATTTTAGTCTTTTAAGTTTAATGAACTTTTAATAATTAAATAGGATATAATTAAATATAAATGCATTATTCTATTTTTATCAATTGCAAGAAAAAAATTACGCTTATTAAAATATACAGTGCCCACCCTAAAACAATTTTCTGACTCCGTCCTTGTGGACATTTGTTAGCATCTTTAAAGCTTTTAATCGTCTCTCTTGAATGGCATATAAACACAATTTAAAGATTGTAACAGCCCAACCAATGTATTATCTTCAAATAAAATATATACAATTAAATAAAATAAAATTTTAGAAAAATTTAAAATATTATTTTATTCCAACATAAAGCATATTATATTCATCTTGCACTAAATCGACAATATCAAGCAAAGACGGGTAGTATAGCAAATCATCCGACTCTCGACAAACCTGATTCCAACACAATAAATATCATTCATGCTTTAAATTTGGTATTAAATGACCATCGGACTAATTTAGTCTAATTGTATTTTTTAATACGATAAACCAATATGACACAAACTTAAAACAAAATTAATATATTAGGATTGACAAGAACTCGACACTAGTACTTCATTCATAGTGACACATAATCAGTGAATCACTTCATTGATGACAAACTTTGAGGGACGGACTTCACATTCTTTCTCAATACAGAAAGATAGATAGATATATATAGGCTTGCAGATACACACAACAGCAAGTTTTATGTATATATAACATTTGTCAGCGCATCAAATGTGCCGAATTCTAGTACAAACCAGTGACATATGAAGAAAGGAGCAGCGTTGAACCATCTTACACTGCTCACTTTTAACACTGAACTCTAGCTGGAGATGTTTTTCATCTTCATTTGTTAACATGGCCCAGCAGCCAAGATGGCATGGGTGGGTTGGAACCAGGGCGAGCTCGAGCTCCATTCTCTCCGGTTATGGCTTCTTGACCCTGGAAAGTGCCACTGAAAAGTTCAACAGCAAAGATATATAAGCTCAATTAACCAAGTTATGGCCTTGTAAGCAAGATAAATCCACCACTATCAACACAAAGAGTAATCTAAAGGTGGTCATGTTTACTGAGGCCACAATGGACTGCAAACATTGAGATTTCATGGTCAGCCCTCGATGTCATTCTGTATTGAAGGTTGAATCATATCAGAAACAACCATCTAGTAACGGAAATCTTGTGCACTGGACTACCATTTTTCTAACAGCACAAAACAGGCTGGTGTCATTTGGTGCATATATTCACCAAGTGAAGCAATAAAAATTAAAGGGTTAGTTCAGGGCAACTCTAAGGATCCAGGCATGTGTGAGTATAACTACACGATGCCCACTGGGAAAACTTGGCTTTATTTTTTTTCCCTTCTCAGCCTGCACGCCTGCTTGAACTCATGTAGCCACTCCAATGTAAACAAGGTTATCAAAAAATATAATTTTTAGACAGATAATGCTAGACTGATTTTTTTTTTTAAAAAGGGACAACAATGGGGATTTAAGTGAGGTGGCGCCAATATAGTAGTGCTTTTGATCCCAAAAAATTAAATTATGCTCACCATATTAACGCCACATCATTTGATCCCTTTTTTATCCCATTTTTTAGTCAATTTACCATTAGGTTTCTTAAAAACATTAAACTTTGTTTTTAATTCATCCAATGACATCTGATCATTTGTCAAGTGGGTGCTTGCTGCATGTGAATCTTTGTGTGTATGAGAGAGAGAGAGAGAGAGAGAGAGAGAGAGAGAGAGAGAGAGAGAGAGAGAGAGAGAGGAGAAAATACCCAATTGATAAGGAAGGAAGCAGTAGTTGTGGTGGTTCAGGTTGAGGTTGAGGTAACACAAAGGTGGTTGAGTTTTGGCCTAAACTTTGTTGCTCCCATTGTGCCCGATCAGCCATGTTCTTCTCATTCTCCTTGAGCTGTTACATTTGAAAAAAATGTGAACAACATTTCATCCATCTTATTTTCCTAATGGCATAGTATATGGTTTCGACCTTTAATTCATTGTGAAACAGTAACGAAAATAACACACGATATCTTAATTTTTTCCCCTTTTTTTTTCCCTCTTTTTTTTTTTTCCAAAACATAGCTTCACCTTCAGTTGATTGTTTTGCTGTTGCAGCATCTTCTCCTGCCACAAAACACAGCATGAGTTCACATGCATTAAAACCTCATATAGGATATCCTTTTCCCCCCATTTAATATAAGTTCCAGGTGTAATTACACCCCCTAGATCTAAATTTTCATGCACAGGGTCATGTGAAATAATTACCGAGTACTTGGGTTGTATATTTCTTAAAATTCACAAACTTAAGTGATGATGCACAAAATTGTCTTGTACAAGATCAACAGTCAAGAATGTATAAATGTGTAATTAATGAGCAATTAACAAGCAATCAATGGCAAAATAGTAAGCAATAGAGTCAACACAAAGATTTATAGTGGTTCGGTCCGGGTGACCTACTCTACTCTCGGGAACGGCTGCGGTGGCCGGAGATCTTTATTGATGAACAATGTTACCGGAAGAGTAACTCCGGGAGTATTACAATGTTTTAGGAGAGAGAGAGAACAATGAGTGTAGTGTAGTATATGAGGTGTTGGAGGCGTGCCCTTATTCTTGAGAGGGCTTACATTATATAGTTAGGGTAAGGGGGTGAGGCGGTGACGTGAGGAAGAGGTCTTCCACTATTTTGGTAAGTGCAATCTTAGTAGGAATAGATCTCTTTGACAAGCACAGTTAAGGTAGGAATAGATTTTCGTATCCCACTATTATTTCCTTGTGCTCCTATTCAGTCGGAGGAAAATCATGATCTGGACTGGGCTCGATCATCTTCTTAAACTTGGACTTGACTTGAGCAGGCTTGGACTTGGAGTACCAAAGTCAAGAGGAGTGGAGAGAAGTAGGTGCCCAAGGGACCTGCCCAGACGGACCTGCGCCCAAGAGACCTGCTCAGACGGACCTGTGCCCAAGGGACTAGGTCCAAGGGACCTGCGCCCAAGGGACCTACCCAGGTGGCGCCCAAGTGCAGCCATGCATGGCGCCCAAGGGCTGCCATAGGTGGCGTCCAAGCGGCCTGCCTAGGTGGCGTCCAAGGGTTGCTATGCCTTCCTGCTTTGGGCTTTCTCAGTTTATTTTCATTGGGCTCGTCATTTGCCCCCCATGCCTCGAGCTCTTACTTTCTCGAGAGGAAGGGGTTGAGGGCATGTGCTTCGGCTTCATTACGAATTTCCTTGCTTTCCACTACACCTTTTCATTCTTGGGTCGTTTGCCAGGGAGGGAGACTAGGATGACTTTGCCCTTATCTCTGATTACATACGTCATGTTGATGGGGCGATGATGGAGACTCTTTGTGCTTTTGGGCGGTGTTTTCCCCTCTTCTCCAGAGGGTGAGGTCTAGTGCCCCCAGTTCTTCTCTGTCAAGATCCGATGACCAGGTTGCTTCCCGGGAGATGGGTCCCGGGGGTGCCCCCACTCCTCAAATTGTGGCTCCTATGTGTACCAGAGCTAACCCTTGTACCGCTGCATGAGTTGAGACTCCAGTGCGGTTTCTACGGGGATTGTAGCTTCACCTAGTTGCCTTGCTTCTAGTAGTGGCTCGGTGTTCATGCTTCAATGTGACTTTGGCCAAGGAGCAACTTTGGAGGTCTGTGACTCCTAGGGATGTCAGAGAGGCAGGCACTGGGGGGCTGCTGAAAGCAGTTGCTGCTTGAGTGGCAGGCACGAGAGGATGCCGTGGAGCAAGTAGGGCTCGGGTGGCAGGCACGAGAGGATGCCACAGAGCAGTAGAGCTCGGGCGACAGGCACGAGAGGATGTCGCTGAGCAAGTAGGCTTGAGCAGCAGACACGAGAGGATGCCGCTGAGCAGTTGAGGCTAGTGCACGAGAGGGCTACCCATCTAGAGGCTGACCTTCAAGTAGCACTTGAGATAGCTACCAAGGGCAGAGGCTCATTCTATGTAGATGAGGAGGGTGCTGACGAGCTAGGCGTCTGGTGTTTGGTGTTGAGCGCCGAGTGAGAGGGGGCAAGACCCATAGTCTAGGCGGCATCGAAGGAGACACCAAGGTGGAGAGGGCGAGGCCGTCATGAGGGCGCCCAAGGTGGAGAGGGCGAGACCCCTCGTCGGGCGGCATCAAGAGGAGTGCCCAAGGTGGAGAGGGTGAGACCATCATGGGGGCGCCCAAGGTGGAGAGGGCGAGACCCCTCGTCGGGCGGCATCAAGAGGAACACCCAAGGTGGAGAGGGCGAGACTCCTCGTCTGGGCGACATCAAGAGGAGCGCCCAAGGTGGAGAGGGCTAGGCCATCATGGGGGCGCCTAAGGTGGAGAGGACGAGACCCCTCGTCTGGGCGCCTTTTGACTTTTGTCTACCTTGTTGTTGTTAAGTCGTAGGCTGTTTGAGATGAAAACAAGATAGTTATAACAACAATAATCTTGCAAAATTTTATTTCATAAAATAATGAATAACAAAATAAATCAACTGAAACTATAAAAGATAGATAAAATCTTCAGGTGTGTCCCATAGGTGGACTAATGTTTCCTTGGCGGAGTTGAAGCCCTCAAGAGATTGTCTGAATTTCTCCAAGGGGTTGCTGGCGTTCTCTGTCGTCCTGGTCCGGGTCAGGTGGCAGGGCCTGATCTCTGCCAGCAACGTACTGCCTCAACTGGTCACGCTGTATGAGCTCTACGATCTGCCTCTTGAACTCATAGCAGTCATCAGTGTCGTGGTCATGGTCGCGGTGGAAGCGACAGTACCTGCTATGATTTCTCCGGTTTGGGGCGGACTTTATTTTTTCGGGCCAACGGAGCGTGGGGTCATCCTGTATCTGAAATAGGATGTGCTCCACCGAGGCGTTGAGTGGCATGAAAGGCTGTCGTTCTCCTAGAGGCGGGGGACCAAGGCGGTCTTTGACAGAGATTCTCTCTGTCCTATTCCTCTTGTTCTCTGCTTCTCTTCTGTCTTCGCCAGTATCCTTCATATTTTCGCCTCTTTCGTGTGAGGATTCACCTCGACGGGCCTTGGTGGCGTCCTCGGCATTCATGTACTTTTGTGCCCTAGACAGCAGCTCGAGCATGCTGGAGGGCGGCTTCTTGAGGACTGAGAACATGAAGCTGGAGGTGCGGAGGCCGGCTATAAAGGTGGCCAGAGCTACCTTATCATTTGGCTCCTCAACCTGGAGAATCTCCTCATTGAAGCGGGCAAGGTAGTCCCTTAGGCTTTCATCCCTGTCCTGCTTGATGGTGAGCAGGTGGGTCAATGGTTTCTGATGTCGGCGTCCCCCAATGAAGTGGGAGACGAAGGACCTACTCAACTCTGCGAAAGAGCAAATGGAGGAGGGCCTGAGCTTGGAGAACCACTGGCGAGCCGATCCCTTCAAGGTGGTCGGGAAGGCTCTGCACATAATCTCCTCAGGCACATTGTGGAGTTGCATGAGGGATTTGTACGTGTCAAGGTGGTCAATGGGGTCTTTGGTGCCATCGAAGATCTCGATGTTGGGCATCTTGAACTTCGAAGGCAGAGGATAATTGACAATATCAGCAATAAAAGGCGTATCAGTGCGTCTTACCAGGTAGTCCACGATTTCAAGCGCCTGCGCCTTAATGGCGTTGAGGGCATCACCAAGTTGGTTTTGCACCTCCTTAATCTTTTCATCCCAATGGTTGGGGACCTCCTCAGCCGGATGATGGTACTGGCTATCATGGTCTCCATATTGGCTCTCACCGTCTTCGTCCTCCTGCGCAGATACGTGTGGAGGAGGAGGAACGCGCGAACTTCCTGCGCGCTGAGGAGGGACTGTTGGGCGATGTGCGCCCTGGTATGGCCTTGGGGCATTCTGACGAGGACCCTTATGGTGAGGGGATGCATGATGCCCAGAAGGAAGAGATTGCTACTCCTCTACTGCTAGAGGGAGTGGTGCTCCCCCTACAGGATGAGGGGCGATGCCCCCTTGGGTGAGCATTAACTGGATGATCTGCTGGTTCTATTTCACCAGCAGCCGCATGGTCTGTAAGAGCTATTATTGTTGTCCAATGGCTGGAGTTGTCGTGGCAGAGGGTTCCGAAGGCGCGAGGTGAGGCGGAGCCTCATCCCGGCGGGCTGGATTGTTGTCTCCCGGTTGCTGACTCATCGACCTGGTTGTGATTGTCATAGAATAGCAAGGTAGTAGAACACTTAGTCTTTCCCACAGACGGCGCCAAACTGATGATGCACAAAATTGTCTTGTACAAGATCAACAGTCAAGAATGTATAAGGGTGTAATTAATGAGCAATTAACAAGCAATCAATGACAATCAATGGCAAAACAGTAAGCAATAGAGTCAACACAAAGATTTATAGTGGTTCGGTCCGGGTGACCTACTCCACTCTCGGGAACGGCTGCGGTGGCCGGAGATCTTTATTGATGAACAATGTTACCGGAAGAGTAACTCCGAGAGTATTACAATGCTTTAGGAGAGAGAGAGAACAATGAGTGTAGTGTAGTATATGAGGTGTTGGAGGTGTGCCCTTATTATTGAGAGGGCTTACATTATATAGCTAGGGTAAGGCGGTGAGGCGGTGACGTGAGGAAGAGGTCTTTCACTATTTTGGTAAGTGCAATCTTAGTAGGAATAGATCTCTGTATCCCGATATTCTTTCCTTGTGCTCCTATTCAGTCGGAGGAAGATCCTGATCTGGACCGGGCTCGATCATCTTCTTAAACTTGGACTTGACTTGAGCAGGCTTGGACTTGGAGTACCAAAGTCAAGAGGAGTGGAGAGAAGTAGGCGCCCAAGGGACCTGCCCAGACGGCGCCCAAGTGCAGCCATGCATGGCGCCCAAGGGCTGCCATAGGCAGCGCCCAAGGGGCCTGCCTAGGTGGCGCCCAAGGGTTGCTATGCCGTCCTGCTTTGGGCGTTGACCTCTTCTTTGGGCTTTTTCAGTTTATTTTCATTGGGCTCGGTCCAGGCAAATTTGGGCTCGTCATTAAGGAACAACAGAATTTAAACAGAAAATCTATTTTCTACCTCAAAGTTTTATACAAAAAAACTCGTGTCATCTAATCCAAGTTGTTTAAGATATCATCTAGTGCAAGTCCATGTGTGCATATCTGGGCAAAAACGACAACAACATTACCTTTTTTAAATTTACCACGAAAAAAAGAACATCACCTTTTTCTGAAGCTCAGAAATCGATTCGTGCATAAGTTGGTCCTGCAAATTAGGTGGTAAATACAATGAATATGAACTAAGAAATGTCTCTTATCTGTAAAAAGATAGTAGTAGAAGTTGAAAGAAAACAATGTTTTACATTTACCTTCCTTGTCCGTATTCGCTTGATAGCAGTGTCAAGTTGTTGCTCCAAACTTTGAAGCTCCCTCATGCTCAAGGGATTCAGATCTTCTCCTACATAGTGCCTTAAAAAAGTTGTATAGAATGCATCAGAATTATATACAATGAATGATGTATTCTAGGTTTCAAAATCGTTTTATCGACTTTCTGAACATTATCAAAATATATATTTTGTTGCAAGAAAGTTTTACAAAAGAAAATATGCAGTTTTGCTCCATATACAGGCTCATGATCACCATCATACGGTAGGTCTTGAAAGCTTTGATTAAGCATGGCATGTGCCATGGATGTGGCTGAACGAATTCGTTGCCAAAAGAGGAAATATGCATCTGATCATTTCTTAAGCAAGGCATAAAGTAAGATTATTACCTTATGCTTCTATTTAAGATTTCAACTTTAGCCACGAGCTTAGGATACTCGATGAACCAGCTTTCCTATAAAAAAATCATAAAGCAAATGAGAATATACAAATATTAGACAAGGAGAAAAAGAGGCACTGTTTGGTTTACGTCTCAAAAAACTGTATTCGAAAATTGCAAACCAAATAAGGTGAGAGTTTCTTTCAGTATTTGGCTTATGGAACATTAACATATTCATAGATTTACAATATTAAACGTGTATTTAACCTCCTATTACAAATTGGTTATAATTTTATTGATTACTTCTTAAGAAGAAATGAGACTTAAAGTTTTTTTCTTTCAGGTACATGTTGGGGTCAAGGACTAAATCTGGGGGTTGGGAGTTGAAGAAGTCTTGAGCACTTGGAGAATTTCTACTGGAGCTTCATCTAGCCGCCTCAAATTATCAGTTTGGTTATGACCAAAGTTAGCCGGCACATCTGGACTTCCATTACACTCCCTGTAAGTGTATTGTATCTATGATACGTCAAAGGGCGGCCCAGTGTTAGAGGATCCCGTCTGTATGGCTGAGAAATTTGGCTGTCCACCTAGTAAGTCTCTGGTTGATTTTATCTACGATATGTATGTGTTCTGTTTGTTGAGGTCACAATGAATAATGAGATACCTACCAAGATCATTGGCCTCCATCCTTGTACTTTGAATTTCTGAATGTGTGAACAAGCTCCTAAACAAAACATATATTATCTGGTATGTATCTATTTGGGACAAAACTCTTCAGCAAATGACTAACTAGATGAGTGACTTAAGGTTTAATTTTGTTTAGTAGAACCTTTGACATTGGTTCACACACAAATTCTTGATAACTGACTGTTGAACCGTTAACCCTAAACCTCAAACACATCACTCACCATTTGGAATTTTTTGGGTTTGGATATATAAAACAGCTAGCTACCTAAAAAAAAATATATATATAAATGGCCAGTAAGGACTACAAAAACTATTACTGTTCTGATTGTGAGTAACTTAAAAATTACTATGGAGCAGACACGGATTCAATCACTGGAAAGAGGAGAAGGATAGAAAAAATTCTACAGAAGAACATTCATGTTGTTTATAGTATGATTTAATAGATTGGTCAAGTAAAATACCTGTGGTTCAGAATCAGTTGCACAAAGTTGCTTCTCTGCATAAGAGTATCTCTCATACCTATCCAGAATCATATCCATGCTGGAAGAAAGAAAAGTTCAGAGGGTGAATGGCAATGAGTACTTGTAACTATTTTAAGAGTTGGACAGTACCCATAAAATGCATTAAAACCAAAAAGAAGGAAAATATTCATAAAGATGTAATTTTACTAACATTTATAAACCTAGGGACCAACAAACTAAAAGAATAAACTTCTTAACGGACAAACACACAAGAAAACATGCATGCAACCATACACAAGCATTAAAAAACAACTACTCCTACCAGGTAGAGAGAAGGAGAAATTCACAAAGAGGTCATTTGTTAGCCTTTAGAAAATGTAGTGACTATAACGGTGCAAAGACTTGGGCAATTTAACTATCCACAAGTTTCATATAGAACGCTAACGTTAAACAGAGTGATGCTAGCAATATATTTTTAACTAGGTTAATGAGCCTACCTAATCACCTTATACAAGAATACATCAATGATGTAGAGAACAAGAATTTGTAATTATTCTGTTCTTATTTTTATTTTTATTATTTATTTATAATGAGACTTTACTTAGGAATATTTTAAATTTATTTGCTGCCTAAATCATGTCAATTTTCCTACTTCTATTAGACATATGTTTTTTTTCTTTCTGGTAACAATATTAGTATTAGAGATTTGTTTCCATTTTACAAATCTCAGGATTTTTTTGTTTCCTATAAATTGTCTTATGTACAATGAGTTCGAAAAAAATGCATTCAATAGTATCATACTTTGAGAGTTTTTCCTTCTTTTTTCTTTGTGGATTTAGAGTTGTTCTTGTTCTTTAGACTTGGAAATGACGATTTCTGTGTCTTTTGTTTACCGTTGCATCAATTGGTATAGGAGTCTTGACTAACCTAACATGATTTATAATCAACGAAGTGGTGACAACATTTTCCATGACAGTGATCATGGGAGAAGAACTTTTTCAAGAGCCAAATTTTTGAACTTTCAACAAAGATGACAACAATTTTGAATGAACCGTAGACTATGGTTGCCCAGAGGATGTCGCGTCCAAACTAGGATCCCAATCAAGATAGGGTGCATAATGGCGATAGGACTGGTGTTCAACCTATTCAAGATTGTAATCATGTCTTTCCTTTGAGACATAATTTTCATGGTATGCCTACCTGAGTACCACGTATTACATATTACAATGATCTTGAAAAACATAATGTGTATCAATATATGAGGCAACAAAGGGAGTTTGGATCAGAACAATCAATTTGAGGTAATACTGAGTCACAATCTTGTTTGTTATATAATTATTATTCTATGCATCACGTTTCATATCAGAATTCTATGAATGTAGATTTTTCAAACACCTGAAAGGATTAGGAAAGTGAGGATAAAAAGGCTGATTTCCCACGTCTAAAAATTATGCAAGTCCATAAAAGAAAAAAATTGAAAGTTATCAAGATTCAAAAATTTATGGCGATGATGAGACTGAATGGACTTCTAATGATGTTGGGGAGTCACTCGGAAGTTATCAAGAGAAAAATATCGAGAAAAGGTATGAAACAAATAGCAATCCCATAATTAATGATGCACTAGTTATAGTATATGTCTATATGAACCAGATACATCAAAAATTGATGAAATCTTTGAAAAAGATAAAAGTTGTGAAAATTTTTTAGATGATGACAGTTTTCATATCAATTTTGTTCACTATCATTATAATTCAAAAAATTTGATATGCGTGCAAAGTAAATTTATCAATGTATACCCACATGCTGAGAAGATTGTAGACAAATATCATGAAGTGATCTAAATTGATATGGTTGTTGGGAAACAGTTCAAAATCAAAAATACTATGGAATCTTAAATAACATATTTTGTAGGATACTTAATTTCCAAGAGTACGTAGAGGCAAACAAAGACATTATTCTCAACTGTGTAGTGCTTGAAAAGATTAATCTCAAGTATAAGGTAGATGCAGATAAACACAGACTTGCAGAATTATTTCGAGTAATAGTAACTCGAGGATATATTATTTTTTCAAGAGGGAGGGCCTGATGTAAAACGAAAATTAGTAATTATTCTATTTTTATCTTTATTTTTTTTTTATATTTGTCATTTATTTAGAATGGGAGTTTAATTTGGAATATTCTAGAGTTATTTGTCACCTAAATTATGTCAATTTTCTAAATTCTACTAGACGTGTTTTTTTTATTCTGGTAACAATATTACAATGAATTTGTTTCTGTTTTAGAAAGCTTAGGGTTTTTATTTTCTTATAAATTGTAATATGTACTATGAGTTCAAAAAAAAAAAAAATTAATAATATCACACCTTGAGAGTTTTCTCTTCCTTTTTTTTGTGGATTTAGAGTTATTCTTGTTCTTTACACTCAGGTACGATTATTTCTTTGTGTGTCATTCATTTACCGCAACATCAATCAATATATTATATGCATTGCCTTCCAATATAGAGTGGAAAAAACATAATTAGCACAATATGAGATCTTTTGAAGTTTCATGCACAACCAGAAATGTACATGTAGAAGCATAATACTAGAAGAAGATGGTTTTTTTTTACAATATGGAAATTGAACATTTTTCTTCCCTTTTCCTGTGCAGCGCCATTTCCGAAACAGATATCACTGAAACAAGAGTAATGATAGACTCATACTAGGTTAATTAATTACAATAAACGAAGTACGAGAATATTTTCCGGGGAAAAAAACAAGGTACGAACAAAGACATGCGCCCAAGGCGCAAGGCTCTAGGATCTTTGGTCAGACCTCCATGAATCCCTCTTTCCGACCGGGTTACTCAAGTTCAATACCCAAAATCAAACAATAAATCCCAAATTTAGGATCCCAAATAAGATCTTAAATAAATACGAATTTTGGATGATTGGGTCTCATTAAAAAAATTAATGAATTCATTGATCCAATTTTTTTTTTACTAATTTAGTATATAATTTGAAATCTGTAACATTGTTCAATCGGTAGAAAAAAAAAATAATTTTCGCACATTAATTAAAATCATCAATAGCATGTGATCTATGCTCAGAAAAAAATAGCATGTGATCATTACGAAGTATAGCATGAGATTTTTTTGTTCTTCAGAAGTACAGCATGAGATCAAGCTTATTCATGGTAATACAGTTTGTCTCCCAAAAAGGAGGAGGGGAGAGAGAGACAGAGATCAGACACACACAGTGATTGAGAACATGCTGACCAAGTTTAGCAAGTAACAAAAATAGCAATAAAAGTCAATCAAATGATACAATGAAGATACAAATATAAGGTAGTTATCTCCCAGGAAGCAGGTGGGAGAGAGAGATCACACACACACACACACACACACACACAGAGGGGAAGAGAGAGAATGTCTACTTGTAGACCAAAAAAAACCAAGATCAGCAGATGTTACAGTCAACAAGCAAAAGCTGCATAAAATTTTCTGTGTCATGCAGATAAAGATTGGAAAAAAAAAATACTGAAAATAGTCAAACAAACATGAAAATTAATTCACCAACATTCAAAATCTATCAGCAGGAAATAAAAGAAAGTGTGTGGTGAAGAGTAAAAAATAAGAAAATTAGGGTCAAGGTGCAACACCTCGAATCAGTCGAGTACTCAAACAGCTTCCCTTTAGTTGAAAACACAATCAAAGCCACTTCTGCATCGCACAACACCGAGATCTCATGAGCCTTCTTCAACAATCCAGACCTCCTCTTCGAGAAAGTCACCTGTCGGCTAATCTTGTTCTCGATCCGCCTCAACTGAACCCTACCTCTTCCCATTTTTCTCTCTCTCTCTCTCTTTGTTCTTGGTTCTTCAAAAAAAAAAAAACCCTATATATAATGAGCAAGAACACCACAGGAAAGCTCAAGAAACCCTAAATTTGCTCATTTCTGAAAAAAGTGGAGGAGGGTTTGTTCTGGGTTTTGTGGATTTTACTTGTAAGTGGCTTTTTGTTCAAGACTGAAAAGCAATGGTTCTCTGGGAGTGAATATGTATGCATAGATAAGTGAATATAGGATTATCTATATGTAGGAGAGACTTGTAAACCATTCAAGGAGATTGATAAGAAACCCTGACCGGTAATGAAAAACCAGAGTGGTTTTGTCTTTGCGTTGTCGATCTGCCATTGGTCGAGGAACTGTTGAGTCGTTAGGGTATCATTTTTGGGCCAGGTTTTTAGCACTTCGTACATGTCTATGAAAGCTTTGAGGTGCCTACGATCTAAGCGGACCAAGCTTTAGATTGTTCTGGTGACGGCGCTTCTGATTCTTTTACGTGTATACAGCTTTGTTATTGACAAGTTTGCCCTTTTCCATGAAAAAAAAAAAGTAAATTACAAGAACAATAATTTAGAGGTATCCTTTTTGTTGGAGATTTGCTTCATATCCCTTCCACATTGCACTCACATTGTTTAGTTAGATTGAAAATTTCCTTGGTTGACTGAAATTCTTGAATTATGTTTTTGTGTTGACAATGTGGAATATTTTGAATTTTTTTATAGGGATTGATTATTCTTAATACAATTCATTGATTCGACACAAAATTATGGTTGTAATTAGTATTAAAGGGTTTAAATCATATTAATCAGGTTGATAACCAAACTCGTCAACCCATAGAATATAGGAACACGACATAACACGTGCTCGAATATGCATGACTAAAAATAAATTGAGTATAAGTTGACAACTTTTTGATATGAAAAATGTATTAAAAAACAATAAGGTATGATCTATTGACATATCTATTTTTTATGCATAGCATACATAAGGTAGGTAATCAATAAACATTACCTTATACTA
Organism: Ilex aquifolium; assembly: GCA_951799425.1. NCBI lineage: Eukaryota > Viridiplantae > Streptophyta > Magnoliopsida > Aquifoliales > Aquifoliaceae > Ilex > Ilex aquifolium. The sequence goes on along the minus strand of OX637398.1, from coordinate 3,419,259 downwards.
TAAGCCCTATGCATCCCTCTTGGGAAAAATTCCAATGGGTAGGTAGCACCCATAATTCTTCGACTTTTGATTCGAGAGTTCTACAAAAACATGTTTCCTCAGCTGGGTTTCATGCCAATAATATAATTTAAATACTTGAAGCAATATATTGTTTAGTTGGGTATATTCCGATCGATATTTTTTGTATTTTTTGGTGAGTAACTATTTCATTAGTGAAAAAAAAAAAGATGATTGGTCTTCTACTTCTCTCTCTAGAAAAGTTACCATCCCTTGCCCCTCTCTTTTCTTTTGGGTACATTTGTAATTCGGTATACAAATGGTATATATCCTTTCGTTCAATATAAATGAATCTTACCTGCCCCCAAAAAAAAAAAAAAAATTCATTAGTGAATATTTGTTGCTTTTAATATAAATATAATTAATTATGTGGCACTTTATTTGTATGATAAGATTTTATGTCAATTGTCTTGTCATCTTATGGTACATTTTGAGTTGTAAAACCAAAAAAAAAATATAAATATCACGAGTGGTCCCACCAGGACGAGTACTCAAGATTAAGTTATTGCATATAGTAATCTTTTTTTTTAAGACACATGTATAGAAGTCACTTTCCTTTTTATTTTTTAAGCCAAGCTTGTAGTAGTACTTCAAGCGCTACAAAAATATACACATATGGGGACCACGATCTGTAACGATCCCCGATGAATTATAAAACACACACAATACAGTAACAATTCGCCTAAAAAGGATTTAACTATTTCCACATGCAAAGCTTTAAGTTGGGGACCATATTAAACCTATCAAAAAAGTGATTGAAAATGCAAAAAATGGATGAATAAATGACTAAAAAATGTTCAAAAAAGGGGAATAATGCATGTAGGAGGTCTAGTCTTTTAGATTTGTCGTTAGTAGTGGATTGGGCAATATTAGGATTCTTGAAGAGAAGCATTCCGTAAAACACGCAAAATATTCAAATTCTAGATTTCACCTCACCCCATCCTCAACAAGGGATGACATAACAACTTTTCAAAACTATTATAGCATGACCACTTTGATCCGACCACCTTAGGGGATGTGAGTAGGCCTGTTATCGTGTTAGGTGAGGCGAGTTTGTGTTGAATTTTAGTGGGTTCGTGTCAAAAAATACTTCATCTATACTCGATTTGTTTATTAATTTATGTATAACGAATCATGTCATATTAGGTTCGTGTCGTGTATGAACCGTGTATAACTAATATATAAACGAGTCGTGTGGCATATTTCTTCTGATTGGCTTCACTTTTACTCGATTTTTATTAATCGTATCGTGTTAGGTTCACTCGTTTACTAAATGGATGATTTAAGAAATAAATTTTTCGTGTTTTTTTACCTAGAAGTTTCTCAATATGTACGCCTCAACACACATATACGTACACTCTCAAGCTATAGATACAACTTTGCATGAGTTCAATAATCTTCTTTGAGAAAAAAAAATTATTTTGACTAGTTGATTTTACAATAAAAGAGAAGAAATTTTTTTATATGATAATAAAATTTTGTTCATTTTTTATTCCTTTTTTTTTTTTTGGTTATTAATGAGGTTTTTAATTTTTATTACCAGAAAAGGTAGGAAGAAAAAATTAATGTCTGATGGTATATTGTGGGAGATGATGCTGCCAATGGACTGCTCTGCGTCAATGGACTACACTGCTTTTTGGGCTGGGTTGTGATGCTCTATCAACTTCTGTTTATCACAAATGGATGGAGATTTTTGCATATTCAGGGCGAACTGCTTCAAAGGTCATCCAATTGGCTATCACAAGCAAAATGGCTTCCCTCAAGTCTTGATCTTCTTTCTGGCTGTTCAATGGATTCTTGTTCAAGAATTTTTGTATAACTTTTATATGATGTTTCTCCTTTTGGAATTCATTTGGAAGTGAGTTTAGTCTGGCTCACTTCCACTTGAATTCTTTGTTTGGTTTTTCCTTGAATTCTGGTATCTCCTTACTTGTTTGAGCATACCTTGTATTTTCCCCTGTTTCAATATACATTTACCTTCCGAGAAAAAATTGATGTCAAATTATTTCAGTAGTCCCATAAGCAAAAGGAACAAAGACTAGTTTGGATATTACCCAACATGAGCAACTCATCGTCCGAGCCGGTGGTCTAATAGTAAATTGTATTTGTTTAAGGTTATTCTTAACTCCCATCTTGTTATCAAGTAGAGTCAATTCACGAGAGTAGCGCAGTTTATTGTTTGCCTTTGATGGTGTTGTGGTAATGAGTTACCCTTCCGAGTTAATAGTTATAATTTAAATCAAACATCTATATAATAAAGTACAATACAATTCAAATCTCAACAGATAAATAAAATGACTTTTGCTATTCGCGGTTAAGATCTCTTTCAATTTTAGTTTAAAGTTAATCAGACGGCTAATATTAACACTCTAAATTTAATAGGAAAAATAGGTCTCTAAGGATGTGTTTGAGGTAACTTTTTAAAAGTGTTTTTAATACTTATAATTTCTCATAAATACTTTTAAAAAAAAAGTAGTGTTTGGAACCACTCCACCACCCCCACTACCACCATCACCCCCATCGCCCCACCACCATTACCACTACCACCACCACCCTGACCACCATTACCATTACCACCACCATCGCCACCCCACCCCACCGCCAAACTACCCCCCCCACCTTCATCACCACTACCACTACCACCTTCACTGTCGCCACTCCATCACCACCACCAATGTCACCACCCCACCACCACCATCCCACCCACCACCATCACCACTACCACCACCCCCCGCCCTTTACCACCACCATTGCTGTCGTCACCATACCAACCCCTACCATAACCACCGTTGCCACCCCACCACCACCCCACCACCATCATCCCCATTACACTCGACCACCACCATCCCCATTACATCCACCACCACCATCACCTCTACCCCCCCCCCCCCCCCCCACCTTCATCACCACTACCACCTTCACTGTTGCCACCCTACCACTACTACCAATGTCACCACCCCACCCACTACCATCACCACTATTACCACCCCCTGCCATTTACCACCACCATTGTTGTCGTCACCATACCACCCCCTACCATAACCACCGTTGCCACCACCACCGCCCGACCACCACCATCCCCATTACACCCACCACCACCACTACCACCTCCACCCCACCACCATCGCCACTATCCTACCACCGCCGTCGCTATCCCACCACCACCTCTGCCACAACAACCACCACTTCCCCTTACTATCACCACTGTCGTCATTATTATTGTCGCCACCCCACCACTACCACCACCCCTTCCGCCCGACCACCACCATCACCACCACAACCGTCACCTCCACCCCACCACCACGCTACCACCACCGCCACTGTCCAACCATCACCCCTACCACCACTACCTCTATCGCCTCACCACCACCCCTCACGACCATCACCACCCACTGACATCGCCACTGTCGCCACCCCACCACCGCCACTACCACACACCATCACTACCATCGCTCACTCCCACTATAACCGGTGCTTAAATTCCTTTCTCTCTCCTCTATATTTGTGATTTGATTTTAGATGTAAATACAAATATATTTATTGTTGACCATTTTTTTTATTACTTTGTGCCTTTAGGCACATGCAATAACTAGTTCCACAATAAAGTACCCTCATGATCACACCTAAAAAGATTACTATCTACTGGTCAACTCTCTTCTTTTCTTGACAAAAAAATAAAAATAAATAATGAGCAACTCGGCTTCACGTGGGTAGTGGGCTGTAGGCCCTAACCAAGCTATCCAAGTTGCATAAAAGATGTAGAGGTCTCTTTTCTTTTCTTTTCTTCTTGGCCATGAGTGGTATATTAATTTCGTTCGTGTCATACTTGTATTATGTGAAGGTCTACTCAATTTATTCCTGATCAATTTTTAGTTATTTATACTTTGAATTATTATTATGTGGTGCATATTTAATCGAGTTTTCTTTAGTAATATTTGTTTTGTATAGACCTACTTACTAAGTAAGTCTGACCCATCTATACATCCCAAACGCAATATACTAAAAATGAACTACTGCTCAACAAGTTGGGGTTGATTATATGATGGTCTAACTCGAGAATGAACAGGAACTTTGAGGGTAGTGTTGCAGTCGGTACATATTATAAAGTTTAATTTGATGCGAAAACAATAGAAATAGCATCAAAATGCGAATGCTGGCCTAAAAATAGCATCAATTTGTCTTTAGTTTATGAAGTGTACAAGTCTGATGTGTACTGTTTACATTATTTTTGGGTTGACAATGATGTTGAACAACTCAGAGCCTAGTATTTGTTTTTCCTAAAACGGTGTCCTTTCAATTTCATGATGTGGGGGTGGGGTGTGGCTTCCTCGTGAGTCGTGTCTTTTGTTTTACGGATTTCACTATGGTATCAAAAAAATATTTGTGGGTATCGTATCTCTATTTGGTATTGTATTTTTAAATTTTATTATTTTAATTAATGTTTTTATAATTTTTTAGGTCATTTTACAACAAAAAAAAATTATAACTTGTGTGGATGATTTATCACTTTTATGAGTATTTTTATCACTTTTGTGAATATTTTTATTATTGTTGTTGCAACAATTTTTATCACTTTTTTAATACTTGCAATTGATCTTAAAATTGATACCACAAAAATAATAAAAATAATTGTCATTACAATGATAAAAATAATTGCCATTACAATGATCGATGGTACGGTATCAGAAAAAAAATTTCGATACCGTAAACTTGTAATTGTTTTAATAAATACTATACTTTTAGATTTGTATAATTTATTATTCACGCAATAGTTTGATATGAAGAAAAGAAATAGACAGCATAAAAAGAGAATATACAGATAGTTTTGGCGCATGGCTAGTCTGTCTTTAACTAAATCGGGCAGAATTAATTGGGATACGCATAAATTGGTTCGAATACATCTGATCGCAATCCCCAAAAACAATATATGTGTGTTTGTGCACGCCACAATAAAAAAATAAAATAACTCAATTTTAACTTACTTATGGACTGCCAAAGGTTGATGATTTTTGAATTCTCTTTATCACAAAAGTTTGATCCTTCCATAATTTTAATGTATAATTTGTTTGCTATAAAAAAAATCATAACATTTTGGTAGGTCATCACCATATTATTAATGATAGGATAAAATATCGATATTTAAGAGAGATGTTTTTCACTTGATAATATATCCTTAGTCTTTTTGTCGGAACAAATTAATAGATCTAGATGGAAAGACTTGATTGAAACTCAGTTAAAACTTTAAGAATGTAACTGTATCAACTTAAACTTCAAAAATCAAATAAAAATTATGTACATACTTTAAGGGTATATATTATAAAGAGTTTTTTGGAGGCCGGTACCTAAGCCTAATAGGATTCAAAAAAAAAAAAAAAATTCACTTACCAATTTTCTTTAGATTAGGTCCCTACTGAAAAGTCAAAGAAATAGACAAAACTAACATCCTTTAAAATTGTAAAAAATAACGACAATGTCATCACCTAATTTAAACACCTATTCTAAAAAGTTAATGTACATTTTTCTCTATAAACACAAATCATCAAACAGGTGCATTAATCGTTAGACAGGTACACAACAGGTACGCAATAATCGTCAGACAAGTATACTAATCTTCTCCATAAACACAAATTGTCAGACAGGTACACTTGCATCTCTCAAATTTAGGCTAAAATCATGTGATGGGGGTAAAATGAGTAATAAGGGCATGTTTGGTAGGAGTATTAAGTTTAGGTGGTATAAGATTTTACATCCATTCCACTCCGATCCAATGGTATATTATACCCGGTCTTAAACTATAATCTCATCCTTCTCCTTGTTTGTTTGTCACAAACATTATCGGTGTAATACCTACTTTAAAAAGTCAACAATTGCGGCTAGACCTGTAAAAAGACAATTGTAACCTTATAATTCAAAGTCAACAATTGCGGCTTCAATATAAAGGCATTGTAGATGAGGGCATTTGGGTCTTTTTATACTTTAATACCTCCTTCAAATTTGTACCGAGATATTATACCACCGGGTAGGTGGTATTGAATAGCACCTTGTACAAGGCATTAACGGCACTGTTCATAGCGGGTTGGTATTGCGATCCGCAAATTAATACCGACCAAAAAAAGCCAAACAAACAATATATAAGGTAGGCCCCACGTACTATTTTCTTTATACCACCTCCTTATACCACCCTTATACTCCTACCAAACATGCCCTAAATATACAATAATTGTCCAACCCCACCAACACAAGGACCGCATTCAAAGTTTTTAAAATCAAGGAAGACTTTTTTATATACTAAAAATTCCGTAGGACTAAACCTAATTTACATACCAAGTAGGGACCTTAGTCTAATTTACTAATTTATAAAATATCCTTAATAATATGTTAGCTTATTCGACAACGTATAGTTTGCAACAAGGCTCTGTCCTTAGGAAACGACATCACTATCGTGGCAAGCCCACTGGGATGGACACTAATGGAAACAAGCCCATAGACATTGATCATAATATGGGTCGTCAGAAAATACCCATGGGCTGAAGTGAAGCCTTCATAATGTTCATCACAAAAGGAATCAACCATGCAGAGCTTTTCTTTCTAATTTCCTTTGTATTTTGGGTACTATCATACAAACAAGTATTTGGCATGAAAAACTATATATAATTCGAACTTTACTCTGATTTGATCAGGTGTGTCCAATTATCTTGGCCATCAAAAGCCAAGAACGGGCACCAGTAAAGTAATATTCTATTGATGTGTAACAAAAGAGACGTACCCATGTTTTACACGAGGGCAGTAAGTGAAGTAACACACACACTAATCTTAATTGCACTCGTGTTGCATTACATATGTACTCGTGATTAATAGACTAGAAAAATAGCATACATGGAAACAAGCTTATGTCAAACTGTATCAAGGTTTTATACAAACCAAGTCATCACTAATAGTCGGGGAATATTTCAAGTTCTTACATGTTTTTGTCCATTCAGTCTATGCTGCTTTCAATTATTGAAAAGTTACATATTGTGGTGAAACCACTTAGCATCTTCACCACCAAAATGCATTTACCTGGTAGACTTATTCCAACACCAACTCACAGCATCCACCCAGGGATTAACCCATTGACATTCTGGACATTTGTTGCAGCAGCTATCTGGTTTGAACCTGCAGGATTGTACCTGTTTCCAAAATAAACATCATCCAATAGAAGAACTTTCTATTAATCCAGCGGATACAATGAACTAGATCAATAAATTAGGTTGGAACGACGTGTGAAAGGCGGCAAAGCCATCCCACATCAGCTATGCAAATGTAAAGCAATGTGTTTATATGTAAAGTTGAGACAAATTCCTCTAAGCCTACGCCGAAGTTTTTGGGGTCGATTTGCATCCAACTTGCATATGATCAATCCAAATTCAAACACAAATAACAGTAATTTTTTAATATGGAAACAGATGGATTGAGTAGTTGAAAGTTTACCCTGTTTGCAAAGTGGAATTGCATTCTAATGGCTGGAAGAACTCGTGGGATTGAGTGTTAGGTTGGCCATATGGACTGCTTTGCTCACCACCTGACCATGGTAGCCGAAGTTGATTTTCTGTGTAAATTTCATCCAGCTGCCAAAAGCCACCATTGTTGATATTGTTAATACTTAACTTCTCTAACTCAGGATTCCGCATGCGATAACAATAAGAGGAAAAAAAAATCATACACAATAATACATAGAATTATATGAAAAATCCAAAGATTGAAACACACACACACACACACTCACATGAAATCTACTATAAAAAAGGAGCAAAATGTTGGAAAATAAACTTGTTTAGTGTTTTATTATATTATTAAGGTGTGTTAATTTGGTGTGTAGTAATGAGCAAGAAATATGCAAGTAGTGGAAGACAAGAGTATTATTGGGTGTTAATTCCCCAAGTAATGGTGTTAGATAACTCTCCATCAAAGCCAAGTTTATGATCTTGGAAATCGAGATAGCTCACTTTTAGAGCTACTACGATCTTTGAAGTTTTGATAGATCGTCGCAATTGATTATCATGGAAGATTCCCCAAATATGTATTTTTTGTGTAAAAAGATGATATTCTCTAATTACAAGAGAATGAAAATTATTTTACCTTCTTATCTCAAGCAAGTGATTTATGGGGTGTGATTGAAGAAAAGTCAAGGAATGGCTTGCCTAGAAGAATCCGAGAAAAGAAAGAGGAAAAGGCATTCGAAGTTCTTAAGAAGACGATTCATCTCGAGATTTGAAAACTTGTAAGAGATTCAAGTTCTCCAAATCATGTTTGCAAGATGATAGTGTGTAGGATCCAAACACAAAAGTGAGTTTTTACCTGAGGAGTATTGGGTACAATGCTTTGAAAAAGATGAGTATGTAAAAGAAGAAAGTGATTTTGAAGATACACTAATGGAGAATCAAGAAGAGCGTCATCTTGATGAAGTGAAAGAAGTTGAAAAAGTTAAAGTTGAAGTTCAAGAGACTAGAGAGAATGACGAAAACGATGAAGTTGAAAATGCAACTTAAGAAATTGAAGAAAAAGAATTTGTAAAGTATGGAGAAGAAATCAAGGATCCTCATGTGGTTAAAGATGTTAAAGTAGAATCTTATGTAGTGACCATGGAAAATAATTTTGCAATCAAACATAAAAGTGAAGGTCACCTTGTTGAGAACCATGTTCAAGGTAATCTATTTCTTGAAAATTTCACTAATTGTTACTTACAACTTGTAGAGAATGTTCTAAGTGACACAAGTTGGGTAAATATGGAGGAATTTTTCGGTTCAAGAGAACTACCCCAAGGAAAATTCAAAAAGAATGAACGCAAATGCAAAAATGCGAAGAAGATAATGAACAAATTGAAAATAATGTATGATCATGTGCAAATTGATCATAAGTCTTACACATCCATGGAGATTACTTTGAAGATTCTTGCAATTGAAGGAGGTGATACTCAATTCATGAAGTTTGCAATAATTCCACGAAACCCTCTACTATGAAGTGATTTGCAAAATAAGGACTTAGAAGTGCAAAACTAAGTTTAAGGGGGGTGTTGGAAAATAAACTTGTTTAGTGTTTTATTATATTATTAAGATATTTTAATTTGATGTGTAGTAATGGGCAAGAAATATGCAAATAGTGGAAGACAAGAGTATTAGTGGGTGTTAATTCCCTAAGTAATGGTGTCTTAATTGGTTAAATTTGTTGAAGTTAAGAGGGATTACTAGGCCACTAATGGTCCACAAAATTGGTAATGGTGAAGGTACTATGATCTGGTATGATAATTGGCACCCCCTTGGCCCCCTGATGTTTGTCTGCAGTGCTGATTTTCATCTTGACAGGGGTCTGCCAAAAGAGTCTCTTGTCAAAAGAATCATTGCCAATGGCAATGGCCACCTTCTTCCTCCTCTTCTTCTCACGTTATTACTAGCACAATGTCTTCATATTCTCTCAATCCTTCCACGGAGGATAAGGTTAACTGGATCCTCTCTTCTAACTCAAATTTCTCCACTTCCTCAGCTTGGGAGCATATTAGACAGAGGAGTTCTCCAGTTCCATGGTATAAGCTTGTTTGGTCTGAAAATGCAATCCCTAGAATGAGCTTCATCCTTTGGTTAGCTGTTTGGTCCAGGCTGAGTACCCTTGATAGTATTCAATCTTATGCAGTCCGCTTGGGCATTACATGTATCCTTTGCAGAGTTGCAGATGAGTCTCACCCCCACTTGTTCTTTGAATGCAATTATTCATCAAGAGTCTGGATAAATATTATGCTCACTTGTGGATTTGCCTGGCAACCCAAACATTGGAATGATCTCATTGAATGGGCTGCTATCAATTGGAAAAGGAAATCAATGCAGAATTTGATTCATAGAATTTGCTTGGCAGCCACAGTCTACTATATTTGGATGAAAAGGAATTCTAGAAGATTTCGAAATCAATACAGGGACCCGATTGCACTGAGCCATCTTATCCATCAGACTATAAGGATCAGAGTTTCTACCTTGAAATTCAAAGCTACCGCCAACAACCTGCTTACAGGCCAGTTATGGAATCTCCCCGCTTCTTGTCTCTATTAGCTCATGTGATGGTTTATATGTTTGCATGGTCAGTTTGCATTGTTTCTCTGTTTTTTGGACCTATGGTGAGGATTTTTGTTGGTGCTTCCCTTGGTGCTGCCCACTGTTGCAGGCTACCCACTCTGATTTCTCTGTTTTTTGGACCTATGGTGAGGTTTTGTTAGTGTTTCCCTCAGTGCTGCCCACTCTATTCTCTCTCTTTTTTGGACCTTTGGTGTGGATTTTGTTGGTGCTTCCCTTGGTGCTGCCCACTGTTGCGGGTTGCTGTGCCCGCTTGGCCAGTTTTCCCGTTGTGGTTGCTCCGTTTGTTTGGCCAGTGTTCCTGCTGAGGTTGTTGGGTTTGTTTCAAGCTGTTTGCTTCCCTATTTTCTGCCCACTGTCACAGGCTTTTCTCTCTGTTTTTTGGACCTATGGTGTGGTATTGTTGGTGCTTCCCTTGGTGCTGCCCACTGTTGCAGGCTATCTGTTTTCTCGGTTTTTTTGGTCCTTTGGAGAGGAATTTAGTTGGAAGTTTACGCTCAAGGCCTCTACTTCCTCCTAAATTCCTCTCTTGGGCGCTTTGTTTGCATATTTCTGCTACGCCATTGTTCTTTATGGCTTGTTTGGGTTTTCTTTGCTCTGGATTGGCCCATGTTTTTTGTAAGGGTCATCCCCTTTCTTGTATTCTCTCTTCTTGATCTATTGAATATTTATTTTTCAAAAAAAAAAATATTATAGAGGTTACAAGAGTTAGTGGGTGTAATGGTACCTATATATAATGGTATGAGTTGTATGTATAACCTATATAAATAGGGTATATAGTCTAGTGTTAGATGCAAGTAGAGTTGAGTAGAAATTGAAGAGTTTAAATTGAGTGTGTGATTGTAATCAATTTGTATGAAAATTATTTTTTCTTTGAGTGTTCATATCCTCATCTACTTCTTTCTATTTCATTTATAGTCCTCTGACTCCAACAAAGTGGTATCAAAACAATTTTCTTGTTGTAATAGTTCCAACACAAAAGTGGAGAGTATGAGTGTTCAAATTTTCGATTGGCTGCAATTTCCTACCCTACCCTACCCTACTAAACGGCTAACCGCAAAAATCGAGTAGGAATGCGGAAGAATTTTTTGTCTTCCGATTAAATCGGGTAGGAATGCAGAATACCTATTAATTTCCGCATTCCTACCCTATCCTACCCACAAAAAATATATTTAACTTTTTTATATTTTTTTTAGTAATTATAAATGTATTTGTGTGGTATAATTTATATTATAACATTGTTATTGTTGTGAATGTGTGAGTTGCTAAAACATGGACTTGTTTTTTGTGTAGGTTACATGATTTGTGGTGAACTAGTAATCTATTGGAGCAGTTATGATTTTAACGTTTTTTATATAGTTTAAACTTAAAATAATTGTTATTGTATTTATGTAACAATTATGATGGATTGATGTTCATGCTTTCTTGTGTTTTATTGTAATTGTTGTTGTTGTTGTTTTAGATTTTAGTGTTACTGATTTATTGTGTTGTTAAATTAGTGCATGTTATTTAATTGAATTGTTAAAATGATCCAAAAATTAATAGCTATAAAAGTGTTTACCCGATTTCCTACCCGACTTCCTACCCGATTAATCGGGTAGGAATACCACACCTGATCGGGTAGGGTAGGCCAAGAAAAAATTCTTCCGCAAAATATCGGGTAGAAAGACTGAAGACTATATTTTCTACCCGTAGGGTAGGGTGAACACCCCTAGTGGAGAGAGAGAGAGAGAGAGAGAGAATATAAAGGAGACTGCTCAGTCACTCTTTTTTTTTTTGCTCAGTCACTCATTCAATATACCCATTTTTGTCATACAATCAAACAGTTCAATTAAAAGGACCCTAAAGTTTGAAAGAGTTTTGGGTTCTTGACATTTAAAAATAAAAAATAAAATTAAAAGGACCCAATTTTGCACAGAAGAAGATCAAATCAAGAACACTACATGAATGTTACTACTACGTACCTTCCTCTCCAAAGCATTGTTAGCCTCAAGCCACATTTTTTCCTGCGGTTGAAGAATAGAAAAGCATGTAAAACTGAAATAATTTTTTTTTAAAATTCCAAAATGTTGATACCTTGGCTTGAAGATCAGAAAGCTGATCGAGCATAAATTGGGTCTGCAAAACATGGTTGCAAAAAAAGATAATAATTGTTCTGGTGAACAATCAAAGATAGTTATCGTAACAATAAAGTAATAGAACTTCAATAACATCTCACATAATTAAAATAGTTCCCAAAAAAATTGATGATTTGCATCTCATACACACGCATTGCTAAACACAAATAGTTCAGTTTTTTCTGACTATATTTTATGTTATTCCACCCATTTCATAAAATATTCGACTCGGTTTAACAACAGCTACCCAATGAACAAGCCGAGTTATAAGAAACGTCCAAATGCTTCAAGATATCTTCTTCTAAGTATCACATGTCACTTCCACGTACTATATCTACCAGAAAAGTGGTTCGGACATCCACCAACAGAGGGTTCACTTATGACAATGGAACAGACATTGGCTGAAATAGTAAAGCCACATTGTGGCATTAATGAATTTGCTATATACAAAAACAAAGTTCTTTTGCTTAGTCAAAACACCAAAATTTGTCTCAGTTGAAACCAGATATCATCTGCTGAGAATGAAGAAAGAGCTAGTCAATGTAACTAGGATAATCAGTCTACAGTGGCTCACTGACAATACTTCTTTTTTTTTAATGGTTAAGGTGTCTGAACTAGTTTACGTACACCTCGACAAATTCCCTCCTCGGTCCGATTAAAATTAGGTCATCCACACTGGGACTAAAATATTCATGAGGGATAAATCCCTTATAGACTGGTCACAAAGAGTTGTCACGATTCAAACTCCTGACGTTTGAATTTACACTTGAACTACCCTTGGAATTCATACTATTTTTCTTTGTTAAACACACTATTGCCCCTAGAGTATGAGGTATAAGTCCCATTTTAAATTATCAAGATTCAATTTTGCCAAAATTCCCTAAGTTATTAAGGTATGACATTTGGTTTTAAACCTTTGAAGCTTTCCCAATTCATAGTTGAATGCTGTCGCGTGTTCAGTTCATGAAGTATGTTTAAGGGCTTTGGTGGAAAATATGTTAGACACACTATCGTCCTGAGTGAGTCTGCAGTACAAAAAAAAAATCAGTGCGATACTGAAAATTACAATCTTTAAAGGTCAAGTTACATGTTTCAAGAGTCAAGTTACAACTAATTGTGATTATTCATGATCTACCACAAATGTCTTGATTGTTCATAGAATTCTAGGATTGATCATAATATTCTAAAATTATAATTTAACCTTTAAAAGTTGTATTTTTTCTGTATAGTGTATGGTACCTCTTTCGGTACCATAATCTCACCCGCCCAGCCCGAAAATATATGTTCAGTTTCATTATGATCCTTCGTCTTTCCATTATACAAATGGATCCCCTACATGTGACATTTAATCTTAAATGGTCCCTAAATAAGGGGTCATTATTAGTTGTCATCTGAATAAGTTCATATTTTTTGAGTTTTTAGTGAGTAAAAGTTCAAATATTGGTACTAAAGGGGGAACTTTGTCTGGTTAATCTTCATCTCAAGTCTCAAGTTTCTTAGCACTTCATTGCTCCAGGAAAACAAGGCACTCAACCACCATATTCCTTCATTCTTATGCAAACCTTGAAAAACAGTAACGTGTTTCCACCACGATAGTCGGTGCAACGTTCTAAATGCAGCTTATTTACGTACCTTTGTAGACCTTATATGCTTCAAAGATGTGTCCAGTTGATGCTCAAGATGTTCAAGATCCTTCATATTAAGCGGGCCCAACTCTTCCCCGAGAAGATGCCTACAGTATGAAGGTTTATAAGTGTATAACTATACTGTTTGGAGTGAAAACATGAACAACGCCAGTAATCAAGTCAATTACCTTTGATATCGTTGTAGTGACTCATATTTGGCTTTCAGTTTTAAGTATTCATTGTAGCTGCTTTGCTATAGGTCATGATAAGGAGTAAAACAATGTCAAATATCATAAAGTCAAAACGAACAAAACACAAAATAGAAAATCCGACACTGCAATTGAAACAATCTTGGTCACAATCCCATGAATCGGATAATGAGCCCTGAAATCTCCTGAATTTCAAATCTAGTTTGTGCCAACTGTCGTAATTAATTATAAGTTAGAGACGCGAGGGAAAGAAATTAAGCTACCTCAATCTCTCTGGCTGATGTGCTGACTTCAAGTGTACTATAGCTGCATTTTTGGTACCTCTCCAGCGTCTTGAGCATGCTGAATTTCAGTCAATGAAGTGTTCCATTAGGCAGCTAATGGTATATGGTCAATGAGAACTGAGAAGATGTCCCATGAAGACATGGGTCAATGGTGAACTTGGGGCCTGTTTGATATGTTTTTTGGGAAGGGTTTGGATTGGCTTATCCAAACTCTTTCAAACCCAAAGATGGGATTCAACATTTAATGTTGTTCATACCCATGTTTGGTATGCTAAGAGATATATGACTATTATGATAATATATTTGTATATAAAGAACTATTGTGTCCCTTAACCAATTTAATCCAAACATGGGTATGGATATATGGGGGGTATAAATGTCATTTGGATGTTAAACCCATTAAACCACATATGAAACCCATCCCTCATGGGTTTCAAGAAACCCATGAACTTGGGTTTCATGACCGGGCCTAAATCGGGCTGGGTTTTAAACTCTGAACTAGATGTATATTTGTCAAACATGGATTTGAGGGGGTTTATTCTCCAACCCATGTTCCAAAACCCCCCCCAAACCCACATACCAAACAGACCCTTGGGGTTTTGAGCTTAGTGCAGAAGCTGGATTCAGTGTATAGGATAATAACATTTGCAAATTTAACTATATTGAATACTTATATATCGTGTTCAAAAAAGAGAGGTCTAGATTTTTTTGAGACAAAACATAAACACATCTAACGGACAACGTAATCTCAACATAAAAGACGGTTCAGATCATCTCATAAATACTGATCCGACGATCATAATTGAACTTAACTCTAACACTACTATCTCTCATGTAACTCTCTCTCTCTCTCTTATTTCTTAGACGTTTTAAAAACACTATCTCTCTCTCTCTCTCTCTCTCTCTCTCTCTCTCTCTCTATCTATATATATATATATATATAATAAAGCAATTAGATTTCTTTATCTTTAGTTTTTCGCGGCTCAGATTTTTTTATAATGATTAATCCAACGATCCTAATTAATCCCTAAATTTCTAAAGGCTTCTCATTCTAGAACTCTAAAGATGTCTGCCTCTCACTCTCTACGTCTCATTTAACTCTTTGAAGAAGACGTTTCTCCCTCTCTGCTGTGCTGCCATCCACCACCGTCTCAACAGGTTTGATTTTCTTACTCTCTCTCTAACTATCTATAACAATGGAAAACAACTAAAGACAATTCAAGATACTGGGTTCTATGGTAAAATTTATACTACGTTTTCATTCTGAAAGATGATCTTTGTTTGTAGAATATTTGTCTACGAGTAAGTGTTATTTGGATATCGCTGGAAGATGTGCTGACGAATTCAATCTTTCTGATTGCAGAAAAAGTTGCCTCCCTCAATTTACAAAATAGGTTGCCAGCAGGCCATAAATAATATATGGGTGGAGATGGGAAAGTCACAAGTGTCCAGAAAAGTAAAACTGACAGAAAATCTAAGGGATTAATTGGCTTAGATTTGCTATTTTTCTATTGAAGTGTTTTACACTCTTGCTATCCTAAATTGCACAATGTGTGTTGGTTAATTT
Source organism: Ilex aquifolium (assembly GCA_951799425.1). NCBI lineage: Eukaryota > Viridiplantae > Streptophyta > Magnoliopsida > Aquifoliales > Aquifoliaceae > Ilex > Ilex aquifolium. The sequence continues at coordinate 3,403,303 of OX637398.1, read as the reverse complement.
TAGATAGTTATCCTTACTTTTAATCCTTTTCAATTTGATCTCATCAACTTCGGTGCTTAAACCATTTTACTATTGTGCTTACATTGTGAATAATGTGGTTCATTGCCTACATTTCTTTGAAAAAATGTTGATTTCCGGGGAATGTGTTATGATGGCTTCATGAATTTGGTTCAATATTTGATGTTGTATGAATTGTAAAGTCTTTTTTTCCCCTTACACTGTTCACTTTATGCAGGTTCAACATGTTGATGACATAGTTAAAGATTTGCTTATAAGGCTACAAAATGTCCAGAGCAAGATAGTTAAAACTTCTATTCACCAAAAACTAATTAACTAATTTAAATCTCAAAAATTAGTTTTAATTTAATATAAGAGCGTATATTTTGGTGGTTACTGCCTTCGTGGTGTTTTTATGATGGTGATATGCCCGCTAGAATAATTGTAAATCAATTAGTACCAAGGCTTGAGATGAATTGTATGAACAATAATTTTTAACCTCTTTTGTTTTCTTGCAAAAACTATTTTACAGGGGTTTCCTTTTATCTGTTGTTTTATAGCAGGAATTTTCTCTTGAACATGATATGCGCTTTGTATTTCTACTCATTTTTTGGTACAAATTCATGCTTCATAGTATTATTTTTATTTATTTATTTATTTGTGACAAGCTGACACATTTTGAGAGGTTGTCGGTCTTTGGATTCCTAAATGTTGTGTTATTAGGCTGTATTTTTCTCTTTGAAAGAGAGAAAGATGGAAGTCGTGTGTTTTTATTCATTTTTCTTTCAACTCGCTTGTTTTTTATTGAGTAGTGTGTTAAATTTTTAGCGAGTTGAAATTTTAGTAATTGAGTTTATATTTATGTTGTATTATTGAGTTAAATGGATATAGTGGTGATAAATTACATGTGATGTTGTTTTGAGGTTTTTATATATGTGGTGTTATTTTGGTGATTTTTTTGTACATTTTTATGATAGTTCCATTAATATAGAAGATACGGTCAATAGTATATTTTAAGTCATTTTAAAAAAAAAATTAGTATGAAAGTTTTTTAGCCATTCTTTTTAAATCTAGGCAATTGGTTACAATTTTTTTTGTGTTACATAGTGCCTTCAGGCACAGGCAATTACTAGTATATATATAAAGTACAATACAATTCAAATCTCAAAAAATAAACAAAATGACTTTTGTTATTCGCGGTTGAGATCTCTTTAAATTTTATTTTAAAGTTAATTCGCCAGTTAATATTAACACCTCAAATTTAATACGGAATAGACTCATAAGGGTGTGTTTGGATGACTTTTTAAAAGTATTTTATAATTTCTCATAAGTATTTAAAAAAAATATAATGTTTGAAACATTCTCACCATCACCACTACCACCACCGCCGCCAACCCACCACCATCACCGCCACCCCCACTGCCCCACCCCCAATACCCCCAATACTACCATCACCACCGCTGTTGCCATTCCACCACCACCTTTGCCACAACAACCGCCACCCCACCACCACCATCACCCCCTACCACCATCACCCCTTACCACCACCGTCGTCACCACCCCACCACCACCACCACCATCGCCGCCGTCACTCCACCATTGTCGTCACTGTCATCGCCCACTATTATCGCCACCCACTGTCACCCACACCTACCACCATCACCACCACCTTAATTCGCCACCACTCATCACACTATCGCCCAGAAGAACCCGTCGTCGCCCACTACCACTATTACCAACTACCATCACCGTCGTCACCCATGACTACCACTACCACCATCATCACTCAAAACCAACCACCACCATTACTGTTGCAACCAACGGCTACCACCATCACCACGATCGTCGCCACCCACCACAACCATCACCGTCTCCTACCACCACCACCACCACTGTCGCCTACCACCACTACCACTGCTCACCCCTATTACAAATGGGGTTTAAATTTTTTTTCTCTCCTATATATTTATGATTTTATTTTTGGTATGAATATAAATATATTTATTATTAACCATTTTTTTATTATTTTGTGCCTTCAGGCACATATAATAACTAATATATATATATTAAAGAATAGAGACTCTTTAGAAATCACAAGCTGAATGCTGGAAACATTGGCAGAACTTATGTGCAGAATAAGCACCAGAGTAGCAAAACATTGAGAAAGATGTACTGATAGCATGGCAAAATGATTTTATTCTAATCGATGTATCGTTTACTAAAAAACAAGTTAAGCATACAGATACATGCCCATATTGTCTCTTTCCCCTAAAAGTATCAATGAAAGAATTCACACTTCGTTTGAAATAGATTTCTGAAAAAAAAATTCTAAACAAGTAATCATACTTGTAGTTACAAGATTCATTGATTTTACACATTCTGTATATACTTTTACATGAAGAAGACCTACATTGATATTGTCGACCGATTTCTCTAGCTCATCATCTAAGAAACAATTTAGAGTAAATTTTTTAAGACGAGCCTTACAAATTGCTTCATTGAGCAAACATAATGGAGTTAACTTGGTTTTTTCATGTTATATGGGCTTTATTGTTCACATTCCGTTTTCTTTACATATGATCAACTTTAAACTACCGCAGTGAACGTCTTTTATGGCGATCAGTGTTTACCTCTATAATACTTGAGAAATTAAAACTTGATGTAGCAAACAATTAATGATCAAAGGAATAAAGTCACAGTACTAGGAAAAAAGAAGCAGCAACTCAATTAAATCAACAAGCCTTAATATTATAACCTACTTGAAGAGAGCTACTTGGATCTATGTTCTTCAATTGGCGTTTTGGTAAGGAATAAATTCAGAAATAATCAAGGTGTCAAAGAGGTTACAAAATTTATTCCCTTTTTAAAAAATGAGGAAACGTGTAGAATATATTCGAATATTTTTCTTAAAAGATAAGGCTTTAACAGTCAGAACGTTCAACTCAAAACTTTTTTTATACGAAAATTACCTCAAAACTAGAGAAGTCTATTCGAAAGGTAAATCACTTACTCATACAAGTAGTACCAGGAAAATAATAGATAAAAAGAATATATATTGACAAGTCCAAATTGTGTATTTGAATTTAAACATCAATAAAATGTTGTGAATTTACTATGCATACCCTTTTTTCTTTTTTCTTTTTTACTATGCATACCCTAGTCAACACAGCCAGTGTCCTATGGCAATTTTAATTGTAGTAGGTTGTCAAGTCCATTCTGAGATCACACTGCGGACCATCAGAGATTAGATGTCCTCCTTAAAGTTCAAGAACACCCTCTTATAACCAGCATTCTAACTCAGAAGCTTGATTATTGTTGGGGAATCTGTTTGGTACCACTATAACATCAATGAAATTTTACCTTGTGAGAAAATTTATTGTTGGCTATATATACATGGAATATGTATTAATTGTTGGATTGTTGGTGAATTCTGCTTCACATTAATTTGATTGTCAAATGAATGATCCTTCTTGGGTTGAAGAACAATAACATAATACAAATTATTATGTATGTAATTAAAATATGAAAAACAAAAGAGAAAACAAAGAAAGAGTACTATTGTACTAATTAATCCGTTTTACAACTGCAGTTGTTTCACCATTGAAAAATGTGGGATTTCAGGTTCCAAGAAGGATTCAGGTAGAAAGACTTCCTCTGGCTGTGCCTCCAAATTACATGGTCTCTTTCCAGGATAAAAGAAGTACTATATGGTCATATCAGACTTCTAAACATATTTACAGTTATTTAGAAAAAAGGAGAACTCCTCCATCCTGATTGCTGCTTACATAATCTCTCTCTCTCTCTCTCTCTCTCTCACACACACACACACACACAGTTAATCTTTGGATTAGTATTTGCAAGCTAAAAAACTGCATCCAGTAACGTTTTATCGTATATGATCAGATAGCTTCAATAAGAACCCTAAAAATTATATAAAAGATTGAGCATAATAGTATGGATCAAACTAAGGTGTTATGAAATATTCATAGAGTTTTGACAGAAATATTGTTTTGTGGCCAGAAAAAAAAGTTACAGAAACCCTCAATTCAGTTTCTTAAATAAGAAAAAACTTAATTAATTCAATGGAAAGAAAACCAAAGGATTGCTTTTTGGTACGAAAAAAGTCTTTTTTTTAGAAAATAAAATAAAATAAAAAAGAGTAGAGAGGAAATAAATGGATCTGATAATATAAGAGTCAGATGAAGATCGGCAGATAAAAACCTAATGTTGGCCATGTAGGAAATTACAAGAAGTTAATAACAAGAAAAGAATAGAGTGCAGTAAAACCTTAGCCGCATCAAACTGCATCAATTGATATCCTAACATTGAAAGAGTTGAAAATTGAAATACACAAATAGTAAAGATATTTTGAAGAAAGATCCAGCACTGTCTTTGCAAGCAACATAACAACAAAGCAGATCAATTAGAAGATCTTATATATGTATTGTGTCAGTGTGTGTGTCTTGCTAGAGAGAGAGAGAGAGCATACTTGGAGCTGCTACAGAACTCATAGAGCTTTCCACGGTTAGAGAAGACGATAAGGGCCACTTCAGCATCACAGAGAACTGAGAGCTCATAAGCTTTCTTGAGCAGCCCATTCCTTCTCTTTGCAAATGTTACCTGCCTATTTATTTTGTTCTCTATCCTCTTCAGCTCCACTCTTCCTCTACCCATCTCTTCTTCTTCTTCTATGCTTTATCTCTGCAAAATAATCTTTAAATATATATATATAATTATGCAACGTTTGTATATTCCTTCTTCTCTTCTTTCTGCTCTTAGCTACCTGTTGATCTTCTTTTTTCTGAGAGAGTACATTAATGTAACCAAATGAACGAAAGACAAAAAGATTGAAACTGGAAACCCTAGAGAGAGAAAGTTCTGTGTTTTTGCTTTCTTCTTTCTTCTTCGGATTCTCTCTCTCCCTCTCTCTCTTTTAACCACAAGATTAGCATCTGAACCCCAAAGCAGACATCAAACTTAGGGTTGGTGTTCTTTCCACTTTCGAGCTTCACGTTTTTTACCAGTGGAAATTAATTTGTCCCACTTGTCATTTAGCGCGTGATATACATTCTTGCCAGAACAAGGGAGAATCCAAACACGCGACATGTAGGAGCGTGAGGTAGTGTATCCTAAGCATTTCACTTGTAATGTCGTCAGAAAAATATCGGAACGTCCACACCAACCTTAAAAACGAGTATCTACGTGTCCGATCATCAGTGGCTAATTGACGTATTTATCAATTGACATTATGATACTTTTTTGATTCAATCGAGGAAATTCATTAGCTAATTCAATAAATTAATTTCATTAGAATAAAATACTAATCAAATAATTTACTATTGATAAATTCTTAAATTCATAATAAATGATTTACTATTGATAAATTGTGTGCTGAAAGGGATCCAAATCTCAGTATGACAAGTCGGACAATAATTTTAATAAGTCCATTAAATTTGGTGATTATCTCGTCTTCTTGGCAGAAATGAAGGATAAATAAGGCCCTATGAAAAAAAAAATATTAGGGGGAAAAATTCATTTCTAAGAAAATCCAAAAAAATAATGACAGTTGAAATCATAGAAACTTATCTCAATTTATGTAATTTCATTCTTATATTCTATTGGATCTATATTTCACTTGAATTCATAAATCATTATGATATATTAATTAGTGGTGAATTGGGGGTCGAACTATTGTATCAAAAAATTAGTTTTCAGTATCATATTATTCTCGAGTGAATCGATAGTTGACAAAAGTAATGAATACTGTAGAAAATACCATTAAAGAATAAGGAAGAACGAAATTCCACAGGAAAAAAGCATAGTAGCGTCACGTGTATTCCCATCTCGAAAGATAAGAAAGGAAAGTCTTCTCTTCAATCCAAAGTTTGGCACCTATAGGCTAACTACCATTTTGAAACCATAGTCTACAAGTACGAAGAGCTAAACGACAGTAACTTTAGAGTTGATAACGCAGTGCATGTTATGTCTAAATTGTATAATTACAATATTCATATCATGCATAAGTTGTGCATTATTGTATTGATAACGGACATGGTTCAAGTATCAGTCGAGTTGTATTCGAATCGGTACTTTTTGAGATGGTACCGTTACACGATATATTATAAATTTCTAATCTCACACGACTCGACTTAGTCGTTCGATTTGTATCCGAATCAATCTCAAGTCGTCGAGTTATCATCACTGAATCAGTCAATATAGTTTTGTGACGCCGCAGTATGACGTGAATCTCTCATCATGTTCAACATTTTCTTTTAGGATGCACTGTCCGCTTCCACGTCACGACGCCAAGGCCGATGCATCTCAGAGCTCTTCAAATCGATAGCCAATATCGCAACCTTGAATCATGATATCGAACTAACTTTTTATGTTCCGGACCCATTATATGGCCACTCATGGACAAAGAAAAACAACTAGAGAGAGAGAGAGACTGGCATGCAATGAATGACATGTTAAAGAAACAACTTCCAACTTCCCAAGGGTGTGTGTTGCTAGTGCCAGAGAAGCCACCTAGATGCTTCGTACTTCTGCCTATAGCTACTGTACTACTCGACCAATTTTGCTTCAACATAATCGAGTTTCATTCACACATCAAACTATGTCTATGTCCCATCCAATTCAATTGAGGCCAGTACGTGTAACAAAACAAATCTCTTGTGTTTTTGCTTTCAATCTAGTTTGTTGCTTCTAGTCATTGCTCAAAGACAGGGCTGAGGACCTACGGTTGGCCCAATAGCCACCACACCTCCATTATTTGCGGGTTCGATCTTCGTTATTCCCTCATGGTGTAAATTTATTCAAAAAAAAAAAATGGCAGTTTTTGTTCAAGGCAAGTGCAATTTTGTGTATCAATATAAAAGTCTCGACGATTAATTGGACCAGGTTTACTCTGGCTGTCAAGCAACTTTTGTGGGCTAAGCAATTGATTAGTGTGTCCGAAAAATAAAGGCCCATGGATTTATTAGTGGATCAACTAATGAGTCTTTCGTGGGTATCCATCATGGAACAATTGCACAACTAGGAGGATCGTATTATGTTCAAACTTGGTGATGAAATCAAATCTTAAAAGACTTCGTGGATATTCTGCAGTTGATGGTTCAAACTTGAAGCATTGCATTTCGTTTCGCAATTTTTAAATGGGGAAAAGCCTTTTCCATTTTATAACTGCCGCAGCCATATAATTTTCGCAGCTCAAGTTGTGGTACCGAAAATGAGCTAAAAATTTAGGGTAGTTCAAGTGATAATAGCAACGAACTCTAAACTTAGACGTTCTGAGTTTGAATCTTGACAATTTTTTAAGGTTAGGTCATAAAGAATTTATCCCTCATCAATGGTCTAATATCAATGTAGATGACATGCATTTGATCAGACTGAAGAGTAAATTAGTCGAGGTGCATGTAAGTTAACCTAAATACTCATGATCGTTAAATTAAAAAAAATGAGAAAAAATATTTATCTATTGGTCAATACTACAATACAAACCAAAATTTGTTTATAGTCGTAGTGTTTTTTTTAATTTTTATACATATTAGTTATAAATATACTAAAATAAAATTTTACAAATTTTATTCTAAATAATAGAAAATATAAAATATGACATCAAAAAATTATTTTTGGGGATATGAATTGACCCTTAAAAAGGGTTGGAGAGTAATTAGGAATTGATGGGTAACGTGTCGAGCTCTTATGAGGTTATTATCTACAGTGTCAGGTGACACAAAAACGATTGACGGGAACCTCAAACAGTGCCGTGCATTATCTACGGCGACTGCACAGTAACTCCGCCACCGTGCTCACACGTGTCAAGATATGACAGGTGAAAATGACCTCCGGTGGCATCTTCAAATCTGTCGGGCGTGCAGAAGGACCTGGGCACTGTGCAATAATGGCACAGCAAAATAGTTTGCTTCAATTACTATTTTACCCATTTAATTCTATGACTAGAATCTAATACACCAGTCAATGACGTGAATAAAAAAATAATACTACATAATTCAAATAGAATCTAAAAAATTATAATTTAAATATATATTATTTGTTAAATAAATAGGTCTCATCAATTTTTTCAATAAAACTCGCTCATCAACATTTTGTTCACGATCTGGCTATAACCTAGTAGTCCCAGGCTCCAGCATGCTAGTCAGATGGGTATACCATGGGTCTTTACCGCGGCCTGTCTTGGACCCTTGGCTATAGCCTATTGTTGCCTGCCCAGCTCTGTTAATTCAAAGGGCCGTTGGATCTAAATCCAATAGTTTGGATCCACTGGGTTGATTCTGAATTATATTTAGTTTTTATTCTTGAGTTATTTACGAAAATGCTATTTTTTAAAAATATATATAAGTAGTGCTTGAATTCATTCATTCATTCATTTCTCTTCACCAGAAAAACTCAAAAATCTCACTTATCTCTACTCTTTTTTTTCCTACAAAATAAGCTTCTAATTATATCAAGTTACTAGCGATATTGCTATGACCAGTACCACTTGCGAAATTGCTAAACGCGTGTAGGATGTGTCGGATATGTTTGGTATGTTAAATCCATCAATTGTATAAAAAGCGAGTCAATTTGTGAATTATATTAAATCTACCTCTCAAAAAAGTCAGTGAAATTAAACCACATGGAAGCTGTTAGGACTATCAATCGTGTGTGGTGTTGGGTGAGGTCGGTTCGTATTGAGTTTTAGTGGGTACGTGTCAAAAAATATTTCAATCAAACTCAATTCATTTATTACTTCGTGTCTAACGAACCGCATCATATTGAATTCGTGTCATATATAAATCGTGTATAACCAGTATATAAACGAGTCTAACCGTGTATTTTTTTTATTTATTTCACCAATATCTAATTCATTTATTAATTGTGACGTATCGAGTCCACTTGTTTATTAAATGGGTGGCTTAAGGAAGACTTAAACCATCTAACTTTATTTTGTGTTCATATTATATTAACGAGTTGTGTCATATTTTAACCTCTCGACGCTGTGTTTGCAAACCTTAAACAAATGTGGGGTTTGCACTGCCCAAGAACGATTATATATAATATTTATTAGGTCTCTTTGCCACAAAGTCGTTGTAGTATAGTGGTGAGTATTCCCGCCTGTCACGCGGGTGACCCGGGTTCGATCCCCGGCAACGGCGTTAAACTTATTTTTTTATATCCTTATTGAAGTTCTTGTTTGGCTGTTGGACTACCTATGTTCTGACTTGAGTTTGGATAGCTCGCTTCTCAAATTCCCAGACAACAACAAAGGTTTTATCAAAACCTAATTAAAACCATTGGGAAATTCACATCTTGTTACTAATAACCAAAGTGAAGGATTGATTATACAAAGCATTTAAGACTGGTTAAATTCAATACAATAATTTCTTATCCTAATCATTATTCATATTTGTCTTATTTTAAGTTTTTTATATTTTTACATCATCCATCTTATACTTTTAACTTTACATAATAAACATTTGTTCTAATTAAAGCTTTTATTTGTCATATTTAAGGTTGTTTATCTTTTCAATTATACAGTCAAGCTTAGATAAAAACAAATAGTTTGACGAATGAAAAAAAAAAAAAAAAAATTCTACTTTTTCTGTACCATCACCATTGTTGTCGCCATCACCGCCCACAACTAACAATGATCATTACCACCTCCATGGCCGTTGTTGCCACCACCCCTTTGCCACCACAACTACTCCCATACCTTCACCCCAACATTACCAGTACCATTGTGGTCACCACCATCCTCACCCCACCGCCACTACCATCAAATAACACACATTTGGCAATAATATTAGCAAAGGTGAGATAAACCATCTAAACACACATTTTATGAAAATGCCCTTTATTTATAAGTCACTTCGGTTTTATTAAATGAAAATGATTTGCTTAAAAAAATTATTTCACTAAGTACATAATTATTGAATCTCAAAAGACATCCCAAACTCCATCTAAATCAAAGAAGGCAAGTATAATTCTATCTCAAAGCAAAATCCACTGTCGTTTATTGTTTCCTGAAGTCAATAAAACATTGCATCTAAAACCTGGAAATCCAAGCATTGATATGAAACAAGACATTAATATAAAGGATTGTACTTCTCATGACTAGTGAAAAATAAAAGCTGATACTGGTAATCAAAACTTTCACTTGGCCAAGCCATTGGCCAGTTTCGCAGAGCCTTTAGCCGGGTTGAGCTCATCCCAAGCTTCGATCCATGTCACCATGGCATCCGCAAGCTTGACAAAGTAAGGGTCTACCTTCCCAAGCTTCTCCTTAACCTGCTTGGACAGTTCAATGTAGCACTTCTGAACAGTAGTGCAGTCCTTTGGAAGGGTGGATGCTTGGAAGAATGGGATGATCTCTTCTTGCCAGAAGATGCCATTGTACTCTTTTTTCAGGTTTACAAATGGGTTGCTTGCTTTGCTGTGCCAGATATAGGGCAGCCCCGTCTTGATTCCGAGCCCCAAATGGTCACATATCACCTTAAAAATTAAACATTAATCATCCATAAGTTACTCAAATAACATGGTAATACGGTAATACCATCCGATTTATAAGTTTTCACCCCATTTTTTGGCAAATCAAAATGGGGATAAAAAGGGACACAGAAAGCACATACCTTGGTACACCAGCCAGCCCACATATCATCGTATCGCCCAATTGGCTGACCATCTCCCATAAGCCCAAAGTACATTGCAGGGCCTATGAGCTCGCGGTCAAATGCCAGATTCATCCCACACATAGGAAACAAGGTGCCCTTGGGGATTGTCAGTACCGCCTCCACATACCTTAAAGAAAAAGCATATAGTGAACAAGCAAGCTTCATATGTACACAAATGAATCAATATGCATTAAGTTACAACAAACCTGGTGTTTCTTTCGCGAGGCTTGACAAGCTGTGTAGGTGCATCATAATCGGGGATATTGAGCCAGAGGCCATGAGAAACAGCGGTTGGGACACCCTCACGAAGACTGAAAGGATATCCACGAACGAAATCTGCACCCTCTGCGAAAGGGTCATAGAGGGTGTTGAAGAAAAGGGGAGTGGATGGGCAGAGAAGGTTCTTAATGTGCTGTTGAAGTGCATTTATGTCCTTGCCTGATGGGTCTTTCGCAACCTAATAAGGTTTGCGCAACATTAATAATTATAATTGGAGAACCCATAGTTGAAACTACAACTGAACAAACATTGTGCAAACATTAAAGAAAACTTTTAGACAAACACTCGCATATGTGTAGACAGACTGAATTTGTTTAGCACAGATCAAAAATTGTACAACAATTAGAATTTGAAGAAAAAAAGCAACCAAAAACAGAGCACACATGCCCTGACATAAAACAATTGTACTTATCCAGGAGCCAGATTAGCACACGAACATCATCTGTATTTAGAAACTCAGAACTCATCTACTAGGAATGGAAAAGGAAAAGAATAAAGACCAAGTCACTAATAAATCACAGGAACATGCAATCAGGAATCCAAACACTTGCTACTCTACACCTGTTAATTGTAGTAAAACCCTTTTTTTAACCAAAAAAGCATAACTCTACAGATGCTTAGCCTGCAAAGTATTAACAATTAGTTTCTCTGAAAAGAAATAGAGAAAAACGAATATAGATGGGACAAGAGAGAGAGAGAAAGTCTACAAAATTAGAATAATAATGAATCACTAAAAGTCTACACAAAGATAAACCTCTAGTCATAAAGACTATTCGATGTATTCAACTTACAATTAATTATACGTTAGATAATCAAAAACACATCAGTTACTCAGTACTGAAAAAAAAAAACCCAAACCCATAAATTCAGAAGAATTTTGTCAAAAACAAAGCAGATCAAATTGGCTGAAACAGTAAAACTACAAGAAGTTAGCGTATAAAGCAATTTGACCCAAAAAGAAACGGATGATGAATAGAGCAACAAAAAGTAAATTAATAGCTCAATAAATGCCTTTAAATCAGCCATATGACCAAATGGGAAAGGGTACGGTACAGCCGGCAGTGTCATAGATCATGACCTTCACCTTCCAAAATTATAATTTTAACATAAAAATGGTAACAGTCCATGACCAAATATACAGCAAAAGTCAAAGGTGAACAGTCCTAGTTTTTGCAAAACCGACATTACAACTAATCAGCCTTATTGATCCAAAAAGAACTTGTAAATAATCAAAGTTAATGAATCTAGGAAGCTAAAACAAGTGAAGATCTACATTTAACAACTAAGAAGAACCAAAATCCAGATAGAAGAACATCCAAATACATAAAAAAACTCTTCTTCTCCTTTCAAGTCACAAACATGTTCGATTTTATGCAGCAAAAAATTATAGCTGAAACGTCAGATATTAGAAAACAGAAACAGGGGGAAAAAACACAGTTTAGATGATCTACTCACAAAGCAATCATCATCAATCGTAAAGATATACTTCTTCTTGGACACCATGTAGCCAAAACAACGACAAGCAGAGTCCTTAAAGGAGATACAAGAAGCCTTAGGACCCAAAATCTTGTTAATGTCATTGCGATTGTATAGCTCATAGTCAAAGCCCTCAGGGACCTTGATAACCTTTGATGGGTCACCATCTTGAACAATGATCAGATGGTATGGCTGAAAGAATGGCCTCCACATCTCCAAGAAGTCCAGGTTTCGGATTGTGGGTATCACGATGTCAAGTTCATCTACCAGAAGAGGGGTTGATGAAGCCATGTTAGAGAGAGAGAGAGAGAGAGAGAGTTTGGGTTATGGTGGAAGAAGAGTGTTGTGTGGTGGGGGGTTATATATGTATTGTGTATACGTGGTGGCACGTGCTTGAGCGATGGGTTCGGCAGGTATGGGGGACTGTATGGGTTGGGACTTTTTCAATAAGGACGTCGCCGGTGTTTTTGGGACACCTTGTCTTTGCGTTTATACATATTAGGACTGTTTTCCTCTAATCCAAATTTCATCCCATATATATTCTTTATTTCTTTTAATGATACATTACTTATTATGAATTCATGTAAGGCTCGTTTCACCCAGAACACTTTTATTTTATAACAATCGAATAATTTATCGCGCTTGTATATTAGAAGGGATCTAGACCGTATTCCTCGTAGGAAATAAACTCATTAATTGTAATGTATCACGGAAAGGGATATTATGAATTTGTGGAGATAAAGCATTGGGAAAAAGGCCAAACTAAAGAGGGAAAGTATTATTGTTGAAAAACAGACGGAAAATAATATTCTTTAATAGAAATAGGTAATGTTATTTATTGATCCAAACCAAGAAGTAAAGAAAATATTGAATATTAAGAACAGGGTCATGATCAAATATGTAGGAATATTCCAATTTGATGATAATTTTTAGCAAATTAAATTTGGTTTTATGATTGTGATAAATGTTTTCAACCAGAGAACTATCATTTCCTTTTCAAGTGAAGTGTTACCTGATTTTTTTTTTTTTTTTAAAAAAACATGTTTTTCACAAGATGATTCTAAGACACCCAAAAAATTGGATTAAAATTTACTACAATATCGAATTATTTCAATTTCTAAGTTTGGCTCAATTTTAAGTTAGGTACATTCCCTCTAAGTGAGACTCATTAAGTTCGAGTACATCCTCTGCCAACGCAAAATTCAAGGAATTAATGTGATACAATAATAGATTTGGATCTAAATCTCCAAATGTATTTTTTCTTATTTGATGAATTATTCACTTGAATGGATGATAGGTAATCTGTCAAAAGAAAATTAAAAAAATATATATATTCAAAAGGATATTAATTAAACTCTAATAACCAGATTGAGAATTGAATTAAAAGGAACAAATATAATTGGACGAAGTGATTTGAAATTGTCTACGTCGAGTCAAGATCTCGAGCAAAGACTCAGTAGGGCCATAGCTCATTTTTGTGTTTTTTTCCATTAGAAGTCGACTAGATCTAATTTCATACATTTCAACATATGTTAAATCTAAAAATCATTTGAAATAGACCATATCCATCACCATACATAATTTAATAACAAAATAAAAGAAGAAGAAGCTAAAAGGGGCTTTTTGAAGTTGAAAATCTGTTTACGAAGAGAAAATTGGGGGGAGAAAGCGTGTTGATGAGAAAGGTACATGTGTATAGTTATTGGTGTTCTTCTTTTGCCTTAATCAATGGGGGGGAGGTACCACTTTAAGGTCAAAAATTGCCCAACTTTTAACGAAAAGGCCTTGTGGTCAAGCTGTAATCAAAACACCTTTAATGAGACAAGTAATATTATTATTATAATAATTTCAAAATAGATCTAATTTCTTCTTCCCCCAAAAATAAATAAATAAATTCATTATATAACTGATGAAAGTCGAACCCCAGTCATATTTTTGGTGGTTAGTTCGGTAACTACTCAACCGAGACCACTTAGTATATTATGCATTCAAGTGGTACCCAATATAGACAAGTGGGTCATTCACTATTAGCGGTAGATAATATGTTATAAAGAGAATTGAAAAGAAAATGCATAAAACGAGATTTAAAAATTCATATACTTGATCTTAATAAAAAGCCAAAAAATATGTAAATGACACCTGTAAATATAAAAAAAGAATTTGCATGTTTGAGCGAATTGAAGGAATAGATACAGCTACAGGTTGACTTACGATCCATGGCAGGCAGGCACATGGGGAAGAGCCTAGAACGTGTTCGGCGCTTTTACCAGCCCAGAAGTTAGCTCAGATGCACGTTGGACCATATATAGATAGCATTTACTTGTGCGGGTTGGCATTCCTCCACTCTAATAATCCCACGGTGCCTCGAAATCGGTCTCGGCACTCTTTTAGATAAAATCAAATTTGGTGCCTCTTACGGGTATTAGGTGATAGTGTGTGTTTATAATCAATTATAAATTGGTATAATATTTACTTGTCGGACGTAAATATTAATTTTTTATTTTTTTTATAATTTCACAAGTGACAATAATTAATTAAAAATATATAATATTTTATAGGTAATGTGTGAGTATCGAAAATTTTCTTCTTTCAGGTTGTTATCTTCTGTGCTGTGCACCTCCTCAAATTGATTTGACTATGAATAAATTATTTTGTTGCATTCGTTGACACTTTTTTTTTATTTTTAAAATTTTTATTTTGGGTAAAATGATAGTAGTTTTTCTTGGAAGATCTCAACTAAACTGTGGTGGTATAAACTCATGGAATCAAATTATGCTCAGTTGAGATGTGATTAAATGATAGTGTGGCTCGAACGGGCTTGGGATAGAGGACCCACGCTATAAGTTAGGCCGAGCTATAACCCATTTGTTGTGGGCTACTATGGGCATTCTGGATTGGCCCACCCTATAAACAAACCCATGACCCTCCTTAAATTTCCCTATAAACAACCCAGGACCCTCCTTAAATTTCCTTAAATTTTGAAATACCTCTCTCTCTCTCTCTCTCTCTCTCTCTCTCTCTCTCTCTGACTTAACTTTGACGGAACATAACTTTGGTCCAATAGTACTCCTTACTTTGTGAAAGCTTTGTCTTCTTGAGGTCAAGGGTTCAAGTCCCTTTCCCCTCTCTCCCCCACCCCAACCCCCAAAAATATATATATATATATATATATTTGACTTTTCAGTGCACTATACCACTATTAAGGAGATAATGTGTTGCCAATAAAATCATAACCTTGGGGAAATGAGCTGCCAATATTGCTTGGAATGGGCTAAGGCATGCTAGTGGACTTACTAGTACTAATTGGGGCTTCGTAATCTGTGACTGTGATGGTGACTTGATTTCAGAATCAAGACAATATTTGAAATCCGGAAATCAATTCCAAATTGTAAATTTAGTAAGCTTTGAGCTTCAAGTTGTTTCCATTTTTTTTTAAGTAACGTTTTAGCCTTCATCTCTAGCCTTTCCCAACCTCAATAGAATAAATGGTTGTTAGGACACCACATTTGAGAATCTCATATCGAATAATAAAAAAGGTAATATACCATGAATAAGTATATTAAACATGTGATATGAGATATACAGATCAAGTTGTATTCGAATAGATTTTTATGAAAATATTTTATCCTTAAAAATAGGGTTGAGTATGATGTAATCAATTATTAGATGACTAATTTTCTAATGAATAATACATTGATGTAAGTTTTTTATCTTTGGATATAAATACGGTGTACCAAGGTGGGTACGTTATTGTCCAAAGGTCCCCGCTTTGAGTCCTTAGGCCACTTACCTAGAGCATAAGCCCTACGATTTACCTTGTGCATGTGGTTAGTGGGGGTATTGCACGAGGCCCAGAGGTTTTTTCCTGTGGCTACGCAGGTCGTTGAGTCTGACAATAAACTGTTGGAGTTTCCTCTGAATTACCAAAAAAAAAAGTGGGTATATGTTGTATCGAACCGTGCAACAATTAAAAGAAGTTGTTGACGATCCAATAATCAAATTAGTATTTCATGTTGTAGAAAACTCTCTTGCCATGTGTGTACAACGTGATGCGGCGATTGATTTCATCATGCGTACATTAAGGACAAAATCTTGGATTTTTTTGATAGTGTTTGGATTCATAAGAAAAAAAGGGAATATTTTCAGAATCAATGGTTGATGATTCTGGTTGAATTCTTCAAGTTATACAAATTTTCGGTATTAAAGACGTTTCTTCGAATTTTGAACTCTTGAGTTGTAGCCTTTTAAGACAATGGTTTGGGATATATTGGGCGGACATCCACCCAATATCAATTTGGTGTCTCATAAGTTTACGGGGTCACTAGGCTGCTCACCTTGATAGATAAGGAAAGTAATTGACCATTGAATCCTCCCAAGAGTATGTAAGAAGCAGGTAAATGCGCATATGCAATGTAATTGAGACGCAAACTTTTGAAAGACAGAGAGGATTGTGGCAACTCATAAGAACGACTTTGCACGTGGTGCGATTTTGCATGTAGTGCTTGAAGAACGCAGTGAATCAAAATTAAGAAGGAGCTAAATTCGATGTGGTTGACACGTGAGAAGGAGTTTGTTGAGACAGTGAGAATACAACATCGGATTAGAAAGAAGTTGGAAAAGTCTAATATTCCTTGAATATGTTTATTAGTGATCAAATCAATAGGAAACAAATTTCAAGAGTCTTAATATAAGATGAATAGATATATTAGACATATGACATGTGATACATAGATCAAGTTGAAATTGAATAGGTTTTAGTAAAACCATTTTATCTCTATAAATAGGGATTGAGTATGATGTAATCAGTTAACAAATAACTAATTTTTTTTAAGTAACGTTTTAGCCTTCATCTCTAGCCTTTTCCAACCTCAATAGAATAAATAATTGTTAGGACACCACATTTGAGAATCTCATATCGAATAATAAAAAAAGTAATATACCATGAATAGATATATTAAACATGTGATATAAGATATACAGATTAAGTTGTATTTGAATAGATTTTTATGAAAATATTTTATCCTTATAAATAGGGTTGAGTATGATATAATCAATTATTAGATGACTAGTTTTCTAGTGAATAATACATCGATGTAAATTTTTGATCTTTGAATATAAATACGGTGTACCAAGGTGGGTACGTTATTGTCAAAAGGTCCCGTTTTGAGTCATTGGGCCACCTACCTAGAGTGTAAGCCCTACGATTTACCTAGTGCATGTAGTTAGTGGGGTATTGCACGAGGCCCAGAGGTTTTTTCCTACGGCTACGTAGGGCATTGAGTCCGACAATAAACTGTTGAAGTTTTCTCTGAATTACCAAAAAAAAAAAATAGGTATATGTTGTATCAAACCATGTTATATCTTTGTGTTTTATTTTATTGTTTTTCCTATCTTGCATTCGTATCTCTCAACTTACGGTATTAGTGTTGATTATCCATAGTGCAAAACTAAAAAAGTGGTATCAGAGCTAGAATGATGATCCTAGTAGAACAATCATGATTAAATTGACGATCTTTGTGAAACAATTAAAACAAGTTGTTGACAATCCAACAATCAAATTAGTATTCATGTTGTAGAAAACTCCCTTGCCACGTGTGTACAACATGATGCGGCGATTGATTTTGTCATGCGGACATTAAGGACACAATCTTATAATTTTTTGATAAATTGTTTGGATCCATAAGGAAAAAAAAGGAATATTTTCAGAATCAATGGTTGATGATTCTGGTTGAATTCTTCAAGTTATACACATTTTCGGTATTAAAGATGTTTCTTCGAGATTTGAACTCTTAAGTTGTAACCTTTTAAGACAATGGTTTGGGATTTATTGGGCGGACATCCACCCAATATCAATTTGGTGTCTCATAAGTTTACAGGGTCATTAGGCTTCTCACCTTGATAGATAAGGAAAGTAATTGACCATTAAATCCTCCCAATAGTAGGTAAGAAGCGGGTAAAGGTGCATATGCAATGTAATTGAGACGCATGCTTTTGAAAGACAGAGAGTATTATGACAACTCATAAGAATGATTTTTGCACGTGGTGCGATTTTGCATGTGGTGCTTGAAGAACGTAATGGATCAAAATTAAGGAGCTGAACTTGATGTGGTTGACACGTGAGAATGAGTTTGTTGAGACACCACGTGAGAATACCACATCGAATTAGAAAGAAGTTGGAAAAGTCTAATATTCCTTGAATAGGTTTATTATTGATCAAATCAATAGGAAACAAATTTCAAGAGTCTTAATATAAGATGAATAGATATATTAGACATGTGACATGAGATATGAAGATCAAGTTGAAATTGAATAGGTTTTTAGTAAAACTATTTTATTCTTATAAATAAGGATTGAGTATGATGTAATCAGTTAACAGATAATTAATTTTTTAGTGAATAATATATTGATATATATTTTTGGTCCGTGAATATAGATATGGTGTACCAAAGTAGATACGTTGTATCGAACTACATTATATCTTTGTGTTTTGTTTATTATTTTTTCTATTTTGAATTCTTATATCTCAACTTATGATATTGGTGTTCATTATCAAGTGGAATCCAAAACATAATTTTGAAAAGTGAATGCCAATTTTAAAAATCATAAAAAAGAATTTCAAAAACTTGAGAGGGGCCATGCCCATTGATCAAAGCATGGTTTCACACATGGAGTCGGCCTCAAATACCTGTAATCATCCAATTCAGTTTGTCCTAGACTAATCCCTAAGGGACTATTTGGTAAGTGTAATTGGGGGAGCTTTGGAAGATGGATTGAAGAAAAATAGTTCAAATGACACACAAAACTCATATTTGTCCAAAATTTGAAGTCTGAGTTACCAAGTCCAGCTCGTTATTGGCCCAGACCTTAAACCCTAGATCATTGGTTTCATCAAACCTATGGGGGGGGAGTTTCAGATAAGAGTTAACGGATTCAGGATATAAAAAAATAATTATACTTCATACGTATACAAACATGAGTTTTGATTAGATTGGTGAAGAGGCAACATAGTCATTTACATATAAATATATTGTCCTAATAGTGATATATCTATGGACATACTAAACATGGGTATGTACTAGATTTAATATTGAATTCCATCTTTGTAAAGAGAAATTTGGGAAAATCAATCCAAACTCTTCCCAAAAATCTATCAAAACAAGCCCCAAATCACTTGATTATCCATGTGGGATAAGGTCCATAAGGACCAGCATTTTCAGATTTTTTTTTTTTTTGCTTATTAAAAAAAAGAGTGGGGGCAAATGCGAGCGCCCAAATACCACTCCAATAGGTCCTCACTGGTGGGATCATGAGGCTATAAGTGCACTCATTACTCATTTCAGAAACAAATTTAATTAGATTAGTATAGCAGTCAATCATCGACCCCAATGTAAATCTTAAAACTCGAACTTCCACCCTAGAAGTTGGACTGGTACCTAGCATTTTCAGACTAGGTACATATATTAATATGAAAAATGTTACATAACTCAAATGAAACCCAAAAATTAAAATTCAAATGCATATCATCCCTTAGATGAGTGTGGGATGAGTGGGCTCCACTAAAAAAATTGATGAGATCCACTCATTCAATGGATGATATACATTTGAATTATAATTTTTTGGGTTTCATTTGGATTTTGTAGCATTTCTCTATTAATATATATATCTCAAATTTTGACAGAAATTTGAACCTCATGCCGCCCATTTGGGAGGTGAGACACCGCCTCCTATCCACATAAACCCATGATGATTTCAAACCTTTTGTTTGCCCAACCGACATTACTAATCCGAAAATCCTAAAACTCCGCCTAGTTTTCAATTGTCTGGATTCATTCAATCCATTGTCGCTCTTTCGTCGCACAGATGAGGAAAATTTTCACCCACATGATAGAGATGGGATTGTGAACTTCACTCTGCCCCTATCGGAGGAGGTAAAGTGTTCTTAACAACTCTGCTCTTATTTACCTATTCAATGCAATTTCGGAGGTTTTTTTTAACCTATAATTGGATTTATCTCTAATTTCTCCTAAGATTTTAGTGTTTTTTTTCGTTTGTTTCCCATAATCTTTTATGCAAGAAATCTGTTTCTTCAAGCAGTGATGTGAATGTGATCAATCACACCTATGTTTAGAATTATCATGTATGAGATTTGAAGTATGATGCTTAATTTTTGTTGAACCCTGCTTGCTGAGAAGGATTTTGTCAATTTCATTCAAAATTCTAGTGTTAGCAGAACATTTGGGTACATCAATGTTCCTATTAATATGTTATATGTCTTCTGTACAATCATGGGGTTAGTCAGTAAGTTGAAACCTTAAGGTGCAGCCCATTTGGTGCTTCGACTCTTGGAAATTTCATCAGCTTGTCTCCCCCTACTTCTTCCCATCTGCATTCAAGAAAAGCATTCAAACATTTGAGCCGACCCCAAAAACTTTAGGACAAGACTTGTTGAGTTGAGAATATTGAAACATTTGGCAGGGGAGGAATTTGGTACCTGTATCTAGTTACAAAGTAATGAAGGAATGTAGAAATTTCTGCTACTCCCAGTTCTTTCCCTGGACACTGCCTACTGCCTCCTCCAAATATGAAATTGTAGTTCTGTGTCTCCAAGCTTTTATCCTGCATTTAGCAAACACTACATCAGAATCTTAAAATTTGTACCAGTAACTGAACGTTTAATTTGGCAAAAGAAGAATTAATTATAATTGGGATATCACGAACCAGCCATCTCCAGGGATTGAAGGAAAAAGGCTCGGGGTATAGACGTGGATCATAATTGATCTCTCTCGTATACACATATATCCTCCATCCTTGGGGAATAACATATCCTGAAAAAAAATAGAGAATTGTTGAGGTTATGATATTTAAAGACTGGAAAGATCATACGAATTAAATTAGAGAATGAGACTATGTTATTGCTTTAAACCTTTATATTATCAAAACCTTTGAGCACAAGATAATAGGAATTAAAGATTCAAGTCTACATAAATTTAAGATTCAGCTTCCTCATGAAAAAATAATAACGAAAGAAAATTAACCTTCATCTATCTTCAGAAAAAGTAGAGATATATTTTTTCATTAAATAAGACGTGGGTCAAATCCGATGACAAGCTGGAATGGTAGGTATGCCATGTGTATCATGATAGAGTAGGGCCATTGGAAGAAGACGATCTCATAAATATACACACTTTATTAAATGTTATATATATATATATATATATATATATATATATATTTGTTGAAAAAGTTCCTAACTGATAGGTTGTCTAGCACAGCTCCTTGAGCCCCTAAAGACTAAAAAAGCAAGAACCAATAAACGCACTGTGTATCTTTTCTTCTATTTTATTCAAATGAACAACCTGGGCACTAATCCACTCACCATTCAGTTCCATATCTTGAGTTGTTTTTCTCAAGACACCATTAACAATTGTAGCTAATCTTGAGGTCTCATTGATCACCTGCACCATAAACATCATGGTTATTCACAGTTGCAAAACTTCAATTTTTTGACATTCTATATGTAAGAACCAAAGTTTTCTACTACTTACAGCGCGGGTGAAACGCAAAGATTTGAAGTCATTCCAGTCAATTGGATCCTCTGGCCTTTTCCTTTCTCTAATTGCCAAGTGTTCATTCTATAAAATTTATTCAATGAAGCTATAATTAGAGCATCTCCAACAATAGTAGCTATTTTAGCTACCCAAAAAACAACTTTTTCTATTTTAGCTACTCACTTTTTTAATACACACTCCAACAGATTCTCTATATTTTTAACTACTCCTTTTAAATATTATTTATCATCCCTTTTGTATTATATTTTTTGGGAATAGTGAAAGGGAGAAAGAGAGAGAATGGAAGAAATGAGAGGAAGAGAGAGAAAATAATATATATTTATGTTTACATATTGCTACAGTGATGCTCTATATTTAGAGCATCACTGTAGCAAAAATGCATTATAGCTATTATGAAGAGCATCTGTTGGAGCATGAATAGTGGCTTTGGTTAGCTAAATTATACATATTTTGGGCATTTGAAGCATCTGTTGGAGATGCTCTTAGAGGCATCAAAATATGATAATAATACCATTTGAAATGTTGAAATTTCTTACTTACTCTGAGTTCTTCAAGAACTCTTGGATGATCACAAAGATACTTGACAGCCATCATTGAAGTAGTTGAAACAGTCTCATACCCAGAATACAAAATTGTTATGATTTGGTCCATTATCTCTTCATCAGTTAGTTTATGTCTATTTTCTTCACCATTCAATAGGAAACCAAGCATGTCATTTTGGATTTCTTTGGAAGCTCTTCTCTCCTCAATAAGTTGTCTCAACATGCTGATAATGTTCTTCCTTGCCTGTAACATATTTCACTTAATCAATATACAGACTCACCTCATTTTAGACTAGAAACAGACATATATTTAGGCAATATACCTGACACCCCCTATTATAATTTGTGCTAGGAAGGTTGATAGGCAGTGAAAGGGTTCCTAATACAAGCTTAAAGAATTCACTCATGAATGTCTGAGTTATTGATCCAGATTCTATACCAGCAATTTGCTTGAGAGATGATAGGAATGCCATCTGGACAAAAATAGGTAACACCCATAGATTAAAACAGAGAGTTGACGAAATATAACTTAAACAAAATTATATAACCATGTGTTTTTGATTACTCCACACAAACCTCTTTGGTTTTTTCTTGAATGTCAATGACTTTGTTATCCCAATTGCTTAGGTGGGATCTCATGAATTCATCTATTTTTGGCAGAAGTTGGTCTCTGATCATGGTGGGGCTAACAAGAGCAAGCAAGGACCCTCTCATGTTTTTGTGAGTGGAACCATGAACAGCTGCAATGTTGCATTCCCCTAAGATGTCAAGCATGGACTGTGGATAGCCAGGTACAAGTCCTTTTGCTTCATTCATGAGGATATATCTGTTGAGCTCTGGATCCATGGAAACAATGGTAGGGCAGCCTAATAGGTGGGATTTGAAGAAACTTCCATACCTGTTATAGTAATTTCATTAGAAGATTACTCCAAATTAGATTATAAACTGCTAGAATGTTTAGTCATAGATCATTAAGTTACAAATCCAATGTTACTAGAAAACCAAGCACAAGTTTTTTTAAGCCAGAACTACCCAAAGCCCCACTTAAAATCACATATCAGTAGAGCATGGAAAAGGATAGAACTTCTATTAGATGATGCAATATAGCACTTTATCCGTAATTAACCACCTATTAGACAAACAGCACCATAACCAATTACATACCATTACAAACAAAAGCCTCCGAGACAAGAAGAGAGAGAAGAGACCCAGTAACACGAATCTACCCAAAGCAAAACTCGAAAGAAGGCTAACCTTGCTCTCTGGTTTTTCATGAAGCTTGGACCTTGCTTTAGAAACTCAGTAGTCTCCCCAAAAACAGGCCAACCCATGGTACCGGGAGGCAAACCTTTCTTCCTGTACCTCAGCTCATTCCATCTCAAAAGAGCAGTGCTGCAGATACAGAGCACCAAAACCATCCCAAAAATCACCAAGAACACAGCCATTGATGCTCCCTAGAAGCTTCAACCACTTCAGAGAGAGATGTAAATGGTATGGCTTGCTCTAGTTTAAGCTAGTCTGACGTGTGTGTATATATAGGCCTGTGAACTCCCATATGTGAAGAGAGAGAAAAGCCTAATACGCCAAAACTATGCACCCGGAGGGATCCTTGTCTTAAACCCCTTGTTACGAAAGCACACCCAAGAAGATTAAATGACTTTGTTATTTGGTACTTTTTACTGGACATGCAAAACGGTTCGCTTGACAGTAGAAACAGCTAGTCAAGACCTCAAGAACCTTTTCATCAGTAAAAGAAATTTTTTTCATGTGAACTTATTCACTTCCAACTAAAGAGTTGTTTTTTTGAACCAATGACAATACTACACATTTTAGACATGAACTTTAAGATTCAATTATGGTACTATACCTCTTTTTTTTGAACTAATGACAATACGACACATGTAAAGTTATATCTTTATTACTTCACTTTATTTTCTTATTTTCATGATCTATGACTATAACTGAATTACTTAAAAATTTAGTATTACAAAT
This sequence comes from Ilex aquifolium, assembly GCA_951799425.1. Classification (NCBI taxonomy): domain Eukaryota; kingdom Viridiplantae; phylum Streptophyta; class Magnoliopsida; order Aquifoliales; family Aquifoliaceae; genus Ilex; species Ilex aquifolium. The sequence goes on along the minus strand of OX637398.1, from coordinate 3,378,775 downwards.
TATTTTTTGATGTGATACCGAAATATTTTATCGACATAGTTTTATAATGGACGTTTTGAGAATTGATTTTGGTTTATGGTGAAGCACAGACAAAAAGGACATAACTAATGAGAATTTATTTAGGCAGCTAATGGGAGTTTATATAGGCACAATTGAAGAGGCACATGCATACCACCTCATTAGGGAAGAAGAAAAACACTCTTTAAACTCAGTGGTTCACATGTCTATCAATTTGATCTGTCCATGGAATTACAAAAAATACTAGATGACAGATTCTTGGTTACCCCTCGAATAAGTGAAGAGAGAGAGAGAGAGAGAGAGGTTTTGGTTTCAACCTAGACTGCCCCCTGTAGTAGTCTGAACCTGTGGACTGTAATTCCTAGAAAATCATCCCTGTGGCATTTGACTTCTCGTCTGTTTTGCCTAGTGAAACTTAATTGAATGATTTACGAGATTGCCCATTATTATTTTATAATATCCCTACATTTAAAGCTTTTTGGATCCCTTATTTGAGAATGATAGAAAAGACTTGCCTTTTTCTTTAGGTAATGTCAACCCACTTAGAATAATCATTGGAGGATGGCATAAACTCAGTTTTCTACTAATCACTTCAATTAACTTAGAATGACAAAGTGATTTGAAACTTTAAATGCCAAAGCTACCCTCCAAAACCATAATACAGGAAGATGGCTATCAAGAAAATCTTCTTAAGTAAAGATCCTCCCTGGGTTTTATTTCTAGAGTAAGATGCTTGATTAACAAGGCTTCATATCTAATTCTTATGCCCATATTTCTTTCTCTTCACCTGAGTTTGTTACTGCTTCTATAGTAGAAAAAAAATCATCATGATGGTATGATTTTGTAGATCCAGCAAAAGCCAACCATTTTTTCTCCTCTCCACCATTGGGCAATATGAGTATGATTATCATGGTGCAGTAGCTATTTTTCAAATTCAAAAACCTACAATTTTAAGTGGGTTTGGGAGACTCAAAATTTAGCGGCAGCCCCTCGGCATACTAATTGCTGTGATATAGCCAATTATGTGTCAAGAACATTGAGTCTTCTCAATAACATTGATTCTTACCAAGCTTACAAAACATAAAATTCAATTCTCAAGACCTAATACAAGACTACCTTAGATAATTGACTTATTTCCAACATAATTGAAACTGGGACATGATTGTGCTGGTATGAACTATGACAAAAAAGCGGGCGGGCTGTTAGAAGTTCGGCCCGGTTTTTTTGGTGTCGTAGGGGAGGGTACATCATAGAACCAGTACAACTTGTATCGGTACAAACAATATTTTCAGCTTGAGTGTCAGTAGGAGAATCGCGATAACTTTTTAAAGAAAATTCTGATTGATGCACCGTTTTTACAGATTAATGTGGGCTTCAATTTGGATTGCCCCGAATCCGATCACAAAGGTGTGCCACCAAACAAAATCATACAAAGAGAGAAATACCGTACAAAAGTTGTACATTTCTGCTGAGCCGTCTCATCAGTTGGTAAGATTACAAGTATTAATAATAAGACAGGGATTGTCTTGTAATTTCTCATAATCTTTTGTGTTCTCATTTTGTTTTTTGACTTTTGGTGAAGCTGATGGGTTGTCTTGATCTGGCACAAAAAGGTGGACTGGATGGTGACTTGAAGAGAAGTGTGGATCCATAGGGAGATCCTTGGAAAGGGATTTGACACAAAAGATGCAGTACCCTTTTTGCAATTTGATGAAAATAATCAAAATTCATTTAAACTTAGTAACTTACTGTTCATCAAAGCATATGGTAGATATTCATCCGTGTGCAAAATGAAGAGGGATAGACTTGGACGAAGAACAGAGAGAAAGACTTTGGTTCCGTGCAGACTTTTGAGACTTGATGCTGAATGCCAAATTGTCTCAATCTGAGTTTTGGACGGAATACTCAAGTAAGTGCTAATTCACCATTTATCAACCATCTTTTCAGTTTTTCTTACCTACGCTATGTGTTAGTTATATGTATATGAGGTGTAATTTGAATTGGTCAATTCAAACTCAACATCAAATATTCACTATTTTTAAACAGTAATTGTCAGGGTAAGTTCAATTTAAGTTAAAAAATTCAAGCATAAATTAGGGATATATTGCCGACATAGGAGATTGGATACTGGTTCGAACATATCAAAGAACAAAATGAATATTGTGAGAGATTTATTACGTTTCAGGGGTGGGGTTTGTGGGGAAGAGCAAGAAGATGGATAGGGATGTATGAATGATAGCAATTAGGCATATCAGAGATATGTGCACGGAACTGCAGAAAAAAACGCAAACAGTAGGCTGGAAAAAAGGTTGCATATAATTATTTGGAGAGAGAGAGAGAGAGGAATGTCTACTCACACGCACACATGCAGCCGATGGCCCTTAGCTTCATTAAATTTGTGATGTACATTCAAAACTCCAGAGTTGCACGAGGGCCTCTTTTTTGTTCTCTTGTGCTTTATACCTCTATTGGTTTCTCTCTCTCTCTCTTTCCCCATTATTTCGACCTCACTATTTATTGACAACTAATGCATTAATGTACATCTACACACACATACACACACATGTATATATCTATATAATAAAGTATAACGATTTTGAATTTTGGAGATAAAGAGTGGTTCAGATCGTTTCGTAACCAAAAAAGTCATCATCCAACGGACGGCGTTATCCCAAACTGTCTCAAATTATTGACGTCTCAGATCGTTTTGATCCAACGTACCACATTAGCTCTTTTAAATATTTTTGCTGTTCAAAATTTTTAGTTTCCAAAATTGACACTCCTACATTAAATTCGCTTCTTAATCTCGCCCAAAATCAATGTCATCTAAATCTAAAATTCTATCCAAATCTAAAATTAACGTCCATATTTAAATTTTGTCCCCCGTTCATGATGCTCTAAATAATATCCTTTCCATATTAGAAAAATTACATTTTCACATCACAGCTTCAGAATATTCAATATAATGATGATACTATATTATTTACTCCGCTTTCTTTTATCACCTGCATCCATCTCGATCTTTTTATCCAATTATTTCTGATATCCCCTTTCTCCTCTGCCTCCATCTCTTTCTCTCTTTGTTCCTCTACTCAATCTTTGCCCCAATGAATAGCCACCCAGGGCCGACCCAACAATATGGAAAAAAAAAGCACGAGCTTTAGGTCCCAAATTTTTAGAAGGTCCCATAATTTTAGGTACATCACTAGCCCACAAAAAAAATTAAATCCGTTAAACTTTAAGCCATACAAAAAAACTCTAAAAAATGAAATTCAATCAAAATTTTTATTGCAATAATTTGGGCCTATAATCCACTCCATAACATTAAAAACTTAGAAATTAAAAAAATTAAAAAAATACTCAAAAGTCAACTCATATTTACTCTCTCTCTCTCTCCATCCAGTAAAAAAAATAAAAAACAAAAACAAAAACAAAAGTTGAAATTTTTTTTTCAACAATATTAACACATTTTTCTTTTGTCTCCCTCTCACATAAAAAATTAAAAATAAATTAATTTTTTTTAAAAAAATAATACTAAAAATAAAAGGACCTTCATTTAATATTTCTGCTTTAGGCCTCAAATTGGCTTGAGCCGCCCCTGTAGCCATCGGCGCTCCTTTCTCTTCTCTATTTTTCTCTCCTCACCGAAACCCTGTCTCTTCACAGCAACACTATGAGGACAGAAGTATAATTTAACCCGATAGAGTATTAAAAATTTTGTTTTAATTGATTTAGGTTTTGTTGATATTGTTTATTATATTTTTTGTTGCAATTTATCTCGTAATCCCACTTCCTTACTTTCTATCTCATATTTATTTGATTGTTTTCATACCACAATGATTTTTGAATTTACTACCATTTGGATATCAATCAATAATTAAACGGTCATTGAACAATGTTTGAGATTGTTTTGATTTGTATTCTATTAATTTTTTTAAAAAAAAAATAATGGGTCCATATTATATTTATCAATATTTTTTCTTAGTTTTTCTAATTGACAATTTTTTGTGGCATACAGTCTCTTAATGCACATGTATTTGCTTTCGATTTTTTTGTTTGTTACGTCGTGCCTTCAGGCACGGGCAATTGCTAGTATATATATATATGGGATGATGATACTGTATTTTCTTTTTCCAAAAAATAAAAAATCTGATATTGCCATTTTAATTTCTCAAAAACTTAGTAGTGTGTACCAAAACCTATATGTCCCTGGGTCGAGCAGTAAACCTAGATGTCCAATCTTGGCAATTCTTTGGGGTTATAGTCCTGGCGTTGATGGCCTATTTTTTATTAGACCGGGGAGGAAATTAGTCAAGATGCGTGTAAGTTGGTGGGGACACTCCTGACTATTGAACCAAAAAATCCCTAGGTTTTTTGATTGTGTAGACATCGTAAGGATGTCTTGTACTCTAAAATATTAGCTGATGGTATGTTATTCCATGAAAAATTAATTATCTCACATAAAAAAAAATTGTTGTCTGGCTGTTGGACATATTACTGCACTTTGGAGAATTTTTAATCTTGTAGAGGACAATGTATATATAAATATTTAGGGGTACATTTTATGCATATTGCATACATAAATGTCTATTCTTTTCAGTAGTCTCTGTTGATAAGTCGTTGTAGTATTAATCAATTAAAAGATGGAAGAGGATAATTCCAAGTGATACATGCTGATCCAAGACACAATTCATGACTATTAGAATCTGGGATCATTGGTCAATGATTTGTGGTGCTGTCTAAATTCTATCCTCAAGTATATGGTGAGATATATGGCTGTCTATCCAACCTTGTGGAATATTTAGATTGGTTTTAGTCTATATTTGAGGCCTATCAATAAAATCATTGATATTTTATGAAAGTAACACATATCAACTCACATATGACTGCATGTTACTCTCATTTGTCTTCATTGTTTTTCTTTTTCCTTTTTGATTAAAATTGTTGGTAATATATAGTTTCTAAAAATATAGATTAGTAATACAAGAAAAATAATAGTAAGATAAACACTTTGTATGTCACAGAGAGAGAGAGAGAGAGAGAGGATGGGTAGGGCCATAGGATGATTGGGTGCACGTGTGATACATGGATCCACGTGCATCCGTTTTATTCAGTGGATTGATTGACTTTTGTCTCTTTGCCTATTCTCTTCCCCATCCCCCTCTTGATATTTGTGTTGGGGTTAATACTATTTTTAATCTATAAAGTATGCAAGTTTTGTTAGTTTGGTCTTTATTGTTTTAATTTTGTTAGTTTGGTCGTTATTATCTTAATTTGGTCCTTAATAAAATATTCAATTCGTATTGAAATGATCTCTACACAAACAATCTACTAAATTTTTGATAGAAATAATCACGTGTTGGTCACGTGATACTATTTAAAACAATGACACATGGTTATTTTTGTCAAAAAACTTAACGAACTGTCTAGTTAGTAACCATTTAAACACAAATTGAATAGTTTAGAAATTAAATTGATAAAATTCATACAATGAAGACCAAATTAACAAAACCCACATATTTGAGAGACCAAAAGTATTATTACCCTCTCATTTCCTTTCTTCACAATCACAATTACCTCCCTTTTTGTTCTCTTCTGTGTTCTCTCTCTCACTCTCTCGTATGAATTAATTGAAGCTGCAAAACCCAAAACCAAGAAAAATGGTTCTGTTTGGCTGTGTGGCCCTACTACTACTAGTCTGCTAGTGCTAGCTTTTCCCAGAAAATTTATCACTACTGGTAAAAGTGTGAACCCATAAGTCTTCAACTGCCCCTGTAACCGTATTAACTGTGTTCTTTCCTTTTCATTTCCACTCCTTCTTTACTATGGCGGTGATCTCACCAGTGACCTATGGATCTCTACAGTCGCATGGTTTGCCTAAGGAATGATCCATGATGATTTCATTGTGGCACCGCCTTTAGTGATCTTTCTAGAGATTTTGTTTTGTGCACCTAATCTCTTGGGTTGTGAGAGATAATATCTTATGTCTTTTATTTTGTTGACTAGGTTGTGAAGAGCTCTTCTTTGGTGAGATTTGCTCTTAATATCTTTTGGACGCGTTGAACTTTATTGTAACTAGTGTATATTCATTAGCTTATTATTATGCTGTATAAGAACTACTTCTCTTCTCAATATGCATCACTGGAACCATGAAAATATGTGCAACCACACATTGATTATTTTTACTAGTTAAACAATTGAGCTATTCCCAGCCTAATATGAATAGTAGATTTTATCCCATTAATGTGGGTTTCGATAACCCACCAGGGGAGTGGGTTTCGATAAACCCATTGGGATTAGGATTTAAATTATTAAAAAGCCCTTGCATCAAATAAAAATTGAGTTGAATGAAGGGTATTAAAGTCATAAGACAATCCACATTGTAGGGCCTAAATATTTTTTTTATTCTAATCTAACAATTTCCAAACTTGGAATAAAATAACATTCATTTCTGAATTTATCCTCAAAACTTAGTTGGATAGATTTGGATTGATCTACCTAACTCAATTTAATGCAAAATAGTAAAACTTACCAAATAACCCCTAAAAGAAAGACTGAAATTGTATAGTGTCACGTTGTGACTTGTGATAAGACAGAAAAAGAAAAAAAGATAAGGGACCATAAAAGAACTGAGCCCTTCATGGGCTTGGATATCCTTGGAAGTTGTGGGTGTGCACTGACTGGATTGATGGAGATCCTCGGCTGTCTGTATCCTTAGTTTCAATGCAAACATTATTGTCGACTTCCCTTTGCTTTCCAATCCAAGTTACCTTTATCACTTGCTCATAAACATTCAGCTGTCTTGCGTGTACAAGTTGTAACTGTTAACTATGATGAATGCATTAACTATAGATGTGATGTCGCGGTTAGTTGTTTCAGACCATATTATCGGTGAGCAGTCTTGTGGATTAGTTACGATTTTTTCTTTTTTTCATTACGACCTTTATGAGTGTTTGCGACTCTATACATTTCTTGTCGAAAAATTGCCATCATCATGTAGTAGAAAGTGAGAAGATCCCACAATTTTTGATTGATCTAACATGTGTTTGAGAGTTTGCCCCAAAGAGTGTGGTTCCAACCAACAAATTGCTGAAGAATCTTTAAGCTTCTGGTTGGCTCCACTGCACAAGCTTGAAGGCACCCCACCCCATGTGTTAAAGGGTCCCCATTCCATTTGTTTGATGCCCAAATGCTTGTCTTTGCTCTTGTTTCTTCGATTCCCCAATGTGTTTGTACTCTTTATTTTTTTCTCTCTCCCCTCTTCCCTTTAGCCCACATTAGGTATCCTTATGTTGAAAAGGAGGTACATACACCATGTGATCCGGTGGCTGCTTGGCCACAATGGGATTGAAACTTAGCTCTGGTGGGGCTTCTATGGGGTTTGGTCTCTTGTGTCAGAAACAACAATGGAAAACTTGCCCAAATGCATGTTACCCCCTCGTGGGTTATAGGGATCGTCCTTGGTACGATAATGGACAATTGACTATTACCTGACCCCAAACAAACCCCAACTCCATATTTTTTTGTATCAGAGGTTGGTTTTTTTTTTCATTCAAATTGCATCCTAGATAGTGCACCTATCATCTGTCTAGAATGAGGTTGTTCTATTATAATCTTAGTGTCACGAATTTGAGTTGTAAAAATAGTCTGTTTATAGGTAAAAATAAGACTATACACATTTGACCATCCTCCAATCTCGCAAAGGCGAGAGACTCTGCACTACCTTTTTATACCTTTAGATTTGACATGCATGCAACACCATTTTGCTTTATTTGATAAAATTATAGTGTTAAGAAGCTTAAGTTTGTATTTTCAACTAATAGACTTTCCTTTTTATTTTCTTCATTCCTTGTGGACAGAATAATCTGATTGTATTTTTGAGAGATTAATTTCACACTCAAACCTTCGACTCGTCAATAAACTGATAAAAATTTATCACCGTTCCAAATCCAAGCTCCACCAATAAGGAACAGCCTCCCATTCATTTGTCTTTTCTATGGGTCTTCATCTGATATCTTTTATGTTCTCCAGGTTTATTTAAAATGGGGACCCCTGAATTATAAACACAGTGTTAAACAGAGTATTCTCGTTTTTTACTTCTTTTTCAAGAAGATGATGAAACAAAGTAACAGCTGCAAACTTCTCAAAAATATCTTCATGTTAATTTTTGTGGTTCCTTAGCTTCTGTTTTTTTTTTTTTTTGGTTCAATGGTCATGGTGTCTAGGCTAATTTACGTGCACCTCGACTAATCCCCTCCTCGGTCCGATTAAAGACAAGTCATTCACGTCAGTAGTAGGATATTCATGAGGAATAAATCACTCCTGACTTGGTCTTAATGAGTTATTAAGATTCAAATTCAGAACATTTGGATTTATAATTCGTACTTGTTATCATTTGAATTATCATTGTGATTTCGTTAGCTTCAAACATTAGCATGCTCAGACTTGGTGGTGTTAATTGTATCCTCTCGTGTTATATTCGCCTCACTTCATCTTGAATTTGTGTCGTATTTATTTAACATGTAAACTAGTAACTACAAGTATAGGACAATGTTTCTGTCAATCAAATCCACTACACAATACTCCTCATAAATTGAAGATCTGTTTCATCAACATTTTAGCAAAATTAAATAAAGAGCCTTTTAGTTTTACAAGAATTCACATAATATTGGATTTAAAAATGAAAAAAAAATAAAAATAGATATTTTTTTCTTACAATACGAGTCAAACAGTTTATCATGTATTAATTGTGTAGTATCTACCTCTTATTGTGTCAAAAACTATAACCCTTCTTGGCTACAATAGGGTTAGCTTAATTAAAAAACAATTTTTTTAATAAAACCACTACTACATTGGGGACACGAGTCCACTACCATGGTATTCAACTAAGTTAGAAAGCAAGACAGTAGTTAACTAGATCCATAATAATTAAACCTAAAAGAAACTGACTCATCTCTCTCTCTCTAGAGTAAATATTGGGTGTAATGGTTGTATTATGTTAGTAATGTCGATGTGGTATAACTATTTAATAAAAAACTATAAAAATGGATAAAATGGGACCCATTTTTTATTATGGAGATGGTAATATATTACATAGTTGGGTAATTATGAATTTTTTTGAGCTAACTTGTAGATTTGTTTACTTATTAGTTGACAGTTATATCACATGACATTGTTGACGTGATATAAAGGTTACACCCCTAACAATTTTTTTCCCTCTCTCTCTCTCTGTGAAATCTGAATCTCGTATCCACCTATAACATGAAGCCCATTATCCCTCGCAAAAAGCAACATATCTGCCAATGAACATAGAGTTAGGTTAATCTTGTTGATCTGATATCATATAATATAATAATGTAATGATGATGTATTAGTAATAATAGCCTTTGATTTTTATTGATATCTTTACATTGCTGGCATGTGTTAGATGCCTCCTAATCCACCTACTCACATGCTGCACACTTTTAGATTAATTAAAGCCATTGATGGTGACTGATGAATTGTTGATTACTTGTTAATATTGAAGTTAAAAACTTTGTAATTCGTGCTTTGAATAGAAAGAATTTACTCATGGTTTGACAAAAAGCATCAACACTCTGTTTGGAAGAATCTAAACAGAGTGTTGACTGGTCTTAGTTATACAAAAGCTTGTTGAAATGAAATCATGTGAATGATCCCATCCAAGGAAAAAGAAAACATTCTCAACCTCAAAAATCTACCATACTCCAAAACCATGAATGCAGATAGATCGCACCATATATAGTTTGACGGATTCAGATTAGAAAATATCAATATGCAATTTGATAAGTAATCCAACTTGAATTACATATAATAAAATGGAGTAATTATTTTGTTAAATTGATTTTAATTCTAGGTGTAACTTGCTAAAATTCATATCTAATGAAGTTGTTTTGGATTGGATGCAGAGATGCACTATGATAATGAAAACTATTAGATATTTAGATTTATGTTTTCTCTAAAAAGAGGAATATTGAATGACTTCATCTTAAATTATGGATGTATTGTTAGCGTAGATGATTTGGACAATATAATTGGAGGACCCGTATGATTAGATTTCATTTGTATACTAGCTAGAATTTGGCATACCTTAACTAAAGCCTTTGCATGGGCTCGGCATGCCCAATTCTCAGTTTTTATTTGTAAAGTCTTTATTCCTTGATAATCAAAGTCTAAAAATTTATTAATTAACTCATACTTGACTAGTTAAACAATAAATCTGTTATTTCTAGAAATCTTTCTTTTGATTCAAAATTATGGTGTAATGTGGATCCTCCCCTATTCCGATCATGGAATAGATGAAAGGACAAAAACCCAAACTCATGTCCTACCAATCAAGTTTGGTGGGTCGGATGAGTGGCTAGTTGCCCATCACCAGCATTAATTTTGTATAAGAATGAAGGAACAATTGGGGGGGTTTCCTTTACATTTTCTAGTGGTTGTTGTGCAACTTGTAGCCCATTTGTTCAAGCATGAACAACATGCGAACGCAGCGATGTACTTCAATTATAGGGACAACTTAGCAATATCATCTTATCTAGTTATAACCTAGTGTGTTATGACCGGATTGCTGTTATCTTGAAAAAAAAATATATAGGGAAATTTGAAAGTCGGTCCTTCTTTGTGTACTTATTTGGAGATAAGTCCATAAAAAAAAACGCATTTAATATGAAGTTTATTTTAATTTTCATTGTCTAAAATACTCCTAGTAGTTATGTTTAATTACAAAAAATTTGAAAACTAATAACTCTAAAATTTTAGGAGTTTGACTAACATTAAAATTATTTCTCTCTCAAATCTATATTCATATATAGAATAGAACTATTTATTTCTTTATCATACATATACATATAGTAACATTAAAAAAAATAGTAACATTTAAACAAAAAAAATAGTATCATTTAAACACAAAAAAAGTTTAATATTTAAACACAAAAAATAATAATATTCAAAACAAAAAAATAATAATAACATTGAGCATTGATATTTGAAAAAATAACAGTAGTAACATGTTCAAGAAAAACAGTAATATGAACAATAATATAATAAAAAATTGTATATATATATAATTTGTTACACAAAATTATGACACCAACCTAATTTGTTATTCGGTTGTTTATATAAACTAAATAATTATATCATTTAGTATCGCGACATCGTTATACCAATTATATACACCAAAATGGGTTTATCATTTTGTGTAATGATAAACCCATTTTGGTGTATATAATTAGTGTAACCATGTCGTGATATTAAATAGTGTAACTCTTTGATTTATGTAAATAACTAAATGACAAATTAGGTTGGTGTTGTAATTTCGTATAATTGTTTAGTGTAATTGTTTGGCTTATTAGAACACATGAGTAACTGTTTGGTGTATTATAGGGTAATTGTAACTAATTTGTATAACTAATTAGTGTAATTGTGTTATTATAACGTCGATATAAGGAGAGAGAATAAAGAAATAAGGGGAGAGAGCGATGAAAAAATTAAATTAAATCTTTACATATTTAAAAAAAAAAAAAAATTATAAATGTGAGAGAGAGAAAATAAGGAAGAGAGAGTAATGGAGTAATAAATAGCCTTTTAGTCTTTTTTTCAAAAAAAAAAAAGAAAATGCACTTAGGGCCACTTAATGTAGTGTAGCTCAAATAAGTCTAAATTTTTGTATTGATTTCCAAATTACCTTAAAAAAAAAAAAAAAAAAACTCAACTTTGTTCTATTCTATTTGTGGCTAATTAGATAAGCAAATTAGCTGCGTATGTACTTATTTTTCTAAAAGCCCAATAAGAAGAAACTTCAATTTCTTTTATTTGTTCCGAAAAAACAGAAGATTATAATTCTTCCTATACAATTAAATCGGTTTTTGTATTTTATTTTATGAAACTTTAACATTTTACAAAGTGGATTCTCTTCTTGCCTTCATGATCGGCGGGTGCATGCTCCTGATGTAGATCCGGCCTGCAAGACCAAATGCTTTGTTAATTTCTCTTTGAATTTTTTTTTTTTTTGAAAGAGAATTTCTCTTTGAATTGAAGTAGTATAAAATTACAACCAACTCTACTCAATGCATCTAATCAATTGGGCCCCTTCCACATGAGCCCAGTCTTGTAGGGTTGTGGCTCATAAGAGAAATCCACTACTGTAATGGCTTCAATTGGATCATAATTATTGGCCAGTCTAGTATTTGTTATCACTCATAAGAGAATCATGGGTTTTGTGCCTTGCTTCTGTGAACCACATTTTCAGTCAAAAGGCCGGTGGAGCAGTGGGCCTGGTTCATGGGCTAAACTGGGCTCTGGGTGTTCACCGAGACAGAGATGAACAGTTTTTGTACCATCTCTTTTGAAGATGAAAGGGCGTGGGAGACAAACACACCGGGTATTGTGGAGAAAATTAAAATGTAGGGTTTTTTTCCAAAATCGTTTTTAAAAAACTTATTATAAAACAAGAGGAGAAATTGTTGATCAAAGAGTTGAGTATTCAAGTCTTTCTCTTTCGTAAGTGAATTTTTTCACAAAATATTTTTTTCTATGTACTTTTTGACAATTAAGATTAATTTCGTGTATCGACTTTCGAATGACCCAAAGAAAAAAAAAGTGAAAAGATTGTCTAACTGGAATTGGCCCAATGGGTAGCTCGCTTAGTAAAATCAATTAGGATGGGCCTTTCTTGGAATGGCTTGACCCGTTGACCAACTATATACCCATTTATTTTTATTTTTTATTTTTGCAATAAATGTAGCTGACCCCATAATCACGAGGATATAATCTTTGTGATTTACTATCTGGAGTGTCAAGATATGACAATTTATTAACACGATACGAACATGACACGAAATTAAAAGATTTGTATTTTCTTTAAGCTAACTATTTAATAAACGAGTAGACACAATATGATATGATTAATAAATGAATCAAGTATGAGTGGAGTCAATCAAAAGATATACACGACACGAATCTGATATAATATGATTTACTAGATACGAATCGGGTATAAGTGATGTGCTTTTTGACATAAACCTGCCAAAATTCGACACGAATTCGTCTCAACTGACTCGATTGAAAAGCCTACTTACCACACAAGCATGTACGTCATCGCACCCACACAAAAGCTCCCCATTTGAAGTATCCACAGTTTGAAATGTTCCTCCTCCCTCACTCCTCTACATAATTACATAGCAAAATTTAGAAAAACAAAAAACAAAGGGAAACATCTTATTTGTGAAGAAGATTTGATATAGCCAAAACATGGGTACCTTGTAATAATCGACGGCAACAAAGTTAGCCCATCGGTTGCCAGCGGCGCCGTGGCAAGTTTGAAGCATGTTGATGAGGTCTGCTGAGTTCTGTACACAGGCTAGTAGCTTGATCGGCGTAGTTCTGAAGTAATTAACCAAAACCAGAGACTTAGTGGTGTCATTCAGTGACGATGACTCTCTCCTGTTAAAGCAACTTCCTGCCTTCATCCCACAATCTCCATCTGCAATTCATTAGTATAATTTCAGGAATAAAGAACATATCTATATAATAAAGTAGCTGACAATTTAAATTTCAAAAAATAAACAAAATGACTTTTGTCTTTTGCGGTTGAGATCGCTTTAAATTTTATTTTAAAATTAATCTAACGGTTAATATTAACACCCTAAATTCAATAGGAAAAATAGGCCCCTAAGGATGTGTTTGGAATGACTTTTTAAAAGTACTTTTAAAAATTATTTTTCATAAGTACTTTAAAAAAAAAAATTAGTGTTTGAAACTGTCACACCACTACCTCTGCCACCACCACCGCCACCGCCACCGCCACCACCACTGTCGTCGTCGTCGTCATCGCCGCCACCACCACCATCACCATCGTCGCCGTCGTCGACAGCGCCATCGCTGCCGCAACCACCATCGCCACCCCCACCACAACCGCCGCCACCACTACCGCCACCACGGTCATTGTCACCCACCACAACTATCACTGTCTCCTACCACCACCACATCTCACCCCCACTACAAGCGATGCTTAAATTCATCACATCATCTCCATCTACAATTCATTAGTATAATTTCATGAATAAAGAACATATTTATATAATAAAGTAACTTACAATTCAAATTTCAAAAGATAAATAAAATAACTTTTGCTTTTCGCGGATCAAATTGCTTTAAATTTTACTTTAAAGTTAATTTAACGACTAAAATTAACACTCTAAATTTAATAGTAAAAATAGGCTCCAAATGGTGTGTTTGGAGTGACTTTTTGAAAGTACTTCTAGAAATTATTTCTCATAAGTACTTTAAAAAAAAAAAATAGTGTTTGAACCGTCTCACCACTACCTCTACCACCACTGCCACAACCACAACCACTGCCATCGCCGGCCGCTGTCGCAGCCGCCACCACCATTGTCGTCGCCGCCGCCACCACCACTGCCATCGTCGTTGCCGCCACCACCACCGCCATCGTAATTTCTATCGCCGCCATCGCTGTCACCACCATCGCCACCACCACCATCACCATAGCCGCCGCCACCACCATCGTCGTCGCCACTACCACCACCATCACAACCGCCGTCACGACCACCACCGTCGCCGCCACCGATGCCATCGTCGTCGCCACCACCACCACCACGATCATTGCCACCCACCATAACCATCACCGTCTCCTACCACCACCACCTCTCATCCTCACTACAACGGATACTTAAATTTATTTATCTCTCTTTTATGTTTGTGATTTAATTTTAGATATGAATACAAATATGTTTATTGTTTACCATTTTTTATTACTCTGTGCCTTCAGGCACAGACAATAACTAATATATAATAAAATAACTTACAATTCAAATTTCAAAAGATAAATAAATTAACTTTTGATTTTTGAAGTTCAAATCGCTTTAAATTTTACTTTAAAATTAATTTAACGGTTAATATTAACACCCTAAATTTAATAATAAAAATAGGCTCTTAAGGGTGTGTTTAGAGTGACTTTTTAAAAGTACTTTTAGAAATTATTTCTTATAAGTACTTTAAAAAAAAAATAGTGTTTGAAACCGTCCCACCACTACCTCTACCACCACCACTGCCACCAACGCCGTCGTCGCCACTACCACCATCGTCATCGTCGTCGCCGTCGCCACCACCACTACCAACACCAGCACTAGCATCGCCACCAGCATCGTCACCACCCCCACCACCACCACCAGCATCGCCGCCACCACCACTGCCACCGTCGCTGCCACCACCGCCGCCGCTGCCGCCACCGCCATCGCTGCCACCACCATCACCACCGCCACAATCGCCACCACTGCCACCGCCGTCGCTGCCACCACCACCTCCACAGCTGCCATCGCCATCGTTGCGACCACCGCCGCTGTCGCCGATGCCATCGTCGCCGCCACCACCACCCACCATGGTCATTGCCACCCACCACAACTATCACCGTCTCCTACCACCACCACCTCTCATCCTTACTACAACCAATACTTAAATTCATTTATCTTTCTTTTATGTTTGTGATTTGATTTTGGATATGAATACAAATATGTTTATTATTTACCATTTTTTGTTAGTCTGTGCCTGTAGGCACTGACAATAACTAGTAAACTAATATAGGTAGAGCAAATTCGGTTCGATTGTGATTGGTCGAGCTCGACTTAAGCAAGTCAAAATCGAGCTAAACTCGAGCTGGGGTGTGTATAATTGGTTTCTTACACTGGTTTTCGACCATGTAACTCCACTGGTATGCAATTCCTTCACTGTCTTGCTTGGACTTGATTGAAGTAAATACGAGTAGCCTTTGGTTGTTAGCTACCATGTCACTAACCAGAGGCCAATCTTCACCATTTTGAGGCATCTTTGAAACAGGAAACCAGTACTTCATTAATCCTGCATCTGTAAAAACCTTGGTCAATCCATTCGGGGCCTGAACATAGTCTTCTAGGATCACCGTTACTATTTCCGATGGGTTCGCTGATAAGAAAGCTTCAATCTCCCGTAGAGTATCTATGGCCGGTTCCTAGAATATACGTTAAATGATTATGTTTTGTGTGATATATAATGCATGTTGCTTCAAGAAATGTTATTGTTATTATTAATTTTTTTTTTTGAAGATGAAGTAATTTAGAAAGACTTGACTGAAATTTTTCCAAAAAAAAAAAATACTTACAAATGCAGTGTAGTCATGGCATTGTCCTCCAAATGAATGACACAACCATACATCTCCTTGGAAATCATATGTATCAAGCATGAGGGCTCGAACCCCGTTCTGTAAATATGAACAGAACCCAAAAAAAAAAAAAAGAATAAAAAAGTTGGTAAGCCTATTAAAAACGTTTATGCTCTGTTTGGTAGGAAAGATGGAAAGTATGAGAGATAAACTTTTTATCTTTCAAGGAAGGAAAGTAGGAATGATACACTTTCCTTCCTTTGTGTTTGGCTGGATGAATGAAAAATAAAAATGACTAATTTTTTTTTTTTGGTGCTGGCTAAAATAGGAGTGACAATCGAGTCGTGTCATGTCAGATTCGTGTTGAGTCATTACGGATTTGTATCGAACATTAGTCAAACCTAACTCAACTCATTTAATTAATTGTGTCGTGTCGAGTTTGCGAGTTGACCTGCTTATTTTTAATTTTTAATTTTTTTAATTTTTAATTTTTTTAGGGAGAATTACACTCAGACCTCCTGAGGTTTGTCACTTAATCACTTAGATCCCCTGACATTAGAAATTTTACACACAGACCCCCCAAGGTTTGTACGCGCGTAACACTTAGACCCCTGCTGTAAAGATATCCGTTAATAAATTACACCTAGACCCCCTTGAAGTTTGTACGCATATAATACTTAGATTTCTTAAATTTAAAATGTTATACTTAAATAAAAAATACTACAATAAAAAATAGAATATCAAATATTTTAAATTTTACAACTAAAATTCATGTTCTATTCTATCATTTATTGAAATAAAATCAAAAATCAAAAATCAAATTTTTCTTAAAAAATTGTAATTAGTATACAATTATACTATCTATTGGAATAAAATTAAAAAATCAAACAAGGGGTATAAGTCATTCTTAATATTTTATTTTATTTTTAAACTTTTTTTGGGGGGGAGGGGAACTTGAACTATTGACCTCAAAAAAGCAAAACTTTTACAAGACATGTTCTATTATTTCATTTATTTAAATAAAATCAAAAATAAAAATCTAATTTTTTAAAAAAAAACATAGTTAATATACAATTATAATATCTATTAGAATAAAACTAAAAAATTAAACATGGGGTCAAATTGTAATTAACACAATATCTTTTAACTTCAATTGAGATAGTTTGGTATTTTAATTTGGTCGTTTAAACGACCAAATTAATTCCAATAGACAATATAATTGTATACTAATTGCGATTTTTTAAGAAAATTTTGAATTTGAATTTTTTATTTTATTTCAATAAATGATGCAATAGAACATAAATTTCAATTGTAAAATTTAAAATATTTGATATTCTATATTTGATTGAAGTATTTTTTGTCTAAGTATAATATTTTAAACTTAAGGGTCTAAGTAATATATGTTTAACGCGCGTACAATTTTCAGGGAGTCTGATTGTAATACTTCGAATATCAGGGGGTCTGAGTGATTAAGTGACAAACTTCAGGGGGTGTGAGTGTAATTCTCTCATTTTTTATTTTTTTATTTTAAATATATATATATACATATTTTATCACTGTATTTTTATATAAAATTAATGTATATATTAAAAGATATATAGACAAATAAGATACATCTCAACACAAATAATTAACTTTCCATCTACTTTCCTTTCGATTTTGGAGGGATTGATTTTGGTGAGTTGGAAGGAAAGTTAATCTATCCACTTTTCCATACTTCCTACCTTCCTTCTTTACCAAATATGATGTTTTATCTATTCCTCCCACTTTCCATCCTTTCATTTTTTCATCGTACCAAACGGAACATTAGAATAAATCAAGAGGTTTTGGAGGATGGCCATACATTTAGCTGCCGAGTAACATTGTCTTCTTGGTTGGTGAAGGTAATTCTAGGAACTCCAGTGTGACATGGCTCACCGTCAATGGCATAAGCATTGTGGGTTGTCAAAAATGCATACTTGTTCAATGGAAGAGAATTGTTCTATTGCCACAAGAAAATATGTTATTATATATATATATATATATTGGTAATCTAGCCATACACCCACAATCAGATCTTCATGCTTCAACTTCCCAATCAGCCATTTGGGTTGTGTGTGTGTGTGTGTGTGTGTGAGAGAGAGAGAGAGAGAGAGAGAGAGAGAGAGAAATGATACCACGAGCTTGAATTGATCTGTGCCGGTTGATCTAACACATCTTGAACCAGAAAATGTTTCAGGACAAGAGAAACAATAAAGTCCTGCTTCGCAATCTGCATCCGTTGAGCATCCATCAAGAAGCTACATTCACAAACATATTCCCAGCCAGAACTTACATTTTGTACACATAACAACAATAATCATCATAAAAAACATACCACTGTGTGCGTGTGTGTGTGTGAGAGAGAGAGAGAGAGACCCTGCATTCTCCATTAGAGCAAGCTGTCGCAAAGCTAAAGACCTCAGAAACTATGACCAAAAGCAGGAATTTCCCAAGACCCATGTGGAGGATACGAAGTGAAATTAGTGAGATGTTGAAGGAAAAAAGGAGATAGAAAGACAGGTTTCATGCAGGCGCTGATTACATAAATCGAACACAAGATTCTAGGAATCAATCAATATATATGTTCCCTATGTTTTTGGCTGACAAAACCAAGGAAACTTCCGGCCAGAAAAAAATGAATGTGTTCTGAGGTAACAACATACATGGGTACACTTCGAAAAAAAACAAAGTGGGAACAAAGCTTTTGCTGGCTATCAAATCAAGACAAAGGATTTGTCAAAACAATTAAACGCAAAAGTTTGATGGTAAGGGCAGTGTGTGAACGTGTAAATAGCATGTGTCAAATTAACAATAATACAATTTTGACTCTATTTAGTATTTACTGATTTAATTCATCACAGTTATTATATTAGTAACAAGTCTCAATAAATACTAGGGTCCAAATATGAATGCAGATAGATCGTACCATATATAGCAGGGCCGGCTCTACAGCATTAAAAAAAAAGCAAGTGCTTTAGGCCCCAAATTTTTAGAAGGCCCCAATTTTTTAGGTATATTATTAACCCATAAAAAAATTAAATCCTTTAAATTTTAAACCCTAAAAAAAAGGCCCCAAAATATTAAGTACAATCAATATTTTTATTGTAATAATTTGGGTCCATGATTTCATTCATAACATTATAAATCTAAAAATCATAAGTTGAAAAAATAAAAAATACTCAAAAATCAACTCATATGTACCTCTGCTCTCTCTCTCTCTCTCTATGTGTAAAAATTAGTACAAAACATTAAAAAAAAGTTAAAATTAAACTCTCATTCTGAACAAAAACAAAAACAAAAACAAAAAAAAAAGTTAAAATATTTTTTTTAGTAACACTAGCACGTCCTTCTTCGGTCTCTTTTATATAATAAATTGAAAATAAATTAATTTTTTTAAAAAATTAATACTAAAAAAAAAAAAAAACCTTATTTAATTTTTTCGTTTTAGGCCTCAAATTGCCTTAAGCCACCCCTGATATATAGTTGACGGATTCAGATTAGAAAATATTAATATGCAATTTGGCAAGTAATCCAACTTGAATTACATATAATAAAATGGAGTAATTATTTTGTTAAACTGATTTTAAATCTAGGTGTAACTTGCTAAAATTCATATCTAATGAAGTTGTTTTGGATTGGATGCAGAGATGCACTATGATAATGAAAACTATTAGATAATAAGATCTATGTTTTCTCTAAAAAGAGAAATATTGAATGACTTGATCGTAAATTATGAGTTATATTGTTAGCGTAGACGATTTGGATAATATAATCAGAGAATGGGTATGATTAAGTTTCATTTGTATATTCGGTAGAATCTGGCATACTTTAACTAAAAGCCTTTGCATGGGCTTGGCATGCCCAATTCTTGTTTTTATTTGTAAAGTTTTTATTCCTTGATAATCAAAGTCCAAAAATCTATTAATTAACTCATACTTGACTAGCCAAACAATAAATCTGTTATTTCTAGAAATCCTTTTTTTGATTCAAAATTATGGTGTAACGTGTATCTTCCCCTATTCCGATCATGGAATAGATGAAAGGACAAAAACCCAAACTCATGTCCTACCAATCAAGTTTGGTGGGTCGGATGAGTGGCTAGTTGCCCATCACCAACATTAATTTTGTATAAGAATGAAGGAACAGTTGGGGGGGTTTCCTTTACATTTTCTAGTGGTTGTTGTGCAACTTGTAGCCCATTTGTTCAAGCATGAACAACATGCAAACGCAGCGATGTACTTCAATTATCGGGACAACTTAGCAATATCATCTTATCTAGTTAAAAGTTATAACCTAGTGTGTTATGACCGGATTGCTGTTATCTTGAAAAAAAAAAATATAGGGAAATTTGGAAGCCGGTCCTTCTTTGTGTACTTATTTGGAGATAAGTCTATCAAAAAAAACTCATTTAATATGAAGTCCATTTTAATTTTCATTGTCTAAAATACTCCTAGTAGTTATGTTTAATTACAAAAATTTTGAAAATTAATAACTCTTAAATTTTAAGAATTTGACTAATATTAAAATTCTCTCTCTCTCGTATCTATATCTATATAATAAAGTAGAACGATTTTGAATTCAAGAGACAAAGAACGGTTTAGATCGTTTCGAAATCAAAAAAAGCATCATCCAACGGCCGACGATATTTCAAACTGTCTCAAACTATTGACGTTTCAGATCGTTTCGATCCGACGTACCGTATTAGTTCTTAAAAATTTTTGCCGCTCAAAACTTTTAGTTTCTAAAACTAACATTCCTAAATTTAATTCCTCAACCCAATCAAATCCGGCAATTAAGCGATATCTCATTCCTCAACTTTGTCTCTATCTCCCTAAAATACAGATTACAACTCTTATCATTATTTCTCTGATTTTATTTCCTATGTTAAGGGATCACTTTCTATACTAAGACATTGACTGTCTCTCACACTCTCATCTTTCATAATTCTCTTTTCAAACTGAGACACGTCTCCCCAAAATTATATCCTAATGCAGTTGTTCTCTATCTTTACTGTTCATATCAGACACACATCTTTAATGTACATATATATATAGTACAAAGATTGAAGATATACTATATCTACATGTTATATCTAGGGAAAGTTTCATCTAAACACCATGTAGTTGAGTCTAAATTCAATGACAACCCCTATAATAATATATTTTGTCTCTATCAATAGATAAAATAATGATTTAACTAAATACTTTGTGAAAATACTAAAATTACTCTTTATTATGTAAATAGACTAAAATGTCATCAATTCTTTCCCTATTATATATGCGCTAGCCAGCCAACAAACGTAATTTCAATCATTATATTATTCCAATGAATTTTTTATTTTAAAACGTTGTATTATAACTTTGTTATAATATTAGTCATCATATTATCATTCATTTGGTTACATAATCAAGTTTTTATAATTTTTATATTTTTTTATCATAATAATTTTTACAGTTAAAAATGATTTTTCTATAATAAAATTACAATTGATAAAGTCAATGTCAAAATCTCATCCATTTCTAATTCATCTGCTATCATATGTCCTCCACAACGTCGCCCAACCGCTCCTCACACATTATACTTCATATATAAAATTTAAAATTATTTAATAAAATTTAATATTAATTGAATAAATTTGATCTTAATTTTGATAAATTTAAATATTAATTTAGTTTTAATTTGATAAAATTAAATATTAATTTAGTATTAATTTGATTGAATTTAATGTTAATTGAATAAATTTGAATGTTGTTTTAATAAAATTGAATGTTCATTTGATGCTAAATTAAAGAAATAACTTTGATTTGATAAGGTTAAATTTTAAATTAATGGAATTTAATATTCTATTTAATAAATTAAATAGTTTAATTTAATAAAATTGAATGTCAATTTGATGTTGATTTGATAAAAATGAATAATAACTTAACATTCAATTAAAGAAATAATATTAATTTGATGAAATGAAATATTAAATTAATATAACTAAATGCTAATTTGATAAAATTAAATATCAATTTTGTGTTGATTTAACGAAATGAAATGTTAATTTAGTTTAAATTAAATAAAGAAAATTAATTTGATAAAATTGAATATTAAATTGATCAAAATAAAGGCTAATATAATAGAACTAAAAGGAAGTGCATTGAAATTTCGGAATCAACAAAGAGTGTTGTTAAAGTTAGGTCTATTTACAAGGGGTGTTATTAAAGTTAGATTTATTTATAAGGGGTGTGGATAAAATTTACCCTATAAAATACTCGGGGATATTTCTATAAATCAACTATCGTCATTAATGGTGTAACCCGACAATCACTAACAGAGAGTGACAGTGAAATTTCAAAATCGGAAGGTGGTGTCATTGAATTTAGACCTAACTATAGGGGATCTAGATAAAATTTTTCCTTATATCTATACAAATCTATATAATAAAACACATAGGAAGTTGAATTTTATCCTCTATACATTTTTCCTCTCCCAAAACCATCACATCACTTATTTCTATCACACGTTCAACAATTTAATATTTGATTAATTTTTAATTTAAAATAATTTTTATTTTAGATATTATCCATACACGATAGTATAGATCTGTTAAAAAAATTTATCAAATTACATATTTTGAGAAATTTTTGTCAATATCTTTGAGAAAATAATGGGTAAAAATAAATTTTAAATGATTTAATCAAAATGAAGGAAAGAAAAATTATTATTTAATATAGTAATATCGATTTTTTAGGACTCGAATTTTTTGTTTTATCGTGCCTTAAGGCACGGGTTATGACTAGTTCATATATAGAATAGAACTATTTATTTCTTTATCATATATATGTATGTATATATATACATACATATACATATAGTAACATTAAAAAAAATAGTAACATTTAAATAAAAAAATATAGTATCATTTAAACACAAAAAAAAGTATTAATATTTAAACACAAAAAAATAATAATATTCAAAACAAAAAAATAATAATAACATTGAGTATTAATATTTGAAAAAATAACAGTAGTAATATGTTTAACAAAAATAGTAACATGTTTACAAAAACAGTAATATGAACAGTAATATATTAAAAAATTATATATTTATATAGAGAGTGAGTTTCCGTTGTTCTTTGAATTTGAATTTCAAATTTATGTAAAAAAAATTATTGTCATATCTTCATTGATGGTGAATTAAGGGATAATAATTCTCAAGTTAGGAAATTAATTTAAAGTTGTTTTCAAGGAAGGGTATTTTGGAGTTTTAAAAAAATAGTGGACTTAACTACTCATTAGTAAGATTAAAAACGAATTTACTCTTAAATAAGTTTCTTTGACGGACTAAACTCATTATAAGTCCCTTAAAGATGACTTCGTCCCAATTTTTACAAAAATATATTCTAATGTGTTAGAACTTATTACTTAAGTTAAGGCCTCGAGGTTCAGTACCTTCCCCCAGTCTGCCCAATTAGTAGAATTGTTAAACAGTCTCAATAGACTGAGTTTCGTTCGTTTTAGTTCACTCAAACTAGTTTAAATTGAAAAATTAATCAACTTTGATTAGATATGTAACTTATCTTTGCTCGAATAGGTTTATCATTTATGTCTATACATTATATTAATTTTTTATTTTTTTTGTAGAACAACCCGTCTGAAAAATGAAAAACCCAAAATTTATCCCCAACGATTTTGGATCATATAAACTTTTCTCCCCATTTCTTCTCTAATGTATTTATGACAATTTTAAACTTTTAGTGTTTTTATATTTCATTCTTTAGGGGGGGTTTCCTTAAAAATTGATTATTTTAGGGTTTACTTTCTTGAATTTTTTTACTGAGAAATGAGTTCGATGGTCAAGCTCAAATAAGAATCAAGTCGAGATCGAATCAATTCACATATAAGCATATTCAAACTTGATAAACTTAGCACGATAAACATTCTTGTCCAAAACCTCCAAAAAAAACAAAAGTGTTTATGTTGAATGGACCCAATATTCACGGGACAATACTTCAACTTAATGGGCATGAATGACCTGTTTTTAATCGGATCGAAAAAGAAATTAATTGAGGTTCGTATAAATTGGGCCCAGAAACCTCTGACCATTAAACAAAAAAAAAAACTCAACTTTGTTCTATTCTATTTCTGGCTAATTAGCTAAGCAAATTAGCTGCGTATGTGCTTATTTCTAAAAGCCCAATAAGAAGAAACGTCAATTTCTTTTATTTGTTCCGAAAAACACAGAAGATTATAAGTCTTCCTATACAATTAAATGGGATTTTGTATTTTATTTTATGAAACTTTATTGAGGAACGAACACATCTAACATTTGACAAAGTGGATTCGCTTCTTGCCTTCATGCTCGGCGGGTGCAAGCTCCTGATGTAGATCCGGCCTGCAAGACCAAATGCTTTGTTAATTTCTCTTTTTTTTTTTCGAAATGTAATGCTTCTTAATTTCTCTTTGAATCGAAGTAGTATAAAATTGCAACTAACTCTACTCAATGCATGTCATCAATTGGGCCCCTTCCACATGAGCCCAGTCTTGTAGGGTTGTGGCTCATAAGAGAAATCCACTAATGTAATGGCTTCATCAAGGGGATCAGAATTATTGGCCAGTCTAGTAGTTGTTATCACTCATACGAGAATCATGGGTTTAGTGGTCTGCTTCTGTAAACCCCATGTTTCAGTCAAAAGCCCGATGGAGCAGTGGGCCTGGTTCATGGGCCAAACTGGGCCCTGGGTGTTCACCGAGGCAGAGATGAACAGTTTATGTACCATCTCTTCTGAAGATGAAAGGGCGGGAGAGACAAACACACCGGGTACTGTGGAAAAAATTAAATGTGGGATTTTTTTCCCAAAAGGTTTTAAAAAACTTATTATAAAACAAGACGAGAAATTTTTGATCAAAGAGTTGAGTATTCAAATCTTTCTCTTTCTTAAGTGAATTTTTTCACAATTTTTTTTTTTTATGTATTTTTTGACAATTAAGTTCAATTTTGTGTACCAACTTTCTAATGACCCAAAGAAAAAAGTGAAGAGATTGTCTCACTGGAATTGGCCCGATGGGTAGCTCACTTAGTAAAATAAATTAGGGTGGGCCTTTCTTGGAATGACTGGACCCGTTGACCAACTAAATACCCATTTATTTTTATTTTTTATTTTTGCAATAGATGTAGCAGACCCCATCATCACCAGGATTTAGTGTGTGTTTGGGATGACTTATAAAATTCAAAAAATATTTTTTTAATAAATGTTTATCAAAAGTGTTTATAAGAAAAAAACTTTTATTAAATAAGTATTGTTTGGATATTCAAATTTTAAAATACTTAAATTAATGTATTTTATAAAAAACACGTTTAGATGGGAAAACACTTAAATTAATGTATTGTTTCCGCCCACTGCCAATCCTCCAAAGCATCACCCAAACTCTTCATTTCTCCCCAATTCCAACCCCCAGTTCAATCTCTTTCGCGACAACAATGGTGGTCTCGTTTTGTCACTTACATCCCCCAGTTTGCCATTTTCTGCAGCCATAGAGCCTTGGTTTAGTCTTGGCTTTTCTAGTGAGCTATTTCAACAAACACCTTCACTTCACTTCAATTCTTTTCGTTACAACAACAATCCAAGACCTCATAAGAAAGTTTCTTTTTATCCAATCAGTTCATTGGACATGGGTATTGAGCTGCCTTCAATCCAATCACCAATGCCAAAACTATCACCAACTTCGTCTGCAAACACTGGGAGTGGCTATACAATAGATGCAACATCAAGTGATGCTGATGAGTATGAAATTGCACCAAAATTTCCACTAGGAAATAGTGGTTTCTTGGAAGACCTAGTGGAGGAATCTCAAGCTTTGACTCAAGCTGAGAAATCAAAGAAAGAGAAGTCTCCGACAGACAATGAAGTTAAAGTGAAATGTGTATCGGGAGAGGCGGTGGAAAACCTTTGGGAGAGTTCAATCTTTGCTCCTTCATCCATTGGTGAGTTTCTCATTGTCTAAGCTATCAGGGACTTACAAAGAGGTATCAGGACTTACAGAGAGCTATCGGGGGAGTGAGAAGAAAATGAGAAGTGATTTTTAAAAGTAAAAGTTAATTATTTTTACTTTTTTTTATTAACTTATTGAAGTGATCAAATTACTTTGACATATCAAAAAGTGTTTTTAACAAGTTAAGCCAAACACTACTTTTTTTTTAAAAATATTTTTTATAAGTTAAAAGTCTTAAAAACATTTTTTTTTTAAATCATGTCAAACACACTCTTAATCTTTGTGAGTTACTATCTGGAGTGTCAAGATATGACAATTTATTAACACGATACGAACATAACACGAAATTAAAAGATTTGGATTTTCTTTAAGCCAACTGTTTAGTAAACGAGTAGACACGATATGATACAATTAATAAACGAATCATATATGAGTGGAGTCAATCAAAAGATTTACACGACACGAATCCTATATAATATGATTTACTAGATACGAATCGGGTATAAGTGATGTGCTTTCTGACATGAACCTGCCAAAATTCGACACAAATTCGTCTCACCCGACTCGATTGAAAAGCCTACTTACCACACAAGCATGTACGTCATCGCACCCACACAAAAGCTCCCCATTTGAAGTATCCACAGTTTGAAATGTTCCTCCTCCCTCACTCCTCTACAAAATTACATAGCAAAATTTAGAAAAACAAAAAACAAAGGGAAACATGTTATTAAGTGTGTGAAGAAGATTTGATATAACCAAAACATGGGAACCTTGTAATAATCGACGGCAACAAAGTTGGCCCATCGGTTGCCGGCTGCGCCGTGGCAAGTTTGAAGCATGTTGATGAGGTCTGCTGAGTTCTGTACACAGGCTAGTAGCTTGATCGGCGTAGTTCTGAAGTAATTAACCAAAACCAGAGACTTAGTGGTGTCATTCAGTGACGATGACTCTCCCCTGTTAAAGCAACTTCCTGCCTTCATCCCGCCATCTCCATCTACAATTCATTAGTCTAATTTCATGAATAAAGAACATAAACTAATATAGGTAGAGCAAATTCGGGTCGATTGTGATTGGTTGAGCTCGACTTAAGCAAGTCAAAATCTAGCTAAGCTCGAGCTGAGGTGTATATAATTGGTTTCTTACACTGGTTTTCGACCATGTAACTCCACTGGTATGCAATTCCTTCACTGTCTTGCTTGGACTTGATTGAGGTAAATACGAGTAGCCTTTGGTTGTTAGCTACCATGTCACTAACCAGAGGCCAATCTTCACCATTTTGAGGCATCTTTGAAACAGGAAACCAGTACTTCATTAATCCTGCATCTGTAAAAACCTTGGTCAATCCATTCGGGGCCTGAACATAGTCTTCTAGGATCACCGTTACTATTTCCGATGGGTTCGCTGATAAGAAAGCTTCAATCTCCCGTAGAGTATCTATGGCTGGTTCCTAGAATATACGCTAAATGATTATGTTTTATGTGATATATAATACATGTTGCTTCAAGAAATGTTATTATTATTATTTTTTTGTTTTGAAGATGAAGTAATTTAGAAAGACTTGACTGAAATTTTTCCAAAAAAAAAAATACTTACAAATGCAGTGTAGTCATGGCATTGTCCTCCAAATGAATGACACAACCATACATCTCCTTGGAAATCATATGTATCAAGCATGAGGGCTCGAACCCCGTTCTGTAAATATGAACAGAACCCAAAAAAAAAAAAAAAAGAATAAAAAAGTTGATAAGCCTATTAAAAACGTTTAGAATAAATCAAGAGGTTTTGGAGGATGGCCATACGTTTAGCTGCCGAGTAACATTGTCTTCTTGGTTGGTGAAGGTAATTCTAGGAACTCCAGTGTGAGATGGCTCACCGTCAATGGCATAAGCATTGTGGGTTGTCAAAAATGCATACTTGTTCAATGGAAGAGAATTGTTCTATTGCCACAAGAAAATATGTTATTATATATATATACTAGTTATTGTCTGTGTCTGAAGGCACAGTATAATAAAAAATGGTAAACAATAAACATATTTGTATTCATATCCAAAATTAAATCACAAACATAGAGAAAAGATAAAAGAATTTAAGTATCGGTTTGTAGTGGGGGGTGAGAAATGGTGGGCGGCAGTGGTGGTGGTAAGAGACGGTGATGGTTGTGGTGGGTGGCAATGACTGTAGTGGCGGTGATGGCGGCGGCGATGGTGGTGGCGACGGCAGTGGTGGCGGCGGTGGTGGTGGTGATGGTGGCGGTGGTGGTGACGGCGACGGCAATGGTGGTGGTGGTGGTGGTGGGGGTGAGGGTAGAGGTAGTGATGGGGCGGTTTCAAATACTATTATTTTTTTAAAAGTATTTATGAGAAATAATTTCTGAAAGTACTTTTAAAAAATCACTCAAAACACATCCTTAGGGTCCTATTTTTCCTATTAAATTTAGGGTGTTAATATTAGCCGTTAGATTAACTTTAAAGTAAAATTTAAAGTCATCTCAACCGCGAATAACAAAAGTTATTTTGTTTATCTTTTGAGATTTGAATTGTAAGCTACTTTATTATATAGATATTTTGGTAATCTAGCCATACACCCACAATCAGATCTTCATGCTTCAACTTCCGAATCAGCCATTTGGGTTGTGTGTGTGTGTGTGAGAGAGAGAGAGAGAAATGATACCACGAGCTTGAATTGATCTGTGCCGGTTGATCTAACACATCTTGAACCAGAAAATGTTTCAGGACAAGAGAAACAATAAAGTCCTGCTTCGCAATCTGCATCCGTTGAGCACCCGTCATGAAGCTACATTCACAAACATATTCCCAGTCAGAACTTACATTTTGTACACATAACAACAATAATCATCATAAAAAACATACCACTCTGTGTGTGTGTGTGTGTGTGTGTGAGAGAGAGAGAGAGAGAGACCCTGCATCCTCCATTAGAGCAAGCTGTCGCAAAGCTAAACACCTCGGAAACTATGACCAAAAGCAGGAATTTCCCAAGACCCATGTGGAGGATACGAAGTGAAATTAGTGAGATGTTGAAGGAAAAAAGGAGATAGAAAGACAGGTTTCATGCAGGCGCTGATTACATAAATCGAACACAAGATTCTAGGAATCAATCAATATATATGTTTCCTATGTTTTTGGCTGACAAAACCAAGGAAACTTCCGGCCAGAAAAAAGTGAATGTGTTCTGAGGTAACAACATACATGGGTACACTTCGAAAAAAAACAAAGTGGGAACAAAGCTTTTGCTGGCTATCAAATCAAGACAAAGGATTTGTCAAAACAAATAAGCGCAAAAGTTTGATGGTAAGGGACGTAGTGTGAACTTGTAAATGGCATGTGTCAAATTAACAATAATACAATTTTGGCTTTATTTACTGATCTAATTCATCACAGTTATTATATTAGTAGTGAGTTTCAATAAATATTAGAGTCTACTATCAATCTAGTTGTTCTAAGTAATTATGTCAGCAAATTAAGTTCTAAGTAATATTACTCTTAAATTAATGTAGATTACTAATTAATTTTTTCAAATTGGAGTTACTGATCCAACTATCCTCGTTCATTTAAAAAATAACTTTTCGTAAAAGATTTGATATGCACATTCTTACTCGATTCGTTAGCACTCGTTCGTGTTAGATCTTTTTTTTTCAATATATATAATTTTTTAAGTAACAATCATGAATGCGAATACTCAACATTATACACAAGTGAAAAAGTGTAATGAAGAGACTTGTAACTGCTCATTTATTAATGTTTACTTGTCTACCCTTCAATTTCTCTTGCTATAATGATAGGTATTCAACAATGGGACCAGCCAATGGATTGAAGTTGCTGCATAGGTTATAAGTTTGCAAGAATGTAGCATTGTGCTAGAGTTTCTTATGCTTGCACAACTGGTACAGGTCTAACTATTCATCTTGACTTGCCCAGTAGTTTGGTCATCTACTCCAATCACAGGCACATTGTGGTTTTAGAGGGAATAGTACTGGAGCAGGATCCACTCCACTATTCTTTATAATACTTTTAATTTTAGGTCACTATATGTGTATTGGTGGAGAACCCAATGAATACTTTCGACAGTGCTTCGATTATGATAGAATTGAAACAATCCAAGATCCCACTCATCCAAAAGATAATATACATTTAAATTATAATTTTTTAGGTTTTATTTAGATTGTGTAACATTATTCATCTTTTTTCGCCCTCCGAGAGGAAGGGAATGGGTGATGTGATAAACATATTCTGTTCACGCATGTTTAGAGGGAGGGGGTGTAATGTTACTTGAACTTAATTTATTGATCTAATTCACTAGTTCTTGGATTGACAATGGACCCTATCAAATATTAAAATTTAATGTTAATCAAACATCTATATAATAAAGTAGCTTATAATTCAAATTTTAAAAGATAAACAAAATGACTTTTACTTTTCGCGGTTCAGATCGCTTTAAATTTTACTTTAAAGTTAATCTAACGGTTAATATTAACACCCTAAATTTAATAAAAAAAATAGGCCCCTAAAGGTGTGTTTGGAGTAACTTTTTAAAATTATTTCTAAAAATTATTTCTCATAAGTACTTTAAAAAAAAATAGTGTTTGAAACCGTCACATCACTACCTCTACCGCCACCACCACCACTACATCTATTGCTACCATCGCCACCACTATCACCGCCGTCGCCGTTGCCGCTGCCGCCGCCACTACCACCATTACCACCGTCGTCACCACCACCACCAATACCTCTACCGCCACCACCACCGTCGCCACCACTATCACCGCTGATGCCATCACCGTTGCCACCACCACCACCGCCACCACAGTCATTGCCACCCACCACAACCATCATCGTCTCCTACCACCACCATCTCTCACCTCCACTACAACCGATGCTTAAATTCATTTATCTCTCATCTATATTTGTGATTTGATTTTGAATATGAATACAGATATATTTATTGTTTATTATTTTTTATTACTTTGTGCCTTCAGGCACAGACAATAACTAGTTTACAATAAATTATGTAAGCAAATTAAATTTAAATAACATTATTCTTTAATTATTCCTTAGCATATTCCTTAGCATTATTGTAAGGTTGGGGCAAAGATAAGGTTTCCTTAATGATTAATTGGCGTGCCGTCTTGGACAAATCGTATATATGATCCCAAACTGGCTGACCCCGTAAACGGCGCATTTACCAAGAATTACGACACCTTGAAAACTACAATTAGTTCACATTTATAATTAATTAAATTTATATATTCGACAAAGATTGACTCCTTAATCTCTTAATCGAGAAAATCTTCACAGAATCAAGGTTGGTCGCTAACTCTTTCATTGAAATTATATTTGAACCAAATTTAGTGATCACATATAATGTTTTTCTGCTGAATTAGCCATTAATTTGGTAAGTAAATTTGCTCCATAGATGGAGACCAATCTAGATGTTTCTCTTGCAGTCACTGCAAGAATTAAAGGTTTTTGCGTCGATAAAGTTAGAGAAGCAAGAAAGTGGCGACGCAATTGCCCGATGGAGTAAAGAAAGCAATCAAATGACAAGAACAACATCAACAAATTAGTATTTTTGGGTATTGATTTTGTGATCATTTTACAGAACTGGGTAACAAGAATGACTTCAGTAATTAAATGCATTGCACTAACAGAAATTTTCTTTCATGGATATATCTGTACTTGCTGCATATAACTTAATCAATCAGTAGTGTCGGAGAAGTAATGGTTGATAGCCGGCATGACCTCCGGCGGGCGAGTTCGGAGAAACTTGCGGAGGCCATGTATGGCGTATTTCTCTCCTTCCTCTTGGTTTTCCAGTATGGCTGTGGTACGGTGAGCTTTATTGACCCTGTGAATGGCAGCAGGTAAAGATGGGTATGAAGATTAGCTACTTTAATTCATGTTATACAACCATATCATACTTTGAAAAAATTGGAATAAGTTACCAGTTGATGAGGTCAAAATCAAGGATTTTATAATTTAGAGAATCGACTCTAAAAAGCTTGGTATTGATCCGATTAGTCGAGTAGCTACCAAGTTTTATGAATCAATCTTTACTCAATCTCATTGAATCGTATGTATCTTTACTTGTTTGTTAATGATAGAAAATAGGTATTGTATCTAGTTGAATAGAAATATGTAGAATATATATATACCTGACATCAGGGTTGAGGAGTATGTTTCTGGTAAGCTGGAAAATGCACATCCCAGTAGCAAATGTCATTGCAGCCATTAGAGGATAAATCTGTGGTCACAAATGAAATTATTAAAAAATTTCCTTTTTTCTTTTATGTGTTAAAAAACCATGATAATATATGGAGGTGGTAAACTCTATCCTCGAGTCTTGGACTGGGCAAGCCTAGGCTGGGGAAGCCAAGGTTAATTACACTTTTTACCTCTAGACTATCACCCAATTCCTACTTTAGTCCTCAACTTTTTTTATAGTTGATTTCGTCCTTCACATTTGGCAATTGGGTCTAATCGGTTGGATTACTAACTGTCATTTAAACTTTTGATGGTTGAAAAAGCCACTTGTTGCCCATTTCAGGGACTTGGTCAGAAAAATATTAAATGCACAAATTTTATGTATAATGATAGATGCAAATTAAAATCGTAACTTCAGTCAATTGCAGAGTGCCACTTTTTAATGCAATCCTTGTAATCTACATGAATGTCACGCTAAACTAAATAGATGACATAAAACCTTAAAAAAAAAAAGGAAGTCAAAACTGAATAGAATATAACATAAGAATGGATAAATTTACTGAATCAATTACAGTATAAGATCGGATTAGAGAATTTTTAGTTTAACCTATCTTTTAGTCCCCAAAATATGGCAATCAAACATATTTAGAGCACACAAATTTGCCCTATTTCTTTCATTTTGGCAATATGGTAAAACACATATTAACATTCCAATACATATATACACCTAAGTATATATCGTTTATTTATATCTGTACATCACCAACTATGACCTACACTTACCTCTGGTTTCATCCAACGCCCCATTAGAAGTGTCCTCTCTCTCTCTCTCTCTCTCTCTCTCTCTCTCTCTCTCTTCTTTGGGTGTGCAGAACTTGGTTAAATATTTGGCCTGAAGACCCTGCGGGGATTTAGAGAAATGTATTAATTCTATTTGTACTGTTATTACCTGTTGCTGAAAGTTATATATAGCCTTGGACAAAAGTGAACCAAAACAACCAACAGATTGGGAGGGTTGATTTGCCCATATACGTGTTGGAATGCTGGGAATAATTTCAGTGGGCTAGCTGCTGCTGTACAAATTTGACCTTTATACCCAAACCCAGGGGCTTAGCCTCCTGTTTTTCATGTAACTTTGGTTTGCTTTGACATGGTAATTAGAATATACGACCCAACGACATTGCCTTTTGGGTACGACAAGTCTATTCGTGATGTTGATTACTTGTAGAATGTTCTACTTCGGAACAAGTCATCTTACGGAATATAAGAATGTTAATATCACAGTCAACCAAGAACCCATTGATAAGTGTCCGAACCTGACCCGAATACCAACAAAATCGGGCTTGGGCTGACCCGTACGCTTACATCCAGCTCGACCCATTCCAATTATCTGCTCAAAGAAGCCATTGAAAACCTGGTCCACGAGTTTGGCCCACCTACCTATCCACCTACAAGCCCGCCCGTGCCAATGCTTGAATTAAAAGTTTTAGAAATTTAAAAATATATGAATAATATAATATTTATTCTTTTCCATGTTTACACTCTTTATAAGATATAGAATTGTGTAAATGATAGATAGATAGTATGTGTCAATATGTAGAATAATGAATAGTAGCAGGTAATGGATTGGGATGCCTGCTAACTGTCAGGCCCAGCCCACCCAATCACCTATCTGGGAATGAGCTTGGGCTTATCCTACCCAAGTTCGGCCTAAAACAAATGTTCCAAGCTTTGCCGGGCTCAGTCCATGGACAACCCTAACCCCAGACCACTTCCATTGTTCCACTAACAACTTCCACTCCCCTACTTTAATATAAAATATACATTAGTGTTGTGAAAATCGCAGTTTCACAGTTCATTAACAATGTAAATATTACCCACAGGAAATTTAAAAAAAAAAAATTAATGGCCACAAAGAGAAGCAAATAAATCTAACGAATCACTCAGCTGGGCCCAAACAAAGTTGGGCTCTGAAGCTCACCGAGTCCAACATTGAATTGGTGCAGCTGCAAAGCGATTCTATTTCATGATGACGATGATAATGATGCCTGCGTTGAGTATTGCAGTAGTTTTGCTCTCTGTCCTCTTCGCCATTCTCAGCACGTGAACACCCATACCTAGCATGTTAGATCCATTCCTTGAAATTTTATTACTTTAAGTTTCGCGTGCCAATCGAGTTATGTAGTATTATTTTCGGGGTCACGTTGGTGTTATTAAAAACAACATATATTTTTCTTAATAATCCTACTTAAGTAATTCAATCTGCACATAATGTTGTCTATTCGAGTTCGTGTCGTGTATAAAATTTTTACGATGCCAGGTTGTCCAAGAAGCTTATGACTAGAGAGCATCGGAACACACCAGAAGAAAAAAAAAACCAAGCAGTTGGGAATGGGATATAAGATATTCTACTCTTGATTCTTGAAGCATCCAAGTCTGTTGAACACATTTGGGGTGTCCTTTTTATCAGAAGTGAAGTGGACTCACTACTTGTCCAATGTCCCTACACTGTTTACTTCCCCCAAACTCTTCATTTTACATGACCAAAATGCCCTTTTCGACAATTTTTTTATTGTTAGCGACAAGTATTAACCCCTTATCCAATCATCTTGAAGATCATATTCAAATTATATGTATGTTTCTTGGTATTTCAATTTTTATCGTTAGACCAAGATACCCACTATGAATTTTTTTTATTTGTTGAATAAAATTTTCGATAATTTTAATACGAGCGTGACATGGGTAACTAAATAATTTGAAGAAATAGTAAGGGTGGGTTGGTGGGATATTTCCTATTCCTTAACATGTCACATCTCTTAACCAGATGGCCGTTGGAATGTTGTCCTCAGCCTCCGAAGACTACCGCGGTTTTCTCTACTAACAATGTCATTGCTTCAAGGCACAGAAAGTCTAACAGAAAGACAGAGGGGACAGAAGGAGACTAAGGAAATAAAACCTTTTGAAGTATCTAACAACCAGTAGGTAACACATCTCCAAAACTCCACACATATAAACCACCCAGAAAGCTGTGAGCCTGGCCATTTCACACATTCAATTCAGCATAAACCCTGATCTGTATTGTGAAAACTGCAAGAAACAGCATCGAAGTTTCGTCTCGTCTCGTCTCCGACGACACGGACATAAGAGAGATGAGACCTGTTATCTCAACATTCTTCCTTTTTGTGATCTTTTCTTATGCAGGTAAGTTTTTGTTTCTCAAATTTGCATTTTGAATTGGTTCAGTTCTGTTTGTTTTGAGTCTGTTTTAACATGTTCTTGGATTGCAGCTGCCTATGATCCTTTGGATCCAAATGGGAATATAACAATCAAATGGGATATAATGTCTTGGACCCCGGATGGATATGTGGTTAGTACGGTTTTTCTATTCATTCAAATACCTATTATTAAAGGGATAATTGTTTTTCACCTCCTTGTGGTTTTGGATAGATGCACCTTACCTACTTGACGTTTAAAATTATGCACATTACCCCCTTAAAGTTGTGTATCAAAATGAAATAATTAACACTGTTAATAGAATAATAAAATTATCATACTACCCTTTTTTTAATGGGAATAGAAATTTAGCTTCCAATTATTCATTTAATGGATAATAAATGAATAAAATTAGTTTCCAATTATTCATTTAATGAATAATTAAATCTGGGAATAAAAACTTACTCATTTAATGACCCTAGCTATTTTAGTATAAAGGGCATTTTAGGCACTTAGACAATATTTTTTTGGAGAGAAACAATGAAAACAAAGTCCACAACATATTTTGAGCATGTGAAGTACACTCTCCGCTAAGTTGGATGATAAAAGTAACGGTTTTACTTTGGTACATAACCATAAGGGGGTAATGTGCATAATTTTAAACGTTAAGTAGGTAAGATACTTTTAGACGAAACCACGGGGATAAAAAGCAATTAACCCATTATTAAAAGGGTAACACACAGTGCACGAGATTTTCTTATCGACACATCCAGAACCGCCCTCTCGAACACACATATAATGCTGACTTAAGATCCATTTCTACTTGAGCAGTGGAGGTGCAAAACTGATGCCTTTTTTTTTTTTTTTCTCTTGTCAGGCAGTTGTAACGATGACCAATTTCCAACAGTATCGGCACATCATGAGCCCGGGTTGGCACCTAGGATGGACGTGGGCGAAAAAGGAGGTGATATGGTCAATGGTGGGGGCTGAAGCTACTGAACAAGGAGACTGCTCCAAGTTCAAAGGCAGCATCCCACATTGCTGTAAGAAAATACCCACAATTGTAGACTTGCTCCCTGGTGTTCCTTACAACCAACAGTTCTCAAACTGCTGCAAAGGCGGAGTCGTGGCGTCTTGGGGCCAAGATCCGGCATCTGCTGTTTCCGCCTTCCAAGTGAGCGTTGGGCAGGCCGGGACTTCGAACAAGACGGTGAAACTGCCCAAGAACTTCACTTTGCTCGGTCCCGGACCAGGGTACACCTGTGGCCCTGCAAAGATTGTCCCTCCCACCAATTTTCTCACCTCTGATCGGCGCAGAAAAACTCAGGCACTGAGTAAGTCTTGTTCTTTGTCTCAACTAACTTCAATGGATTGATATATCAATTTTTAGGACGTAGATTAGTTTTGTGGTCCGTGAGCACCCATCATAATCCAACATTTTTCGGTAATTCGATGAAAATTCTCGGTTTCGACAAAAAATTTCCAAGTCTTCACGTCATTACCATAATTTGATTTGCAGTGGCTCATATATTTCTCTAAGTAGTTGGTAATTTTTGGATTGAATGCAGTGACATGGAATGTGACATGCACATATTCCCAGTTTCTAGCCGAGAAACACCCACGTTGCTGCGTCTCCTTCTCATCTTTCTACAATGCCACAATCACCCCTTGTCCTTCTTGTGCTTGTGGTTGTGAAAACAAAAACAAATGCATCAAGTAAGCAAGCTAAAACTATAATGTCTAATATCCAAGATTACATATGCATCATCGTTATCCGATTTTCTGATATAATGATCGGTGGTGTGGCATAGGAGCGATGCGAAACTTCTAAGTGTGGTTGGAGTAAACACCCCAACAAAAGATAATGCACCTTTAATACAGTGTACACACCACATGTGCCCGGTCCGGGTGCACTGGCATGTGAAGCAAAACTACAATGACTACTGGCGAGTGAAGATCGCAATAACAAATTTCAACTACCGGTTGAACTACACCCAGTGGACTCTTGTTGCTCAGCACCCAAATCTCAACAATGTTACTCAAGTTTTTAGCTTCGATTACAAGCCTCTCATTCCCTACCAATCCGTCAGTAAGTGCCTAAAATTTTGAACTCTTTTCGCAAACAGTTTTAAGTGTAAGAGAAGAGTTGAGAAATATCGATCTCACATTGGCGTAACTTGACATGCAGATGATACAGGAATGTTCTATGGCATGAAGTTCTACAATGACCTACTAATGGAGGCAGGGCCATTTGGAAATGTACAGTCAGAGGTCCTCCTCCAGAAAGACAAGGACACTTTCACCTTCAAGCAAGGATGGGCATTTCCCCGGAAAGTCTACTTCAATGGTGATGAGTGCATGCTGCCCCCACCTGACGCATACCCTTTTCTACCAAATTCTGCCCGAGAAAACCTAGTTGGTTTCTCTAAATTGTTGTGTTCTGTGATTTTCTATTTGCTCATAATGTGGTAAGCAATATCCTAGAATTCAATAGGGCTGGAAGTTTTGAAGCCAAGAGACCTCCGAGACAGAGAGAATTGGAATTTCAGGTACACAAATTGATAAGATACTTCGAAAGAACACAAAGAATTTGATTTATGTAGATATAGTATGGCAAAATGAGTTTGTAAATGGGACATCTAAATCGTACAGAGCAATCTCATCAGATTATCAACGATTGATCCACAATGCAATGTTGCAGACATAGTATGTCATCTCTCTTTTCGTTACTTTGAAATGGCAGGATACTGAAGAACAAAATATTCCAAGGATTCTAAAGATTGTAGACTTGTACTACAAGGAAATGCATTTTCCCAGATCAAAAAGCATAAATTTAGCAGCACAACTGCCATCCTTATTACCATAGAAAGTAGTTTGAATAGATGAAAAAGATAGCTCTAAGAGAAAATGCAATTAGACAGTAGAACACAAATAAATAATCCAAATTGTAAATCAGCTATAAGTCATCTCTGGATTGGTTTTTTATTTTCATTACAATTCAGGTACACAATGGACTTGAAAAATCTACAAACAATATAATTTAGTACAATAGTGAACAAGTGATACGACAGTACAAGTAACAAATGGCAGGGAATCCACTCACCCTTGCGTAAAACTGAAACTGATGTGTGCTTTAAATGACACGCGCCCAGCAAATGAAATCTTCAACTGGGTTCCCGAAGGTGTTGGGAGACAATTTGCACCTATACCACAGAGATTTTAAACGCATGCAACGAAGAATGCCAGAGACGACAACAGAGCCATCATTAGCCTTAGCAAGGAGATCTTTTGCCGAGAACTGGTATTTGGCAAGAATGGATAGGCATCAGGAGGGGGCATGACGCAATTATCACCATTGAAATAGATCCTTCGAGGAAAAGCCCAACCCTTCTCAAAAGTGAAAGTCCTTGTATCCTTCTGGAAAAGTAGCTCCGACTGAACATTCCCCAAAGGACCAGCTTGCATGAGCAAGTCATTGTAGAACTTAACACCCCATAGCATAGCAGTATCATCTGTTCAACAGTAAAAGGCAAGAAAAAAGAAAATTTGTCATATCTATTCCGAAACTCATATTGCTTAGGCAAGAGAATGCATCTACTTAAACATGAACTAGTAATTACTTATACCTAAACATCATAACTAGATTCAGATAAAATAATAAATACTAAGGCAAAAAATATTAAAAAATGTTAAAAGAACAGTACACCCCACCAAATAGATCTTATAGCAACAGAAGACAACTCCTACTTTGTACATTGACCCTTGTGCCTACATGGCAGATAATGCAAGCTCTGGGAACTGAAAGAACATCAACAACAAGAAATCTAACTTACTTATAGCAGCATAAGGAGTTAATGGTTTGTACATAAAGCTGAATAATTGCGTCAGATTGTCAAAGTTGGGGTGTTGGATAACTAAGTTCCACTGCGTGTAGTTCATCCTGTAATTGAAGTTTGTTATTGTGACCTTCACCCGCCAATATTCCTTGTAATTTAGTTTCACATGCCAGTGAATTCGGATTGGGCACATGTGACTTGTGCATTGGACCAGAGGTGCATAGTTATTCTTGCTAGGGCTTGAAACAACCGATGCTAGATATGGTGATTTTGGGCTTTAAAACAAAACACAAAGGAAAAGACAAAATGATTAGAAGAAAATATAAAGAATCTTATAGAAAGTATAAAAATAAGAGTACGCAGCAGAATTATGAAAGAACTTACTCTACACAGCTCCCTGGCTGAGTACTGTTGGTCTGGCAACCACAGGTACATGTTGGGCAGGGAACAATCGTGTCATTATAGAAAGATGAGAGAGACACACAGCAAGTGGGAGTTTTCTGAGCTAGGAATTGTGAATATGTGCAAGTAACATTCCATGTCACTGCCATAAGAGAAACATAGGGCTGAAATCAATACTTCAAAAGTTTCATGCCAAATATATTTTCAAATACGAATTTGAAACTTTCAGGTCTGGACACCACAGATATTGATGAATGAAATATTCTCTTTTTATGTACCGGAAAAAAAAAATTCTCTTTAGTTTTAGAGGAATTTATCAGCCATAAAATAAGTGCATCATGGTGCTGACTTGGTCTTTGAACATTAAAGAAGCACATATAGAGATGTAAAGAAAGTCCTTCACAATCTTTTCCGTGTGACTTACTCATCGCTTGTGTTACCCTCCTTCCGTCTTGGGCATAAAATTTAGTAGATTTACCAACTTTTGCAGGTCCACAAGTATAGCCAGGCCCTGGAGCTTTCAGGGTGAAGTTCTTAGGCACCCTTACAGTTTTGTTGGTGGTTCCTGCTTGACCAACACTGACCTGGAATGAGCTTGCCGCATTTGCTGGATCCTGCACCCATGAGTTAATTACTCCTCCCTTGCAGCAATTTGCAATCTGCGAGTTGTAAGGAGTTCCCGGCAATAAGTCCACAACCGTCGGGTCCTTCTTACAGCAATGTGGAATACTCCCCTTGAATCTTGAACAATCACCTTGCTCTGTAGTTTGACCTCCAATCATGGCCCAAATAACCTCTTTCTTTGCCCATGTCCATCCCAGTGACCAGCCTGGTGCTTGAATGTGTCTATATTGCTGGAAGTTGTACATTGTAACAACAGCCTATGCAATTCCAATATGAAGCTGATTAGATACATAATACAGGGAAGAAAAGGTTTCTGAAATCTGGTAGGAAGAATTATACCTGCCTTTCAAATATTAAAATTTTAAGTTCCTGAATAAATTTTTTAAATTGTATCGATCATTCATAAGATGTGCCTCCTGACCTAAATCAAGCATTACTCAGGTAGGAATAAACCCATAAATGCCCTAATTCTACTTTTAAGAGTAGCATTTGTTCTAAAAATTAACGCTCAAGAAACTTGAAAGCAAAATCTTAACTCAAAAGGAGGTGTAAAATTTTATAGTTGGGCCAGTCAGAAATTTGGTTGAGCTTGAAAAACTTGGAAAGGAGCTCAGAAATTAGGAGCAGAAAGAGTCAGAACTTAATTGAATGTCCAGTCAAATTATAACACAGAGACGGGAAGAGAGAGAGAGACAGAGACAGAGACTTAAACATCATGAGGTTATATCTCGAAAAAAAAGGTAGGGTTACTGATACTTACAACATAGCCATCAGGAGTCCAATTTATGACATCCCATTTAATTGTGATATTTCCATTTGGGTCAAGTGGATCATAGGCTTCTGAAAAATCCAGCAATACCAAGGTTAAAACAGTTGTTACAATGAAATGTTAACTTGCAATAACAGAAAATTAGAAGAACATACAAAAACATTATAAGAAAGCCTAATAGCTCATCAAAAATGACATAAATAAAGTGAAGAAATCACGATAACCACAACTCTAGTGAATTTGTTTCAGCCGAAATTAAAGGTGTGCTCAGCCTAAAACACTCAGGCTACAAGTGTCTGATATCAAATGAAGATATCAGATTCACTTCCTTTCTAGGAAAATGAAATGCCATTGTTGGAATAGAGGTAGACACTTAGTTATCAAAATAATCAGTATAAACACTTCTGATTATTTCATTTGAAGACTTTTCCAAGTCTACAATTACTGCCACATCCCTAACATAAAAGCTTAGGATTAATCGTCAAGCATTCAGAAAGAAAAAACAGAGATAAATAACCAATATGGCACATGTTGCAAAAAATTTCATTTAATTCTCAACCAAACCCTTCCCATATACTAATCATAACTAAGAATCTGATAACAATCGATACAGTAGGACAGCCAGTATCTATATCTGGGAATCACGAACAGGACTATGCATCTCATCCCTATTCAGTATCACTCTTACGGTCCTACCTTTATTGCTAAGAACACCTGATAGTATGGTAATCTCATATTCTATCTGGCATACATTACTAATAATTAGAAAAACAAATCATGCTCTAACCAAACACGTGAATGAAACAACATTTGGAAGTGCATTACTATTTCAGGTAGTAGCATTTTATTTGCGGTCCCTCATTCCTGCCATCCAAACTAGGCCAGCTTAACCCAAAGGACAAGAAAGGTATAGCATCAGGTTTCAAATCATTGCTTATTTTCAAAAGCAAAATAAATTCCCCTGCAAAATATTGGTTTGCAACCAAGAGAAAGAAATGGAATTAAAAAGAAAATAATGTAACTTTTTAACCTTAATTAAACTGATTAATGAAATTCTGGGAGATACTCTAGATCCAATCGGGAGGTTATCTTCCCTTTTTCCTCAGAATGAAAAGCCAGAAGAACTAAACTTTCTCTTTGCAATCGAATTTCTTAATGTCTATTTTTGTTAAAACACACTTCAAAATTTGAAGCTAAAATAAAAGCTAAATCTCAGAACCCTCTCCAACACCTTAACTTGCCCATAAGAAAAACATAAATCTCTCAACTTTTAGATGATATAAGTGAATCCATGGTCTCATTCTGCATTCCATACACAAACTTTTCAAATCACACAAATGCCTATCAATCATCAGTCAATTGGGCACCCAAAAAAGGCCAGTGTGTTATTAAATGAGATCAAATCTATTCAAGAACTTAAAAACATATCAAGAAACCACTGAAAACCCAAAAATCTACAAAGATTCGATGAATTAAAAGAACATTTGTGCAAACCTGTGGAAGTAAAGTTGCTCCAAGAAAGCAAGATCACTAGTACAATGGCAAGAGTGGTGTACTTAGATACAGATCCGAATCCAAAATCCATTTCTTGTTGTAATGATTGTGACGATTTCTAGATGAGTTGGTGTTCAAGATCTACAACCGCAGTGATGAAACAGAGAAAGAGTAAAGAACGCGGTGGTGGTGAGTGCCTGAGTGGTGGCTTCTCTCACAGGGCAAGATTGTTTTAAGAGTTAAGCAGACTTTTTGAAGTCGTTTGCACCTCTGTTAAATGACTGTCGTCCACGAAAGTGACAGTCAGCCACTCGCTATACGAGCTGTATTTTCTTTTCTTTTTTCCCTTTCAGTTGTTTTTGGTAAATGGTAATCCTGAAATTCCTGATCTGTCCCGGCATTTATGTCCTTTACCCTCACGAGTCCCTAGTAGAAAGACCAGAGGGCTGTTTGGTAAAAAAATATGGAGGAGTTTGGCAAGATGGATTTAGAGAAAGTAGTCTAAAGTTCCTCCAAATCTCATGTTTATTTGAAAAATTTAGTCTTGAGTTTTTAAATTCGGTCCGAAGATTAAACTCATGATCATGAGTTTTATCAAATCTAAGGGCAGTGTGGGTTTGGGAAGATGAGTAAGGGATTAAGGATCCAAAAGACAATTGTACCCCTTAACATAGGTATGAATTGAATTGATTAAGGGTAAAATAATTATTTATAAGACAAATAATTATTAATAATTATGATATATCCGTGGGTCTTACATATGTATGTGTTGCATACCAAACATGGGTATGGATTGAATTGAATGTTGAATCTCATCTTCACAAACAGAGGTTTGAATTTAGAAAGGTTTGGAGAAACCAATCCAAACTCCTCCTCAAATTTCATCCAAACAAGGGGCAGGTGCATGAATTGGTCTGAGTAGATGAACGCTTACCCTTTCTAGTTTTGCCAATAGTGTTTAGCGGGTAAATTGAGTAATACTATTAAAATCTAAAAAAATGATTTAAATGTGATTTCATTGTAATCATTAAATTAATATCAAATTCTTATATTTAATACCGTCCACAGTCAAAAATTATATCAATAAATTAAATTATAATAATATTGGTCAGGTAAATTTACCGTACATAATCTTTCAAAATTATAATTTTTAAAATCGACTATAATATTTGAAGATAAATCATGCACATCACGATTTGTATTCAAATTTAATGTTGGACGTATTTTTCTGTTGCTAATACCTTTACTCAAACATTATATAAACATTATGACATGATTATTATCTTTGAATGGTTGCCTTGCCGACAGTAGAGATTGAAATAAAACAAAACAAATAGTAACTGATACAACAGCTAATGGCTTGATGATGTGGGCCCTTGTTTGACCATGTGATTGTATATTATGCATTTTGTTTTGTCGGTGCTGAGAAACACCAGGGAGAGAAAGGGACCATTATTTTTGGGTAACCCTTGTTGCCATTGAATATTGAACTAATTAAAAACTTGCCACATACTTTAAGTAGCAAAATTGTCAATTGCCCAAATTTTAAAATATAAACAGTGAGCCATTGACGTTGAGAGGACAACAACTTGATTCCCAATGGAGTGATGGAGTGAACAGTAAAACTAAAAACCATGGGATGGTTTAAACCTAAAATCAGAACAATTTAAATTAAATGACTTTAGAACATGCGATCTTGTTTTAATCTAATTTGATATGTAGGAAGGGCAATAATCATCAACCTTCTTCAAAATAATCTAGATATAGGCTACATGTCTTATGTC
Organism: Ilex aquifolium; assembly: GCA_951799425.1. NCBI lineage: Eukaryota > Viridiplantae > Streptophyta > Magnoliopsida > Aquifoliales > Aquifoliaceae > Ilex > Ilex aquifolium. The sequence goes on along the minus strand of OX637398.1, from coordinate 3,334,248 downwards.
GTGGATTAGCATTTAAATCATTGACAATATTAATAATAAATATATTATTTATAATAATATTGAGAAAGGTGAGGGTAAAATTATAACTATAATTTCAACCAAAAGTTAGTTGAAGGTTTTTTTTTTTGAGGTGGTAAAGCTGCTTGAAGTATTTACTTGGAGATAAATTCAAGGAGCATCCCACGTGGCGTTGTTTATTAATTTTGACGAAGAATTGGGTGGGGGGAAGGTTATTGATGGGACATTTTGTGAGCACAGCATATAGCGACACGTGTCCTCGGCACCAGAGTACTCTGATTGCTAGGGCGTCGACACGTGTCCTCGGCACCAGGTGTACCCCCGATCGTTTGGATGGTAACACGTGTCCTCGGCACCAGGCGTACCCCTGGTCGTTATGATGGTGACACGTGTCCTCGGCACTAATGGAACCTAACGTTCCCCAGAACCCCACGTGTCCTCGGCACAAGTTCTTCTCGGGATAAGGAGATCCTACCACGCGTCCTCGGCACCTGATCTCCCGCCTGACTCCATGACATCAATCCACCCTTAGTCTAAGGAGCCCCTTGATGGGGGCACGTCATCTCGGTCCAGGGAATGCGCCGACATCTCTCAACCCTTTAAGCTAAGTCAAATGATGAATCATTCGACCGCCCTCCCCATCAAGTCGAAAAGGCAGGGTAAACAGGGCTGGCAACCAAGAAAATTTGGACACGTGGCCTTATGAACAGGATCGTACATGATTTTATGGCTATGCAGAGAATCATTTAATAAACTCCCAGGGCGATGGGACGTCAATGATGACTGATGGAGCCCGGAAGGGGGCGCATTAAGTGCCTCAGAGATCAGGCATTTAATGTCTTTACATAGAAGCAAGGGCATTTATTGCTCGGGTGCCAGGGGAAGAGATCATTGATTGTCCGGGACGCCGAGCATTTAAGAACCGGCAGTTGTCCCTGCAAAAGAGAGAAAGCGCTTTCCCATGACTGGCACAGCCTACTACTCACTAACCTGTTATGATTACCACCAACGAAGGTATAAATAGTCCTCTAAGAGACAAAACACAGGTACGCAAGATACAAACACAAAAAACAATATACAGTGCTCTCCATATTCCCTCTCTCTAAAGGAACTGACTTTACCATCGGAGGGGATGCGCCGGAAACACTCCGGCACCCTTCTAACCCTTCTTTTTTATCCCAGGATACGTCGGAATATACCACCGTCTACTGGGCTTGAGCCAACTACTCCGAGATCGAGCCGTCCTAACTAACCAAGTTCTCTTTGGTTACGTCACGCCAACCTCTTCGCCACGAGATCGTTGACACTCGAGGTACACACGAGTTCACCTGTGCCCTGTTTCTACTCATACATCTATTGTGCAAAAATCGGTACGCACAGTTATATTAGAACAACAAAATCATCAAAGGACCAGATTGAGATAAATTTCTAGGGACCAATTTAAGATAATTGAAGTTCAAGGGCATTTGAAAACTAATGTCATAGTTTAAGGGGTACTTATAACATTTACCCTTTATTTTTTGAGCAATGTTGTATGTACAAAAAAAAAAGTGCCCCATATCAATTATAATCGTTGGATTAGTATGTCTTATTAACAATTCAACTGCAGCAGTTGATTTAGTACAAATTTTGGTACACAAACTTGGTGCATAAAGAATTATTCTTATTTTTTAGGGAGAATTATATTCAGATCCTTTAAGGTTTGTCACTCAATCACTTAGATCCCCTAACATTTAAAATATTACACACAGACCCCTTGAAGTTTGTATGTGCGTCGTCAATGTTGTTAGTATATCTATTAGTAAATTATACCCAGACCTCCTGAAATTTGTAGGCATTCAATACTTAGACTACTCAAGTTTAAAATGTTATACTTAAACAAAAAATACTTCAATCAATGATAAAATATCAAATATTTTGAATTTTATAACAAAAATTCATATTCTATTATGACATTTATTGAAATAAAATCAAAAATAAAAATTTAACTTTTTATTAAAAAATTATAATTAATATATAATTATATTATCTATTGTAATTTAATTTGACCGTTTAAATGATCAAATTAAACTACCAAATTACTCTAATTAAAGTTAGAAGATATTGTATCAATCACAGTTCGACCACTTGTTTGATTTTTTTGTCTTATTCCAATAGATAATATAATTGTATACTAATTATAATTTTTTAAGAAATAATAGATTTTTATTTTTGTTTTTATTTCAATAAATGACATAACTGAACATAAATTTTGGCTATAAAATTCATATTATATTACGAATGACTTAGATCCCTTGTTTGATTATTTAATTTTATTCCAATAGATTGTATAATTGTATACTAATTATAACTTTTTAAGAAAAAAATGGATTTTTATTTTTGATTTTATTTCAATAAATGAAATAATAGAATATGAATTTTGGTTATAAAATTTATATTCTATTATGAATGACTTAGACTCTTTGTTTAATTTTTATTTTTATTTCAATAGATAGTACAATTGTATACTAATTACGATTTTTTAAGAATTTTTTTTTTATTTTTGATTTTATTTCAATAAAAGATACAATAAAACATGAATTTTAATTATAAAATTTAAAATATTTGATATTCTATCTTTGATCAGATTATTTTTAATCTAAATATAATATTTTAAATTTAAAAAATTTAAATATTATATACTTATAAATTTTAAAGAGTTTGAATATAATTTATGAATAGACTAGAAGACACAGTGTAATAAAAAATGGTAAATAATAAACATATTTGTATTCATATCCAAAATCAAATCACAAACATAAAGAAAAGATAAAAGAATTTAAATATCGGTTTGTAGTGGGGGTGAGAGGTGGTGGGCGACAGTGGTGGTGGTAGGAGACTGTGATGGTTGTGGTGGGTGGCAATGACCGTGGTGGCAGTGATGGCGGCGAGGGCGTCGGCGATGGTGGTGGCGGTGGTGGCGGCGGCGGTGATGGTGGCGACGGTGGTGGTGGTTGTGGGGGTGGTGGTGGCGGCGACAGCGACAATGGTAGTGGTGGGGGTGGTAGAGGTAGTGGTGAGAAGGTTTCAAACACTATTATTTTTTTTAAGTCGACAGCGACAATAATTTCTATAAGTATTTTTAAAAAATCACTCTAAACACACCTTTAGGGGCCAATTTTTCCTATTAAATTTAGGGTGTTAATATTAGCCGTTAGATTAACTTTAAAATAAAATTTAAAGCGATCTCAATCGTGAATAGTAAAAATTATTTTGTTTATCTTTGAGATTTAAATTGTAAGTTACTTTATATAATAAATATTGACGATATCTATAAACTTTAATAGATCTATGTAGCAGTCGCCAGAGGTCTGTGTAATTCTTCCTATTTTTTATCATTTCGTTACGTAAGCACCAATTAACTTGTATGAAACCTAATGAGAAACCTCGAAGAGAAAGCATGAAATTAGGAAATTTCGGAAGAAAAAAAAAGAAAGAAGAAGAAGCATTTCAAATTCTACGAAAGAGGAAAACCGTTTGATTGATTTGCTGGCTTCTGGAAAGAAATGGTTTTCAATGGCATCGTTTCTGTCTCGTTAGGGTTTGTGAGAATTTTTGTTTATTAGGGTTTCTTTTTCCCTGGATTGCAATTGGGCCCAATGGAATCTGTTCCTTCTCAAAATGTATCGTTAGGCCAAACAGAGATTAACTGGGATAAGTAAGCTATCTTGATTTTCAGTTTCTTCATCTTCTAGGTTTATATCATCTGTTTACTCATCTCTTCTGTTTTTTTGGCTCATTTCTGTTTCAATAAATTATATCTGTTGATATGTTGATGAATTTCATCTGTTTCTAATACGTGATGTAATGCACAATTTTTTTTTTTTTTTTAAATAATAATAATGATCTGGACTATGGCAGCATCAGGTTTCCTTTATCAAAGGGAGCGTTAATGAAAGACAATGTGAGGGAGCATCATTAGGTTTCATTTTTGGGAGTTTACTCGAACCTGTATCACTCAGTTGCTTAAATTTTTATTTCCATATAATACGAAATCAATTTGATACCTTCACCGGTAATGTGGTTCTCTTGATTTTTTTTTCCTTCTCAATTATGGCACAGCTTTATGATTCGAGGTTTTATATGCAATGCAAATTATATATAAGATTTGGCTGCAATACAGCGATAAATTATAAGCTAATTACATAGGATAGGAAATTGCTCAAACAGCTGGGTTTTGCGGTACTTGTAAATAGTTACTCTGTATGGCTATGTGCCTTTTGGTATCAAAGTGGTTGGTTCTTGTTGGGAGCCCATGAATAGTGTACTGACTGCAAAAGTAAGTTTCGGGCATAGTACGAGAAGCTGCTATGCACTTGGTGCCCTAATACATGAATATTAGTTTCATGACACCCCATGATCCTATGATGCAGTATATAAATGGAGAATTTACAAAAAAGTGTATATGATTGCTGAACAATGTGAGACCTGTGGAGGTGGTTAGCGAGCTGCTATGTGCCTGGAAGATGAAGCAATAAGATCATCAGGTAGACATAAGAATGACAACATTTTGATGATAGATCCAAGGGTGGAGATGGGCAACAGATGGCTTGATTGCTAGTAGCAAGATCTGGGGCAACCACGCGGATGGACCATGGACCGAAAGGAAGTGTATAATACATCATCTGTACTTTGTTAAGCATAGGTATCTATACTAGATGAGAAGATGCACATAGTATGAGTAATCTAAACCACATGAAAACATTCTTGTATGACTATATTTTTTAGTATTAAAATATATCTGGATCATGCCTCTGATTTAGTTGATGGGAGGAATGGAAGTTTATACAAGTTGGTTTGTCCTTTGTTGTCTTAGTAACATCTTCAGTGACTATTAAGATTTTGGCAAGAAGAGGAGGAGATACAATTCAATGGAAAAGGAGAAGATAGATATGATTATGAAATCCGCTTAAAGCGGGTTTTGAATTGATCATTTCAGGGGAGCCACCAACTTCTTGCTCTAGAGATTTCCCCTCCCACTAATGGAGAGAGAGAGGTGTACGGTCCAACTCTTAGTCGCACATTCGGGTACGTGCGTTACCGTTATCTACATGTCAGCAAATCTCGTTTCCATACAAACGACAAGCATTTCGAGGACAAAAAAAAAACTTCTAATATATGGTTCACTTGAATGGAAATTCCATCAATTTAGGAAAAATGCTACCTACATGGAATCCTTGCATGATGCATCACCAATTTATAACTTTGTGGTCACGCCTACTGTGTTGTCGTTGTTGCCTTTTTTTCAGACTTTCCTGCTCTTTATAGTTTCTCAAGTTCTTTTGTGATTGTGTTATCTGTTTGGTTTTATTCACGTCTTCCAACCTATCCTGCAGGCTTGATAAAACTAAGTTCTATGTAGTAGGAGCTGGAATATTTACGGGGGTTACGGTTGCACTTTACCCTATTTCTCTTGTGAAGACCAGGCTGCAGGTTGCTTCAAAGGATGCTGTGGAGAGGACTGCATTTTCAGTTATCAGAGGCATACTGAGAGCAGAGGGGATTCCTGGTTTATACAGAGGTTTCGGCACAGTCATTACAGGAGCCATTCCTGCCAGAATTATATTTCTTACTGCATTAGAGACAACAAAAGTGGCTGCTTTTAGGATGGTTGAACCATACACATTATCAGAACCTACAAAGGCAGCCATTGCAAATGGAATTGGTGGCATGATAGCATCACTTTTTTCTCAGGCTGTATTTGTTCCGATTGATGTGGTATGTTGTCCATGTTTCTATATCCATGTTTTCTTGTCAGTTCAAATTGTATAAAAAGTTATTTAATTGGCTAATCTTCTGATGGAGGGAGGGAGAATGTTCCAATCGTTGAGTGTTGGTTCATGCACATATCGGTTTGCAAATTAGAACTTTATGCAAAGCAGATATTAGAGTGTTTTTAACACTTACACCAACATTCAAGTTCCATATTGAGTTCTGGTTGAAGTCCAAGTAAGCTATGAATGAAATGATTTACGAATTCAATGCCTTTTTTTTAAAGCATTTAAATCGCTCTTCTCAATATCGTATCACTGAGCATGTTCTTGATTTGGCATGTTTTACTTTGCTGAGGAGGCTAATCTCCACAATATTTGATTTAAACAGGTAAGCCAAAGGTTGATGGTGCAAGGATACTCGGGCCATGCACAATATAATGGGGGCCTGGATGTTGCTCGTAAGATTCTGAAGTCAGATGGCATTCGAGGACTGTATAGAGGGTTTGGTCTATCTGTTGTGACTTATTCCCCATCTAGTGCTGTATGGTGGGCAAGCTACGGTTCTAGCCAACGCTTCATCTGGGGGTGAGCCTTGCTGGTTTAGTTTCTATTAGTGTTAAATGCGTTATGGGAGCTTTTATGTATGGATCAGTGGTATATTTTAAACTTCAGTGTGTGCTGGCCTAACTTCAAAATCTTAATAAATAAACACGAGTTCCTGATGTTGGGTTGCATCATATTTTTCTTCAAAAAATGGTGGTTTTTGATTTGTATGATAAATTTTCTGCTCTTAATAATCTATTCACCATTTAGTATGTTATTGGGCAGGCTCTTAGGTCGTGGCACTAGGCGTGATGAACCTACTCCAAGCCAGTGGTCGATAGTTTTGGTTCAAGCTGCTGGAGGGATTTTTGCAGGTGCTACTGCATCCTGCATTACAACCCCATTGGACACTATTAAAACTCGATTACAGGTACACCTATTTGGCATCAAATATTATTGTCTTGTAGTTTTCAGTGCTTTTCTTTGCAGTTGAGAATTACAATGCAAGGACGACGAACTCCTTAGTCTCGTGAACTTTTTTCATTTTCTTCAGCTCTGAGTGTAGTTTTGAATCTAACTAAGCTTAGAACTATTACCATATAGAATTAGCCTAAACAATACTGGGTTTAAATTTTTACGAATGACCTTACTCATCCACGTGCTGTGATCATCTATTGCTTTCGTCTTCTCAAGAATGTAAACTGTCTTATTCCTCTGCTGATTTGTGGTCGATGGATGTCTCTATAATCAGCACACTTTACCTTGTGTAGTACTTGGAATAGCTCGTAGGTTTCCATAATACTATGGCATCCCTATAATTTGCTTTCTCTCATACTTCTGGTTTCATTAAATAATGGCAGCTTTAAAATCGAGGATGTGCGATAAGTAGTACTGTAGAATCCCTAGGTGGTGCTATGTTATTTGAAAAGCTCAAGGGCTGGTATAGTAAAGGCAGCATCTCGCTAGTGCACATCTTTTTCATGATGAAACAAGTAAATGTACTTCAAAGTCGTGTAAATAGTACATCATGCACGTTTTCACGCGTGACATTCTTTGTATTTACGAAGGTTCATAGACGTAATGTTATAGTTTGGTTTGCAGCTCTACTTGGCACCACGTGGCTTCTGATGTCTGCTTGTTTTGTCTAATTAGTTGTTTCTGCATCATAGGTGATGGGACACGAAAAAAGACCCACTGCAAGACAAGTAGTTAAAGGATTGATCAAAGATGATGGTTGGACGGGATTATATAGAGGACTGGGTCCACGGTTTTTCAGCATGTCAGCATGGGGAACATCAATGATACTAGCCTACGAATATCTAAGTTGGGACACTTCTTCTTTTTATACAATTTGTCTATCATTTATTATTATCATCATCTTTCTTAAGAGGAAGTATCATGGGTTACTAGACAAAAGCTTTGGTCCTCTGGGAGCTTCTGAAAGGTGGATAGGGAGCCACTAATGGTTTCTTGCATCTTTTCTTGGCAAAGTAGCTCATGGGCTAATGTTTACCTGGCCCTAGAGGAGAATCTAAAGATTTATAGTGTTGAAAACCATGTTGGCGGCATAGGCTGTCAGTCCACCAATTATATGTCCTCTTCTGCATCCTCATTCCATCCTCATGGAAATTTTAGTCAAATAACCAATCAGTTATAGCAACAGTGAGAAAATATGGTAATATCATATTGAACCTTAGAAGTTTTTGTGGCCCTGAGTTTCTTGCAGTCTCTGATATCCATATAAGCGACAAAATTCTTGAACCCCGACCCCCAACCCCCAACTCCAATAAAAGGCACATAATTATGCAAACGGTGAACATAATTTGTGATGTTCTCATTTGGTGAATTCATTTTGTTCTTCTATTAAAACTTCAATGTCATGTTTTTCTTTTAGTACTGTGAATTATAACACCATTGGAATGTAGTTAATTTTTGTGGCTTTATACATATATTTAATTATGCCTGTTAAATGGAGCATGTGGTTATTTGGGGGCCTATGAACCTATTATTATTGTTTTGATCTGCTGTCCTGCAAAGGTTAGAGGAGAGTATTAACTATGTGCAGTACTGTTTAAATCTTTATTGTTTTCTTGCAATCTCTAATCAATTGATAGAAATGGGAGCTTATGTTGGCAGAGAGCCATATGAGTTAACCCTGGTGTTTGGTTATGGAACCTATGGATAAGTGGACCCTGTAATTTCATTATAATTAGAAAGGAATGTTTTTTCTATGGAACTTCTGAATGATGGGAAACGTTTTTTTTCTTTTCCCATGCTTTTGCATTTTGTCCAACGTATCTGGCATGGATAGCATGCTGCTGCTTGTTCTGGTTTAAATTTGACATTCTGATGCTTATACATTTCTGTAGCTGGAACAGCAGTAACCTTGATTATCTGAGAAGACATTGCTCTATGCTCAATATGATCTAAGAATCCTTTGTCATGCTTATTTTCTACCCCATACAGTGACCTCTGTTAATTTTGAAACAAGTTTCTCTAGTTGATTATCAAGCTATTGCCCAACCTAATCATGTTTCACTGTACTGGTCTTTTATCCTTTATACAGAGCGCGTGTGTGCAAAGGATGAATAGGTTCATTCCCAGTGACCTGCAACCATTGCTTCTTGTAAGGGACAGCAGAGATTTTAATTCTAGCTGCCTGAATTTAGACACATGATCGAAGATGACCGTGTTAAGATACTGGAATGCTTACTTTTCACTGCAAATAGAGAAACAGGGCTCTCGCATTGTAGCATTTGTTATTCGACTGGGGAGCAAACCCACTTGCTATTATAACTGGATCGGTCGATCATTATTTATTTATTTATTTTACTTTATGTAATTGAATCAGATTAATTGAAATCAAAGAATTTTGTTTCATGGGTTAGTGCCTGTAGTTTGTCTTCCCATTGTGTTTCTTTTTAGCATTCATTTGGAAAGGGAAAAAGAAGTTTCAGTCATTAACTTTACAGGTACGTTTTTTGACATCTTAGGAAGCCTAACCTCTAATTGGCTTTTCCAAAACAGCAGAGAAAAATAGCTCATCATCAAGTTTATCTGTCTTTGGCACCACCCTCCACAGCAACTTTCTGTAGCCTAGTCTGGTGAATTCATCCAAATACAGCCTCATATCTTCCTTCTTACAGAAGAACCGGTCCACCCAAAGGAGTCCCTTCGGCCGAAGGACACGGTCCCAATCAAACAGGACAAACTGGAGGAGTTCCAAGCTGATCCACCCATCCAAGAAGAGAGTAGAATGAACAATATCAAGTGCATTGTCAAAGAAAGGCAATCTTGAGCCAACTGAAACGTGGAGGGGAAGGAGGCCTCTTAGTGCAATCACCTCACTGAAAGGGGCACCTAAGTTCAGCGTAGCCGAAGCAATGGTAACATTTTTCTCTCTCATGATTGCAGCAAAAGTGCCGGTTGTTGGGCTGAAATCGAGACCTATTCGTATCTCTCCTGGCCTTAACCTCAGCACTTCATCGATGGTGAATTCAGCTGAGGCAGATTCATTTCTGGGATTTTCCCATCCCCGATTAGAAAGTTCAAAACAATCAGCACATTTGTAGAAGCCTCTTCTATCAATTGTCTTGTTGGAAACAAGACAATTATAGTTCTTGCACTTATAATTGTTCCATAAAATGTTAGCATCACTAGGTTGAGTCCAAAGGGAGGAGTTCAGATTAGCTGGCGTAGTGTAATGAGGAGGCGCCATTGAGAAGCACCTTCTTCTTGGTAATGGGTCACATCCACCAAGTATGAGCTTCTGAGCTAAGTCCCAATCATTTGGGCACATACCATCGATCTTGTAAGTCATGAAGCGGTATACAATGGAGGCCATATTGGCGCAACCCAGTCCTATGGATGGATTGACTGCTTCCAGCCCAAGAAAATTCTTTTTCCCGCGAAATCTATTGGATTTGGGTGAAATGTAATTAATAAGCTCTGCAGAATTGAAGACCTTTCCATGTAATGAACCTTCTTCAGCTTCACTTTGCTCAGGCTCACTGAGATCTTCTTCTACTCTGCTCATTTCATTACCACCATCAGGAGCATTGCTGAAGAAACCTGACAAGCTATCAGCAAGCTTGTCTAAGGATATAGCAATGCTGAGGACCTGATCTGAAAATTTTGTTAAAGATTTTGATTTCGAACTTTCGATATGTAGATGTTCCAACAGAGCTCCCAATTGGGACTGCAGATGAGAAATCTGGTTGTGGATTGAATGGGGTAAAACAATCTGGACAAGGGAGTTATTGGCAGTGGAGGAAAAGAAGAACTGAGAGTAAGTGACATGGGAATTGTAGATGATCAATGTGATGAGGGTAGGGAAAAGAAGAAAACATAACATTATGTGAAGAGCCCTCCTGGAAGGCATTTTTGATTGCTTGGAGGTGCTCTGTTTCTGCATTTCTAAGATGGGTTTTATGCTTTTCAGTGCCTTGAACCCTCTAAGATGGGCTCCATTTGATCTTGAGATCTGCAGCTTTTGACCTTGAAATTGGGTTTAGCTTGTTCTGTTTTACATTGTTTATGCATGATTTGATGTTCCCTAGATGCCTGATTTCATTCTTTACTGTTTTTTTCAACATGTGGATTTGTGAAACTTCAGTTGAAAGCTTCTTGAGTTTAACAGCTTCAGTAATTCTTTGTGCCCTTCGTAACCACTTGACCTAAGGTTAGATTCATACTAAAGCTGATATAAAAAATAAAAAAGAAGAAGAAGAAGAAGAAGGTAGAAACCAGTAAATTTCTACATGGAATGAAGCAAGAAACATAGATATATACTTGATATTCATGACTTTTCATTACATTATTTTTACATACACCCAGAACTAGAATCATATAAAGGTTGCAGAGAAAAGGAGGGAAAAAAAAAAAGGATGAAAAAGAAACCACATAGAATGATGATAGCTTCATGGGAGAAATTTTATCCCAGTACTCGTAGGATCATGGTGGAGGACCACGTTTGCATCGATTCTCATAGGTACAAGGTCTGTTGCGATCGTTGATCCGACGAGGTATGCAATCGCCGTACTGAGCTGTATCACATACAGCTGATCCTTTTTGGAGAGAGTTGCGTGCTCTAAGTTGATTGTTGGATGCAAGAATCCTTCTGCTCACTTCAGATTCCATTAGGAACTCTTGTTCGTCTTCTTCAATGCAGTCTGCGATGGTTCCATTGCACCACCAAGAGCTTCTTTTCTTCGTCTCTGCACCATCAGCTCTTTCAATATTTGTGTTGAGCACAATTAGTACAACAGCTATGGAGATGAAAAGGCATACCCTGTTGGGTTCCATTCTCATCTCTCACCTTTTTTTTTTTTTTGAGTTCTGCTCAATTTATATGCTTGGCAGGTCACCATGAACTTGATAAAGAGTACAGAGCTCAAGTTTTAAAGTATGGTTGAGAAATGAGAGGCCATTATTGTGTTCCATGTGACTTTTGGGGGTCATAAGGGAGGGAGGCATAAAGGGCCATCATCCCCCCACCAACCACCCCCACCCGCCACTCTCCACTTTATTGTGATTCTAATAACAAAGATTTACAACTCTCAGGTACAAGTATTGATAACAAAAATATTGTCTTTCCTAATATGTCTAAATTCTAAATAAAATAAAATAAAGAGTCCTACTTTATTTGCAAAACAAATACTAAACCATTGCAAGCAACAGAGAAAATTTGTAAACGTGAATACATGCTAAAAGGTAAGATTTTTGACATACATTGATTTTTTTTGGCAAAATTACAAGCAAAGAGAACTTAATTAAGTTATTTTTGTAACCCGATTAACGAGTTAGTATTCTATGCTTTTTTTTATTATTGATTAATATTTTTTATTTTTACCAATCTGTTACATGAGGAAAAAGTGCATTACCTATTTTTTTGTGCTTTATATACATCAAACATAACCTATGATAATTTTTTGTTTAATTGTTTGTCTTAGAAAAATTCAATCTAGGATAATATGAATTTTAAATGTGAAATTAAAATAGGTTTGACATTAAGTAAGAACATACAATTTAAGACATGCTTATTTTTAATGTGGTTTCATGTGTTTTTTCTATTTCTTAGAATTGTGTAATTTTATTAAATTATTAAAGTGATGTCCATGTGTTTTTTACACTTTTAGATGGGAAAGCCTTCTACAATTAATGCATTCTTCGGGAGAAAAAATATCGTGAACTCAGAAGTTAATAAATCACCGCATTCTTTTATGCTCCGTTTGATATGATGAAAAAGTGGAAGGATGGAAAGTGAGATGGATAAATAAAATATCATGTTTGGTAAAGAAGGAAAGTAGGAAGGATGAAAAAGTGGATGGATTAACTTTCCTTCCAACTCACCAAAATCAATCTCTCCAAAATCGGAAGAAAAGTGGATGAAAAATTAATTATTTGTGTTGAGATGTATCTTATTTGTCTATATATCTTTTAATATCTATATAATAAAGTAGCTTACAATTCAAATCTCAAATTTAACACCACCATCGTCGCCACCCCCACCACCACCACCATCGCAGCCGCTCTCGTCGCCACAACCATCACCGTCTCCTACCACCACCACTGCTGCCCACCACCTCTCACCCCAACTATAAACCGATTCTTAAATTTTTTTATCTCTTTTTTATGTTTGTGATTTGATTTTGGATATTAATACAAATATGTTTATTGTTTACCAATTTTTATTACATTGTGCCTTCAGGCACAGACAATAACTATATATATATATATATTATACATACATTAATTTTATATAAAAATACAATGATAAAATATGTATTTATATATATATATATTTTTAAAATAATAATAATAATAATAAAATATTAAACAGGCCAACTCGTAACTCGACACGACACAATTAATTAAATGAGTTGAGTTAGATTTTACTAATGTTCGACATAAATCCGTAATGACTCAACAAGAATCTGTCACGATACGACTCGATTGTCACCCCTAATCTTATCTAGCAAAAAAAAAAATTAGTCATTTTTATTTTCCATCCATCCAACCAAACACGAAGGAAAGAAAGTGTATCCCTCCTACTTTCTATCCTTCCTACTTTTCATCCTTCCTACCAAACGAAGCATTAATGTTGAGTTTTCGAATGTCGAAAAACACACCAAAAAATCTCTGAGAATCGAAATTAAGGAATTTGATATCAATTCTTTGGAGCGTGATCTAAGATTACATCCACAAATATGAGAATATCATGTTGATCAACATGATGAGATTCGACGAGCTTACATCAAATCTGGTCCTTATCAGTGCATATTATCAAATTATCCAAAATCTGAATCAACAACTCATATGCGTCATTTTCAGCCTGCATGGTTTAAGTTACATCCACCATAGTTAGAATATTTCTCTACAAAAGATGTTGTATTTTGTCTATCGTGTTACCTCTTTAATAAGCCGAGTGGGCATTCAAGACAAAATGCGTTCACTATTGAAGGATTTCGAAATTGGAAGCAAGTCAGGGATGGAGAAAAGTATGCTTTCTTGAATCATGTGGGGAAAGATCCTAACTCCCTTCATAAAATTTCCCAAAGATCATGCGAGGACCTTATGGATCAATCTCAACCTATACGAAGAATTTTTGATAGTCATACTTCTGAACAGATTGCAACCAACTGGCTGAAACTAAAGGCCTCGATTGATACAATTCGATTTCTAGCATTTTAAGGTTGTGCCTTTAGAGGTTGTGATAAAAATAAAGACTCGATTAATCATGGTAATTTTCTTGAATTATTAGAGTTGGTGGCTTCCTATAATGAGAATGTCAAGGAAGTTGTGCTAGATAAAGCATACCAAAATGCTTCATATACGTCGGGAAAAATTCAAAAAAATTTTTTTACAAGTTTTATCTCATAAAGTGAAGAGAGCAATTCGTGAAGAAATTGGAAATGCAAAATTTTGCATCATTGTTGATGGAGCACATGATGAATCAAAGAGAGAGCAGATGACTATTGTTTTGCGATTCGTTGACAAAGATGGTTTGGTGCAGGAGCGATTTTTCGGTGTTGTTCATGTTTCAGACACTTCAGCACAAACTTTAAAGGAAGAGTTATTTTCTATGCTTTTTCATCACAATTTAGTTGTTGAGAATACACGAGGGCAGGGATATGATGGAGCAAACAATATGCAAGGTGAATGGAATGGCTTACAAACTTTGATTTGTAATGAGTGTTCATATGCATACTATATCCATTGTTTTGCTCATCGTTTGCAACTGACATTAGTTGTAGCTTCTGAAGAAATTATACCTATTCATCAATTTTTTTCCAAATTGACTTTTATAGTTAATATTGTTGAAGCTTCTTGTAAGCGTAATGATGAATTGAAAGCTACTCAAGTTGTTGAAATTGTCCGTTTGATTTCTGCTGAAGAGTTAGAGACTGGAAAATGACTTAACCAAATTGACACATTACAATGAGCAAGGGATACTCATTGGAGTTCTCATCTGAAACCTATTTCTAGCTTGATGAAGATGTTCAATGCCACATGTGCAGTGCTGCAAAATATCATTAATCAAGGAAACACCCCTTCTCAGCGTGGAGATGCAGACTCTGCTTTTGAAATATTAAACTTCTTTCGAATTTGTTTTTATTTTGCATCTTATGAAGGAAGTTATGGAGATTATTGACATACTTTGTCAAGTTTTACAATGAAAATCTCGTGATATTTTAAAGGCCATGCATCTTGTCGCAAACACAAAAACTTTGGTTCAAAAATTGAGAGATGTAGGACGGGATTCTTTGATTATAAAAGTGATAAACATTTTGCGAAGACACGATATAAATGTTCTAGATATGAATGCTCGTTATGTTGCGAGACGAGGTCGAGCTCGAAAACAACCAGGTGAGCTTACTATTCAACATCACTATCGGGTTGATATTTTTAAAGCTACAAAAGATATTCAGTTGCAAGAACTGAACAACAGATTCAAGCATTCAATTGAGCTACTTACTCTTAGCTCGGCATTAGATCCCTTGGGATATTGTTGGGTTTTCATTTGTGGAGTCTAGTTTTGTGTTGATCCGGATGATGACCCGACCCGAAATTATGTTGCGTGGATTTTAATGAAAAATTTAATGAGACTTAGTCCATGGAGCGGGAGGATTGGGCCGATAGGTTAGTCATAGTCGAAACCTTTTTTCGACTACCTACATTTTACTTTCTCTAAACCCTACAGAGGTGGGTTGGCTGCCCAATTAACCCTAGACCAATAAATTCATGCATGGAATGAAGCAAGGAATAGAGATACACTTATATAATATATCCATTACATTATTTTTACAAACGTACACTGCTACAATCATACCAACGTTACAGATAACAAAAAAAAAAAAAAAAAGGATGAAAAACAAACGACATAGCAAGATCATTATTTAGTCTGAGAGATTTAATCACAGCACATATCTCTCTCCTTCGTTATGATCATGGTGGGGGATTGTGTCTATCGTCTACATCGATTCGCGTACGTACAAGTTCCCGGCTCTCGGTTGATCTTCTTTATGCAATTGCCGTATATATCTGTATTACATACAGCTGATCCTTTTGTGGGAGTATAACTAGTAAGTTTGTCTCCATAAACAAGAATCCTTTTGCTCAGTTCAGACTCCATTAGGAACTCTTGGTCGTCTTCTTCAATGCAGTCTCCGATGGTTCCATTGCACCAAGAGCTTCTTTTCTTCATGTCTGCACAATCAGCTCTTTCAACATTTGTGTTGAGCACAATTAGTAGAAGAACAGCTATGGAGAAGAAAAGGTATACCCTCTTGGGTTCCATTCTTATCTCTTACTTTTTTTTTTTTTTTGTGCGTTGGGAGTTCTGCTAAATTTATATGCTTGGAAGGTCACTAATGAGCTGGATACAAAGGACGGATAAATTATACTAATAGTCCTTAAGGTTTATTACTTATTAAACTTTAGTATATAAACTTTCAATTTCGTCAATTTGACCCTCAAAGTTCACATATTGTACTAATGAGGTCCTCACACTAACTTCCATCTAAATTATTGATGGAAAATAGCACTAATGACTTAATTACCCCTTAATATTAGTCACATGCTTTGGCATGTGCTATATTTTTAGTCAATGATTTAGACGAAAGTAAGTGCGAGAGACTATATTAGTGCAATGTGTGAACTTTGTGGATTAAATTGATGAAATTAAAAGTTTAGAGACTAAAATTCAATAAATGATAAATCTTAGGGACTAGTGACATAATTGATCATATGGACCACACAGCTAAAGTTTTAAAGTATGGATAAGACATGAAAGGCAATTATTGGTCTTAAGATTACGAGGATGAGAAATGAAAGACAATTATTGGTCCTAAGATTATGAGGATAATGAATGAAAGGTACTAAAATTGTGCTCCAAGTGACTTTTCGGGGTCATCTCGCCGACAACACCCTTGCCCCCACTATGTCCGCCACTCCCCGGTGGCTGGTTATTCTTCGCGATATCCCTCAAACTATAATAGTGATAAAAATATTTATAAATATAATAAAAATACTCATAAATATAATAAATTATCTATAAAAATGATAATTTTTTTTGTATCGAATAAAAATAGTAAAAATAATTATAAACAATGTGGTAAAAACACACATAATAATGATAAAAATATTCATAAAAATAATAAATTAATCATAAAAGTGATAATTTTTTGTTGTTATAAAATAACCCATAAAAATTATAAAAATACCTATTAAAATAATAAAAAATAGGTGTACGGTACTAAATTTTTTTCTGCAATACCATAGTTAAGTCCAAAACTTAAAATCATGGACATGACTATGGTACTGAAATTTAAATTTTGGTACCATACCAAAATTTATCACATTTGTGATAATTGTTACCATATTTGTGAGTAGTTTTGTCCCAATTGTGGTACTCAAAAAAATGGTAAAAATAGTTACTACAACAATGGTAAAAACATCTACAAGTGATAAATTTTTTTATACTTATGAAAATTTGTAAAAATAATTACCACAAATGTAATAAAAACACCTACGACAATGATAGAAATACCCATAAAAGTGATAATTTTTTTAATTATAAAATGACCCACAAAAATTGTGAAAATAACCTTTAAAGTAGAAAATTTTGGAGGTATAGAATTTTTTTTGGCTCTACCGTAGTCAAGTCCTAAAATCATATTTGTGGAGAAAGGATCCGGCTACGGTACCGATAATGAGTTTTTCGGTACCACACAGAAAAACCAATGTGAGCCGTTGATGGTACTGCCAATCACTAAGGACCATTGATCAAGTTGTACTTTTATTTTTTATATTTTTCAATGGGTAACCAGTTACCTCCTAAACAAGTATTGATTAAAACAATTTAGGAAAAATTTCAGTCACATCTATTCTAGTTTATTATATCTTCAAGGACATCCCATTTATTATTAAAAATATAATTGACACCCCCTGCCATTAAACCACCATTTATAATAAAAATTAATTATCTAAACTACCAAAATTGCCCTTACATAAACTCCAAACAATCTTTCTACATAAAATTCGATTAAAATTCGAACCGATTAAAATTTATTTTTCTACACATTAAAATTTGAGCCGACTAAATTTCTTTTTTTGTTACATATTAAATTTGAGTCGATTAAAATTTGATTTGAGCTGATTAAATTTTATTTTTTTTATGTATTAAAATTTGAATCTATTAAAAGTCTTTTACGTACTAAAATTCGAGCCAATTTAGGCTCTACTTGAACTTTTAGTCTCGATTAAAATTCGTTTCGAATCAATTAAAATTCGATTCAACTTGATTAAAAAAAAAATTTTACGTATTAAAATTTTACGTATTAAAATTTATATTTTTTTATGTATCAAAAATCAGACCGATTAAAATTTAATGCGAGTTGATTAAAATTTGATTTAAGTCTTTAATAGAATTTTAATCGACTCAAATTTTAATACGTAAAAAAATATAATTTTTAATCGACTTAAATTTTAATATATAAAAAATAAATTTTAATTAATTCGAATCAAATTTTAATCGGCCCAAATTTTAATACGCTCAAAAATTTAAAAAATATAGGAGATTTCACTGAGGATATGCCTATCTAGAGGGGGTGTGGATGAAGTTTTTTCTAAAATATATTATGGGCAATTTAGTAAAATTGTATTCTAATTAATACATTTAATCTGACAGAGGGTGTCATTAAAGATTTAGAAAATAAAGAGAACGTTCATGAAGATATAATAAACTAGAAATAGTGTAACTAAAATTTTCCTAAAAAATATATATTCTTATAATAGTATAGTCAGATAGTACAAGACATGACTTGTAATTTCTGACAAAAGTTGGTTAGAGTTATGACAAATAAGGTCATATTTATAACATTTGTGGGTAACGGTACCATAATTAGGGTAAAGTTATCAACACTTTGAATAAAGTTATCACATTTAAAGGTCACATTACAAAATGTGTGGATTAATTTACGACAGAAATAGGTTAGGTTAAAATTATTGTGGACGAATTTCAAGCAAATTTGGTAAAATTACAATAATTAAGGACACGTCTACTATAGTTTAAGATTAAGTTACAATAATAGTGGACAAAGTTACAAAAGTGTTGGCCAAACTTACTAGTGTATTGATTAAAATTCCGATATATGTTGGTAATCTATATCTATACTATTATAAAATGTCAACAAAAATGAAAAACTTTTGTTTAACTATATTAACTCTAATAATGTAATTAATATACATGCTACCTTTTTAGAGTTAAAATAAAATATTAATACTATATTATTTGTGATTGTGACTCTTGAGCTACTATTCTATATTTTTATCTATATCAATATTACTTTTAAATGTCAATCCATATTTGAAAAACTTTTGAATTTTTTTTTCACATTTAAAAATTTAAGTAAAAGCAATGCAATACTCTAAATGTAAATTGTTCATTGCTTGGATGTTTCACCGCCAATAATCGTTCCATAAAGGTTTATATTTTTTCCTCATTTCTATGTTTTCTTTTTTAATCGTTCACTTTTCCTTTCTATTCCTCTTCTTCGCTTTGAATTCTACAAATTTCGTAAAGTTCTTGAATTAAACATTATTTTAATGATACCAATATCTATATCTATATCTATATACTTCTAAGGTACCTTACAAATTTTTTTTAAAAATTTTTCTCTTATATACTCAAATAATTATATAAAGATAATAATATCTTATTTTTTAATTTAACTTTTAGACTATTATTCTAGAAATAAATATTCAATTAGGAGTGTAATAAAAATTAATTAAAACCATTATGTTTATTATTCTCAAATGTTGTAGCCGCTTCAGTTACTCCAAGCGACTTTGGCAAAAGCTTAAACCTGTCCATCTTTTTTGGACTGAACAACTCTCCATCTTCTTCGCTTTCTCTACTATAGTAGTGGCGTTTGCAAAATTGGAGAAAATCGAATCGATCACGACTCATCCACCGCTAAAACATTCGATCACGCCCCCGCAAGTCAGGCAAGGCATATTATTCCATCAATTTTTACATATTGGTTCAAATATGATGAGGAGCTTTGTATTTCTGTATCATTGATAATACTTGGGATGAGATTTTGTTTCTTTTCTTTTTACAGATTCATTTGTTGTTGTGTATTTCAGATTGCTCGAAGGACCTGGAGATGGAAAGTCTGAGTTTTTTTATTTTTATTTTCTAAAACTGAAAGCTATAGTTCAGTTCTTCAGACCGGAGTAGCTTGTCATGTAGGTACTTGAGCAATACCATTTCTTTCTAGATTGAGACTGACAATGGTCTGTAGATTGCACTACTACTTTTTTATTTTCTTTCATTAAACCTCTATTATTTCAAGGTTTGTTTCAATGGTCCGTCCGTATATTACGCAGCTCATGATATTTCAATTTTAATAGTTTATTAGCCTAATTTTCCTATCCAATTAATGTAGAAATTTTTGTTGTGAGGGCAAGCAGATGAATATCATGGTAGGCATGGTTATGTGGGACTTGATCTGAAGGCAATGACCAAGGCAAGTCACTCTTTGATGCGCTAATTAAGTGTACCATAGGTAGTATTCTAATTGTATTTTGCCCCACCACCTTCTCCTCCCAAAAAAATAAAGAAAACACAAAACCAACAAATAATGTTTTGGCTGATTATAGTCCCACTTTTTGTTTTTCCATCGTTTTAGGTACCTTTGTTACTAAAGTTCATGTTTTTTTGTTCGAGTCATTTTTTGAAATTGTTGTTGTAGCTTGAACTTTGCGCACTTTAAAAAAATTAAGGATAAATTACATTGACACCCCCTCACGTTTCTAAAATTACACTGAGATGCCACAAACAAAAAAGACCATTTTACCCTCACATTAACTACTCATCAAGATCCAAGACCCAAAACCCAAGACCCCTCTCTTGAAAGCTAACCCCCCCCCCCCAATTCACACACACACACACACACACACACTCTCTCTCACGACGAATCAAAGCCCCTAGCAACCGTTTCTCTCTCTCTGAAGACGTCTTAGACCCCCCTAACAATCGGTGTCAACACCCAGTGGCGCAACCATTACCGCCTATTTTCACCAGCACCACCATCGCAGAGGTTAGGGTTTGTGATCTCCATCTCTCTCTCTCTCCTATCTCTCTGTGATCAATACCCTAGGTGGTGGAACCGGTGGTGATGGGTGGATTTTGTAGGTGAAATTTGCAGGTGGTGGTTGAAACCCTAACATCTGCGATTTAGTAGTGTTGGTTGATGATGAGTTTGGTCTAGGTGGTGGTTTCAGTGGTGGTGGTGGCAGGGGTGGTTTCAATGGGTTGTGGTTTTAGTTTCTCCTCTTTCTCTGGGCTGGTGGTGGTGGTGAGTCTAGCTAGGTTTGGAAGTTTTGGTGGGTTTAGATGGTGGAATCGATGGTGATGGGTGGATTTCGGTGGTGGAATCAATGGTGATTGTTGGGTTTAGGTGGTGGAACCAGTGGTGGACTGGACAGAGATGGTTGATGATAGGTTTTAGCTAGGTTGTGGTTTCTCTCTCTCTCTCTCTCTCTCTCTCTCTCTCTCCCTCTGTGTGTGTGTGTGTGTGCGCTGGTGGTGTTTGGATGTGTTGGGTGGCAAATGCACTATTGCGGTGGTTAGGTTTAGACAGTGGTGATGGTGGCGGAACTGGCGGTGATGGTGGCAAGAGTAAAAATTTATGTAATTAGATAAATAATAAAAGAGTAAAAATGTATGTAATTAGATAAATAATAAATTTGGAGGGTATTTTTGGTATTTTGAGAATTATGATTGATGACCTCAGCTTTGACTGTAAATAAGTTTAACGTTTGTTAGTTGGAGGGGGTGTGATTGTTACAAGTTTTAAATGTCAAGGGAGTTCGGTGTTATTTTTAAAATGTGAGGGGGTGTCCGTGTAATAAAACCAAATGACAGGGGGTGTGAATGTAATTCACCCAAAAATTAATGTGGGGACATAAGGAATTATTTAAAATTTAAAACACTATTTGGTTTATCCATTTGAATACATAGCTATTTGAATTCAAGATTTTTTTTTTTCTTTCAGGGAAACACCTATACTGTAATTCTCCTTGCCTTTTGTAGGTGCGTCTGACCAATCAACCTCTACTGTCTTAAATTTGACAAATAGAACTACATGCTAGGAAATGGCACTTGTGCTCCGAGCTCCAACGTGAGCATGATAGTTACTAGCAAACTAGCAAAGTGGTATTTTACTACATTATGTTATTTTCCCTCTATGTTTATGTTCTTAGATCTTTGAATCATGATTTTTTTATTTTCATGGATATTTGTCTTGACTAATATTATTAGCAATAATTTCAACATAGTTCCATGCAATTTGACTTCAGGACATTTTGAAAATTATGAAGATCATGGTAACGATATGAGGAATGGAATAGTCCCCTTCATATTAAAGAGGAATTGACTGGAGAAATCCATAGGCTGGAGTTAGATGCCTACGGTTGCACTACGGAGGTATTGCATGCATCAAAACTCTAAGTTGTGAACAAGAATCATTCGTAAAGTAATAAATATTTTTGTACTCATCTTTTTGTAATTTTGTGGCTTACAATTATTTAGACAGTTATTTATGAGACGATGAGTATCTTTTTGGTTTTAAATGAATGCTTAGCATACAATAACTGGTTATGCAAATTTATTGCTAAAATTCAAATGCTTTTGTTGTTAAGGATGTTATAGTTTGCCAAATGATGTTAATATTAATGCTTATGATTCCCCTGTACTATGCTCCACATTGATCTTTCCTGATTTTTTTATGATTAAATCCATAATTCGGTGTTTGGAATTCCTTGAGTTCTACCAGACCTGCTTTGTGCTTTTTGCTTTTATGTCAGTGTTGTGTAGAAATTGGTTGCGTAAACAATCCCTTTTTGAGGAATTTATTGATGCTTCCCTAAAAATTTTCTCTTGGTTTAGATCTTGAGGATAATCAACATTAGATTAACTACAAATAGATATGTGTAGTTGCTACTTTCTTCAATTTTGGGCCACATGTGAGCCTCAGATGTTTTTAGTTGAAGAATGTTAGGACCGAAATTTTTTGTCTATTTGGAGTTGATTAACTCTCTATTAGGCTTTCATTTTTCACATATGACCCATTTCGAGTATATCCATGACAAAAGTTCTTGCCAATTTGTTCTAATTCAATTTCTTTTGAATATATCCGGTAATCAAATTAACACTAAATTAACTTTTAACTCATCCAACTAACATTAAAATTTATAAAACTAATATTCAATTTCATCAAATTAACATTCAATTTATCCAATTACTATTCAAATTCATTCAATTAACATTTAATTTCTCAAATTCACATAAAAAATCATCTAATAAACATTCAATTCATCAAATCAACACCTAAGTACCATACAATTTCATCCAATTAACATTCAATTTATCAAATTAACATCTAAATTCATCTAATTAGCATTAAATTTATCCAATTAATATTTAATTTTATCTAATTAACATTCAATTTATCACATTAACAAGAAATTCACATTCGATTAATATTTAATTCATCAAATTAACACAAATTTATCATTCAATTCATCAAATTCAAATTCAAATTCAATGGCAAATATTAAATTTATTAAATTAAAATTCATTTTCATCCAATTAATATTCAATTCTTCAAATTAACATTTAATTCATCCAATTTATGTTCAAATTCCTCTAATTAAAAATCAATTCCTCAAATTAACATCTAAAATCACCCAATATATATTCAATCACTAATGTTACTGGGACATATTTAACCCACAATCATTAAAAGTCAATTTTATTTAATTAGTATTCAATTTATTAAATTAACATTCAAATTTATCAGACCAACATCAAATCCATCAATTAACATCTAAATTTGCCCAATTAATATTTAATTCATCAAATTAAAATTAAATTAACATTCAATTCATTCAATTTATATTTAAATTGACACCATTAACACTCAATTCGAAATTACACTCCAAAATTATCTAATAAATATACAATTCGTCAAATTAACATCAAATTAACTTGCAATTTCATCAAATTAACATTCAATTTATCATATTGACATCAAATTAACACACAAATTAATCCAATTAACGTTCAATTTATCAAATTAATAATAAATTGTCACGCAAATTCATCAAATTAACATTTAATGTCATTTAGTTAATATTTAATTCATCAAATTAAAATTATAGTGGATAAATTTATCACAATTGTGAAAATTTTATGATATCAAAGGAAAAATTTATTATAGTTCAGGGTGAAATACAATGATTGTGGGTAAGATTACTAATATATAAGACAATTTTATCATTAATTTGGTTAATCTTACAATAATCGTGAGTAATTTTACAAATATAAAGGTAAATATACGACACTTATGTGATGCACTAGTGACGTATTTACAACCAAATATGGTTAAAGGAGTTAATCAATACTTTTACCGCTATATTTGTTACATTTAATATCATTAAGAATAGTATTACCACTGTTTTTATAAGATTTACGATAATAGTGAATAATTTATCACAATTGAGGGTATGCTTTACCACAATTGTGAATAAATTTGCATGTTTAAAATAATGGTGGATGAATTTACTACAACTGTGGTAACATTACAACATCAAAAGGAAAATTTCCTACAGTTTAAGGTTAAGTTACAATGATTGTGGATAAGGTTATTAGTATATAGACCAATTTTACTTTCATTTTAGTTAATATTACGAAAACCATGAATAATAATACAAACTTAGAGTTAAATTTATAACATCAGTGGGATGCTCTAGTGTCATATTTACGACAAATGTGGTTAAATGTGTCAATCCTACTTTTACTAGCATATTGGTTAAGGTTTGCCTACTATCGTAGTAATTTTGCCAATTACTATAGTAAATTTTTCACTGATATTGTAATTTTGTCTACTATTGTTATAAAATTTTCACTACTGTTGTAATTTTTTTCATTACTGCTGTAATTTTATTTATATTGTTGTAAATTTCCTACTACTATTGTAAATTTCTCACTGATATTGTAATTTTATCCACTGCTGTGATAATTGTGCTCACTACTGTCATAAATTTGCTACCGATGTTGTAATTTTGGACACTACAGTGATAATTTTAGCCACAATTGTTGTAAACTTAGCATGATTGTGGATAAGGTTACTAGTATATAGACAAATTTTACTTTATTTTGATTAATATTATGATAACCGTGGATACTAATACAAATTTAAAGGTAAATATACGACATCGGTGGGATGCACTAATGTCGTATTTACTACAAATGTGGTTAAAAATGTCAATCATACTTTTACCACCATAGTGGTTAAAGTTTGATCACTACTTTAGTAACTTTGTCCATTACTGTTGTAAATTTTTCACTAATGTTATAATTTTACTTACTATTGTAGTAATTTTGTTCACTACTGTGATAATTTTTTTCATCATTGTTGTAATTTTGTATATTACTGCTGTAAATTTTCCACTGATGTTTTGATTTAGTCTACTACTGTGGTAATTTTGTCCACTACTGTCGTAAATTTTTCATTGATATTGTAATTTTGTTCACTATTGTAATAATTTTGCCCACTACTGTATTAAATTTTTCACTATTGTAATTTTGTCCACTACTGTAATAATTTTTTCCACAAATGTTGTAAACTTAGAATGATTGTGGTTAAGGTTATTATTAGTATATAGACCAATTTTACTTTCGTTATTATTAGTATGATTGTGGTTAAGGTTATTATTACAAGAATCACGAATAATAATATAAATTTAAAGGTAAATTTATGACATCAGTGAGATGCACTAATGTCGTATTTACGACAAATGTGATTAAAAGTGTTAATCGTACTTTTACCACCGTATTGATTAAAGTTTACCCATTACTGTTATAAATTTTCCACTTATGTTTGTAAATTGCCTATTGATGTTATAAATTTGTCCATTATTGTTGTAAATTTTTCACTGATGTTGTAATTTTTCCACTGATGTTGTAAATGTTTCTCTAATATTGTAAATTTTTTACTATTGTTGTAAATTTTTTACTAATGTTATAAATTTCCCATTATGTAAAAAAGTAACCGGTGAAACCGATTGTCTTACATTTTGCTTTTACACGTGATATGATCTGTTATCTTTTACACCTAATAACTTTTTAGTATGAAACCAAAAAATTAAATAGATGTATTATAGGTAAGTCCATAAAGTTAAAACTAAAAGGACGAGCGAGGTACCATCTTGTCAGCACATGGTATGCATAAGACGAGAGTGACAAGAGGAGTGATCACGATGCCCACTAGTTGATATTTTTTTGGACCATACAAAGAAGAGGAAGAAAATTACATATATAATAGAAAAAGGGTACTAAAAACCTTACTCAGTTGTCTTTGTCTCTGTCCTGGTCTTCTTGGTGGGGAATCAGAATCATAGAATATTGGCATTGAGGGCAACCTAGGCTAGGTTACACCTCCCCCATATGTTTATTGTCTCAACAGAACAACTTTACACATTGATGGTAATAATAACATTACTAGAATATGATGCCAATCAAGCATCATATCTTCCTCAAATAGAGATAAAAATTTCAGTGGGTATTACTCACCACATCACACACCCAATGAAAAATTGACCCATAAATATGTGTCAACATTCATTGAATATAACTCCAAGGGTATAGCTTAGTGGTTCAAGGGTCACTTGATACCAATTAAGGATTCGAAACTTACTAGGTGCAAACGCTCTTTGGGGCCAATGGTCCTAGATTTACCCCCTATGTGTGGAGAGTCAATTTTGCGCGTGGGTCTAGCATTAGTCCAACCCAAAAGGTTGGGATAGCTGAAATTCCAAAAAAAAACATTCATTGAATATGTATACTTTTTTGTTAGTAATATACATTACATAACACTGTTATAATGGCGTTGAAAATTTTCTCATAGGACATATTGGCCAGTAAAGCCTTTCTAAAGAGATCAACTCTGTCATACGCAACACGAAAAAAAAACCAAATCATTCAGATTGTAGTCTAGATTCTTTAAGTTGGATGTTCCTAAAAGAGCCTTTGATTTGCTCAAAAGAAAACATTGTTTACTGTCACTACACGCATTTCGTGGTAGCCTTGTTCTCATGTTACCAAAAGAAATTTTTTTTTTTTTTCCTTTGTTAGTAACTTATGTACACTTCGATTAATTTTTTATTCGATCTGGTCAAATACAGGTCATTCACGTTGAAATTAGGGTATTCATGAGAGATAAATCTTCCATGATCTGACTGTAAGGAGTTCTCAAGATTCAAATTTAAGACATCTGAATTTACAGTATATCTTTGTTATCACTTAAACTAATCATTCGAATTTAAAAAGGGAAGGTATAACTCTTTAAGATAATTCAATAATTTATGATTAATCATAAAATATTATAATCAGCGGTGAATTATTTTAATTAATTATAATTTTTATTTTATGAGTTATAACTTGATTTTTTTAAAGTTATAATTGTTATGATTAAACGCGTTTAGAATTGTAGTCTAATTGTCCTGTTTAGTTTTTCTTTCCGAGGGCCAGAAAAGAGGGACTCCTTTTTCTGGGCGGTGTAGTCTAGGCTTCTTCTTGCAAAGATGGTCAAGTCTTCGCAATTGTTATGCTAGAATCATTGTTCATCAACCACCTAGTCTAACGATTTTCTGAGATCTTTCTCACGAAAATTCTGAATTTTCAGTCTTGAAACTGAAAGAGATTATTTCCATATTCCGAGTCATCGGGGACTAAATATACCCAGAATTTCATTCTTATTGTCATTTTTTCAAACATTGGATGGGCAAAAAACATCATTTGGACTATACTTCCCGATCCATAATGGGAGCTGGAAGTGAAAGGGTCTCTCTATTGAATAAAGATGTAAGCTTCGTTATCAACCCTTCTTCTTCTTCTTTGATTTGTTCTGCCAGATTATTAGTCATAGCTTTATCTGGGTTTATGTTATTCTGAAATCTTTGATTAACCAGTTTTTCAATTTCGGCATTCTTTCTAGTACATCTACATCTCATGTTTGTTGAATTTTTGACTGTTTTAAGTGAAACCATGTTCTGGTTGCATCTTTACTTGCTTACGTTTCAT
Source organism: Ilex aquifolium (assembly GCA_951799425.1). Taxonomy (NCBI): domain Eukaryota; kingdom Viridiplantae; phylum Streptophyta; class Magnoliopsida; order Aquifoliales; family Aquifoliaceae; genus Ilex; species Ilex aquifolium. The sequence goes on along the minus strand of OX637398.1, from coordinate 3,306,282 downwards.
TGGATGACCCAATTCAAGATTTGGGTGATGCTAAATTTCAGCTGTTTTTTTCTCATATATGGCTGTATTTAAAGAGCTGGTTTTTGAAATACCTCGAATTATCTTGTGAATTGTGATTATAGGATCTTGAAAAACATTATTGTGCTGCTTGCTGCATTAAAAGGCGTTTTATGATTGAAAGTCTGCCTTTCTTGACTTTTTTGGTAAAAAAAGTTTGTTCACTTGTTTCATAGTTCTTTAGAATCAGTTTACTGAAAGAAGTATCAGAGTCCTCTAAGAATTAAGAAGGTTAGTTGCAAGTTAATCATATTTTAAGTAAAGAGTAAATCTCAAATTTGGTTTAATTTGTTACACATTTATTTGGTTGATCGTCATTTCCCATGTAGATAAAACTGCATAATGTTGCAATTGTTCATACAAGAAGACTATGAAAGGTCTTCTGTATTGTTCTCAGAGTGGGTGAACGTCGATTTGCATTTATATTTGTAGGCTCGGAGGCAGGCGAATGAGAATGGGGCAAATGATGGTGCTGCAACAGACCTTGAGCATGGAGATGCCATACAGGTGATCACTAATCACGTTATTGAAGTCTGCATTTTTTTTCTGCCTACTTTGGTAGCTTTTTTGTAAGACATTAACCTTGTTCGTACAATTCAGGCAGCAAACGTTGGATTTGGTAGAGTATTCTTACTGGTGAGTGGAAGTATAATTTTAAGAAATTCGAAGACAGAGCCATGTTGTTGATTCATACTAACCATTGAGATTTCTCTTTTATATGCAGGCAAAACCTGATGCAGGGAAGCTAATTATTGGCACTATAGCACTGTTGATAGCATCCACCACTAGCATTCTCATTGTATGCCATTCTCTGTACCGGTTCATCTACTCTGTCCCACACCCCCTTGTCAACATAATCAATCTTTGTATGGTACAAATAATATATAGTGGACACCCATTACCATCTTTAACTGCCAGTGGCAGTGAGAAAAATGTGCTGCCTCATAAATGAATGCTGATATCTTAAAATAACCTTCTACTCTATACCATTGGATGAACTACTAAATCTGTAAGTTCATCCAGTCCACCAACAAGAAACTAATTGCACAGACTTCCTTTATTCTCTTCATGATGAGCAGTGAAAAACTTGGTACTATATCTATCGTACAAATCTACACGTGCAGAATAGCTTTTATGCAGAATCCTTTTCCTGTTCTCATGAAAAAATTGAATATGACAAAGAATGTATTATTAAGCCAAAGTCGGCATAGTTTGTAACCACTCGAAAAACACTACAAAAAGTTCACTAACCTGCCTTCTCCCTAATATTTTCCTGCTTCCACTCCTAGGACCAGGAAACACTAGTTAAATTTAATACAACATGGCAGTTTCTAATTCCATTCGTGAAGTGGTTAGATAAGATCCAGGGACCTTATCAGCCTCACTTTTTCTAATAATACCTGCCATGCTCAAACCATATAGTTTAAAGAGCAGTTGTCCATTAGTTTCTTTGTGCTCTTAGAACCCTGCTTGTGATCTAAAAAGGTAAAGCACCTGATTAGAGACAGCTAAGATTTTTCTACTTATGTCCCTAAAGCAGCGTCATTTGGATGAACTCAAATGGTGCCATGAGACCTTTGGCTTTCCAGTATTAACTTCACCATGTTTGAGAGATATCCAGGCTTTGAGTTTCAAGCTCCTGAAGCTTCTCATTTTAGATATGCCTTACCTGTAGATCATAGAGAAGTCAGATGATGCATGATATTGAATTTGTGGAACCTTACGTTAACTAGCTTGTTGCAGAGAATCTCGATTCTTTTGTTTTTTGGTCCAATGAAAAAAAAAAAAAGAGAGATGTGGACACAAATGCACTCTTTGTGGAGATGCATAATATAGTTAAGATAATGGCTAGCCCTTTTTTGGCTTGGATTTGATACTGGGTGGATCATTCATGTATGTTATCAAATGGTGATGAAGACATGGATTTTTACACAAGGGTAGGTATCTGTCTAGCAAACATGCAGTTGCATGCGTACATGAATGCTTTTATAATGAATCGTATAATCTGATAAACTGTAAGAAAGGTGTCCATAGGGGACCATGAAGCCACAGGTCCACAAGTGAATTTTTGGACATAAAAATTAGCTGGGTAAATATTATGAAGTTTGTCTTTTAGCATGTTCTTGTGTTTGTTGTATTGCAGCCAAAATATGGTGGAACAATAATCGACATTGTATCAAAAGATATAAGGACCCCTGAACAGCAAAATGAAGCTTTGGATGACGTCAAGAACACTATAATAGCTATGGTTTCCATAGTCGTTATTGGGTATGAAAAATTCTGCCTCACTTGTTTCTCTTGTTTAATATGCATGGTTCTGATGTGTGTATATTCATGAACTACATTTGCGTCCACTTTTGCTATGGTAAATGGCTAAATAGCTATTGGGCATTGGATTGGATTTGAAATGAGTCAATTGCAATTTTGTTGCTTTTAAATACTTTGCTTTCATCAAGTCTATTATAAAGTGAGTGCATTGATTTATGAGGATGTTTTACAATTTAATCCTGTTCTTTTGTTTTGATTTGCTATATCAATAATCTTCTTTCCAAGGGGACGGCAAATTCTCATCTAAATGCACTAACCTATAACCTTTCAACCTTACTTCTTTGTGACAGTGATTAGATTGATTTTACATTATGGTACTATAAATCACATCTTGTTTGATCATTAATAGTTTCAAAGGTATCATATAACCTTGAGTTATTTTTAGTTCTCTGGGCACAGCACTTCGGTCATGGTTGTTTTCTTCGGCTAGTGAAAGGGTTGTTGCTCGTTTGAGGAAGGATTTATTCAGTCACCTTATCCAGCAAGTAAGCGCCATGACACCGTTTCCCTACATAATCTGTATCATCCTGTAACATCTATAATTGCTTAAGCTTCCTTTTTAATTGGTCTTGTGGTTCTCAAAACCATGGATCCTTGTATTTACATTTTTGTATCTGCAATTAATATCTTTAGCATAATCAAAGCACTTGAAACAGCAGTTCACTTGACGTTGAAGACCACGGGATCTATCTCAAAATAGACTCTACAAATTTGTATGCTTAGTCTTTATTTCCATTTAAAACAATGGTTGATAGTTGATATTACTATGTTTAACAGGAGATAGCCTTCTTTGATGTTACTCGCACAGGAGAACTCCTTAGCAGGCTATCTGAAGATACCCAAATCATAAAAAATGCTGCAACTACCAATCTCTCCGAAGCACTACGAAATCTGACTACCGCACTTATTGGAGTTGGCTTCATGTTTTCATCATCCTGGAAGTTAACATGTGAGTGATTAGTTTCAGTAGAAATATTTGGTGTACTACAGTCCTAGTACACTCATTGTATTTTCCTTCTCTTGCCTGTTCAGTGCTGTCCTTGGCTGTCGTTCCGGTCATTTCAGTTGCCATACGTAAATTTGGGAGATTTCTTCGCGAACTTTCTCATGAAACTCAAGCTGCAGCAGCAGCATCTGCCTCAATTGCTGAGGTATATGTTTATCGTGTAATGTATCTGCCTCAAGCTGCAGCTGCAGCTGCAGAATTTTTGTAATCAAAATTGATTTTCAGGAATCTTTTGGTGCCATTCGAACCGTGAGATCCTTCGCACAAGAAAGTTATGCAATTTCTAGTTACTCAGAAAAAGTTGATGTGACCCTGAAGCTTGGACTTCGACAAGCCGTGAGTTCCTTGACATGCTCTCTCTCTTCTTTTCCAATATTAAAAATTGTGTACGTATACATATGACCATTTCTGAGCTTTGAAGCTTCAACTTGCCTGCCGCAGGGAATGGTTGGTCTATTTTTTGGAGGCTTAAATGCAGCATCTACTTTATCTGTCATTGTGGTGGTTGTTTATGGAGCTTGCTTGACAATAACAGGATCCATGACTGCAGGCGCCCTCACATCCTTCATTCTTTATAGCCTCACAGGTTCTCCCTCGATTTTCAGTCCTGTCAAATATACAGGGCAGATTTCATTAAGTTTTTCCCCTCCTGTTGTTGATGGGGAGAAATCTGAATTTATTTATATGGAAACTGACTAAATAGTTAAACTTTTCCCACGTAAAACAATACAAATATGGGAGTCAATTTAATAAAACGTAGAATCATGTCATGGGACTGTTCTCTGCAAAAAAATGTCTGCACCACCATGATTTTGTTGTTCTATTTTATATAGAAGATGGCAACCAAAATAAGAATATTGAGATCAATGATGAAACATGAAAATGAAACGAGAAATAGTTCTATTCTTGGAACTAAGAGGCAGTAACAGAGCCAGAAACTGTGGTTTTCTTTTTGGGGGAGGGGGGGGGAAAGATGAAAACTGTTAAAGGAAAGGATTAGTAATTTTAGGGAGACCGTATAAAAATTACACCAAAATTTGAATGTAAAGATTTTAATTTTTGCTCTGTCAGGGAGGGGATATGTTCCCCCAGCCTCCGTCCGTGCTTGGTGGTGCCACCAATTGAGGACAAAAGATGGGAAATATTCCAAGATGGCTAGGTCAAGTGTGACATAAGACCTATGGATGTGGCCATGAGGATTGAGTCATCTGATTTAAATTGACGATGATGTGAGGACAAGATTGAGGATTAAAAACTATTTAGGAACCAAGAATAAGGATGTTATCACGAAGCATACGGCTCTAGATAGGGCTAAATGATTAAAAATGGCTTGTGTAACCAACCTTAACTGATTGAGGTTCAAGTCTTTGCCTAGTCAAGTTGAACTGCTTTGCTTGTGAAGGTTTTATTGTACTGATCAATGTTTCTATTTATGGTTTAAACTTTAAACCAGTCTTGAAATCTTTAGCTAAGATTCAGATATCTAATAGGTCCTAATACTGTAGTACTTTTCCAAGCTAACAAAGTTTAATGCCTTCAATGCACCAAACGTTTACCTGCAGTTGGATCTTCAGTATCCTCACTATCTGGATTATATACAACTGCAATGAAAGCCGCAGGAGCAAGTAGGAGAGTTTTTCAGCTTTTAGATCGCGAATCCAGCATGCCAACTTCAGGAGATAAATGCCCTATTGGGTTATTCTCTCTCTTCTCCCTCCCCTTCTCTGAGGCACACAGACACACACATGCATGTTGGTTTCATTCCTTTGCGCAGTTTGGAAAGTATATTTATTTATTATTTGTGTTGTGGCTTTCTTTGCAGCAATCCCGATGGGGATGTCGAATTAGATGATGTTTGGTTTTCTTACCCTTCTCGCCCGAGTCATATGGTACTCAAGGTATTAATTTTGCTTGGTTAAAATCATCTGCAACATATGGACATTGTGAGCTGCCAAGGATGTCTATAGTTTCCTTTTCCTTACTCCACTATGGCTTTGTTTAAGTAGCAGAGTACAGCAAATATAAATATTTTAGGTTTTAGTGTTTGCTAGTAACAAATTTGCCTATAATAGCGAAAGAACAAAAACAGACTATCCTTGGGAGTTTGGTAAAATTTAGAATGGTTATAAAAATCCAATTCTTTTTCTCTAAAACTGTATTTTTTTTATCGTTCTATAAATGAAGTTAATATCAACATTATACGCGAGCCAAACTTTTTGGAATCTCTCTAAGTTTATTTGTCTGAATTGCAGGGGATATCACTAAAACTGAGACCTGGTTCAAAAGTTGCCCTTGTTGGTCCAAGTGGTGGTGGAAAAGTATTATTTTTACCTCTATTTTCTTTCCCAATTGGGGCATCTTCTATCTTCGGATTCAAAATGTGGGCTTCTAAATGAACTGGATCTTTTACTACGTGAAATCATTTACCTTTTTGCTGCAGACCACAATAGCTAACCTGATCGAAAGGTTCTATGACCCGCTCAAGGGAAAGATTTTGTTGAATGGGGTCTCCCTAGTAGAAATATCTCATGACTACATACACAGAAAGGTACTCTTCTACAATATTTTTTGTCTACAATATTACTATATCTTGGTCCTAGAAAGTTATACCACTTAAAATAAAAGAACTGAAAGTCATTCTTATCGTGAAGACTATGAAGCATGGTTTGACCTATTTTTCTTTTGCACATGTTTTATCATATGCCAAGTTTACTAGTAAACGAAACTTGGATGACTCGTTAAATTACGATGTTTTGATTTGTTTAGAAACCCACACCATAGTGTTCACATTGGTTATCATACACCATTTTTGTGTTTTTAGTACATCATGCATTGATCTTACTTTGTATAAGTGTTTACATAATCCCATTTCCATCTTCGAATCATAGGTCAGTATAGTGAGCCAGGAGCCTGTTCTTTTCAACTGTTCCATCGAAGAGAACATTGCTTACGGGATTAATGGCAAAGCCAGCAGTGCTGAGATTGAAAATGTGGCCGTAAGTTTTCTGCTTCTATTTCTTTTCATTCGCTTTGTAATTCTTCTTCCCCTGTTGCACTTTCAGGTGTTTATTTTAATCACAAATGGTTGCTCTACTCAGATGTTCATTCTGCACCTATGGATACTAATTGATCTATTATACTGCAGAAAATGGCTAATGCCCATGATTTTATAGACACATTTCCAGAAAAGTATCAAACTATTGTTGGAGAACGTGGATTAAGGTTGTCAGGAGGCCAGAAACAAAGAATAGCAATTGCAAGAGCACTGTTGATGAATCCAAGAGTTCTGCTGCTGGATGAAGCCACGAGTGCTCTGGATGCCGAGAGTGAATATCTAGTACAGGTGAGATTAAAATAATCCGTTGTTTTTTTGATTTTTTAATCAACAACCTAACACTACCTCTTAAAAGAGGTAGGCCAGGTGAAGATATAGAAACACACCACACACACACAAGGCTATCGATGTGGGACAGCCCACAGCCCAGACAGTTTTTTTTTTGATTTTTTAATCAACAACCTAACACTACCTCTTAAAAGAGGTAGGCCAAAAAAATAATCCGTTGTTGGTACACTCACACTCGCACTCGCACTCACACATCCATACCAAATGTCTAATCCTTGGTATACATACCCAATGTCTCGATTTCTCAAGTCTAAAGCATGTTTTTCTTAGTGGACATTCGAATTTGCGTTGTTTATAATGCTGGTGTTATTAGTAGGCCCATCCAACTAAATGGATGTCCGTATCATCCTTGCTTTCAAATGATCTTCTCCCTCTGTTAGCTCTTGAATTTTCTCTTATTCGATCACATGCCATTTCTCCTTTTGTTCTGCAAATCAAGGGAACCTACATTTAAAACCTCGTACTTGACTTTGACCAGTTGTAAATTTGTGACATAATAACAATATTATGCCGTGTGTAAACCTATCATTTTTTCTCTCTCGGAACAACTTCCTTAGTTACCTAGGCAAACATTTTTGTCATTTTCCCTTAACTTCATTTACAGTTTACATTTCAATTCAGTACTGCAACATTCTTATTGGATTTTTGTATCTTTTTAAGGTACAACATTTAGCCTTTTTCATCCACATTTTCGGCATTTTATTATATTCTTGACAAAGATACGTCTAACGGCTTATATATTGTATAGGATGCGATGGATTCTCTAATGAGGGGCAGGACTGTTCTTGTTATAGCACACAGGCTTTCCACGGTCAAAAGTGCAGACACAGTCGCCGTTGTATCTGATGGTCAGATAGCTGAAAGTGGCACCCATGACGAGCTTCTCGACAGAGACGGTATTTACACTGCACTTGTGAGGAGGCAGTTGCAAGGAACCAAAAATGAAACCTAGTTTGACAAGTTCAGAGGTTGAAGCACAATTCACTGAGGAGCAGATTGAATAAATACATTGCTCGGGATATATGTCTTATTTAACGAGTAATTTTATAATCCTTGGAAAAGACCTTGGAAAAGAACTTCTTCATATACAAATATCGAATCTGTTAACCTGCTTAACCTCACTTCAACTGTTCTCAGAACTAGTCAATATAAGCGGACAATACACCAAACATAGCTCCTCATGCCAAATGCACACACACACACACACACACACACACACACACACACACACAGTGGTTAGTCAATTTGCTTGGCCAGTTGTCTTACTGTTGTTTTGGGGGCCTGTAGAACCAACTGCCTCACATGTCCTTGGAATAATCTCTCTACATGCCCCGTTGTTTCACGGGATAAACAAAATGACCTAGATTACAGCTAATATGTTCATTTAAAGACACTGGGTGTGTAAGAGGTTGAACAATCGATCGGGATTACATACATGATACAACTAATAAAAGCGATATACATATGGAATAAAAAAGTATAAATGCAAATCATGGTTCTCTGAATGATAAAACCCTCAAACTAATACAGCTTAAACCACTAGTCTGCCAAAAATTCCAAAAAAACAATTGATTCAAATTCCAACTAAAATGAAGACGAATCGTTACTTTAGTGCAGGCCTGACTAGGAGTCCGAATTATCTCATGATTAAAGAAAAAGGTTGGAACAAATGGCCGGTATTGGAGGAATATTAACGTATCATCAACCCTTGCATTGCACCTGTCCCATCTTCATTTATCTTGTTGGCTTGAATGGTGCTAATTACATTTGCAATGTTACTCTGCAAACGGCATCGTCAAAGAAATGAGTCAATCCAACATAATTAAATAAATAGGATTAGTTGGTATAATAATAGCGTGACAAGATAGTGTCTGTTATTTTCAGTATATTTCAAACGGTCAACAGAAGGATCATCGAAGAACACCAGCAAACACATGCCATACGAAGTTTTATTTTGGAAGGAAATACCACTCTGTTTTAAAATTTTTTTTTTACTATTAGATTGCTTAAAACTTTTTGACATGACAATATTTGGAACTAACTTAAATATGTAGCTTTTAAAAATTTTAGAGTAAAATAAGTCAATTCCGTTTAAACCTTGGCTTTTTTACCACCCAAAAACTCATTTAAGATGATTCAAGAAGTTGATTATATAAAACTTTTCTTTTGGCTTTTCGGAGTTTTTGTAGCAGGTCTGACATAACTTTTTAATTTATTATATTCATAAAACATTATTAATGACGAAATTTATATTTTGAGAACTATTATGTATAATTTATACATATATGTAATTATTTTTTAATTTTGACAAAAAAAACCCAAAAAATGTAGAAAGTCACTTCAAACGGACTTTTCTAGCTTTTTAAAGAACACCCCGAAACGATTTTGAGAAACTTTTTTAATTTTTAACTTTTTTGCGAAACTTTTCAAACTGTAACTTTTCACTTAAAAAAACCATCCCCAAACACGCCAATTATAGTCTTGCCAATACAGAGAATACAATAAAACGACTGGCCCAGCTACACTTTTGGGAGTTTTAAACACTTACGGAATAGTTCAATGAAAAACAGGGGCCTCAAGTAGAGACTAATTGAGAAACAAATAGACCGAAGAAGATTCCTTACCCTCCGCGTTGCTAGCTTTGTTCGCAGAGTTTGCCATTGATATGGCCCAAACATTCGCTCCACACAATGGCTACACAAAAAATAACGTAAATACCAAAGTGGACAAAGACGATCTTACTCTAGTTATGTTGAAACCAGAGACAAACGCATACATCTTATTATAACCACCGAGCAGATCTTACATTGTACCTTACAATTACAGCTTGATTCATCTGATCAATCTTACAGTTGATCGACTTTGCCGTAATTGCCTTAACTATCCATGATTCCACCTTGTCGTCATTAATCTGCATAAATGATTAGATATGAATCCACTAATGTGATAAACAAAGCTGCCGAATAGGGTAAGAAGGGAAAGCAAAATTACCCGGAGTGTCCTTAATTAGAGCAAAAGGAATTTGTCCAGACTCAACAGAGCCAAAAGATCCACCAATGACATCAACCTCATCTTCACTATACAATCTTCATGGACAACACCTAAGCCATTCGAATAGGCAATTTCAGCACAAGATTCTTATTTCCTTGTAAATGTGAATGGTAACTCATCTAACAGCCTATAGATGGCACAAGGAGAAAAGGTACCATAGCTTTCCAGTGAAGTAGAATTTGCAGCCTGGAAATCCAAATAGGCATCCAGCCTGTGAGTCAGAAAGATCTTCAGAAGTTGGTATACCACCTCATATTTCGCATCTTTTTCCAATTGTGTCACAGCAGGCATATCTAGCAAATCACAGTGCCGCGTAATTGATACAATTAGACGCCACAAACTGGAGGATAACCTAAATTGGAAAGGACAACAAAGTAACATGAATACCAATGCATCTGTGAAAGCAAGCTACAAGAATAAAGAAATGTCACAGGGCTAAACTGCTAAAAATACTAACACCCAATACGAAAAATAGTACATCAACAATTAATTAGTGAAAACTCTCTCGTATCCCCATCAAATTCCATTCAAAAGGACATGGAAGAACTCAAGAAATTAGAAACAAAAGCTACAACAAGCCAAGAAAGGACCTTGGCTTAAGTCACATGACTGTATGACTGTTTATTTCTATGCTTCTGTTCTTTTATTTTCATACCAATTTCTTGTCGATATTCTGAGCCCTACATGTAAGAATTACACTATTATATACCAGGCTGTTGCTTCTATCCTTTCACACCAAGTGGGAACATAGTAAAAACATTTCCCTGGGAATTTCAAAGGCTAATAAGCCCCAAAGGACAGCTACACTTTAAAAGTTATCAGCTAAAGCCGAATCACAGAAAATTTCTTGGAAGAATGTAAACCCATTTATTCCCTTTGACTAGCATATACCCACGAGACATGGACCAAGACAATCATAGTTACAACACACTGCAATAATACACCCTACACTTTTGTGCAGGTCATTAAATCTCTGTCAACGTTAGCAACATCTTAATCAATGTGGTCTAGATATCCCTCATTAAGTGCTGAAGTGGGTACTAATTGAGTTTGAAGGGACAGTATTTCCTACTGCTGAGACGCAAACACAAACATCAAATGGATTTCCAGTTCTGATTTCAGAAAACTGGCCTAGGTAAGTTGCAAATACGCCTATCAAAAAAGAGAGAGAATAAAGATTTATAGTAAATACTAAAAATACACACTGGCAATAATCGATAACGACGACTCCATCAACTTGGCTACACACATCTGACACAATTCACCAAGTTGAGCACTTTGTAGGTAAGATGAATGTGACAACTTGAAATCTCCAACTTCATGATACACGTTAGCATTGAAGCTGTGGTCTATCTATGAAACCATTAGCTACAGCATCAAAGTAGAATCAAATGTATATTTAAATGGAGAACATTTTCAATGAAGATTAACAATTCTCCAGGATGATCTAGTAAAGATGTACAAACATAATTCACATAAATGTTGAAATAAGTTAACTGCCATTTCTTGAGCCATTCAAGTGTTGCCAGAACACCTATAGACAACAGTTACAACATAGAGACAACACGACAAACGTTACAAACAATAGCATATTGTTACAAACAATAGCATATGACAATGGATACACACAAACAATATATTCAGAAGCACCTTAGATATGATAAGCAACAACATATGGGAGAGACAGAGCCAGTGAGCATAAGAATAACCATATGGGCATCTCAACTCACAAGTCTTCCCCAGTACCTCTGGGAGAAACAATTCATTCCTGCTTCGTACAAGTCCCCCTCCTCCCCCCAACCCCATTGTTTCACCCACCACCGATTGAGGAAAGAGGTAAAAGAAAGCTCAATTTCAAAACAATAGGACAAAACAATACCTGAAACATGTCTGGCACTTTAACAAATTCAATGGTAGTGCATACAGCTTCTTCTTTCGCTTCACACATGGTATATGCATCTTCACCAGAAAATGTTGCCAGATACTTTGTCAGAAATTTGAATCCTTCACTGAGCTGACCCAACATAAGGCAGAAAAAGTTGATCCCTAAATAAATCAGTGAGCAGGAAAAAAATTCATATCCCTGCAAACAAAGAGAATTAGCAATGCTTTTTTCACAAGGAAATAATTTCTGTCATACCTTTTATTTTCCTTCAAAACATCTGAGATGGCAAGAAAGAGGTCTCTCTGGTCCTTGATCCCAACATTCCATTCCCTCAAGAAACTATCCATCTTTTTAAAAGAAGATACAATATGCTCAGTGACCTTTCTATTGACTGCCCAATTCAGGGCCTTCAAATAAACAGAGAAACGGCTGTATGGATTCTCCAATAAGTTGTAGAGATTGAAAAGGCTGAAAAGAGAAAAATGAAATATGAGACAACACTACCTTATTAAGTGAACTAAAATTGTTATCATCATGCCAAATTACATCTTCAAGGCTTATCACTTGGTCGTTGGGTGATTTTGTGGATATAAGCTCTGCCATTTCATGTGCTTCATCATCCACACTATCAGGCTTCTTGACAAGATTGCAAATAACAGTGAAGATACACTCAAGTTCTGGGGTTTAAGAAGAAAAAAAAATGCGATCAAGTAGATATAACAATAAATTTACCAAGTATTAAAAGAAACAAAAGGTTAAGTGCAATATGTAACTTCAACAGTGGAAAAAATTCAATGCCCATTGGGAATCATGGCATGAATGAAGTCCTTTAGTCAATATAAAGAATCACAATACTTCTGTGCACACTACAGGGTAAAATCAACAAAAAGCTGATTGTGCACAAAATGTATAATTGATGACTAAGTTAATACCTCATCAGGAATACTAGTACTCCGCAATAGAATAAATAAACTATGCCAATTCTAATTAGGTATCTCATGAAATCAGTGACTCAGATCGCCTTTGCCAATGCACACAACGGAAATCTGAAGTTGAAGAGTCATAATCAAGCATGCAAAGAAACTGAAGTTGAAGAGCCTGGTACACTAGTATATTTTACCAAACTACCAACAGCAAAAAATTCTGGCATTTACTAGTTTGCTATGTGTGCAAACTCTACAATTCAAAAAAAGTTATATACTTCGGCATAATAGAAAACTTTAGATACATGAATACATGAAAGATACAATATGATGTCAAGAGGAATCAAAATTACACAATGAAGGCTACTGCATTGTGTAGTTTAATATAAGCAAGTAATTGCCCAAACAATTCCATCACAAGTTCCCATTCATTTCCTCGAGTGTATGCATAGTGCACCAAACACTCTAATTCACACAGATCCAACTTTAATGGAATTTGAAACAAACTATATGTTTGTTAACAGTAATAGTTTTACCTTTTTCTGACTCTTTAGAAAATATCAAGTCTGCAGAAGTGAGCATCAATGAGGCCACTTCCAACCATTTGCCTGCTATCATGGATTCCTGGGCCTCCACGCATAATCTAAGCAACTTGTGGCTCCGCTACCTGGTGATAAATTTTGAAAGTTGAATTTCATAAAACGATAATATTATGAAATTTATCCTATTTATCACAATTACATTATATAGAACTGTAACCCTAGTCTCCTAGATTCATATACACGTGAATCCTTGTATATGTGCTTTATTGCCCAATCACAAGCAAAACTCTCAAAATCTTATGAAATAAAATTTTCAAACCCTCCAATTCATTTTCAGGTTCATCCTTCGTACGATATGAATAATTCGAGTTCCTCGATCGATACAGAAGTATGTATATTTATAGATATATAATTAGAGAAAAGGGCAGAGAGTTTGGGAGTTACCTCAGTATCAGCGTCGGCCCAGGACTTCTCAACCGTGAATCGAACAACGGAGAGTTCGGGAACTTCCTCCGATGTCGGAACGACGGTCGTCATTCTTTATTTTTTTTAGAAGAAACTCCGTGCGACAAGCGAATTCAAAACCCTAGTTGCGCAGCAGAGAGGTCGTGAAAGTATGGACTGTAGACCAGGGGTATTCAGGTAAAACTACATTGTTATGCCACATTTCCGAAAAATACATAATTATTTTTTAGATTATGAAATTGGGCGACCAGGATTAAAAGGATGATGAGCACCACAACGATTAATTAAAACGAAAGCTCTTGATTTATAGCTGTCTATGGATTCAGATTGGTTCTAATATATATTTTTTTAATTTAGAGCAGTTATGATGAACTTATGTGACGGCTATTATATATACATGAATTTCACATTTACATAAAATAAATGATGTATTACAAAAAAATTGATATATTTGTGAGTTGAGTTCCCAATTTTGTTCATAAGCGTCTCCAATTCTAAGCAACACTATAGCATTAGCACCTAACTCAAAAAGTAAAAAGAAATATAATCCAATTGGATCAAAATTACGACTCAATTAAAAAAGTTATAATTTATCTTAATCAACCTTATTAAATCATAATTTAGTCCGATTAAATTATGATTTTTTTTTTTTAACACAAATTATGATTTTTTCAAAGGTACTAAAAATGAACTTTTGGTACCTTGGACAGCTTATTGAAAGCATGCAAGTCACCACCGAGCGTTAGATCAATTTAATTTAGTCCGATTAAATTATGATTAACCAAGGTCTCGAGTTCGAGTCTTGGGAACGCAACTACGTTCGGTAGGGAGAGCTTTGCCACCCTTGTGGTCCCACCCGGCTCGAATCCGGATTAGTCGGAACCCAATGTGACTTTCAGATACCGGATGGTCTGACCAAAAAAAGAAAGCATGCAAGTCCAAGCTATAAGGGTACGGAGAACTCTTTTGACAAGGCTCTATGTTTCTAAATTTGGGGAGCAGTAGTCTATCTATATGCTACAATCAACTGCTGAGAATAGGTTTCTAAAGCGTATTGAATTATATGGCAAACTATCTTATACTGGAAAATTACTAGAGAAACAACGAAATGGCATTGGCAGGCAAAATAACTGCAGTTCAGTGCCGCTTCTCACAAGCCAAAATTACCCTACAAAAGGACTTGGTTTCTCCTATTACATGACATAATAAGACAACCATAACAAACTGATGAGTGCAAACCAAAATAAGAAAGAATTACACAATAAGTTCTAACTTCAACCAAACCATTCAGCAGTTGCATCGCAGCAATTCTAGTAACAACCACACCACAAAAACAAAGTACAACACTCTGCAGTACAAAGTCTTGCCGTGCAGGTTTGACGATTTAGATTTGCAAAGTATTCCAAGACAACACAATTAAGAAACTCAAACACTTGATCTAACATCAAAGACATCAATTCCCGCCACCACCGAAGAGGTAACCCAGTGAAGAACCACCACCAGGAGCAGCATGAACCTTTGTTGAAGGCCGATCCTGCGTTCATACCAAAAGTAACATGAGAAGGCAGAAATTTGTTAAAATCAGTACCATCTGAACGAATGACAAGCAGAGTCTAAGTGAAATGGTGCAACAGATATTTGCATCAGCCATAAATAAACAGACATGTTTGCTGTAGTTAAAAATATGGTCCTCAATTTGCCCATGCCACCCCCTTCCCTTTACTCCTCTTTTTTCCTCTAAAATGTTATAAGAAAAGGAAGAAAAACAAGTGCCGTGTTATCTGTCCAGATTCGCTTAAACTGTAACCCCCCCCTTGGGTATACAACAAATTCAGTCCTGTGTGGAACACAATAGACTGATACAAATACAGCAATGTCCTCGGAAAATAACACAATCAAGGTTAAGATAATCCCAGAGACATTCATGCAGAAACTGGCCCCCAGTTCCCTTACTGAGCATTATGACAATAAAAGCACGATCAAGGAAATTGGGTACAACTGTTGATGAATTCAGATAGCACACAAAGAGAACTATACAAAACCACTCTCTTCTTCTGTCACCTATTCTTCAATTTCGCATGGCAATAGAAATAGTAAGAAGCATACATCATAACTTTATGTTATCAAACAAAAATGAGCAAAAATATAGCAAACTGCACAATCTATAGACAATCAATTCACTAAGCAATATCAGGATGAAATAACAAGGTGTAAGGACACAAAGCTCCCAGAAATTTGCTCAGACAGATTTAGAAGTCCAGAGAAACTACCCATATCTGCAATAATATCGTAAAACAAAGAATTATGCAAATACTAAATCATGGAAATTAAGTTGCACCTCGGACCATTCATAATCCAGGCCAAGTAAATTTAAGCAAAAGTTAATCATTACTTTAACCAGGGGGGGGTTACTTTGGGCTGAAAATAAATAAATGGTAAAAAAACCTATAAGAACTGGCATACCGTGAGAAAGTTTCCAGTGTTCTGTCCATCTGCTCGGACGTAGTTGTTCTGCTGATTGCCGGGAACGCCTGCTGGAATCTGCTCACTGTTATTGACAGGTTGAGGAGCAGCGGCCTTCTTAGGTGGCACGTTATTTGACTCCTGCACCTGGTTCTGAGAAGCTTGAGGGTTGTTGGTAGTTTCTCCACTGCCAAACAGATAACCCAAGGAACTCTGGCCCCCACCTGCGCTGACCCCACGACCCATTCTTTCTGATTATCTGCTTTTCAATAAGGAAGCCCACACACTGCAAAGTATTCCCATATGATCACAAAAAAATTGGAATTAAAAATATCAGGAAATAACTCAAATTTGCAAAGATGTATCTCTACTCATTTGATCACAATATCCCAATACAATAAATAAACACCAAAAAAATGGCATGCCATAAAGCCTAGACAAGCATTCTTGCATAGAGTACGTCAGTGTTAAAGTGTGTCAGTCATCCCCTAAATTATATATACAAAAAAAACAACTAGGCACAGGTTGCAAGCTCACACACACACAAATGGGAGACAAATACATGCACAATCAACAGGAACACAAACATAAAGGTTTTTAGGCGTTCAAAGTTACTTTGATGTCATCCATCCAAGGTACATCTCAGGTTGAGCTGATGACCTGATGTTCTTGGTGTTTTTTTCCTTTAGTAATTTCATTCATGTCTTCATTTATTTGGTTTTTGGCTTTGTCACAACTACAATGAATTGGTTTTCAGTAACAACAATAACAAAACAATGCCAATAATATTTACATTTCAAAAAAGCTATTTTGCTTCCCAAAATGGTAGGACAAAACAAAAAAAAGAAAGAAAGAAAGAAAGAAAATTAACTACACCAGCCAACTTCGATAGAACTACATCATATCAATTTTTTAATTCAGCAAAACAACAAATATAAACAGATCGCTTGTTTTCTAGTAATTATAATGGTTCTGCATCTTGCAAACACCTGGATTTCATTTCTTCAGACTTTGATAAACAGATCGCTTGTTTTCTAGTAATTATATTGGTTCTGCATCTTGCAGACACCTGAATTTCATTTCTTCACAAATCTTACAATACGATCAAAGTATGAAAAATGCGTAACACTAACAGGTCGAACTGTACATATATTAGATTCTAACCCCGAAGCTTCCAAAAAATGATCACGAATAGCAAGAACACAAAAAAAAAAAACGAACAACAACAATGCATGTGGTGAACGGTGAGAAACATCATATCAGTAACAGTGCGCATTACGGAAATCAGATATAAACCAGATTCATAAATAATTAACGAAATCAATCAGATCTGAAAGCTACAACAGAAAAGATGTAAGAAACTACCTACCTTTTTCGTCGGAATGATGGATCTAACTCCAAAATGACGATCAAAGACTAAAAGACTGCTGCCAGAGGGAGCTTCAGAGAGACTGAGAGAGAGAGAGATAGAGAGGTGAAGTGTTGAGATATAAAGAGGGGAAAATGGGTTTTGAAACTTTTTAAATTCTCATTTTTTGCGTTTAGAAACAGACAAAAGGGAGCGTTTTGAGTTTTATTATTTTTTTACAAATGTTATGGGGACATGATAAAAAAAAAAAATGTTATAGGGACGTAATCATTATTTAATTCAATGCAATTATTTTATTAATTTTGAGTTTTAATATTAGATAAAATTCATTTTTTATTTAATGAATATATTGAATTAGGTCATTGAATTCTCAAATTATTTTGTAATATTATTTTTCCTATTTTTTTCTCAATATGTATTTATGAGTTGTTAGCAAATAGCACGATAAAATATTTAAATGGGAACTTACGTCGTCATCATCTTCTAACGTGGTTTTATTATCTAATAAAAAATAAATAAACAAAATGAACTCATTTTTATACATGAGTAATTATTATATTATAAAGAGAGGGTGATTTATAAATTACGTGAGATTTATTTATTTATTTATTATTAAATAGTGATATTCTGTGATGATATAGTATTACCGATTTTAAAACTGTGAGTTGCCTCTTACAATATTAGTAATGCCAGAGCAGTATTGGCTGGTGCCAGATCATGCGCGTTGTGGATGCATGGATGGATGGGTGTATGTCGCTCTATATACATGACTGATACCATGCCGAATTTTTGCCGAAACATATTTGGAGTGGTTAGCGTGTAGTTGGCCCGTTTGGTTTAAATGGTCGGCCAGAAAGTCTTTTATAGTAAAGAGAGTAACCTCCGAAGAGGAAAAAACATATAGAGAGTGTTAAGACAGCCTTTATAGGCGATTGAGCAAAAGACTTGGTTGCACCCTTTCGTATAGAAAGGCACCTTCGTCTAACAAAACAAATTCGGGTCTTTACTTCTAATATTTCGAAGTTGAGAATTGAGCTTTTGTGTGTTACTGATTTAGAATTGCTTTATTATCCGTATGGGTGCAGTTAAATTTTACTCGTTTGTGGGATTCTTTCCTTCTGAATAGAAGGTATAGCCTTTATTCTCAATCCGGGTGTGGAGAAAAAAAATAGGAGTATTATGTCTATTCATGTGGAATGGACACTAATTTTCGGCCCTTCATATACATGAATTCAAAGGTTAAACCACATGTAAACTCTAAGGCCAGTGATTAAGCCAAATCTTGCACCATGGGCTAATTTGCGAAGAAAATCTATCTCTAAATCTCGACCCTAATTCCGAAGATGAACAGACTTAAATCAAGCAAATCTCGTCTTTTCAATCAACAAGCAGAACTGCTGGAAATTGCTTTGAATTAGATAGTTAAACTTGATCTTCTTATTATGCTTAAAAATGAAGTGGAGAGTAGGGACTAGAGTATTGGCATAATTCCCACTACCACAGCCAAAAACAATAATTCCCACTACCACAGCCCCTTCACGATCACCTCATCGCCTGTACACACAAACTATGCCTCATTCCAGGTGATTGAGGTCTGCTAGGAAACATCAGCTCTGTAAGAGAGGAATGACAAATCTGGGCTCTACGTCATCACGTGATGGCTTACTGGATAGATAACTGAAGCAATTCTTGTAATCAGTGGAGGCCAATATGCCCATGAATGTATGAAGCTTCCATCGCTTATGTCAGTAGAAATCTAGGAAGGATGGGAAAGAGTTCCAAAAACTTCAAGCAAATACTCTCTAAGATAATGCCATCCTTGATATCTCCACCAATAGCTTATGTAGTGCTTGAGGCTTCGAGAAGAAAGGAGAGTGGTCAGCACCTCTAAGACGAAAAACCCGTTCCGGAGGACTATTGTTAATCATACTCTCTTGTAGCTCAATGGGTATGGCATTATCTTCTGTAGTCTCTATGTAAAACCGTCTAACAGAGCCATATTTCTCTTCAGAAAGCGAGAGCTTCTCCAAAACAGGCAAAAAGGGCATTGGCCTCATTGAAACAGATGCTAATGCAATGTCCTGGAACAGGAAAAGCAAAATCGAATTAGCAAAGTTTGAACTTGTAAAAATTGAGAAATATAAAACAACTAGGCATAGACACATATATATACACAATCACACCAAACACTGAAAAGGGAGAAGAACAGCTACTGTTTTCCGTGGGGAATTTCATTTCCACACACTGATTATGGTGTTCTATCATCGGCGATACAATGATCCTTAGTATTTGTCACCTCTTTCAAGTTGCGAAACTAGTTTAACCAATTTTTTAATATTGAGATCCATAATGAACCAACCAAATCTCCCACAAAAGCGGTGGCCACAATCACAGGCTCTTCCCCATGTCCCCTGAAGAATCATTTCTACACTAGGGGGCAAAGCTTACTGTAAAAGTTGTTTCATGACACATCTAAAAATTGGGAGGAGGAGCAAACAGGCAGTTGATTGTTGGTCCACTTCAAACAAAAAATATAGACAGTTGAGGATCTGTTTGGTTCCACTTTAACAACTATAAAGGAATCATTTTTTCTATAGTTTTTCAATAATGAACATGACCCAACACAGACTCTAAACATTTTTCATACTCCCATGGTTAATCAAACACCAGAATACTAGCTAACACAACGATGTTGACCACACTAAAAGCCTGTCCAATTAACTTATGTAATATTTGCTGCTTCCATTCAATGGTTAATCAAACAAGATGTTTTTAGCTGTCAAGATTTGCAGGCAATACCAGTATGGGAGTTTGTGATCAATTAACATTATAAAAGGCCCACTAACAAGAGATGGTCCAAAATGTTGCCAGGGTCTATGGTCGCTTCGGTACGTGATACGTGATACGATATTTTCTTAGGTACGCGGTCCGATGGAGATAGGCTTAGCTGATACGGTATTTTGGGTTGCAATTCGTTTTGGAACTCTTATCTAGATCATTTTCATCACAATACAACATTATATATCGTACAACATCCATAAATACTAAGTCAGTTACCTTTATATTATATTTGTGCTCGACTTTCTATTTATCTAAAATAATATATAATTATAAATCTATATACACGTAATTAATTAATATATATTTTATATTTGTGCTAAATGTACAATTTTGGATCGTATATTTTGGTGAGTTGGATAATGAACTCACTCCGTTTGGGATCGATGTACCCAGATCGTAGATCGTCAGAGATTTAGTGAATTCTAGTAACTATACTTCAATCAATTTAAGGAGCTGGACAATAATCAATGGTACAATTCTAATCTTCAGCATGAAATGAATGTAATTGATAATGCGCTCTCAGTCATCAGTCCAAGCTTGTACCATTGCACCGTGCAATGACCTTTTAGATTTTACATCATAACCAATTTAAATAAGAATCTGCAAAAAAAATATCGCAACCTCATGTTCATGGTCATCTATTACTTCTGACATGACTACCAAGAGATTTGAACCACCTAAGCTAGTTCACGCCCATCTATTCTTCAATCAACTATGCCAGAAGTGTGGCAGCAGAATTTCATCTTCATGGTTTTCCTAGTCCAACCAATGATGTAGAATGAAAATCAAGTACAGTGTATTCTGGGATCCTAGTAGCAGGCTAAGCATGCATATACTAAAAATATTCCTATCAACGGGTTAACATACAAGTGAAAAAAAAGTAAATATAATTCATCATACCTTCGCAGGACTCTGGTTAAATAATAGGTCCCTTATTAGTGATTTGTCAAGATCAATGGCAGTTGGAGGGTGATCATTTCCATTTGCATACATAAATTTCTGGGCCTGTCGCATTAGATCATTCGAATCTGCCTGCAATAGTTAATAAAAGGGTTACTACAAATTATTTCTGGGCCGGCCCAACAGCAGGTGTAAAAAAACCTGGGCTTTAGGCCCCATTTCAAAGAAAGGCCCCAAATTTTTAAACATTGTAAAGAACCCATGTAAAAAAAAGCCTTATAAAAATATAAGCCCAATCAACCATTTTAGGCCCATAATTCAATCCAAACATTAAATATCTAAAAAAAATTAACAATATAAAAAAAAAAAAAAAAAAAACTGAAAAGTCATATCAAAGCCACCAAAAAAAATCAAAAATCAAATCATATCTTCTTTTTAACACACTCTCTCTCTCTCGGTAAACCAACCAAACCAACAACACAAAAACAATTTTTTTTCTTTCTCGCTCTCTCATTAAACTGAAACAAAAAAAAAAACTTTTCTTTTTCCCTCTCTCTCTCTCACAGTGCTCTCAAGGCTTGAGAACTCACAGAACTCGTTACTCACAGATCATTTTTTTTTTTTGCCAAGTGCTATATCGGAGAACTCACAGATCACTCACCGACGGTGACTGACTCGGTGACGGTGACTCGGCCTCCACTCCATCCTCCATCATCAACTCGAGTTTTCATTGCAACATAAGAGACATGGTTTAGAACTAAAAAACCAACATTTGAGATCATTCAAGCCAGGTTCTATTGTTTCATAATTTTAACTGGAGTAGTGATACTATCAATTGAAAAAGATATGGTAGCAAAACTTGAATATAAAACCTTAATTAATACTTTTGCAACTCAAAAAACAAGAAAAATTAATTTTAAATAAAAAATATTAACACTAAATATAGAAGGCATCATTTAGAAGTATCGCTTTAGGTCCCAAATTGTCTTGAGTCACCCCAGAATTATTCTCAGATAGTAGACACCCAGCTAATATATATTGACATTTGAAAATTCCAGAAGCCTAAATCAAATACAAAACCTTGTAAACTTAAGCCTTGAAGCTCAGATAATTCCTCTAAACTAAGACTGAACCCATGTGCACAGTGACAAGAGGCATAAAACATGTGCTGTAAGCCTAGAATTAGTTCTCAGGGAGGATCCTCATTAATCCTGAAAACTCAGTTATTCATCTGGACCCATTTAGGTGCTTCTGGAGGCTACATATCGATGAGTCAGAAATTTTGGAAGCAACTCAAAAGCATGTAAAACATGGCTACTTCATTTTTGAAGAGTTTGAAGTGCCCTCCCATGATCTTCGCTCAAATAGATTGAGTCCACTAAACAACTATAAATTCATTTCAATAGCATGTAAGTCATTCATTGTATCCTATAAAGCATTCCATGACAAGCAAACCTTTTGGGAAAACATATTAAGGGTGCTTTGTCCACTGGTCAACATCGCTGCCGCAATAAAAACAGCTTTTGCAACTCTGAATGGGAACAACTCCATTGCATATGATATACATGCACCACCAAAATCATGTCCTACCAAAATCACCTGCACAAATCAACAAAAAAAAAACTGAATTCTACTAAAACTTCATTTTTTTTTCTTACGCTATGCATAGGAAAAAATCAAAGCAGTGATAAGAGAATATTCAGTTGGCACCTTAAAATAATGACTCCACTATATGAACTTAAAAAGTATTTCTCTAGATGGAACCCAAGAAAAAATTATATAAATGTTAAAGGTAAAGAGAACATCTCTGAACTTAACAAACTAAAAGCAAGAACAATTTCCCAAAGGAATTTAGAATCCTTTTATCAGAATAAGGAAGCTGACACAGATGTACAGATTAGATGATAGAACAGGGAAAATATATAGTAGAACTAGAAAATTACCTTCTCTCCATCAGCAAGGTCCTCAAGAAAATGAGTAAGTGGCTCCACAAATTGTGAAAGGCTCGTGATGTGGTTTGTATCAAACGAATGGATTCCAGAACCAGTTAAGTCTATGGCAGTAACTTTGAATCCACCCTCTTCTAAAAGTGCTATAGTTTTGTACCAGCACCAGGCACCGAAACCACCTCCATGGACAAGGACAAAATGATTGGTCTCTAGATCATCAAGCTTTACATCCTGCCAAACAATATGTAGTTAGAAACTTTTAAGAGTGGTAAATAATAATGAAGAGAATAACTCAGATTCGTCAATCCATTCACACCACACAATGATGACACCTAGCATACAGGACCCCATATCAAAGTCATTCCAAAACATGACTTTTGAGGCATTGGTATTTAACCCTCACATCTTAAAGCTTTCAAACATTCACTATTAGTGTGACTTGGCCTTCAAGCACATATTCTTCATTTTCTCGAAAGTCTTTTTAAGAACATCCATTGTCAAAAAAAATTATTTGCCATGTCTCTGTTGCTTGAAAGTACAACTGAAACATCCTTTCTTTCAAAAATCATTCCTTATCTCTGCTGCCATCAACTTCCTGTCTGAGGACCTCGTCTTATATCAACAGTCTTTTAAATCTTTAATTGATAATTTAACTAAATTTTTTTTGATAATTTAACTATATTGGACAAAGGGTGATAGACAACCCCATTCAGAGAAAAACATCAAAGTTCATAATCATGCCCTGATTGCCATTCAAATACCATTTCCTTCCATTCTGAGGAGATTAGAGGGGGGAGGACATTTTAAAAACAACACACACCAAAACCATTCCAAAGCAAATCAACATCCCCACTCAAATAATCTCTGAAGCTGTTCCCAAAAGATTATGGACAGCTAAAGGAAACCATATATAGAAAAAACCATGGAAATACTTGGTGTGATTTGGGTAGTTTCCAGATATACTAGCTCCATTCACTTTGAACCAGTAATTCACCTTAACACTAAAAACCATTGTGTTGCATGCTTTCCACTAAAGCTTCCCAAAATCGAAACCAAGAACATATTGTGAGTGAAAAGCCATGCAAGATATTTTCAAATGCAATAATCCAATCTCATAACTTTTAGGACAAACAACTATAATCAGAAAAACTGGTAGCCAGCATATTTTCACCATGAGCATGACTAAATTCTCAAACTCACAGCCACTTCGCAAGTTCAATAGAAGTCCAAATTGTTCGGTTTTGGAAAACTTGTTTGTTCTGCACCACCAGTTGCCTAAAATCAATGGTGCAGGACGCAGGTTGATCTTTCTCACTGAGGCTGCATTCATTTTGTTCAACCTGACAGTGGGAAGGGCATACTCTCCTTGTGGCTCGGCTTGGTCTAATTGTCGTTTCCTACAGCCCAATTTGCAAAACAAACATTATTTATTTATACAAAGTTTCCAAATCAGTCAGCCGCTGATCAATACAGCAAAATTGATTCATCCTCACGGAGTTATTAGTATAAGTAATTTTCCAAAAAAGGACCACCTTCTCTTTTTCTCTCACTTTCACCAATTCAGTTTCATAGCCCAAATGACTATATTAATTCAATTCTTGAGCGAATTATTCATGATTTCAAAACAACAACACGTTTTATTCAAAGGGAAAAGCAATGAAAAATAATTTAAATCCATTCAAGAACATAAAATTTAAAATCCACTCCGGTTAGAGGACTAAAACAGCAAATACCGGATTAACAAGCTGGTGAGGCTGAAGCAGAGGATCAGTGAGGGACCTCGCCCTCGAACTCGAACTCCGAGGCAACGGTTGACTCTTCTTAGAGTTCCCACTATAATACCGCAACGAATTCGACCGATCAAACGCTATCGAACCATTTCCACCACTGTTCTGCTGCTGCTGAAACAGAATCGCCGCCGCTAGAGCTCTCTCGTGAATTGTGGAGTCCTCCTTCTTCGACGATCGAATCCGACTCCACCGATTGCTCGAACCACCACCACCACCACCACCGACACCACCTGTCGTTGATTGTTGGTTCGATATCCGTCTGGAATTCGAGGGTTTCTTCTTCACCGGCCTCTTCCGGGAAAAACATAACCCCATTTTCGATATATAGTTCGTTTCACCGCCCAAAGTGAGACAACTATACGTCTGTATATAAGTACGTAGATAATAGATATAGAGAGAGAAAGGGAAAGGTAGACGCGACCAAGCGAGGTTCAGGTGAAGTGGAAGACTTTTCTGGTGAGAGGGATTGATTCCAATGAAGACGATGACGACAGAGATTACTTATAGAGATTGTGACTTGGAGTTGGAGAGGAGCGGAAGGTGGCCCTGCATTTGGTAATTATTGCAAAAATAACCTTACTTATTATTAAATTATTATTTTTTAGGGGAAAAAGTTAATGACAATTAATTATAGCGTCAGTTACTGGGATCAGTTCGGATTTATCGCGATTGGTGACTGAATCAAATCCAACTAAAGTATATTAGAGAGTCCCTTTTCTTTTTTTCTTTTCTTTTTTTTTTTTTTTATGTATTCGGGTCAACTTATGCACACTTAGACTATTAATTTTTTTTTTTTAATTTGGTCAAAGATGGATCATTTATATTGAGACTAGAATATTTATAAGAAATAAATTTCTTATAGTCTGGTCTGATGGAATTGTCAAAATTAAAACTCATGACGTCTGAATTTTCAACTCATCCCCATGACCACTTGAACTACTCCTTACAGTTAAGAGCCCATTTCATTTAGTCCCATTCTGTTACCAAAATGTTATTTTTTTTTATATAGTATTTGCAATTTTTACCTAATAAAAATATAATAATATTATTTAAACATAATTTACTAACCAAATTGATTATAATTATTAAATTAATTGTGAGTTCTAATTACAAACAAGTAAGGTGAAATGGAATTCCCTTGTCTTAACCCTTTAGCCCCATGAAAATCTTCCTCTAGTTCACCAGTGATGCTCACAAAGAAAAGTGGAGAGGTGATGCATGATTTATTCCATTGAATGAATTTAGGAGTGAATTTTATTAACTCTAAAGTATCAAGCAAAAAATCCCACCTAACTGAGTCATAAGTTTTGTTCAAATCTACTTTTTTATAGCACATCTGGGAGAGATTTTATCCCTTTGGTAACCTCTCATGAGTTCTTGAGCAAGCAGTATGTTGTCACCTATCCTCCTACCTTTTATGAAAACAACTTGACCATAGCTGATGTGATGAGGCAAAATACTTACCCTATTGGCCAGAATTTTTGTAATGCACTTTTAGAGTGCATTACAACAAAAGATTGGTCGATAATCACTCAACGTAGAAGGATTGAGAATCTTTGGTACCAACATAATAATTGGAATTTAAATATTGAGACTCACTATCAATCCAATAGTTATGAATGATTAGGTCAATAAATATATTAAAGTAGTATTACTCATAAAAATATGTCCCGTGTAAAAAAAATTTATTTTATTGTTTATATATGTAGGATTCAAATATCCACCAACAATTTTTCAAAAAGAAAATAATAAAGTGCAAGTGTAGAAAAATATATTCGAGGAGTGACTCATAGAGAGGGTTATGACTGGCGTCTAGATCCTTTATTGTGCATCAAATAATCCTTGCCTTAGAATTTAATTATTTGTGGATTTTCATAGTCATTAATGCAATTTTGGGTAGTGGATGATTGCAAAAATGATTTTGATCAAGTCAAGTCATGACATGTGATGCGGTGGTGTTTAATGCCCCATTGAGAGCCTTTTTTTAGGCCTATAAGAATTTGTTTCAAATTTGATTCATTAGATGTTAAGCTTATATAATCCGACACGATTCGTTAACATGACACGAAATTAGATAGTTTGGGTCTTTTTTAAATAATATTATGAATGAAGTCAATAATACTATGGACAGACATAACTAGAGGGTCCTTTTTAATAAACAAAAAAAAAAAATCCTAATCTCATTAAATTATAATTAACCTTTACTGAACTCTTATTTATGGGTCACCAACCATAGACTTTTCTTAAGACATATTGGTGGATCTTTTAAGTAAGCCATTTATTGGTGTTTTCATTTAGTGGTTGTTCGAAACATAGTTTGTTTGCCAACTTTCCTAGCATTCAATTCAACTATCTACTAATGGTCCTTTAAGTTTAAATTCCTTATCATATAATTCTCGTACACATTTTTTATTTGTTGTGAAAAAAAAGGGGTGGGGGACAAGAAAGAGCATCCAATAACCATCCCGTTAGGCCTTCACCGGTGAGATCATAAGGCCCCTGACCGCGCCTGAAACATCTCTCGGGATTATACTTAATTAGGCTAGTATAACGGTCAACCACCGAACCCTAACGGGGGCTCCAAGACTCGAACTCCTAACCTCTGGGTGAAGAGTAAGACTGATACCACCACTAGACCACTCTAGTCGGTGGTTAATTCTCGTACACTTGTTTTTGTATTTTTGGACCGGTTCGTACACTTGCTATTAATAAAAAATTTGTACAATGGATAATTTAGGTTATTGTGCTGAAATTGATCTGGAGTATTTGATTTTAATTTAGATGATTTGTAATTATTAATTAAAAAGATAATATATTAATAAAATATAATAAGATAATTTTTTTTTACACTTGAAATATTTTTATTAAATAAAAAATAGAAATATGGTAAAGAAAATTTATTTTTTGATTACCATAGTTAAACCCTTTGTACACTTGGTACAACCTTTTATACTCTCAATTTACTGTAACCTTGTACATTGTTGAATGCTATGGTTATTCAGGCAGTGCACATAAGTTTGTACCTTTTCTTCTATTGTGTTTAAATGGATATAACTCACTGTAATTTAAGTTAAAATATAAATAAATAGGTTTATCATTGCTGAAAATTTAAACGTAAATCGTAAAATGAATTGGATCTCACCGTTCTGATTTGTTTTAAGTAGCTGAGGGTTTTTTTTTTTTAATACAAAAAAAATAGATTATTGTACGTATTCATTAGTAAACATTATCTCTCTCACCACATAGCTATATGTAGAAAGACTATTGTCTTTACATTGGGGTCGAAGTTAAAGTCTCACTATATGCTCTGACGCTAAAAAATAAGATTAGCCTCACTGAGTCGAACTCAAACATTGAGTAAAAAAAATTAAATTTTTATCTACTAGACCAACCTGCTCAGTAGTGTAACTGAGTGTTTTTTATTATACAGATGCTCGTCCTCCTTTTTGTGCAGTAACAGGGGGCTCATGGTGCAGTATTTATAAGTCTTTTCTTCAACCTCCAGTGTGCTGTGGTGAGAGAGAGAGAGACTCAAGACATGTTTGATTTATGTTTTAAAAAATAGTATCTGAAAATTATTTTTGGAAAGAGTTTTAAAAAATTATTTTTGATATTTTTTGTGTCGCAGAATTTGTTTGATTATATAATTTCAAAAACAGTTATACGGAATAGAAAACAGTAAAACTTGTTTTTATAGTAACCTAAAAAATAATGAAAATAAAAATGTGATGATGGTGGTGGTGGTGGTGGTGTTTTCTAAATTCTAGAAAGATTATTTTTCAAAAACACACAAAATAGTTCTAATTTATTCTCTAAATCTACCTAATTTTTGTTCTTAGTTTTCAAAAAAACAAAAACAAAAAATAATTGGCCAAATAATTTTTCTTTGAGAAATTGTTTTCGGAAATAAAAAACAGTTTCTGAGATGCAAACTAAGACCCCAATTTTTCTTTGTTTTCAGTGACAAAACAATAAATTTATTTGAAGGTCTCAAATAGACTCATCCAACAACTATCCACGTTTCTCTTAAAATCATCACATTTTATGGTACTTTTAAACACGGATTACCTAGTAACATATAATACACCATTCAACAATCAGGAATACTGAAATGCAGCCGTGAAATATCAGAAGACCCCTTGATGCTACTTTCTACCCTAAAAACGATTACAATAATCTAACACATAACAACAGAAAAAAGTCGGCAATCCTCCGATTATTGCTTTTTGATGGCAGTACTAAAAAGTCATATAGATTCTAACAAATATGGGTGGGAAGGTGGGAGGAAATTGACGGCAACTTTGTAGACATTAAGAAGACTCGGTAAGAGCCTTCCTGGAAAGTAACTTTGGACAAGAAAAATAAGGCGGTAAGAATCTCTTAACAGCTTCTTCTTTGACTTTGGATGGGTCATGATTAAGACTTTGATAATTGCTGCAGTATTGTGATTTGTTGTCTTCGTGTTCTAGAAGATACACGTCAGGATTAGATTATTTATGAGGAGTTTGATTTTAAAGAGTTGTTAGCATTCGAACTCAGGATGTCTGAATTTACAGCTCGTCTTTATTACCACTTGAATTATCTATTGGGTTAAATATTCTTTCTTTTCTAGCAATTATTTTGTTGAGAAGCCATACCCATCTGCAATCAAAATGCTCTTTATCGTCCCAATAGAAGCTTATCTGGTGCGTCTTCTACTGTCTGTATTGTAGTTTTAGGGAAGTTGATCAGTACATAAAAGGGTATATAGTTTCCTCAGGAAGGACAGTTGACTACAAGTTTTCTGTTGTTATTCAACTCAGTTTCTTTAATGGTGGATAGGTAGATGATTGACACCATTGTGTGGTTGTGATGGTCCCAAGTGCTGTGGAGAGATGGCATATATTAAAGCTGCCTGCCTTCTGATTTTTAAGGTGTTTCTTCTAGACCTTTTTTTTCTCCGAGCAAAAGCAAGAGGAGGTGGAAAGTAGTGGTTAAGAGCTTCATACTTAAATGCCCGCTATAACTTCAGCTTCAATATTTCACTTGCCCAACTACAAATGCATATTCATTAATGGGGGCATTTAGTACACGAGACTCTCGTTATTGTAATATCTGAGAAGGGTTTGATGTATACAGTCTTACCCCTGCAACCAAGCAAAGGGACTATTTTCACGACTCAAACCCGTGACTTCCAAATTACAATGAAATAATCTTCCTGTTACGATGAGACCCGCCCTCACAAATGCATATGCATTAATTAATGGACAAGTATCTCTGTATCTCCACCATCTTCCCCTTTTGGTTGCGACTGTTCTGCACTTATTATTTGTAGTCAGTGGCGGATCCACAGTGGGGGCAGCTGCCCCCACTGGAATTTTAAAAAATTTTAGGGACTAAGTATAATTTTAAAAAATTTAGAATTTATTAAAGATTTGCCCCCACTGAATTTTTTTTAAAAGATTTAAGGGTAGTTATGTTATTTTGACAAATATATGAGTCTCACTTGTGAATATCAATAGAAGTTGATATCAAAATTTTGGGCATTTAAAGATTAACTAATATGCGACGAAATAGGTTAGCCCTCTCATTTGTTTTATGTTTATACATTGAACTAAATTTGGGGCTTGTAGTCCTCTTCTTTGTTTTATGTTTATATGTTAGAATTGAAAATTAGGGTTTGTAGTCCTCTTTTGTGGTTTATTTTTTAAATGTTGAATTGAAATTAGCGTTTGTAGCTCTCTTTCGTATTTTATTTGTTACGTGTTGAATTGAAAATATGAAATTGGGGCTTGTAATCATCTCTTATGTTTTATTTTTTATGTATTGAATTGAAACTAGGATTTGTAGTCCTGTATTTATTTTTCTATGTTGAAATAAAATTGGGACTTGTCCTCTTCTATGATTTATTTTTTTATATATTTAATTGATATTTGAGTTTGTAGTCCTCTCTAGTGTTTTATTTTTATATGTTGAATTGGAATTAGGACTTGTAGTCGTCTCATTTGTTTTATTTTTATTTGTAGAATTGGAATTGAGACTTGTAGTCCTCCATTATAATTAGACTAAATTATTTTGATTTGGTAGTTTGAATAGTTTTATTGTGATAAGTTAAGTACTTCATATACCTAAGTTTAGTTTACCAGAATAATTATAGTTTAAGTTAGTTTCGATTGTTTGTTAAAATTTAATGATGAATATTAAGTTTGTGATTGAACAAATTAATTTTTGAATTAGTTATGAAATTTTTTCTTAAAATTTAATATATGATTGAGCCTAATTTTGCGGTTCAAATTTTTTTTGTTAGGTCTTATAGATAAATCTATAATGACTTTTTTTTTGTTGGCTCCTTTTGTATATCACTCATGTATATGAATTGTGTCTTTAATTGGTGTTTTATTAATAAAATTATACTTTTGTGAATATTTTAAATTTTAATATTAATATAGTTTAAGTTGCCCCCACTGGAGAAGATGTCTGGCTCCGCCCCTGTTTGTAGTAGGATTGCCGATTGATAAACATGAAATTTTCCAATGTTGATTTAGTCTTAACGTGTCCGATCATAGTCGAATTCACCCACTAGACCTGCTTTTGGTGAATCATCGTTTACCATTGAATCAATTTTGACACAACATAAGTAATACAAATTAGACAGCCCACACACCACGATCCACTGTCATCCTTAACGTTACGTATATGATTTTTCAATTTATAGGTGTACAATTCGAATTACATATAATCATTGGGCTAATTTGCAAATGGGTGAAACTTGACCAGATCCATGAACTTTCTCTTTTGCAAAGGGTGAAATTATCCAGCTTTTCATAGCACAAGTCTCAGTTAATCAAATTAGAAATGGAGAAAGTTCTCTCTGCCAGTATTATTTTTTTTTTTTTCGGAAAGTAACTTTCGATACAATACCAAAAAATAAATTATGGTACTCTCATGGTTATCTGCCAGTTCCTATCTCTGCTGAAATACAAGAATAGGACCACTTTGATTTGATTCCAACTTTCTTTAAAACAGAAAAGAAAGCTTGAGAAATCATGGCAAGTCATGTGGAAA
The DNA here is from genome assembly GCA_951799425.1 of Ilex aquifolium. NCBI lineage: Eukaryota > Viridiplantae > Streptophyta > Magnoliopsida > Aquifoliales > Aquifoliaceae > Ilex > Ilex aquifolium. The sequence continues at coordinate 3,274,266 of OX637398.1, read as the reverse complement.
TATGATCATGGTATGCATGATCCTAGTGATATTCTTCCTGCAAAGTAACATGTGGCACACACAAACCTTGGCGTGCTCAGCTTTGAATTTTATTTTCCACGTGCAACTGATTAGAAGTTTGATCTTGTAATTGATTTAGTCATAATATATGTGATGGAAGCTTCTGAATAAAAAAATGATCCAATGTATGAAATTCTCGTCACTACAAAGTTCAAATAACGTTACGTGCAGATAATCAAACCAACCTTTAAATGGTCCAAGGCTTCCATTGATTTTGGTTCTCGTATGAATGAGTAGGAGGTACACCTCAGGCCGAGGTTGCTTCCAAACCAAATGTTATCTTCCTTATGGCCTTTGTTTTTGGGTTTGGGGGACAGGGAGAGAGCCAGGAATTTATATGATAGTGGACACTAATTACAAGTTTTAATTTTTGATTTTTTATCAATTAAAAAAATGATACATATAAATCTATTAAATTATATATCACCCTTAAAATTTCATTAACCCCTCTGATATATATAAATTTTTTAAATCATATATAATTTCTAAAAATTCATTAACACCTATTTTTGAATGTGATAATAACTCCGACTCGGAATTTCTTTGTAGAAAGTAATTATACTAGGAAGCAAATACAAGTACAAAAACAATTTCTTCTTTAATTTTATCTTTAAAAGTCTAAGAAATATAAAAAAGCACACCACAATTTCAAAGAATTAGAGATAGTTTCGAGTTGAGAGTTATCCAAAAAATAGTTGTTATGGTCACAACTTCTATAATGATGTAACGTTGATATCCGATTATGTCGAAGTAATTGTTGGTGTAATATTGATATCCGATTATATCAATTTTTTACATATTTGAAAATAAAATAAATTATCAATCAGTTATGATCTCTTCGGTATATCTCTTTTGAAATATCAATACAACAATGATTAAGAATGCCAACTTCGGATTGAGGGAGAGAGAGTAATTGTGCCTTAAATACGCAATTGAGAGAGAAAATAGGAGGAAGAGACAGTGAGAGAGAAAGAGAGAAAATAGGGGGGAGAGAGAGTAAGAGAGTACTCCCTCCGTTCCTAAATATCTGCTATTTTACACAATTTTTTTTTTCCATAATATCTGTCGTTTAATGAAACCAAAGCACAATTAATATTTTTTCTTCCAAATTTACCCTTAACTCTTCAATGCATCAAATTAGGTGTAGGCTAAGTGCCTTTCATATTCTTTTCCTTCCCAATACATATTGAATAATAGTATTTTAGTCTTGTGTAATTATTTTTTACTCATATTAGAGCTATTTAATAGCTTCTTTAATCCTTGTGCAAAAACCTTAAACATCACTTATTTAGGAACGGATGGAGTAATTGATAGAGAGGGAGAAGGAGAGTGAGAGAGTAATGGAGATAAAGGGGGAAGGGGGGGGGGGGGGGGGGGGGGGGGGAGAGAGAGAGTATGTGTGAGTGAAAGTATAAGAGTAAATGTTCAAAAGGAATGGCAACGTTAGGAGTCCATTTGGTTAGCAAGAAAAAGATGATGGAAAGTAAAAGAGACAGAAAGTGAAAGAAAATATATTTTTATGCATGTATTTGGTTAGCATGAAAAACTTCTAAGAAATTTTTTAAACAATCTCATTCCATTGTTTGAAAAAAAAGAAAGTTATAAGAAATTTTGTCTAATTGTCTAAATTATCCTTAATTATTTTAACTCGGTCTAAAGAAGAAAAAAATATTTTTTATTATTCAAATTTTAAAAAAATTGGCTCCTAACCTAATTCAGGAACAAAAATTCACTCAAACCTTAATCTCTAGACCAAATTATATGATTAGCCTAATTTGTACACATCTTTTTAAAAAATTAATAACTAATTGAATATTTTAAGAAAAATAAGAGTAAAATGGGAAGTTAGGTTATTGAACACAACTTTCTCGCTTTTCCTTGTGTTTTTTTGCAAGAAAAAAAAGTTAGTTAGATGTGAGAAAATCTAAACATGAGAGAAAATTATTTTTTCTGTCATTTTTTTATTTCATGCTAAACAAACGCATGTAAAATTTTAAAATGTTCTCTTTCTTGTATTTTCTAGCATTATCTTGCTAAACAAACGAACGCTAGAGGAAAACAGTTGAAAAAAAGGAATTACAAAGTTAGAGGAAAGCAGTAAATTCTGATCAATGTACATATGTAACGAAAAATAATATACATACCAAAAAGTATTTTTACCTAGGACCCATAAGCCCAAACGAGCTCAAGTCGAGCCTATAGAACTCGTTTTTTTAAACAAGTCTAAACAATTATTCAAGTTCGGCTCGTTTAAAAAACAAGTCGAGCTTGAACGAGTCCAAAACGAGCTGAATCTGAGTCAAACTCGAGTATTTACACATAAACGAGTCGAGCATGTGGAATTCAAACCGAGTCTGTCGAGCTCGTTTTCTAAACGAACATAAAAAATTGTTCAAGTTCAGCTCATTTTCTAAATGAACCGAGTCTGAACGAGCCGAACCCAAAATCGAGTAACTTAATTCGATTATTAGCTCTATTTTTACCAAATGAATTGATAGCTTCATATTACTCGGACCCACCCACGAAAAAGTTGATCAAAATGTTTTAATTGGATATAGAATTGCTCACTCATTTGGTAAAAACAATTTTTGATAAATTATTTTAGTAAGCATAACATTACTCTTAAAAAACAAAACTGATGATAGTATATTCTTCATTAAGCACACCTACATTTCCCCAGCTGGTGAACCCAATGAACCAATTTCCCAACCAAATGCTCTAACTTAAGAGGGTGGGGAATTCTAGGTTGTAAAACCTAGAGATCTTCAGCATTCACCATGAAACTGTTTAACTCGAAATACCTGGCAAAAATCATCTAACTTGTCTACGCATTCGTCAACTGGGCAATGCATGACAGACTTCTTCCAGGACAGCATTGTTCTGGGTAACCACCACTATAAATTGCCGCATTAGAGACATTAAACTCAAACCATGTATGCACACATTAAGACCCTATAACTTGAAACTTAACATCTGCTAGCTAGTGACAACACATACGAGAATTTGTATTCAGAATGAACCTGCCCTGTAAAAGCTTAACTAGAATGAACCTGCCCTGTATTCAGAAGTTTGATTCGGAGGATGGAAAATTCCCCACCAATGTTCTTATTACTTGTTATATTAATGAATTCAATTATATAAATCATCCATCTATGATAGCCTACAACACCAGGCCACCAACATTAGTACATTGAAGCCTTAAACCATCCGAATGACAGCCACTATCAATCTCTTACGTACGTGCACTCTTCGAGGAATTTAGAAAATAAACGAAAAATAGAATTGGAGAAGAAAACCCATTTCGAAGGTGGTGAAAGTCTTTAATGGCTCAATTCGAGAAGAACTGAATCTCCAAAACTTCCACAAGAAAATTCAATACAATATTCAACATATTATTTCTATTGATAGGAAGACATTTAAATACAAGATAATAAAACCTATCTTAATAACTAACCTAACTCATGACTCCACTATCTTAGTAACCACCTAGAAAACTACCCACAAAAAATTCTTTCATTAACCCACTTCCTAAAATAACTTTATAATAATTACTTCTAATATTACATAAAAATATATTAAAAATGTGTACATAACATTTCATTCTCCTTCAAAATAAATTTTGTCCACAAAGTTTGATTTATCGTATAAAAAAAGAGACGGCCAAACAACTTCAGAGTCTTCGTAATAAGTTTGATCTACATTAGCATTCACTTGACCTATCCCTTGACGAGTGGGCTGCCTTGTGCTAGGTCCAAGTAAAAACAGCATTTGATACATCTCAATTGATGCAACAAGACACATGCTTGATACAACTGGGTTCACCTCTTCCTTCGTCGGAATGGCTACGGCTTTTTGCAATGTATCACGTTGACTGGTAGTAAAAAAAAATTCTTCAAGGATTTTTTGGATTTTGTTGAAGCCTTCTCAGATGCGTTGATTTTCTTCGAGTAATCTCTTGTACCCTTCTTCAAATTCATCACATATTAACTTCGAAATTTCTGATAAGATAGCCATTAATAGGATCGTCTACTCTGATACCAATTATTACATGCACACTTCGAAGAATTTAGAAAATAAATGAAAAATAACATCAGGGAAGAAAACCCGCTTCGAGATGGGTGAAAGCCTCCAACGGCTTAATTCGAGAAGAACCGAATTTCCAAAACTTCCACAAGAAAATTCAATACAATATTCAACATGGAAAATGTTATTTTTATTGATAAGAAGACTTTTAAATACAAGATAATAAAACTTACCTTAATAACAAACCTAACCCACGACTCCACTATCTTCGTAACCACCTAAAAAACAACCCATAAAAATATTGTGTCACTAACCCACTTCCTAAAATAACTTCTTAATAATTACTTCTAATATTACATAAAAACATATTAAAAATGTGTACAAAACACAATCTTTTAATCCACTCATTTCTTGAGGTTAGCCAGAAAAATCATCCAACCATCTTTTCCCCGGAATCTTTACATTTAATGAACTTCGATAAGTTTTCTATGGATTCTTCATATTGATTATAATAGCCCATAGAAAGTAAATTTTAACCTTATTGTAATTTTGAAGAGAAACTATTCACCCTCTTAGTAATTTATTTTGGTGGCCACCCATGTCCACTGACACAATCTCCTAACTGTTAAGAAAATCATTTAAGATCTCCCAAATGTGAGAATACTGCTAATCGGAAAAAAATATTTCCAGACTACAGCATATATTATACAAAAAAAACTAATAAGGACCATAGGAAAGGGGGGGGGGGGCAAAAAATCACATTCCAAAATCGTAAAACCAATTTACCATTAATAAAAATTAAAAACAGCAAGCAGAGCTATGAAACCATTTTCTGCTGGAAAAAACTTTTAAATATTCAAGCACAAAAACAAAAGTTACATCCTACCATCTGAGTTTCTTAGACACTCTAAATAGGGAGTTAAAATGCAACGATTTTTTGTGATAAGGCAAATCTTGATACTTAACATGTAAAAAGTAAACACCTATTGTACAATTTTAATATGCTTAAAGAATAGGGAACAATGTGTCATAACATATACTTATTCTTCAATGATTATGTGATGTTGATGCAATACTGTTTGTGGATTCATCATTACTCAGCAATCCACGGAAAGTAATGGTACACAACCACCAGAGAAGGAGACATCAATGTATCTATTATCACCACATAACCCGAAATGGGGGAGAACAAAAATTTCAACTGGAAAGAATCATCGATGACAAGGGTTCACTACACCAGCATACAATTACATACCTTGCAAATTTGTTAAAGTGGAAACATAACCTCCAGCAGTCCATAATGCCCATACACAAACAACTCTATGCTCCTCAGCTTTGACTACCCCGTACCAGCATCTGTTGTTAGTTACCTAAACAAGTATACAAACTCTAATCAAACAGGCCCAATTTACAACTGAGACAATTCCTGAGGGTCTTCCATTGATTTCTTAAGAATTTGCTCGGCCCTCCTTTTCTTATCATCCTTTCCATTATCATTCACAAACGAAGAATCAACTCTCTGAGCACCCTCAATCCGGAGGTTCATTGCCCCACCCAAGAACTTCTTGCTGGTTCCAAACTTGAATTGCACAGTGGGCTTCCTACCCAAGAGAACCTTTTTCATACCCCCTTCTGAATCACTTATCCCACTCTTGACTGCTTCGATAGCTGGAACAAATGTCTCCAACACTGAAGCATGATTTTCCACCACTCTATGTTTGTTATTTTGCACCACAGCTTCATCCCGCAGTCTATCGGGCAAAACAACTGAAGACACTACCTTCTCCCCATATTGCAAAGGGACTGCAAGAAATGGGTTGGTATCCAATGCTCTTTTTGCCTTAGCAGCATCCCCAGGGTCAGCAGCTAATGGTGCTTCAGGCCCATTAGAAGCCAACCTCTGCTGCAAATTCAGCAACGATGGTTCCACCTTTCTATGACCACTAGCCTTCTCAATTCTATCACCCTGAGACTCCACTCCTCTCTCATTTCCTGAAGGCAAGTTTGTGTAAGTCTCGGGATCAGGAAATACGGGCAACCAAGTGGGTATGTGATCACCTGGAAGCATTTCTCCAACTTGCTCAAAACTCAGGCTTGGCTTTCGTTCTTTAACAACTGGAAACCTGGGAATCGAATATGCAAATGGGATTTCCTCAGCTGTACCAACATATTGAACAATCTCTTTAACCGTACCCGAGTGATAAAGACAATGATTAACATCCAAATTGCCAGAGAAACCCTGTACTGCTCCCAAATCTTCCAGCCCTTGAATTATATCGAACACATTGCAATCAGTTCTGCCAGCTAAACTTGCATAATGATTCGCAGTTTTTCCAATTTCGCGGATGTATCGGACCGCAACGTCAGAGAAGGTATCGAGCGCCGATTGCTGAATACTCTGAAACCCAGCACTCTCGCATACCTGAGCTACGCCAATTCTTGCGATTGACTGGGCAAAATCGTCGGATTTGCTCTTGGTGGTGGTGGTGATGGTGCTGTGTTCACTGTCTCTTCCACTTTCCCCACCTCCATCGCTCATATTCTCCAACAATTCATATCACTTCACTGGAATCGAAATTCCCAAACTCTAAAAATTCAACGAATATCGCAATCATTCAGCAACGAATCATAGTTCCAGAGTCAAAAAAATTAACACCTTTTAGGTACAGAAGAATTCGAACAAACCCTAGACTGTTGCATTTCGCGTGCCAAATTCAAGGGTTGAAAATTGAGGGAGAGAGTTAAATGCTTACCAGTGATGTCTAGGGTTGAAAATTGAGCTCAGCTTCTCAGTGATTGAGAGCAAAATAGTAAACTCTGATCAATGATTAAAGAGATTAGCAGTTTTCCTCGAGGATTTAGGGTTCACTTGGATTGAAGATTGACTTTAAACCCTACAAAAATCTTTGATCTACAGAGTGAAAATTGTGAGAGAGAGAGAGAGCGAGAGGCTTCGTTTGCTACATATAGACGACGGCGAGCTAAAGCCTAGAGGCTGAGAGGTGCTCCAGAGAGTGAACGAGCGAGAGAGAGATGTGAAGGAAAAGGAAAATACTAGAGATACACACGGGTTATTATGATAGGGAAAGGCCAAAAAGAACAGTACCCATTGTCACTGATACCCATAGTTTTAAAACCCGGCCCGGATATCAACCCGGTGAGGGGACCGGGTCAATGGATCACTGGTTCAATCGTTAGGTCACTGGTTGAATCGGTAATATAATAAAAAATTAAAAAATAATTATAAATAATAATAAATAGGCTAAAGATATAAAGATCTGGTTTTCTTGGAAATCTTAGCACCACCAGAATTTCCTACACTACTTTCCATCGACAATACCTCAATGCAAACATCCCAAACAAAAATCCTCGATTGTTATGTTCCATCATACACACTCACAGCCAAAGTTTCAGATATGTAGCTAAAAATTTGCCAAAAAAAAAAATTAACACCAACCACAAATTCAAACAATTAATCACAAATGATCCCAATTAGATAACACAATGAACTAATTTATCTACAAACAGCAATTAAATAGAAACCATAAAACTTCTGAATATGCACATTTCCTACACTATTTTCCATTCACAGTTAGTACCTCAATCCAATCATACATTTCTTCATTTTCATCGAAGCGCCGCCATTGAATCGTGATGATCGAGAACACGAAGCATGAATTCAAAGGTTTGAACCTCGAAATCTTAGAGAACGAAAAAAGCTAATGTTTCAAGAATAGTTCGAAGCATAGTTTTAAAAGGGGATCGCTGGAGTCGACTGGACTGGATTCAAAAGGGGATCGCCGCTCGCTGGAGTCTGGTCTGGAAATTGTTGGTCGGTGGTGTCGCTGGTCTGGAAATCAAAAGGTCGCTGGTGCTGAACTGGAGTCGCTGGTCACTGTTGTTCGCTGTTGGAGGCTGGAGCTGGACTGTGCTCAGTTGTCGTTGGTGGTGGAGGCTAAGCTCAGTCGTTGGTTGGTGGTGGAGGCTGTGCTCAGTTGTTGTCGCTGGTGTCTGGTATGGTGGATGGATTTAGGGCAAAATAAAAGGGGGAAAAAACACAAAATGCCCAAATGATGAAGAATCACACATTTATACAATTGAAGTTAAACCGGTCGGTTTGGTAAACTCGTCCGGTTCTCACGGGTTTACCGGTTTTTGACCGGTTCAACGGGTTTATCCCGAGTTTTATGCATAAACGGTCTTTTGTTTGAACCGGCCCGGTTAGAAGACCGGTTCATCGGGTTGACCCGCCGGGCCGGGCTGGATTTTAAAACACTGCTAATACCCCTGAAGCATCTGAGAAGTACAGGAAGACACCCTCTTAGATTAGATAAAATCAACGAGACCCCCAAGTCATTGACGGCGGCTAACAACGCTAACGGAAGTAACGAAATGACTACTTTGACCATGGCTGATATGTTTATTTCTGAAAAAATCACTAATAAATCTTACCTTTTCCATTAAAAAAACGCACTAAATTTGCTTTTCTATTAAAAAAACACACTGATGCTTTACTTTGTACGATGAAAAAATGAAATGATGAAAAGTTGGAGGGATAGATAAAACATCATGTTTGGTAAGGAAAGAAAATAAAAAGGATGGAAAAATGGATGGATGAGCTTTCATTTCAACCCACCAAAATCAACCCTCTAAAATTGAAAGGGAAATGGATGAAAAATTAATTATTTATCTATATATCCTTTGATATATACACACTAATTATTGTTTGTACCTGAAGGTACGAAGTAATAAAAAAATGTTCAACAATAAATATATTTATATTCACAATTAAACTTAAATCACAAATATAGAGGAGATGAAAAGGAATTTAAACATAAGTTGTAATGGGGATGAGCAGTGATAGTGGTGGTGGTAGAAAAACGGTTATGGTTGTGGTGGGTGGTGACGACCGTGGTGATTGTGACAATCGTGAGTGACAACGGTAATGATGGTGGTGATTTTTGGATGACGATAATGGTAGTGATAGTCATGGGTGACGACGGTGGGTGTGGGTGGTGGTGGTGGGTTGTGGTGGTGGGCAACAACAAGTACTTTTGGACAACAGTGTGATGAATTGTAGGTGTGGTGGCAGTGGCAGTGGCTAGCGGCGATAGTGGACGACAACGAGTGGTGGTGGGTTGTGGTAATGGGTGGCGGTGGTGGGCAACAATGGTGATAATGGGTGTTGACGGTAGGCAACGGAGGTAGTGAGATGATGATAGTAGTGGTAACAAATATAAGAATAAGATAACGATGGTGGTGGATGGTGGATGGTGGCGGTGGACGATTATAGTAGCAATCGGTGGTAGAGTCGTGGCGGCGGTGGGGTGGGGTAAGGGTGGTGGTGGGGCAGTGACGGTGGTGGTAGAGCGGTAAGGGTGGTTGTAGGATAGTGGCGATGGTGGTAGGGCGACGACAGCAGTGCTGGTGTTGGGGTGGCGATGGTGGTGGTGACGGTGATGATGGAGGTGGCGACAATGGTGGTGGTGGTGGGGGCAGCGATTGTGGTGGTGGTGGGACGGTGGTAGTGGTGAGGGTGGGATGAGGCGGTGGGGTGGTGGTGATGGTGATGGGGTGGCAGTGGTAGTGGTGGTGATAGACGGTTCCAAACACTACTTTTTTTTTTAAAGGACTTATTAGAAGTTATAAGTTCTAGAAGCATTTTTAAAAAGTCATCACAAACACACTTTTAGGAGCTTATTTTTCCTATTAAATTTGAGGTATTAATATTTGTAATCGAATTAACTTTAAAATAAAATTTAAAGAGATCTCAACCGCGAAAAGTAAAAGTCATTTTGTTTATCTTTTGAGATTTGAATTATATTATACTTTATTTTATATATATATTTAATATTTGAATTGTATTGTACTTTATTATATAAATATATTAGGGGTAAGTCATTCCTGATAGCACAGTCCAATGTAAGTAAGAAGTGATGGATTTAAGAGGAAAGGGGTGAGAGAAATTCAATATGAATAGTTTTAAGAGGAATGTTAGTAGCATTTGGATGAGTGTGAATTTAAGACCGTCAGATAGACTTATTGAAGTCTACTCTATTTTATATTATAGATTATCTAAACACACAATAGTTTCCAAACTCAAGCTATTATTTCTCTTTCTATTTATATTAAAAAACTTAAATTCTATACTGCTCGCATTAATCCAAAAATTAAAGTTACATAACACAAAAAAAATCATTCACTCACTCGATGAAATCATAAATGAAAAAAATATAGCTTTCAAAAATGATAAAATCAAATGTGTCACTCTTCATCATTGTATAATCCAAAAGACAAATATTCAAATACTAAAGAGAATAAATTAGTAACCATAGAAAGAGTGAATGAATTAAGGTAGGAATAATTTGGGAAAGATGTGTATGATTTAGTGGAGATTTGTCTTCTTGAGGTCAAGGGTGCAAGTCTCATTCCCCCTTCCCATTCCCCCTCCCAAAAAAAATAAATAATAAAAAATTTAAGGGGTGAATATGAAAGTTAGGAAGTCGTGAATGGAATGTGGAAACGGAAGAGCATTAATTTGGGATAATTAAAAATGGAAGGTGTCTTAAGTAGGAAAACAAAATTTGTCTGTCAATTCTAATCCGTCGAATCAATATTTTTGAGTTGATATGAGCCGCAAAAAATTAGAGGTACGATAGACTTTTGGATATAACTTATCTTTTGCTCAGAATTGATCTAAGCTGCGAAAAGTTCAAGATAAATTTTGATATTCAAACTCAGTTCTACTTTATTATATAAATATTATGTATATATTAATTTCATATATAAATACAATAATAAAATATGTATTTATATTTTTTTTTAAAAATTTAAAATTTAAAATTAAAAAATAAAATAAAATATTTTTTCCATCTTACCAAGCACAAAAAAAATTAATCATTTTATTTTTCATCCATTCTATTAAACACAAAAAAAAAAAAGTGTATCATTTCTACTTTCCTTCTTAGAGGATAGAAAATATTTATCTTCTACTTTCTATCATTCCTACCAAATGGAGCATAATTTCTCTCAAATTTCTATTTGTTGGAATAAGATTTGATCCCTTTCACGGAGATTTCGTAAATATTTTATTCCAAAAATGTAAAGTTCGAAATAATTAGAATTTTTTAAAAATTAAATGCAGTTACTAATTCATGATCAAACATGTACATAATGAAAACTTCATTCTCGATTAAGTCTAGTTGGTTAATTCATTTATGACTTGATTCTTTCAAGGTAAAATTCATACTTGTTTATTTCTTGTAGATTTAGTGTCAAATTGATAGGCCGTGTTAAAAATTGTCAGCTTTATAATTCGTCTTTTGGTGACTGATATTTCATTTGCACTTAAAATTAGCAAGGGTAAGTATAGAAATTTTTCAACAACTTTCAAATAAAAATCTTCATCATAAACCAAACCCGCACAAAAAATCTTATTTTCTTTTTATTTTCTTCACTTCAATTTTTCCTATTTTTACTTTCCTTAATTTTTGCCCAAAACAACTATCATGGGATTATCCCTAACTCAAAAAATTAAACAAATAGAAAAGAACTACATAGGTGTATTATGTATACAGTTTAAGGGATTCTTTACTTTTTATTTATGCACAAAATTAGTTAATTAAGCGAAATAAAAATTACACATGTGTCTGCCCCAAACTCTCTTAATATTAATTGGGGAAATCAGTCGATCGAATAGAAGTTTTGCAAGAAAGTCATTAGTTTCCACCAACAAAATAAAAAAAGTTTGGAGGGGTGGCAGAGTTAGCTAGATGCTTAGGCAGTGGTGGATCGGTGCTGGGTGGACGGAGGGGTTTGGGGTGGCGGTGGGCATTACTCTAGATGTTGCTTGGTGGGGTGATGCCGGTTGGAGGAGGGGTGGGTCGTGGGAATTCCGATAGCGGTAGTGGTGGAAGCAGTGTTGAGTTCTTTTTTTTGGGGCTCTTTAGATCCTATCATATCTCTACTTGGATATTGATGAATTCTTTTGAATCTATCATATTTCTAATAGCGGGAGGGTCTGGTTTCCCTTCTCCGCCCAAGTAACTTTAATTTATATTTGCCCTTAATTCAGGCCCGCGTGAAAGCAATATGTTGACTTACAATCCAAAAATAATAAACATTTGTGATTGATGCAATGTAAAAAACTCTGCAACAACAGATAGAGGTGTAATGTAAGCAACGTTATAGTTGGTAGTTGTGCTTTGTGTTATGGATGGTTGTGCTTAGGAAGCTGTGTACTAAGGATAAGTTACAGAATTTCATGCCACGCATGGGAACAAGTTGCTGGTTCTGCAGGAATGAAATAGAGACTCATGAACACCTCTTCTTCAACTGCCCATGTACTGCCAGTGTGTGGAACCAGATAATTCATAAATGTGACAAAAAAATTACTTCTAGCCCCATGGCAGCAACTCATTACCAAATTGGCTGAGGAATGGAAAAGTAAATCACTGAAAGGTATTGTGCTCAATCTATGTTTGGCAGCAACTTTTTTTGACTATGGAGGGAGAGGAACTCTAGAATATTCATAAACGAATGTAGAGATGCAACATCATTGTTGTGCACAATCACTAATGTGGTTCGCAATAGATTACTAACTATAACAGTTAAGGGCAGCTCTCAAAATATCAGAGTTCTTCACAGTAACACAGTTGGCACCTTCTAGTCCCTCGAGTTTGATCTAGATTTTGCTTTGTGTTCTTTTTGTAGTTAAGCTGCCTCCTCTTTGTAATGGTGGATTTTAATAGCAAACTTCACTGATGTATTGGTTGGGGTAAGCTTGCTAAATATACAGTACTTTTGCACAGTTGAATCAATAGAATTTATTTAATTACCCAAAAAAACGTTATAGTTGACGAGAATTGGAATATGGTCTACTTAATAGGCTTCAGAATAAACAACAATGGCAGCCAAGAAAATTGGACAAACCTCATCGATAGAGGTGTTTACTTTACCCTACGGGTAAGAAATATAGTCTTTCGTCTTTCTATCCGATACTTTGCGGAAGAATTTTTTCTTGACCTACCCTACCTGATCAAGTGTGGTATTTCTACTCGACTTCCGGCCAAATTAATTAGGTAGGAAATCGGGTGAACATTTTTGTAGTTATTAATTTTTGGATCATTTTAACAATTCAATTAAATAACATGCATCAATTTAACAATACAATAAACCAATAACACTAAAACCTAAAACAATTACAACAACAATTACAATAAAACACAAGAAAACATAAAAATCAATTCATCATAATTATTGCACAAATACAATAACAATTATTTTAAGTTTAAACCATATGGTTAGGGAATTAGGGTTTTTTGTTTATATATATATAAATAAATTAATGCGAGTAGGGTAGGGTAGGAATACGAAAATTAATGACTATTCCGCATTCCTACCCAATTTAATCGGAAGACCAAAAACTCTTCTGCATTCCTACCCAATTTTTTCAGCTAGCCGTTCAATAGGGTCGGGTAGGGTTGAAAATTGCAGCTAATCATAAATTTGAACACCCCTATTGGGCAAATGAACAGTAAAGAGGAAAGATTTTGAAATTGGCAATGCAAAATCTAAGCCTTGCAATAACAGTTTATCACTTGAAAAGTTGGTTTTCTCTCAAGTGTATATGACACAAAATTGTTCTTGATTGTCCATGCCTCTTACAATATGAGACCCTAATTAATCCCTAAGAATCCATGATTTCAGATCCATTATGAACTTATGCAGAAGATAACTTGGTTCAAAATATCAGCTAATACCGTTATTATTGATCGGTCCATAGTCGTCCAAGCCATTAGCCTACGATGCCGCTATTCCTTTCCATAACGCCAGGATATTATATAAATTTTTTGTCATGTCCAATATTTCTTCGATCTACCATTTTATATATATATCGACCTATATTTTTCCACAACAACGGACGGATCTATTTTAATACCCTCTAAGTCGATGTACAATACTGCAATCTTGTGTCATGAAATATAACTAACAAGTTTCTGATAATGCATTTCCACTTGTCTCGATGACATCCATAGCTTTGTCAACGTTGAATTCAGCTTGTTCAAGTCGACAAAGCCAACTAAAACACAAGCACTGAACTTATCGAGGCTCTAGATCAAATTTACGTTTAAACAACATAAGATTTTGGTCAAGAAAGTATAGGGATTGCTAGGAAAGAAGCCAAGAAAAGGCATTTGGCTTATTAGACCAGTTGAGCATGCTGATGAAAAAAATAGCCAAAGGGGGACCTCATATGAAAGCATGTGGTCCCTTCTTTTCAGACAGTTAAAAGGACTGTAGACTCCAAAACCCTAATAATCTAGTATCTCATCTTCTTCTTCCTCCTCCTTTTCCTTTCTTTAATTGAGGACCACAAAGTACCTCTGCGTTAGAAGTAACTTTAAAGGGCGTCCTTTAACTTACTCTTAATAACCTGGTGCTCCTTCAACTATTTTGTTGGATCTTGTTCAAAGTTGACACTGTACAATCTCTCACCTGTCTGATCAGTGATCACTCCCTATTCTGTGATTCATACTTATGCCCTCTACTTTAGAGATGGTAATGAACCCATGAGTTGTTTCCATAGGTTTATGTCAGGGTTTTGGGATAGAAGCTTCTGTGTGTGTGTGTGTGTGAGAGAGAGAGAGAGAAAGAATGCATGAACTAAAGTACTAACTAGACTATCTCATGAGGATGCTGCTAAAGAAATCACGGTATCTGAGCCAATTCACTGGACTATCTGGCATGGTTGCAGAGAGAAAAATTAAGTTTGGAGCAAACTAACAAATAGGACATTACATGCAGACAATTTGAAGCTAATGTAGCAAAACTGCAGAAGATATTGCCCTTTTTAATGTCACCTGTTTTTGCACAACAAATTTATTAATGAACTGTATAAAAACCAAGTTAATATGCATATATCTAAACAAAATTATCATATTTTCAAGCTTTTTCACTGTTTAAATAGCCTTCTTTGAGGTATCAAATATGTTTACGGACATGAGATCATCAAAAGGTGTCACCTTATACCAGTATCTAAAATCATCAGGTAACCACAGTGCAATGAGATCTTTCGAATTTGATTCCCAGCTGCTCGATGAAGCTAATACGAAATGAACTGTGCAGCAAATGGTATCCCGAACAAACTTATAAACACACTATATATCCAGTTTCCATCCAAAATTTGTAATCTCTGATGCCAAGAAGGATACCGGTGACAATACTTCAACGTAGTAGCTGTTGTTTTTTACCTGAAAGATGAAAACTTGCATAGCATATAGTCTATTTTGAAGGAAACTCACCATCTTTGTTTGGTCCGGGTCGACTAACACTTTGAGAAGCGAGAAACCTAGGAGTCATGCTCAATTGGAATGGTCTCATTGATTGATTCAAAGATTGAAGAGTTGGTGCAAGAGAATTTGACATGGGATTTTGTGAACTGGGGCTCAACATCTGAAAGTTGATTTGTTTTGGATCAAGCTCAACCGCAGCAGTTACAGGCGAAGGAAGATAAGCCTGTATTCCTGGTGGATATACAAGAACTTGAGATCCAGTGGCCATAGACAATGTTGAGGGCAAGGACATAACATTGAAGTTGTGGAAATCATCTGTTTGGGGTGTCAATTCATAGCTTCCCGGATTCGATAAAGATAAATTAGCGGGATCCCAACGAAGGAAGGAACTATAGGGTATGCCATTGTTTAGAAAACCTGGTAAAGAATGACTTGGTCTGGGGAACAAATTGCTAGATGAAGCATATGCACTATGACCTTCAAGTTGATCACCTTGCTTTCCCTCTTCATTTCTTTTTGTCCAAGTTTCTTCATCATTAGCTGTTTCCCTTGCAACCCCCTTGGACTTATCCCTCATGGAAGCATCTGAACTCCAAAAACTAGACCTGGACAGTTCCAATGGATCATTCCAATTGAGGCCACTATTGATTTTAAAACCTTCTTTGTCAGATTGAGGAACACCAACTCCATGAGAAGTTAGCATTGGGTGATAATTTAGGGCAAAATTTCCTGGAGGCATTTGGAGTGCAGGAAGTTCATCAATGTCATGCTTAGCAGCATTAAGCAACCAATCAACCACCTTACTAGGTTGATTTAACCCGAGCCTGTCTTGCAGATCGTACAATTGAATAGCAGTGGGCACAGAAAGCCTTATTCGCCTGTCTCTCAGTCCTCTCACGGTGCAGACTTTGCTATGCCTGTCTTTGCCTCCAAAAGCCCGAGACACACGAACTATTCTTGGATCCTTCAACCTTGACCATGATGTTGAGCTTGATGGAGCCCTAGAGATCTTGCCATCACTTGTGTTGCTTTCCTGTTTTGTTGTAAAACCTGCTTCTCTTGAACTTGTAGTCATCATATGTGTCTCATAATCTATAGGTGCAAAAGCAACTGAACCAATAACTTCCTATGAGGATGTTGCTTAATCACTGGCATTACTTTTCAAGTTTCTTAGATGGCTTCTCTGCATAAAGTTTCCACGGACTTTCTGCTTCCTAATCCATAGAGAAGACATAGAAGAAAGCAGTTATGTAATCAGAAACATTTGGCTACTGAAAATTTACTTCTATTTATTAAAAACAAACATAATAATTGATTCATCTCCCCCACCGATCCCCCAAATATTTAGAAAGAAAGAAAAAAAAATTAAATTGTAGCAATGGAATGGAAATACGGAGGACAACATGAGTTTCCTAAGTCACAGTAGAACAAATATTTCAAGAGCTATATCAAAGCATAGAATAACATAGTAAATAGTTTGTTAGGTCTACAATCCACACCCATATTACCTTTGGCTAGTTTCTGCTGTCAGTCTAAATACAACTGTTTCATACTGCTCAGAGAAATAGTCCAGATAAAACACTGATTCCATGAACAATTGATGAATTTATGAGGGAGAATTTACCTAAAAATGGAAGATGGTACAGTACTATTGGCAAGAAGAAGGCTTTAAAGAGCATATGCCATACATAAAAGAAAGAAAATCATCAGGCAAACTCACATGAGTACCACAAATTCTGTACTTCTTGTAGATCAGTAAGAGATTTTGGTTTTCCAACAGAAAAGATGAAGTACTCCTTTGCATACAGCTTCAAGAACAAACCCTAACAAGCTGTATGAAGGTCTTTAAAGAAGAAATTCACTTTCATTTCAAAGAATATACCTATTCAAGAAGTCCTGCAGATGGAGAAAGAGAAGATGCCAGAATTTAACCAACCATGCTCCATGGAAGACTAAAGATAAAGGAAAGGCACATAGGTGGCCACGTGACATACCGCGGCATCTGTAAGATAAATGTGCTAGTTTAAACCTTGCCAAATTCTCATCACGCTTGTTGAGCTATCATTGCCTTGATGGATAAGTTGTGCTATCCTTACTCTCTTCCATGTCATATTAGGATTGGTTAGTATGTAAGAAACATATGGTTGATCAGTGGGATAATTGTGCTAAAGGAGATAATTTCAACTGGGACCATTCTGCACAAGTAGAAAAGTTGTGCTTGATGCTTTATAGACAACTACCAAAAGCCATTCTAATCGTATTCTCATCACATGGGTCGACAGATGCACGCCTTACGCCTAGTACCAATTAGGAAGATGTTAGTGTGATTAAAGCCTAAAAGAAGTATAAGTAAGTTTGTTTTCCTTTTGTTAAGATGTAAATATCCTGTCTCTTAATATATACTTGACACTTACTACAACATGAAATTAGAATGTTGTATTTAGAATTGGGCGTGTTTTGAGCTTTTGGTGAATATCTACTTTCTTGGAAATAAATAATCTTCTTAAGGGAAAAAATTCTGCAACTTACTAAAACGCTTTTTGGTTTTCCCATAAGTTGAATCCAAGAATTGCTCAATCAGTGGACAAAACTATGTTAACACATAGGCTAGAATTAGCCAGTATATCAGACATCAAAAGAAAAAGAGTCATGTATGATTTAGCATTTCGAAAAGCAATTCTTCTTCTCAATAATAATGAAAGACAACATCTCATTTCACAAGGAAAAGAAATTATAGAAAAATGAAAAATGCACTTAAATAAGTCCATTCAAGGGCTTCAAAAATTGTGGTATTACTATTTACTCTAAGAGCATTGTCATGGTGATGTGTGTGTGATAGCTACTGAGGTGAGAGAGAGGTTATAGGTGAGGGACCAACATAGCTTCTTTAAGGCACCCACCGACTAGATAGAGGACCACCCTATTTTCCTGCAGAGAGATTTGCATGGAGCAAGTTGAAGTTTTGAACCTAACAACTGATATATACCTGCAGTTTAGAAATGCTGAAGATAATATATGTTCAGTCATTACAAAATATAAGAGAAAAGTAATGGAGTCTTCTTTCCTCAGTTGTGTAACTAACTCCATATATGTATTTTGGCCATATTTAATGATTAGCTATTCTCAAAACTGAGAATAGGTGAAACTTGGAGGGGTAGGCCAGTGGCATGGGGTTAAGTTTGGGACATATCGTAAACTTAGACGTTTTGAGTTTAATTACTGTCGATAATTACTTTTGAGTACTTATCCTATAGTAGTTAGCGGGTGATTAAAAATATCTGAATTACACTCATTAGGTTTGTGGATCTAATGTAACCTTACCTTAATAATATTCCTGGTCATAAAAAGAAAAATCCCAGCCCGAGGTAGGTAGCACCAATCTAGATAGGCATTTCATTAGGGAACATGCTGCTCCTAACTAAAATGACAAACAAAGTTATCTTTTTGCGTCCTGCAAATCAACAGAAAATTAACTCTTACCTGGTCTAACAATACCATAAAAGCTTGACTTCAGAACTTTGGCCGGCCCGGAAGAATAGGGAAAGCAATAGATGACTTCGCCTCTTTAGTGTAGACGTTCCCTAATTTTTCATCTGTGAGAAACAAAAATATCATTAATCGAGGTGCGCGTAAACTGTCTTAAATATCCCCGACCTTTGAAACAAAAAAAAAGTATCAATAGTCATATGGACTCAACTTTTGTGCAAAAAAGATATATTAACTCAACAGAAAACTCATGTGGTATATTCATTATTTTTTATATTTTTGGGGAAGGGGATGAGGTTAAACTTCCAAACCATCGCATGCGATATTAAGAGAAGCAGTGGCACAAATAACTCTAGTACCTCTTACCAATCTGACATCTGTCTTTCTCTACAAGGTGAAAACAAGCAGTGGCGGACATATCGAGAAGGGGGAGCAGATGCACTGGGATTTAAGGGTTACCATCATTGTGGACTAATAAATGGTCCCCAGATCTCAGACAGAAGCTGAAGTTTTTGATTTTTAGAGTCCAGAATACGTATGTTTAATGGCCACCACTCTTTTGAATACCACAGCCGCGCGCTACACCGACCCACCGACCCATCAGCCGACTATTTTCTCAACTTGACTACTTGAGTCCTCATTTAACATATGCTTTTGAATTACGTATTGAATCTTCACTTTTTTTGTAAAGCTAATCTCAATCTTTAAGTTGAAGGTTTGGCCAAAATGATAGTGATGCATGGAGACTATGGTTTATGCATCAACCGCTTTTTCTGACAATTGGAAGAAGGTATTGTAACTAAGGAGAAGCCGCCACATCATCCCCTGTTACTGTTAGTAGAGGGTATTGGGAAAAATATAGGATAGTAATTTAGTGAGACAATTGCAATTTCAATGTCACAAATCAAGTTGATTTACAGCCCATTTACTACATGTTAAACAGGTGGGGGAAGTGTTTTTGTTAGGGAAGCCTTTAGCATTTGCGGTTATCTTATGTGTCCTAACTTTTTTGAGACTCTCCCGGAATTGGGATAGGTGCAGTCTTAGGAATCACAAGTCCTTGGGAGTCTCTCTCTCGAACTTTTTTGTGGGTAAAGGGGGGGTCATTGATCAGAAGAGTGGCATAGAAAAATACAGAAAGCTGAAGCTTCAATGTTCTTTCATAGGTCTTTTAAAATTTCATGGCAGAAGGATTGTGCACTTCAGTTTCTCTGCCGTCTTTCCCATATTGCTATATTGAAAAAAAAAAACTCTTGGGTGCTTCCAAATTAGGATTTAAATATCGGGCAAAAAATGTGTAACTGCAAGTCTGCTTGGACAGATCATTGTTTAGATTGTATCATCATAAATCTTGGCTGCCTTCCATATGTCTCCTTCCAATTATTTACATTCTGTCCCATCTGCGATAGCTGTCATATTTCTTCCAACCATCCTGGCTAGCAGAGGATAACTCTCTCTCTCTATCTCTCTGAGCCACAGATAGTGACTGATGATGATGAAGATACTGACAATAATGAAGGGTGATGGTGATAGTGAGCTGAGCAAAATGCATCCAAGGACCCACTGGTGGATAGCAATCACTCTCACAGATCATAACATGCAGTCCTTGATGATCCGATAGAATTAGCCATAGCACAAGCTCAATCAACCGAGCTTAACTTTGACTCCATTTTGCCAAACTAGTAAACAAAGGGAAAATAGAAACTATGACACGACGGCACTTGTGCTGCGCATGCGCGACCCCCAAACAGTGAAAAAAAAAAAAAAGGTTTATCCCAACTATCCGCGTGCATACATTTGGACGCATGGTTGTCTAGTGTAGCCAAGTACAAAACCATCCCATTTTTGGCTTGGAAAAAAAGGGAGCGTCAAATACCAACATTCTCACTGGTAGGGTCATGAGATTCTTGACTGCGTCCATTACTCTTCTCGAAAATGAACCTAGTTAGTCAATCACTGAGTTCTAATATAAACTCCAAGATTCGAACCTCCAACCTCAAAAACCATAGTTTTATCCACTGCTAGTGGTAGAGATTTTTGAAACATTAGTTAGCATAATGTTGATAAATTCTTTATAATGAACTCCATTAGATCTAATGGTGCAGCTCTTCACCAAACTAACCAGGAGCCTAGATGAGCCGAATAAGTCATTTCTCAGGCTCAAATTGTTTACTAAATGAATTTTAGAAGTTAGTTCGAGCTCAGTTCAAACAGATATCTAACTACTCATAAGCAACTCGGTTTATTTCCAACCCTATATGCTAGTAATGCTTTGAGCTGAGTTACACTCTCGAGCCATCTATGTCCATCAAGTCTTACAACCACTATGAAGAAGTCTTTAATTTGTTCCTTCTTTTTTTTTTCTTCTTCCTCCTTTTTCTTCCGGTCTGGGGGGGGGGGGGGGGGGGAGTGTGAAATGTAGAATTATTGGTCGATTGTGACGTCTTTCATGCTTTCAGCCTTTCTCATAGACTTGTCAACTTTAGAGGCCAGTCAAAGAACAAAGTATTCCGGGTTTAAATTGTACTGTTAGGTCATCGAAGTGAAGTTATTCTGCATCTACATCTTGCATGAACACTGTGGACACATCTTTATTAAGGCCTACAGAAATTTTTGTTTGGATTTAACATATCACACTCTGCTGGAGCCTAGGTTTACATAGCCAAACAGAAACTTTATATTTTCAGTAAACTGTCATTTATCACTTTATCATAACAAAAATAAAAAAAAAAACCAACTTATAAACCTAACATGAGTTTTCATTGATTTTGCACACCACTTGACATGGTCAGATGAGTGTATTAAATCCATATAAAATTTTCTCTATTCGGAGAAGTCTGCGGTAACCAAAAAAAATTCAGTACTATACCATCATTTATAAGTTTTGTGAGTTTCTTTTATAAATTTTGAAGGTCATTTATAAAATTTGAGGGTTATTTAAAATTTTTAGAAGTCATTTATAAAATTTGAGGGTTATTTATAATTTTTAGAAGTCATTTATAATTTTTGAAGATTATTTATTACTTTTGATAATCATTTACAACTTTTGAGGATTACTATGAAGGTTACAAATGACCCCAAAAAGTTATGATATGAAGTCAAAATTTATAGTTTAACTCGCAAGACTTGTGAATTTTCAACGGTAAGGTAGTCTTCTCCTCTCTGTTTAAACAGGCTCTCGTGTCCCAACCACTGTTCATTGGACTAGACTCTACCATACCATGGATGCCAGGCTAGAGTACTGCACACACACTCTCTCTCTCTCTCTCTCTCTCTCTCTCTCTCTCTCTCTCTCTCTCCTCATGGGCGACTAACCTTCACGGAGAAAGCAAACTCTCCTCATGGGCGACTAACCTTCACGGAGAAAGCAAACCAGTGTTTGGATCAGCATGGTGAATTGGGTTGGGTTGGATTGAATTTGAATTGGAATCTAATCCAACTCAATGTAAAGTAATCTGAGTTGATTTAATCTTATTGAATAGTATTCCATCATATCCCATCTTTTGATGAAAAATGCTTGTTTTGTGGGCTCCATTCAAATGTGTAAATAAAAGATGATGAAATGACCATTGCGCCCTTTATAAAGAAATCTAATCCAATCTTATACTAACTTTGAATTGGTATGATGTCAATCCAAAATGAGAATACTTAGGTACTTAGTTTTGAATAAATTTTGATTTAATAAATTTCATTTTTTAACAACACAAAGCCGAAAATTTGTTTATAATTTTTTGGGAGATTTACACCCAAATCTCCTGAAATTTATCACTTAATTACTCGGGGCCTTTGATATTATCAAATATTTTAAATTTTACAACCAAAATTTATATTCTATTATAACATTTATAATTGCATGCGAGAGGAAATTAGATCTAATTGCACGCGAGAGGAGATTAGATAGATCGAGAGAGAGAGAGAGCAGATCCGATGGGTGGACAAAACAAAACAGATATATTACAACTATGTGCTTTGGTTTGTGTCTATTAATTTGTTCTTTCATTACTTCAATTATTTTTTGGATTTTTTTTCATCCAAGGTCAGATAGTATTTGTGTTTGTTGTTGGGTAGCAAAATAATTTTGATGGAGGAAGAAATCAGTTTGGTATTTCATCGATACCAAAACCTGAGAATATCTCTATTTTGGTACATCGAAGGACGTTGTGTATCAGAGACACTTTGGGTAGATTTTTGGGGTTTATGTAGATTTAGAAGCTCAAAAAAATCTAAACCTGTCTATAAAACTTACAATTATACATAATAACTATTTTTTGTGTTCCGTCTAATAACTATAATAACTAAATATTGTCCAGAAATTTCGGCATAATTTTCTCTTAAAATAAGAGCTCATCTATAATATAAACCTGTCTACAGAACTTACAATCATACATAACAATCATCATAATTCACCATACCACTACAATAATTAATACATACCCAATCATCAACACATATCCAACCACATCAAGCTAGTCCCTACTAATTTCAAGAAATTTGGGCAGAGTTTCCTCTAAAAGTAGAAACCCAAAAAAATCTAAACCTGTCTATAAATTATACATATCACCACAATCATCGTAACCATGTTTTTCCAAACCAAAAAAACAAAATCATCATAACCATGTATAATTAGTTAACTATACAAAAGACGGAACACAAGAAATACACACATGCACAAATAGAGAAACACCTTCAACTTCATCTTCATATCCTTCCATGTATACCTGAAAATATTTGAAATATAACCAATTATAAATTCAAAATAAAACAATTGTAAATTCGAAACAATGAGACCCCTTACTTTTATCGTTAGTTGGATTCAACATAAAATTGATAATTATAGAACTGTCCCAAATTTTGTCGCAAGTGCCACAGCCCACATTTTAGAGAAATCAGCAAGACTTTAAAACCAAATATGACCCAATAAACCCACAATCTCTTTCCCAACTGTCAAACAAAAACCAACTATTTTTTAAGTGAATCACCAACAAACTTGGGAATTTAATGGAAAAGAAATGAAATGAGAGGGAAAATTGTCTTACTTGTGTTAGCAGCATCTTTGCTGGTAATGAGTTCTTCGGCAACAATCGGTGCTTTTCAATATGCAGTTTCGAGATTACTGAAAAACTAATATCAGTTTTAGCATTCATATGGGAAAAAATGAAACATAATTATTATTTCCAATCACTAATAATTATGATTGGATTCCCATTCACACAAAATTTAAACATGGAAACTAACTCAACTGGCAAACCAAATTTAGTTAACAATTAAAAGAATTAAAAATTAATGACCTTAGTGAATCCCTCAGTGGTGCTAGTCTATGTCCAATGAAGAATATCATCATGCGTGGTTGAACATAACCCCAATAAGCCCCTTACCCAGCCTCTACCAACCCATGCCCCTAAAACCGGTGCAAATATTTTTGTAAATTTCCTCGACTTGGTGCAATTATTCAGTGAAAACTCAGTGGACAAATTCAATGCAAAACAAAAAATTAGAATGTCAAGCTTATTATGCTGATAGCTTCCAACACTTTATAAAATAAACCAAAAGTATTCCCACGACAATATAGGTTGCTTAGAAGATAAAATCCTAAAGAGAGAAAATGTATACACCTGGCCTAACCTTGTCAAGTCCAATGCCGAAACAAAATCCCAAATCCAATAATTCCAAATTTGAAATAAAGTTTCAATTTTGCTATAATATAAAAAAGAAATTTGCAAGCAAATCTCACCATTTACTGCAACAAAACAAATATAAACAAATTAAATTTTACCAAAATCCAAACCCCCCAAAAAAAAAATAGATAATATGCTTAGATGATTACCAGCACGTCATACATGGAAACTAACAAATGAAGAGCATTTCAAATCAACATCTCACACAACAATTTTCCTATGAAGGAAGAAGTTTGCTGATTACATGGACTGTTAAATACTAATAAAATTAATACTTGGGAAAAAGAGACCAAGTAAAAAAGCTAAGATGAAAACAATTAAAAGTAATGACTATCCCATGTAAAAATGATTATGATTTTGTCGGCCACCATCAACAGATTATCGACACCCGGTTCCCGTGTATTAATAAACTACAATCAATTAAAAGCAACTCAAAATCATTAAGCACAATATTATGATCCATAATTAAGAAGCACATTCAAACCATCCATTCAAGAATCTAACTAAACACGAAAATTCAATTAGATAAACAACCCAATACTATCAAACCAAATTTAACTAAACTAACCCTCGATTTTTTACATCCTACAAAAGCTCCACCGACACTGGTCTCGGGACCACCACAAAGAGGAATCACAACGTCATTACGATCACCATATTTGCATCAATAATTGCGTCTTCAACGGAACTCCCAACAATCAATTCAACGGATGTCACCAGATTGGGAAAATTTGAACCCATCCAATAAAGTAGATGCAAAGAGTACTGTTTGTTCCCAAACACATCAATATAGCAGAAAATCCACAGAAACACAATTAATTAAAAACAAAGTGCAGCAAAAGACAAAGGGTAGAGAGAGAGGGGCCCAAAGCTCACGTAAAAACTGTCTACTCTGTCAATTCAAATGCAAAACATGCCACATTCCCTTGTTATGTTGTCTGAAAATGCATTACCTTCTAAGAATAAAATCTCAACAAAATTTGAAACACAAAAATCTTTCCACAACACAAAAAATAAAATAACTCAAAGCAAAAACTTTTGAATGAGTATCCACTATGGTCTAAAAATTATGAGCATCAGAGCCACGGAGAAATGGACAAAAAATTTGGCATACACCAGTTCAAGGAACTTAGTGTCTCGGCATGCACCAAAACTATTGTAATACCAAGGATGACAAAAACAGAACGACTTGGACAAAAACAATTAATAATGGAAAACAATTTAAGTCACATAATGATAGTAAGAAGACAAACCTACAGAATTGTACATGTTTGTCTGGCCCGGTTTAAGGAGCATTGCTAGATTGATTCATGATATGAATTATGTTCTCACCATGGAATTTTTTCCAAAATACTGCCTCACTATTTTATATGCAAATTTCGACTAAGCATCTACAAACACTTAAAACCAAACTGATGAAAAAAAAAGTTCCAAAAAAATTGTTTTCATACTGAAATAGTGAAAAGCATTGGTACCCTGCCATTTGGAAGTATCTGTTTGGCTCGTCCCACTGGGATATCAATAAGCAACCTTTGGTTAACACGTACATCTCCGCATTAAATGGAACATCAAGTAAAATAAACCACTTTAAATCAATAAAGTCATCTCATAATATCCTTATAAGCAGAAAACCAAATTCAGCATCATTGAACACATATGCTCATGAATTCAAAAAATAAACATATAATCACTGGAAATTTATCATCATACATGTGTGGAAAAAGCTATTAAAACTATAACAAAAGTTATGGACCTAGACCTGACGTAAGTTGCAATACATTGAAAAAGGTAGTAATATTTACACCGAGTCCAACAAAACCTCCGGATATACGATATTTGTCGTGGTAGCTGATCCATTAGGAGGGAGAAGAACACTGATGCGATCAGCCGACGTGCATCTAGACATGGCCACATATAGGTGACCGTGGCTGAATACAGGCAAACGCAGATCTACTCCAACAAACTTGACTGACTGGCCTTGCGACTTGTTGATTGTCATAGCATATGTTAAGCGTACTGGGAATTGGCGTCTAGTCATTTGAAATGGTAAATCTTTAGACGACGGTGATAATGATATCCGTGGGATGAAACACAAATTCCCAGATTTGTCACCAGTTAGAATTATAGTCTCAATAACCCGCGATGCGCACTTGACAACCATTAGTCTAGTCCCGTTACAGAGGCCATCTTTCGGGGCTATATTCCTCAACAAAATGATGGGGCACCCGACCTTTAGCTCCAACTTGAAAGGCGGTAAACCTGACGGGTTTAGAGAATTCAGAAACTCACTTGGATATTGATTAGTGGTAGAACGACAGAGTTCGTCCCCATCCGACACCTTGTCAGCTGCCAAGTAGGTATACGTCTCGCCAGGGTATATTTGTAGAGCAGCATCATTGATAGAACAGACATCATCATTCCGAGCGGAAAGAATTGTGCGCTCAGTTAAGTAGGTTGGGGTTACCGCACTGAGCACATCTAGTTGTGGATAAACTCTCGAAATTAGTTCATGCAGAGTTTGACACCTGTGTATTGTTGGTGGAAGTTCCACAGTATCTTGCGTACTGATCCCAATCTAAGTATGATGTGAATTCAGTTAGTACATGTAAATGAATAATTAGACGGTATTTATATAAATAAATCTATAATATAAATTACCTCTTCCAAGAAAGATGCGTGAGAAGAATTTGCAGGATGATTGCTATTCAAACGCATGTTTATGGTCAAAGTAAATACGCACACACTCGCCCACATTGCAGAACGTCTTAAGGATGCACCGACAATTTGTTCTCGCCCACCCTTAGGTATCACCGGTAATATTTGACGGAAATCCCCGCCAAGCACGATCGTGATACCGCCGAATGGTCGGTTATCATCACGAACGTCGCGGAGTGTGCGATCAACTGCCTCAACACCATGTCGATGCTGCATGGGAACCTCGTCCCATATTATCAAGCGAGCCTCCCTAAATAATTCCTCATGCGGTGATTGTTTGCTGAAACCACATACCGAACTTTCTATGATATCAAATGGAATGCAGAATGTAGAATGAGCTGTCCGACCGCCTAACAACAACAACGATGCAATGCCTGATGAAGCAACTGTAATGACGATATGACCCTCGCTGCGCATTTTAGTGGTGATGGTGTTGTACAAAAAGGTTTTCCCTGTTCCTGCACCTCCACTGAGGAAAAATATTTTGCCTTGATTCTCAGCAACGGAGATAGTGATAGCATCGTAAGCCGTACGTTGAGCATTATTTAAAACATCAATATTCAAAAGGTCATTCAGTTGATTTGCTTCGTTGCGTAGTTGCATATGATCGATCAACAATCTATTACCTGAAACATAACTCCAATTTTGAACGGGGTGTGGCATAGGTGGGAAGTCATCCAATTTTTTCCCAGATTCATGTAGCAACTGATCAATCAGATATAGACCGTAATCTTCGATTTGAGACTGCGTTGGATCGCATATGCCAAAAGTTATTTGTAGCTTGTGACGGAGATCATCACATATATGGACGGAGAATTGATTCCACAAAGTGCATGGCTGTATTCAGGGGCGGAGCTACTTGAGGGCCAGGGGGGGCACGTGCCCACCCTCAATTTTTTTTTTAAAATATTACTTATGTATATTTCAAATAATTTGAAGTATATTTAAGTGTGCCCACACTATTATTTTTTGTTCTATTAATTAGTATAGTCCCCGTACTTAAATAATTATGAATTTTTGAACACACTTTGGACACTTTAAGGATACATCTATATAAGTTTTTGACATGTCGAACTCATTTTTTTTAAGCTATAGAGATTCCAATTAAAAAAAAAAAGCTATAGAGATTATGGCAACTAGGTTACTTAATTAAATGAGTGATTAATGACTAATAATTTGATCATATATATGAAAAAATATTATAGTATCTTTTATGCAGTTTGCTTCATTTGTTATAAAGGGTTATAATTAGCCTCTCATTTTTGTTTGTTTTTATTTATGTATGCTATATTTATCAAAGTTTGACACTTTCGTATTTTATGAATTTTTAAGTATCGAATACAATATAGTAAATTTGAATATATTATTTTATTTTTATTGATTAGAAGAAAAAAATTAAATTTTTTTAGTAAAGTGCCCACCCTAAATATAATTTCTGGCTCCGCCCCTGGCTGTAGTGGGGAACATTCTATAAGAATAATGCAGAATAATCGCCGTAACTGGTATCCCGTATTCATGGTTGAAGCCTCATGGAGGCATTGTACCCACTCTGCATCATCTTCCAAGAGCCTCATAGCTACACATGCTGATTTGAAACTATCATGAATCACACC
This sequence comes from Ilex aquifolium, assembly GCA_951799425.1. Lineage (NCBI taxonomy): Eukaryota > Viridiplantae > Streptophyta > Magnoliopsida > Aquifoliales > Aquifoliaceae > Ilex > Ilex aquifolium. Next base: position 3,245,400 of record OX637398.1, on the reverse strand, counting down.
ATTGATTGTGCGTAGACCATCAAAAGACCGTGGTCCTCTAACAACTGTTAATAGCAACCGAAGGTAAAACCGCTCCCCAGAATTGGGCGTAGCAAAGTATAATCTGCCAATTGCAAACCCCCTTTGCCTCGGAGTCCAAATCTTTCGACCTTTGTTCCAAACAAAATGTTGGGGAAATTCCTGGTATGTGTAGGCACGTGCAACATCATTTGAAGAACAACAATCAAAAAATCCGGTCAAAGTTGTGTTTTGACTCCTAGACCCAAGTCTAATTGTTTCAAGGGTTTTAGCAGGATCGTAAACAACTTGATGCATCCCAGGTAAATGTAGATCTAGCCGTACAACCGAAGGAATTTCTTCATGGAGAGGATAACCGAAGAGCCGCCATGCAGCCTCTGTCGGTCCAATATACCTTGCATCAAGGTATTGTTTTATCTCATTGTTTCCATCTGGTCCTTCTAAAACCATTGTTGCGCGGTCATGACCTTTGTAAATGTACTTGTGGATATATTTGACACTCCTCATTCCTGCACAGACCTCCACGTTTATATGACAGTTGAACTTTCTTGATAGGTGTGGATTGTAAGGTACGACGTCCCGATTATCAAATGTATGCCCTCTAGTGGTGTGAGACTGACCATTACGGCGACGACGGTAAACAGGGTACCCATGTTCATCCATAGTAGTCGAATTTGCAAAGGCTTTTGGATAGTGGAACCGACATGCACCGTTTACCATGCAAGTTGAATGTGGGTTTCGGGAACCACACGGACCATGAACCATACAACTCTTGATTGTTTCGTAGAGAGTTGGATCAATGGATGGATCTGGGAATTCAGCACTAACTAACCGATCCACTTGTGCAGTTGTTTGAATCTTGTCTGGACCATGAAGGAAGAATAAAGCATGCATGTGAGGTAACCCTCGTTTTTGGAACTCAATTGTGAATACATGAACAACATTTCGACCAAAAATTTGTTCAGTTTTTACCTCATGCATCAGGGCACGCCGTTTTAACTCAAACACTCGGGCAACTATGTCTGGACGATCCAAAGAGGTTTGGTGTTCTAGTAAGGCAGCTGTTATTTCAGGCCATTTTGGGTTGGCCGTCATGGTGAGAAAGATGTCAGGGTGTTGGTGGTACCTTGTAATGGCCATTGAGTCATGAAAAATCTGGCTCATGTTACGTGCACTCCCAGTAAATGACGATGGCAGAACAAAGCGTTGTCCGATCTGATCGGGGCCTAACTCATCAACACTGCCGTCACACAAATTCAAGTATAGCTCCCGACACAGCTTATCCTGATTGAGTCTGATGTAAGACAACCTGTTTTGCTCAGTTGATGCCCAAGCATCTACTATAAACTCTTGAAATAACTTTCCTCCTCTCAGAATTGTTGAATACTCAGTGGGATGCGGAAACATACGATAACTATAGAATTGCATCTGTGTAATCCTTCTGGCCGAGAAATCACTTTGTTCGGAGTTCCATTGTCGCAGATCAGGTTCCCAACCAAGCTCACCAGTAGGAAACATAAGTACATAATGTAATGGTAAGTATGCTGGGTGACACTCATTGATCTGCATCAATGCTCTATTATCTCCTCTTAGGTGCAGAACAATATCCCGCATACAACTACTCTCACTACCATCACCAGGCAAAATCACAGCTATTTCATCTGTGGTTGGAAGGTTGTACCGATGCCTATCAGTTGATGAGGTGTAATGAAGGTGAGCATGTAAATCATGATCTGAAGATTCTGACTCGGTTAGTATTTCATGTGCACGTTTGTACTTTGAAGCAAAATGATTCACTGACAACAAACAATTCTGTATAGTGTGCAGGACATTTCGACGCATATTATTATTCCGCGCACACCGAATATTCAATGCAGTGACTGGGTCATCTATAAGGCAATGACCTGGTACGGTGACGTAATTCCCCATGGATAGTAAATGATGTTGGCCCTCTTGAGTTGAGTAATCTGTCGTCAAGCTTAGCACCCAAACTCGTGAAAGCATTGGCTGCATTGTACTCCCTAATATGCCGGCGAAATGATTTTGATTGACCATCATGACCATCGTACAATGCACGAATAGGAGGTGGGGGTGCAATGAGTTCCGGTAACCTAATTTTTCCTTGTAGACAACATGTTCCAAATCTTGGATTGGACAATCCTGTGCAAGATAATCGTTCATCCCGCCAATGTAAAGCCGAACAATAAGGACACTGAATATTCATCGGCCCGAGAAAATGACGCTCATTATTGACAGGGACAATAACATTCAATTCGTCATCAGTAAACATACTGTCAACATCGCTAAAGGGTTCTGGTGGGGATCTACAAATAAAAATTGTATGCACACAAATATGAGAAGTAAGGAAATATTAGACAGCTAATAAACCATGTAGAATATACATACCCTGTTGGATCTACCAGAACAGGAGACGACGTGATGAGGGCATTGTCGTCAGTTTGATGAGAATGTGGTGCTACATTAGAGACAACTTCACAGTGAACATAATCTGTCTCTAAAGTCTGAGGCAAGGGTAAAGGTCGCACAGGAACAGGTGAGAATAGATCAAAGTGAGTTTGATGAGAATGTGGTGCTACATCAGAGACAACTTCACAGTGAGCATAATCTGTCTCTAAATTCCGAGGCGAGGGTAAAGGTCGCACAGGAACAGGTGAGAATAGATCAAAATCAGTTGGAATGAAAATTGGGTCGGACGCAATTGTAGGTGTTAGATAACATTCCAAATTATTTGTCCGCGCCCTTTTTTGTGGAAGGTGTGCTATAGTGGCTCGGTGCAATGGAGTTAGGTCTTGCAAATCATGACATAAGGGTTGTGGGGGAGTGTAAATCACCGGTATTTTCCTATGCAACTATCCAACAGGGAAAAGACAATACATTATAACTCTATTTTTAAAAAGATCAATAGAAATACTTATCAATCTGAAGACATTAATCAGAAAAATTACCAAAGAGCCAGAATTCGTGGGCGTGCGACATACTTTCGACGTTGAAGGTGCAGTATGATTGCTAAGAATTCGTGTTTCCCGCCCAAGTATGCATTCATTCTGGCGTTGCAGATAATTAGTTTTATGTATTTTAAATATACATCGACATTGCTACAAACGATGGGAATAGTAAATGTACCTCGACATTGCACAACTGATTAGGTGAATGTTCAGCCAATATTGTACTAAGAGATGGTTGGGGTTGGGAATGCGAGGGGATTGTATTGTAATATGCAGTAACCATGTTAGCAAGTGGAGCATGGTTGGGAAAATGGGAGAAGGACTGGTGTCTCATCACTGAATTAGTTGTTGTTTTGGGCACGCGAGTTGGCGTCAATACTGGAAAGTATTTGGGTAGAGGTGGAGTGTAACTCCCAGAACACTCTCTTTCCCGACGTGCGCGCTGCGCCAGCTGACGCCGCGAGCACGTACTACTATCATTGCGATTTCGTTCACGTCTGGCGCGTTGGGCCTCAATTTTAGAGGAAGCGATATTTGATGCGGGAGCCTAAGATAGGAAGTGACGTGTGAAATAAGTTAAACAATTAGCGAACTAATATAATTTCAAATCCCTAATAGACATTGATATAATCTACCGCAAGTAAACACAATGTAGCAATTTATGAAAGATACAAAAAAATTAAGAAAATTAACTAAGAATTAATCAAATTAACTCAATTTATAGTATGTGAGAATGTCTAAGGAAACAAATAAATAATTTGGACAATATTTTAGCATGTCCAAAAAGCATAACTTTTTAAAATCAAATTCATAATAAATATCGTTCTCATAATAATACCACAACACAACAATTATCCTTGATGATGGTATGGAGTCGTGTGTGCGTGAGAGAGAAGTGTAAGAGTGAGAGTGAGGGGTGAGGAACTAAAAATCGACAATGTAGTGTATATCGCTCTAACCGAAATACCAACACGTTAGATAGCTATTAGATATGTTGTGTTAATTGATTTTTATCAATACATAAACAACGATCAATACAACATACCGGTTGAGTAAACCAATTTTCTTTTCCAATAGAACTGCCAATTTTTTCTTTCCCCTTCGTCGAACATGGAGCGACACTTAGGTTGTTCAAGTGATTCACATTTGAATTATCCTAGGAAGTACAAAATAAGGCATTAGTAAAAAAATGCAAACTAATATCAAAATGAAAATTTTTAAGAATACCAGTAGTGTTACCTTATGCATATTTAATTGATTGAGCGCATATTCAGACAAAACATTGACAGGTATGTTGTTACTATCACTTAGATCAACCTGTAAGAGCAGACTTAATAAATTAAATTATAGGTGTAATGAAATTTATAAATTGTAGGCGCAATGTAATTAATCTTACCGCTTCGCGAAGGTTCGGATCCATCTATAAAAAAAATGATTTGAGACTTAGATGTGATAAAATAATAGTTTCGACAATACCAATGACATTAGCATATATATAGATTTAACCAATGGCATTAGCATATATATAGATTTGAATTGTAGGCGTAATCAAAAAAATCATACGGTGCCTAAAAATTCTATAATATAAAACAGAGCGGCTTCACGCAAAGCAATCTATAATATAAAAGGTAGGATTCACACAAACAACCAAAACAACCAAATTTAAAACATAGTGGATGTAACAAAGACTTATGAATTCATTCAATTGAAACTAAGCAACGGTTACAATGTACAATGTAATGAATTGACTTTGGTTGACATTACAATGTAAGCAATAGTGTTGCACATATGTAACATGAATTCCAACTTTGTGGATGATCACGTTCACACAAACAATGAGCAAAACTAATATATTAGGCATGAAAAAATTTCCATTTAAAATTTCCATTCAACTAAAGATAGGCAGTATTTCCATTTGTATCAACTGAAGTCTGATCCATTAAGAATGTTCTTCTGTGCAACGGCCAACGGACACTAATATATCTTTGCAGCTCTCTGTGAAAGGGTGTACATGGAAAAAAGACTCCATATTTTGCCAGAAATCCAAATTTTTTATTTGCTATGAGAGATAATTTATGAAGGCTAGAAACTCTCTTCCATTCACTGTCAAATAGAAAGTTTTTGGTGAGAGGTTTTTCCTTGACACCCATTTTTAGAGGAATGGACTATGATATAAGCATTCAAAAAGGTGCTGGGGTTTTTTAAGCAATTATTAGAGTAGACAAATGGAAAGAAGCCGAGGCTCAAATGGCAGAATAAAAGACTCATGATGCAGGAGAAAAATGCAGAGGAAAAAGCATCAAGCCATATGCTATGTGAAGTGTTTGTTCATGAATGTCAAATGCAAAGCAGGTTTTGTACTATTCAAGTCCTTAATCATTAAACGGATTGAATGCATGTAACCTTGTGCAAAGAATTCAACCATAGCCAATACTAAAAATCAAAATTTAGCACTTGAATGATTAAGTAATTGAGCAATTTAGGCAATGTTAAAAAATATATGGTGTTTATATGTGATGCAGGAAATCGACAACACAAAAAGTAATCCAAACAGGTTATTGATTGGGTAAATCCACTGCACAAGTTCTGAAAAATAAAAGTCGGCTTTCTAATAAATGGGATTAAGGGTCAAACAAACAACATGCATGATTTTTATGATTTTTATGTGTACCAATGTAAACATGTACACATAAAAATGTTTGTATGTTAAATTATATTAAAAATGCTTGGCTTGGACTTGAACAACCTGAAAATGTGAGGCAACCTGAAAATGATCAGCTTTTTTGCCTCACCGTTTATATATATTATCAGCTTTTTAATATTATCAACCTGAAAATGATCTACAGTTTATATCTGAAAATGATCTACAGGGTATCGTTGCTATCATTGTTGCTCGTTGACATTGCCTGTGTTATAGATTGCTATCTGGGTTTTTATTGGTTGGCTTTCTTTTGGAATCTAATTATGTTCCTGTTTTGCCTAATGATGTTTTGCATGTGTTTAACCTAACAGTGAGGATGCTTAAAGAAGAGCTGCAGCTTCTTCAGGAACCTGGGTCATATGTTGGTGAAGTCGTCAAAGTCATGGGCAAATCGAAGGTCTTAGTGAAGGTCGGTGGGATCTGCCCATTTTTCCCCAGTGTTGTATATTTATAGATGTTCAGAGTTTTATATTTTTTGAGTACCCCTACCCTCCCTAGTCCCTCCAAAAGAATGCCTATGTTATTGATGCTGAGCATTTTGTGGGCTTGCACATTGTACGTATATTTTTAGTTCTCAAAGTTGAAGAATGCAGCTTATCATTTTAATTTTTTTATTCTATGCTTTTCTTTTGTTGTGATAAATTGACTGCTGTGTCCTAAAATTAAAATAAAGGAGTCCAATTATTTGTACTTCCCGATGAGAACTATTGCTAATGGATTTACTGAAAAAATGTTGAAATAAGTCGGTTCTAAGGGTTAGAAGGCAAGCTACAACTTTTCTTGCACTTGAACAATGTCGAAGTGCTATCTTGTGTTCGCAGTTTGTTTTGCTATAAAACCAGATCCATGATGATTTTAACTGAGAAATAAAAATAATTGCATCATTGGCTAATTTAATTTTTTGTTCTCAAATGTGATGTCTTTTGTAATCAGGTATTGGATATTTGCATGTAAGCAAGGGAAACAAACCAGCTCTAGTTCACCAAAACATATCAGTTGAGAAAGTGCTCATTGATCAATGGTACAACCCAAAAAAGTTAAACATGTATCCCAAAAAAGTTAAACATGTATACACGATTCATAACCACCAAACAGGACACACAATCACACCATAGACATATCAAAACGAAATCATATATTAAAAATGAATTCCTTAACAACATACAAATGATATAAAGACAAAATAGGATTACCAATTACATTCAATTTATAAAAAGTATAAAAAGTTAAATAACTGACTAAAAAACTAAATTCAATTATGTACTCTAATTTCAATTCTATAATAACATATTCCCAATCCAATGTATGTGCATTTAAATATAACTTTCGAGCAAAAGAATAACAGCAATCAATAAAATTAGGAGCAATCAAAGGAGTCTCCCTGCCTTGAAAGCTAGAAGTCTGTTGATTGGCAATTATGAGGAAGATGCAGGCTGCTCAGTTGCTTGGTGAACTGCCTGTGCCGAAAATGTAAATTCGTTCATTCTTTTTAAGAACCATTGTTTTTTTAATTTTGATTTTGGTTCTTTGTAAAGAGCAGGGTTGTAAGCTTTTGTTTTCATTGTAACACTTTTTGAACTATGAAATAAAGTGTTGATTTGTTTGAAAAAAAAAATCAATACAAATCCAATTGCTTGTTGTGATATTAGCAACTCCAAATCCACACAATACCTCAATTTCAATAAAACTCAACAAAATTTAATTGAAACATAATCTCAGCACATCACTGACAATGGCCATCCGTCTATCATTAGACAACTGGTGATAGAAACATTTAACCAAAAAACATACAGAAAAGAAAAAAGAAAGTGAGAAAATAACTAAGTAACAAAAGATACTTAGTTATATGATAAAAGAAACCAATTAATGAACAACTGGGTATATGATTATTGAATGAAAATAATGAATTTCACCCAGGAAATTAACCTGCTAGACAATAGCATATAATAAAAGAAACCAATTAATGATGCAACTACTGGTGTGTGCATCGCTTTTGGTGCACATTACTATACCATTTCAATCGATCTCAGGGTCCTATTTTTTGCTCAAGTAAATAACAGATTAGGCCTTAAATAATTTGAAAAACACAAGAATTTCATAGGAAAACACCTAATCACAATAAACCTTTCCTTTTCCTTGGTCCTCGTTAGCAAAGGAAGAAAACTATGGGCAACATAACATCTTCCACTTAAAAATTCGAAAACCCAAAAACCATGAAACACTTCTTAATAGCTGCAAGCTGGATGATCATCTATCACCAAATATAACCTAAAGGCATCGTGACTATTCAATTCTACAGAGCTTCTTTTCACTGCAATAATTATAACCTAAAGGCATAAGAAATTCAGGATGGAGAGTGAGTGAAATAACAGAACCCAATTATGAACAATTAATTTACCAAAAGTTCACCAAGTTCGTTAAGAAAAACAAAAAAGGGACAAGCAAGCAAGAACTAAGAAAAAATTTGTATCAAAGTTGTCTCAATCAAATTTACACCCAATCAATAGAAACAACTTCAGAGCCAATACTTGTCCAGAATAAACTTCAGATACAGAAAAAATAACGATAGTGAACCTAATTAATCACCCATTATAAGTAGTTCCAATTATAAGTGATAATCAATGACCCAAGAACAACTTGCATACCAAATAACACTAACAAATTATGCATTACAAAAGCAATATGCTCTTCCATGTGGGTTTTAGGCCCCCCATTTGTTGGTATAGCAATATGCTCTTACATTAACAAAAATTGAGTTCATGAGAAAGTAACTGTTTACGTAACTCAAACATAAAATGCCGAAGTCACAATATATAATTGAGGTTGCATATGAGTTGGCATTGAGTGGAAGTGCATCAAATTTGGTCCTAGTGATTAAGGAATCGTTCATCTCTAAACATGATCTTTAAACACATATTGGGTTGTATTCCCTTCATAAGAGTAGATTACATAAATTGGTATTTATATCATTTTTAGTATCAATTGTTATGATTTATACAATGTATATGAGTTTATTCTTGATCATGAATGTCATTGTCAATATGAACATACATACCAGTAGCTAATGAGAAGAGTCATCTGAAGAAGTTGTCTCTTGCCTTGATCTTCTTCGTTCAATCTTATATATGTTTTACTCTTATAAGTTTGGTCAATTAGGTTGATTTGCTTGAGAAGTAGGGTATGCTAACAAAAACTATATTTCCTAGTAGATAGGGACCAAGAGCAAATGACATGAACAAATCAAAGCATTAATGAATGTAAACTAATTTCATAAAATTATAACCAAATTTCAACTAACACAGCAACTCCCAGTAAACTAATTCATAAATTGACATCATAAATGTTCAAAATCAAAAACCTATTGCACAATCCGTGGCATCAACTATAAACCTTTGATCATCTATTGCACAATCCAAAAAATAAATAAGCATCAAATGTCAATCTAATAAACAAATAAAATTTTATTATCAGTGGCATACATGAAATTAAACAAAGTGAAAGAATAAATTAAAATAGACCAAAAAAAAAGAATAAATTTAAACCCAAGGAACCTAATCCAATGAATGTCATAAGAATAAATGGGTATATAGTAAATTCATATCAATCAAACAAAAAATCAATGGTAGAGTATGTAATAACTAACACTTGGTGTGGAGTATGTTATAACAACAAATTAAGACCAAATAAAATTATTTTCCCAAAATTTAACACCATGAAAATTACCCATAAAACTCATTCATCGTAGTAAGAAAACTCATCAGCAAATTTAGCAAGAACATCACCAAAAAAAATCAAACTTTACCATCCTCCATACTGTACAATCAGAAATCTAGAAAACATAAACACAATCAATATGTGTAATCCAAATTGGAACCACAAATACCAAACTCCAAAATTTAATGCCCAAAATTACCCCAAAAGGATTTGCCGATTTTGGGTATTTCAAGGATTTGCCTGAAATTCTTTTTCGAATTCTTGAAGGCCCTGATGTTCGGTCCATTGCGAAGAGTGAATGGGACAGTAAAAAGAAGGGTAAAGGAGGGAGTAGAGGTTTGGGTTTTCTTGGGAAGAAGAGAGTCCAGGGAGCGAAATCTAGAAAGGGGCATAAAAAAGAGGTAGAGAAGAAGAGGAGTTTGAGGGCTAGAATACTGAGAGACAAAAGGGTGGAGGCAAATTTGGAGAAAGTGAAGTAGGAGAGAGAGAAAGCTAGAGACAATACTTAATGCATTTGCTTCATTAAGTATGCATTTGATGTTTGGGACAGTGGAGTTTGATAGCAATAAGTGGAGATGTGAGGATATGGTGGTAGCTTCTGGTAGTACAGCAAACCAATGATCATACAACAACAAATCATACCAGCAAACCAAAAGGAACAATTCAATATCAAATTTCATCCAGCAAAAAATCCAAATCAGAAAACCCAATAATCATCCAGCAAATACCATCCACCAAACTCAATGATCATACAGCAAACTCAAGATTCCGAAAACCCAGCAAACTCAAGATTCCGAAAACCCAGCAAACTCAATTCAAACCAAAGCAAACTCAATTCAAAAAATCCAATTCAGAAAACCCAATTCAATATCATTCCAAAACAATGTAAGAATCCTAATTCAATTCAAACCAAAGCCCATGATCATCCAGCAAAAAATCAAACAGAACAGAGAGATATATATACATACACGCATACAACGATATATATACATAGCAGAGAGAGAGAGAGAGAGAGAGAATGTACATAGTCATTGATACCTGTTTTGATCGATTCGCGTTGCAGAGAGTCTGAGAGAAAGAGGAGGCGGCAGTAACCAAGGATCTTCAGGGTGCAATGCGAAGGGATTTTTGGATTCGACTTCGATCGATGGTCTGAGATCGATTGCTGCCTCCTGCCTGCCTCTGTGTGCCTCTGGTGTGGAGAAAACTCGGAGATGAGCTATGTGTATGGAGAAGAGGCGACAAAACACAGAACCGCAGAAGTCGATTTGGGGCAAAAGCAGCAATCGATCGATGGTGGTCTGATCGAGTTCGATCAATGGTCTGAGATCGATTGTGGCTTCAAGGATGCTCGATTTGGGGCAAAAGCAGCAATCGATCGATGGTCTGATCGATTGTGGTCTGATCGAGTTCGATCGATTGTGGCTTCAAGGAGGCTCGTGTCTGAGAGAAAGGAGGAGGCAGAGTGAGGCAGGAAGAGGCGAGAAGAGAGAATTTGGCAGTACCTGGCGACTGGCGTTGGTGACTCCGGTGGGTGGCGCTGGTGGTTTCGGCTCTAGTGGGTCTGTCTCTCTTGGTGGCTTACAAAGTGAGAAGAGAGAGAGAGAGAGAGAGAGGAACAGAGCGAGAGGTGAGAGAGAAGGAGAGAGTACGCCTGGGTACTGATTTTGAAAAATAATCTGAGTGAGAGAGGGATGAGTTTAGGGGGGAAATTGAAGAAAAAGTTGGTAGCCGTTAGATTAGATGAAATGATTTGTGGCCGTCGGATGTTGAAGCCCCAAATGATTTTAGACCGTTGGATGTTGAAGCCTAAATTGATTTGAGGCCGTTGGATGTTAAAGCCTTGAGATTTGAGCCGTCCTGTTTTATATTATAGATATATAATAAAATACAATACAATTCAAATCTCAAAAAATAAACAAAATGACTTTGTTATTCGCGGTTGAGATATCTTTCAATTTTATTTTAAAATTAATCCGACGGTTAATATTAACACTCCAAATTTAATAGGAAAAATAGACTTCTAAGGATGTGTTTAGGGTGACTTTTTAAAAGTGTTTTTAATACTTATAATTTCTCATAAATATTTTTTTAAAAAAAATAGTGTTTGAAAATTGCCCCACCCCCATCGCCCCACCATCATCACCACTACCCCCCACAACCCCACCACCATTACCATTACCACCACCGCCACCGCACCCCACCCCACCACCATCACCACTACCACCCCATCCACCGCCTCACCACAACCATCACCACTACCACCACCATACCACCCCCATACCATAACCACCGTCGCCACCCCACCACCACCGCCCAACTGTCACCATCATTACACCCGCCACCACCACAACCACCGCCACCCCACTCCACCACCACCGCCGCCATCGCCACCTCCTCTGCCACAACAACCACCACTGTCCCTTATTATCACCACCGTTGCCATTACTACTGCCGCCACACCACCACCACAACCACCCCAACTGTCCGACCACCACCATCCCCACTACCCCCATCACCACCGTCACTTTTACCCCACCATCACCCTACCACCACCGCCACTGTCCAACCATCACCCTTACCACCACTACCCCTACGCCTCACAACCATCACCACTACCGCCATCGCCACCCCACCACCACTACCATCTCTCACTCCCACTATAACCGGTACTTAAATTCTTTTATCTTCTCTATATTTGTGATTTAATTTTAAATACGAATACAGATATATTTATTGTTAACCATTTTTTTTTATTACTTTGTGCCTTCAGAAACATGCAATAACTAATATATATACTTATATATATATTTACAAAGAGAGGGGTTGGTGCAAGAGAGAGGTAGATGAGCAGTGGTCCACTCTTGTGAAAATGAAAGTAAAACAAAATTATTGTAGAGGGTGTCTTTGTAATTTCACCCTTAATTCTACCCACAAACTTTCCAATCCTATATTTCACATGGGTTACAGCAATCCGGCTTTGGGAGGATAAAAGGCTTCAAAGCCTACGGCGATTTTTTCAAACCCAACAAAAATCTCATCTCATTTTTCATAGTCAAACCAAGAATATGTGGGCCCTTTCACAATTTTAACCTAACCCCCCCGGGGTAATCCCCCTTATATCCGGCCATCCAAACACCCCCAAAAAGAACAGCACTAGACACGCAAAAAAGGGAGGGGGTAAAAATTGGGAAACAGCAATTATGTGAGCATCATTACGTACCAAAACTCAAGGATGATCAACTTCGGCCTTTTTATTCAGTGAATCTTTCGAAGATAGATAAAACAAGCATTAGATTGTTTCAATAACTATTCCATATGTTTCTTGTTAGCTCATGATTAAATCAAGTGCCAACCAATGCAACAACTCAACTCAATCCAACAAAGTCTTCCCCGACATTTTTAGTGCCAAACCAATATAACAATTTGCAAAGTTTTACAGGAAATATAACAACCTTCGCTATTCATCACTTATAGAGTAAAAACAGTCTCTGTAACGTTCTCCTCTCATGTGAGGGGTCACCATCTCAGCATCTCTGTGCCAAGTTTGGCTAGATATTATCATTCTCACAATCTACTACGTTCTCAACCCCCACATTAACCACCACCTTGAAACAAATTCACCGCTAAAAGTCCATAAGAACTTACGTTAAGCAGCCATGCTGCCCATACACGAAACAAAATGGTAACATACCTGGCCAGAAAAAAATGAAGAATGTAGCTTCAAAGCTTGGAGAATGGGCATGGGCATCCTTGGATGATTTTTATCTTCTGTGGAATGCCTCAGCAGGGTACATCTAAGGAAGCCCGTTCCAACAATTCTAAGCCATTTTCTAACAGCCATACACTTGTTAAGTCGGTTTGACAAACACGCAAAAGTAACCAACCAGATGGTATGCAATTGATATCTGTTTCCAAATGTGTAGCGTGCACAATCGTCAGATTATATGTTAAAATCTAAGACCAACTACTTTACACAAATATGCATAAGAAAGTCAGGTTTGTATCCAGTTCACTCCTCCCGGCATCATCAATCACCTAAACCAAACCAGGTAATCTACAACAAGATAGATACCATTATTTTTCGAATTGAACAGTTATGGGACTATTGGTTTCAATGTCTAAGTTGTTCCATCTGAAGTGTCTTAAAAGAGATGAAAAAAGAAAAGAAACACAAGCATTTTCGAGAGAACAACCAGAATCACGATCCTGTCACAGTAAATTTAATCAACAATTTGAATCACCATTGACCAGATTTATTGGTGGCCAACAAGTCCTTCGCTGTGCTGCCAGAAGCCTGGTAAAAATAAATAAACAAAACATCAACTGACAGCAGTGTATCCCATTCCTATTTTCCAATAAACTTAAAAGAGAAGTGTAAGTCATTGCCAACCATGCGAACGAGCCAAACGTTAAATGGGCAAAACATATGCAAGGATTATACAACAAATGTGACTCTTAAGTTGACCCAAAAGCTTGCACGCAAAATTATCACCTCAAAATCACCTGATTATCTTCCTTAAAGGAAACAAAACCTAGAATAAACAAATGCCTGATAACAAAATTCTCCATAAATCTGAAAACAAATGCACGGTCAAATTTATCCATTCTAGTTCCATGGCATTTGCAAGGTTGCAATAGGAATTGTTTAATTCTTCAATTAAAGGGAAAACTCATTACATGTACCCAAATGTATACAAGAAGGATCAAGGCATCCTCCAAATGAAGAGAGAAGGGTAGATCCTTTAAGTTCAGTAACTCAGAACCTCATCTTTCTCGAGTGTTTGAATGAATGTCAACTAGTATTTTTGCTTGCAGGCAATGGGTTCAACAGAATCAACTTCCACGGATCCAGTAACTACAATGTCACCAAGAGGGAGTGGCAAATAGGCAGTAACCAAAGGGAGTCTTTGTTTAATTTCTATTTTTTATGATTTCACGGATTCAACAGGTCCAAATCCAAGATGAAACCCTACAAATAAGTGATCCAAATGCGGCCTTATTTAGAGTCATGTCATAAGCTATAGTGGCTGCAATAGTTTTCATGTATTCTTTTCCTGGTCCTTTTTAGAGAGCCACATAATCCATTTTGGCTTCTGCGTGGAAACCTGTGGTCTATGGGAACCCAAATGCACATTCCATCGGAACACTAATTGATACCAATACCATGTATTCAGAGACATCATGGGGAATTTTGAAACAACCCAAAACTCCAGACAAAACTAACTCTCTACAAATATGGATCAAAATTGCCTCTTTTCATGGTATGATTAACTAAATCCAATCAACACAACATGCACAAAAACATCAGAACCCATTATTCACAATTCAACATCTCCATTAGTCAATCAATATTCAATACACACACAGCGATCAAGCACAACCCTAGATTCAATTGACAGTCTAATAATCATCGACTTCGAATAAATCCTCTCCCGAGTATCAATTCGGTATCTATACATCCTCAATCATCTCACTCTTCAAAAAAATTTGGAAACCACCATTTGGAAACCCTAATCGCAATAAAAATTCAGAAAGCACATAATAAATCCAATCCACAAAGACATTACAGCTGAAATCAAGAAAAGCACTAATTATCATACTAATCCAGAATCCAATGCATTATAATTAGATCAAAACCCTAATTCTAGAAATACTTCACAAAAGTGGAAAACAAAGAAAAGAAAAGAAAGCCATGGAAAATTGCTGACCTTATTACTGGTACCCTCCGCCTCTGGCGTTATAGTCCTCCTCCACTTTTGCAGTCAAGTAAACTGGCGGAAAATCACCAGCATCAAAAGTCTTCTCTTTCATCATCTTCTCGACATCAGCCTTCTTGAGGATTGTGCGCTTAATTGGGGGTCGGTTACGGCGCTGGTCACGAGAGAAGTACTTGATGTCGTAGACAGTCTCGGGGTCGGAGGAGGGAATGATGGCCTGAGCAGAGGCGGTGGCCGGGCAAAAGAGCCTGTACTCGGTGGCTTTAGGGACGGCCAATTTGTACTCTGGGTCAGCACATGGGCCGGTGATCTCCCATGGCTTCTTTATGTAGCGTTTCAGAGTCTGGACGATGGATTTGGCTGCCGACGCCATTGGTGGTGGCAGTTGTTGTGGTGGTAGCCGGTTGGGAGACCCGTTTGGTGGCAGAGAAATTGACGAAATTGGAAAGAAAAGGGTAGCTTCCGAGAATATGATAAGTTGTTGGATGTGAACTGGATACCGTTGGGCTTTTTTGTTGGATGATCCGAAGGTAGACAGCTGTTCGGAATTGGGCTTGGTCTGGGGCCTGGGCTATCCTACCAATTGTAAGATTTTAATCCGAATCTGCCTAATTAAATATAAATTGATTTTTTTTTTATTGATAATCTAAATCTAAAATTCAAATATACTGGTATTCGATCCGATTATATTTGAATCCTAATTACATAAAATACCGAATACAAATAGATTTGTTAATAAAATTTAATTATAATTTTATTATAATCTAAGAAAAAATAGATTAATTGAGTTATTGGATGAATTTTTTGATCTATTTTTTTAAATAAATTAGAGTTAAGATTACGAAAATCAAGTTCATTGGATTGTAACGTGTTTGGATTTGGGTTTACTGGTCTTCTTGATGTCTCGTGATTGTAATATGAAATTGGGTAAAATATGTTCAGAATATATTTGTATCTATGTGTGTTTTTCAATAACTTCAATTTGAATTCAGATTGTGGTCCGTTGACAAGCCTGTCTGCTAATCTTGGGCCATTATCTGTTGGGCCTGCCCAAACCATTACAGAATCTTAGACAACATTGTCTTCTGTATTACCTTACAAACTGTATTTGCACAACCTACAAAAAAAAAAACACTTTTTAAAGATAAAGTTATAAGTACTGGAGATAATTTATGTAATAATTGTGATGCATCATGAATACTCACACTCGTCCACTTTTTAAAAAGTGTAAGTTCAATTTTAAAATATAAAACTTCAACTTTAAAAATTATAATTTTTATTATTCATTATAATATTTTGAGATTGATTATACAAATATACTTATTAGCAGTGTAACTCATATAAGTTGGACAGATTAGAGGATCGATGAACCCTGGTTCAACCCCAGTTACAAAACTTTCGATTCCTAAGATAACTTGAGCCTATCTTTTAATTGAGGAATTCAACCCAAATATTGCCTAAATTAATTTCGGACTCAATCCGAGTTAATTGATTTGAGCTTAAACCGCCCCGTAATTTGGCTTGAATTCAAGTTTGTAATTTGAGTTAAATTTATATCTCAATTTTGGACATGACATAATAACTTGATTAATTTAAATTTAAAATAAATTTAATTCAACATTATTCATATTTAGATCGCACATTGAATAAAAATTGGCCTTTTTTTGGGACCCACAAAAAAGTTGATTTTATCGGGCAATTATTTCATCGTACAGATAATTACTGTGTGACGTGACTACTTCCCATGGGTAAGCGGACACGTCGCCTTCACCAAGTTGATAGCTGCTTAGCTGTTAATACGCAACCATTGTTAGACACGAGGACTTCCACAACCAACCACCAATCTCTCTACCTCTACGTGGCAAACACCCACATCACCATCACTTACCACCCAATTTTGAAAAGTGCAAGTTGGGGAATCCTTTTGGGCCCATTATTCATCTCCGCTTGATTTTCATCTTTGGGGAGATTCTGTATTCGCCCAATAATTGTCTTTAATCTAAATTTTCACATCTATAATTTAGTGAAAAATATTATTTAAATTTAATTTATTAATATTCTTTACTAATTTAATGCATCATAAATATTAAATTGATAATAAATTTAACAATTTATAGGATTCACGATTAATTTAATAATAAAGAGATTAAATTAACAAATAAAATCGCTCTGTTTTCATTTGTTCTTAAACTAATTAGCTCATCCTCTAATTTTATGTTGGTCAAAAATATCTATTATGTATTCTAATATGAAATGTTATGTATGTTAAGTTAGTACAACAATTTAATTTGATAACGGGAGCCGACTATGATATTTCATCGTATAGATTTCATTTTATCCCTTTTAATTTTATTTTACTCATATAATATAAATATGACAACATAATCCTTCGTGATCTTTAATAAATTTGAACAATAGTCATTGCATAATAAACTCATAGACTAGCGAGCCCCAAATCTAATAACAACACCATGAGGCAAAACATTACCACATCAAAAATCTACTCCATGAGTAACCCAACACAACCATGGTAAAATCACCCAATCATGCCACCATGAGCACCACCTTAGGGGACACCTTCGATAGAAACACTTTCGTTCACTAAGTCACACATTTCGTTCATATAAAATGATCCACACACTCTTTTTGATCTAGTCCATCCATGTTATACAAAATGCAACACACAATAATAACACGCGAAACTGATAGAATGGAATTTCGGATTTGATTACTCCACAACCTCAAGGGGTGGTGGAGGCTCATGGGGCAATGGTTTCAATCTTCAATATTGAGATAAACAATCGGTGAAAGAGAACGTTGAAATAGACAGTTATTTGTTAGCGTTAGAGATTTTTGCTTAGGTGGGAGAGCTCAAATTTCTTACCTGCTAACTCTCGAATGAGATCTTTCAATTATAATAGTCTCTTTCAATTTCAACAAAAAGAATAACTTTAGTTTAAGATTGGATTGATATTACGTGATTATATTTGAACTACTTGCACTAAAGTACTACAATGCCCAGGAATAAACTAGAATTTGTCCTTTTTTTTTTTATAAGCAACCTAGCTGGTTATTGTGACTTTTCTAACATTCGTTTCTTCCTCTTGGCATATCACATCATCATGTCCTTTTGTATTAAAAGAAATTGTCAATTGTTGAGCAACTTGCATGAATTCTTTACACGTAAAGTTATCTCCAAGAACATATCTTTTTCCTCAATTAGTCACGGTGATGGATCAAATTATATTGTAGTCTAATCAACCCACTTGCAAACACTTTGTGTTTTTCGAAAGCATTAAATAAGGAGTTTATTAATCCATGATTTGGAGAGGATAACATTCTCGTGGTATTCTATGTTCATCCAACCTTATTTGATCCTGAGTAATATTTTTGGGACATAATTTAAAAAATTTAATAACTATAATTATTAAATTATCGCCTGTGTCCGAATGGATTTTAGTATTAATCTAATGATTACAATATATTAAGTTCTCAAATTATATTATTGAATTAAATTTCAATAGCTTTAGTGATTTGCTCCGGTAAAAAAAATCTTATTTGCTATGGGTGTGTTTGGGTAATGGGATAAAGGGGGTTAACACCATAAGGATAGCTAAATAAAGTAGTGGGTCCCATTTATTCTTTGTTTGGAAAGCATTTTTTGAGGCTGGATAACAATCCCGGGTCAAGCCTTGACCCGGTTGCTACAGTGGCAGTTAACCCTCCTATGGGTTACAAACCCAGGCAACAGGTTAATCACACCTAGACATATTTGCCCCTCCTCTCTTTCTCCTGTCACTCAGCCCTCTCTCTTTCTCCTGTCAACCCAGAGCTGAGCAATAGCTGAGCTCGTCCATATGTAGGCTGAGCTCATCCAAGGGCTGTTGCACATAGGCGAGGAAGAAGACGGCATTCACTGAGTTCTCAAACCCTTCGGCTGTTTGAGGAAGAGGAAGGGGGTAAGCTTCAATGTGGGTTTGACAATGGAAATGAGCAGAGGAAGCAATCTTGGACACCCTTTGGGCCTTACAGAAGATCAAGTAATCGAACGATCGAAATGCTTGGAAATAGTTTATCGCCGAGTGGTTGGCACTCCACAAGGGCATTATATCGAACAGCTGGACTGCGTTTTTTGATACACTGACGAACTTGGATTGGCTATACCATTTTGAATGGGAAATGAATGTGGTTTGAAGTGTTAACGATCACAAACATATGAAACAAGTAGACGGAGAGGTTTGCCGGTTTTGTTCCGGCGAAAGATGTAGGTATGTGAGGGCGTGTTTAGGTTGGGTTCGGCCGAAATAGCCACAGCAACCTCAGCTGCCTGAGAGGGGGCAAACATGGATTACCAACTTTTGCTATTGCTAGTAATAGCAAAATAGAAAGTAATTGCACGGATTTATAATAATTTTATCCCTAGGTTTTTTATTTTCCAGATTATCACTTTAGGCATCTTCGTCTCGTATTTTTGTGGGTTCTTATAAAAAAATATTTTACTCATATTTGATTTATTTATTAATATATATCATACGAACTGTATCGTATTAGATTCGTGTCATATATAAATTATGTATAAATAAGTCGTGTCGTATATTTTTTTAATTAACTTCAATCATACTTAATATGTTGATCAATTGTGTCATTTTAGATCCACTCGTTTACAAATGAGTGACTTAAAAAATATTAAAATCCTCAAATTTTGTGTCGTATTAATGGATCAATGGTCTACGTATTACTGGATCAATGATCTACCCTTATATCAATTATTCACTTTGCTACTAAAAAAAAATATTAATATTTTAATGTATATATGTTATTATGTATATGTGAAAAATGTTTAATTTTGTTAGAGTAAGCCACCGATCCAAACATAGGATATAATTGGTTTGGATTGGATAGAGTCATGGGTAAAATGGTAAACTACTACAAAATATTTGGTGTAATCTATGGGACCCACACAATTACACATTTATTTACCAAACAAAGGTTTGGATTGGATATACTCCCTAACCTTGAATTTTAAGTGGATAAGTGGGTTTGGTTTGGATGGGTTAGGATAAAAAAAAAAATATCATATCCTATCCAAACCCACTATCCAAACACACCCTATGGGTTTAGGCTTCGTCAATTCAATTATTTTATATAGAAATGCTATTTAGACAAAAAATGTTGGGTTAATCTAAAATTGTACCTCAAAAGATGATTTAAATCTTCATTTGGACTCTCAAAATTTAAAAATATTAATTTATACACTGAAATACATAAATTTATATCAATGTACACCAAGGGTAACTGCCGTCTATTTTGCTGTTTAAAAAATTTGGGCTAATTCCAAATTGCACCTTAAAATTTAAATATTTGACATTTATGATCCAAAAATAATTTCATTCATTAATACTCGTTAAATACCTCTCAATTTTGTTGTATCGTATCATTTTTTGTGTCGTGTCATTTTGTGTCATGTCGTATTATTTGTGTTGTGTTCGAGTTAATAAAAAATTATTTTTAACACAATATTTTCTTGTTGAATCAATTGAATTATGTCGTATATTTCACATTTATAACAATTCATATAATACTAATTAAAAAAAATTAAAATACCTATTTTTTTTTTTTACCTACAATACTTATTAAATAACTATATTCTGTTTAACGTTAGATACGACACGACACAATTGATAGCTATTTAACGAGTATTAATGGATGTAATTTTTTTCGAATCATAAATTTGAAATATTTAAACTTTGAGAGTTTAATTTATAATTAATCCAAATATTTTTAGCGGCAAAAATGGAAGACAGTTAGTTTCAGGTGCACGTCAAAACAAATTTATGTCTTTCAGGATACAAATTGATTTTTTGAACTTTGAAGATATAAATTAAGATTCGAGTGATCTTTCGAGGTGTAAATAAAGATTAACCTATCGCAACCATTAAATAAGTAGTGAGTCTCAATATTTATTAAGACTCATAATTAAATAAATGACAATAATATTAAGAATCAATAAATATTTTTTATTCAAATACCATTTCTCTATTTATTCAATTGAGAAGTTAGTTATGTCTCTCTTTAGTTATTGTATTAAAGTTTTTTTTTTTGTGCTGATTGAAAAGGGCTGGAGGGCAAAGGATAGTTTGAATTATGGGATTTTGACTGTATTATAGTATTTAATCACCGAATTCTAATGTATTTTATTTAAAATAGATTAATTGTATGTTACTTTTCTTTTCAATTTATTTACCTTATATGGTGGGGTCGTTACACTAAATATTTTTTTCAGTTCCGAAGAGACAGCTGTTACCGAAAAAGAGAGAAAATAAAAAGACGCATCGCGGCATACGAGGACGAAATTCTCTAGCCACGTGGCATCACCATCCACTCTCAGATTCCCTTTATCCGACTCGTGTCCGTTTCCCAAATCCGAAGAAGAGGAGAGAACTGTGTCATTTTAAAACCGGGAAATGCTATTTGAACCTAATTTGGAGACCTTATTTAGAGACCTAATGATGTACAACCATTGGATTGGTTGTGGGCGCCATCTAACATTGGAACTCACAACTAATCCAATGGTTACATTGAAGCCATATCATTAAGTCCCCAAATAAGGTCCCAAAATAAGGTCCATGTAGCATTGCTCTTTAAAACCAGGTTGTCTTTTAACCACGTGGATGTTTTGATACGCTTCTTGCCCACCACGTGTCGCTTCTATATCATTATCTAGGGTTATTTTCGTCTTTTTAACATCCGTGGAAATTAAAAACCTTCTTCCTTCCAACTTTTTTTTTTGTTTATTTTCCTCTGGTTTTCTTTTCATTTTTCCCTCCTATGGGTCTCTCTGTTCGGCCGGCTGATTTTTTCCAGACAAACTCCGGCTAATTTTGAGAATTACATTCTTCGTGCTTCCTATAATTACCATATGCTTTACTTCTTTAACTAAACGATTTCATCTGGGTGTCTTTCAGAATTGATCGATCTTTTTCTTTTATTTGTTGGTTTCATTCTTGTATGCTATTATAACATGGCGGAAGCTGAAGAAAATGGAAAAACAGAGGGTGTTCCCAGGAAGATGAGTAGTTTCTCAAGGGATTTGTTACATAGATTTATCTCCGGAAACCATTTTCCTGGAAAAATCGTGGGTAGAAGTCATCATGATGATTATGAGGAGGAGGAGGAGAAGGAGGGAGAAGAAGAGATCGAGCTGAGTCTTGGGCTGTCATTGAACGGTCAATTTGGGGTGGACCCAGAAAGAGCGAAGAAAATAATACGCTCTTCTTCCATATCGAACTTCATGATCAGTTCTAACGAAAAGAACATGGTGTGTACGGTCCCAGTTGGTTTTGGTCCGTACGGGCCTTTGACAAGGACGTGTTCGCTTCCAACGGAAACCGAGGAGGAGTTGAGGAAGCGAAAGGAGTTGCAGTCAATGAGGCGTATGGAAGCGAAGAGGAAGAGGATAGAGAAGCTAAAGAATGTGAGAATTATGAGAGATAACAAGGTTAAATTGGAAGAGAATTGCGAAGAAAATGGTCTGGGCTTATTGCAAATTAAAGTGAATGGTGAAAGGGCTAATGGGTTGGTTAATCATGGGGGGATGGAACCTACAGAGCTATTATCACAGGGGTCAATTGGATCTCAAGGGAGTGGCTCTTCGGGTAGCTCCGATTTTGATTCTCAACAGATTCAAGGTATCCTACTGTTTACTATTTGTGGTTCCTCTTTTCTTTACTAAAAGCTCCAAGAAAAATGCGATATTGCAATAGTATCCCTATTATGCAGCGTGTATTTCTAGTTGTAGATACCTGAAAATTGTACTAGTTCTCGCCTGGTTGCAGCTTCGTTGTTTTCACTGGTTAGATTTTTTTTTTTTTTACCATTTTATGGTTTGTTCTGTTGATTATATAGTTTAATCTGGATCTCGGTTTCAAAGCTTAACTTTCTATTTTATTTCCTCTGATTTGGTTGCTTCTATGTGCTTTTGATTTTCTGCAGGTAAGGACTCTGGAATAGATTTTCCTAATAATTCTGATTTTTTTGGGTTAAATATTTTCATTTTTTGTGTTTGGTTTTTGGGGGTGGGGGTGGAAAAAATGGAGTCTTTGTCTAAAGAAAATGCGTTGAGAATGGGCAAATGTAGAGTCTTTGATTCAACGGTCAGGGGACTAATCCCTCCCCGGTCTGGTACAGACCATCCATGCCGGGATAAAGATGGTTGCTAAAATTCGAACTTAAGACGTCTACATTGCTGTATTGCTCTTGATCTATATTGTCTGAAGTGATGTTAATATATATTGAAGTGGGTTGGAGTCCAAAATTCCTTCTAAATGTATTATATAGATGTTTTTCAAAAATTTCTAGATTTTAGGGTCAAAGCAGATATGAAATAGGGGTTCTTTGATATACCTAGATCATAGATGCTTGGAGACTTTGAGGTGATCAAAAGAATGCATGAGTGCTATTATGATGGCCAGAAGTGCAGGATGTGGGAAATTCAACCCCCTAGAGAAGTTAAGAATATATTTAGTTTTGTGAAGTAGAATTTATACAAGTGGGATTGGTTTGGATGGATAACTCCATAGTTGTTTCAAGAGTAAAGTTAATAGTTGTGACTTGGGAGATTGATCTAGACATTTTTGTCGTGGTTATTAGTATGGTACTAATTTGATCTTAAGGTAGCAGTGTTCGTGTATTTACAGAAGATCTATGGTTTGCTTTTTTCATTTTTAAATCATGATCTTGGACTGGCCCCCTTCGCATGAACCTAGAAAGAAAAAGAAGTTTGTGCTACTATAAGGTCTTTAGACTCCTCCCTCACGACACTGTTGTGTTGCCAATGGGGACGGGTTGATTCCCAATTTCTTGCACAGGGGTTTGCTGAGACACTCTAGCGAATAGTTGTATATATGCCCTACACATTTCGCTTAAATACTTGGGATGAGATTTTGTTCTCACAAATTGTATATTGTGCCATTAAGCACCTCATATCAGAATGCTTATTCAATGATTCTTTCTAAACTTTCATAATCTATGTGATTCTGGAAAGTTGGCTAATCCTTTGCTCCTACACATTGTTTGTAGTCTAATCTCGTGGGTCACATATACAGGAGCAAACAAACACACCAAAATGAAAACCCTTCTCAGCGTCCGGTCTCTGCCTCAGCCGATTGAACAGAAACCCATAGTCAAGTTTGCCGGTGCTGCGTCGAAGGATGGATCTATGAAAGTCGAAGTTGCTGACAAGGAAGCGGAGGAAATGGTGAGGAATATGATGGCCGACATGCCTTGTGTGACTACAAAAGGGGATGGACCAAATGGAAAAAGAATAGAAGGTTTTCTATACAGATATAGGAAGGGGGAGGAAGTGAGTATTGTGTGTGTCTGTCATGGCAGCTTTCTCTCTCCGGCCGAGTTCATAAAGCATGCCGGCGGTGGTGAAGTGGCCCACCCCCTGAAGCATATAGTTGTTAACCCCTCTCCTAGTCTCCTTTCGTAGGATTTGTGCCAACCCTTCAAGAAAAAGGGGAGGTAAAAAACAAATTGTAATTTCAATTTTAATGTGAAATTTTCGTATTATCCTACAAATTGCATTCTGTTTTAGAGCATTGTTCGCAGGTACCCCTCGAGGATTGCCTGTGAATAGTCTTGTTAACGGATCGGATATGGATTAAATTCTGTCATATTCGAATTCGAATTTGATTACAATTTATGTGATCCGATCTAATTGTTTGACGGATTTGAAAATTTTAATCTATATCTGAATCTATTGACTTTTTGGATATTCAGTCTGAAAATTCGATCTGATCTGTTTATGTACAAAGTAAAGTCAATATATTAGTATCTCACAAATTATAACAAATTTTACTTGGTACACCAAAAAAATTATGTATACTCATTTGAAACCTTAACAAGTAACATAAACTAATATGTCAAATCTCAATTTTTGTTAATAGTGAAGAAGAAGAAGATAGAAGGAAAAAAATGTGGGAGATGAAAAGATGTCGGTGGATATAAACTCACGGGATAGAAAATATAAAAATTGAAGGTATATATACAATTCGGATCGAATTTGATAAATCCAAATGGGAATCCATTAACTGTAACATAACATATTCGAATTCTGATTCGGATAATCGATAAAAATTATTAATCTATATCCGACTAATCAGATTTAGATTAAAATCTGATCCATTGACAAACTTAGCTGTGAATGCCTATATGATTCTCTTCTCTCACCCTCCCAAGGCTTTTAATGAATCGACCAGGAATACTTCCAGCATCTCACAAAAGCAGAATTTCTCCAGAGTCTAAAACTTAAAAGAGTATGGCCTGGCTGCAGTAAAAGAGTAGGAACAAAAGGTTGCATTTGTCTAAAAAGTTCTTGCTTTTTTAAATTCCTTTTTGTTTTCAATTTTGCACACACTAAACCTACTAGACATCACACAATTCTAGTAAGCACTTAAGACTAGCTTCTCAGAAACACTTCTATTCTTTGTTTTTATTCAACAACACCACCACCAACAAATAGGAATGAGAAACAAGTGTACAACGTCGAGGACAAATATCTGCATTCTTCTGCAGATCCATCAGTGAGGCCCAACAGCGAAAAAAGGGCGCAAAACTATACTACCATTTACAAGCAGCTATAGTATAGACCTGAATCCTAACGGCCACTCGGAGTGACACCCAAGAGCACTTGTGCCATAAAAGTGCGAGGACACACAAATTACAACTGGGCTTGCCTTCTACACTCTGCTATGTCAATCAATTGATGCCTTCCATAGGAAAGCTAACATGATGGGGGCTGAAGTTGCTTCAACCGTCTCGCAACTTGCTTCATTGTAGGCCTGGTAGAGAGAGAATCAACGGTGCACACGACCGCCAAGTGTAGAACTTCGACCAGATCATCATGGGGACCTGCATCCCACAACCCCTCAGTGAAGAACTCCTTGGCACGGCCTTGTCGCAGCAGCATGCACGCCCATGTCACAATGTTGAAACCATTGCCATAAGGAGAAAATGAAGGATCCAGTGCCTTCTTGTCTGAGATTAACTCAAGCAGCACCACCCCATAACTATAGACATCAGCTTTGTCAGAAACACGACAAGTCATCGCATATTCAGGAGCAACATACCCAAACGTTCCAGCTACACCGGTCGTGGCATGGGTTTCTGAAGTTCCCAGGAGCCTGGCCAATCCAAAGTCCGACAAATATGCATTGTACTCATCATCCAACAATATATTACTGGGCTTGACATCACGATGAAGAACACGGGGTACACACTGGTCATGTAGATAGGCAAGTGCACGGGCTATGTCCAATGCAATCTTGTGGAGTATCCTCCAATCCACAGCCCTTGTGCATCTTTCCTGGATAAATTTTTCCAAATTACCACCTGGCAGATAATTATATATAAGAAACATCTCAGTTTCGCTCGCATGATAACCTATCAAGGTCACAAGATTAGGATGGTGAAGCCTCCCCAAAGTTTTTAATTCAGCATCGAACTGCTGAACCCCTTGGAATCGTCCAACAGCAAGCCGCTTTATTGCTACCAACACTCCTGGAGAAATCTCAGCCTTGTACGTTGCTCCAAAACCTCCGCTTCCAATGCAATTACTTGCATTGAAGCTTCCCGTGGCCTGAACGACATTCTCAAATGTCAATGGAACCCCAATATTGGTGAATACTGTAACTTCCTTTCTGACAGAACCCTGAACTCGGGATCTCGGATTCCATTTTCTGGTGTAGAAGAAGAGGACAATGAGGGCAAGAAGAACCGACACAATGGCTGATGCAGATGCTATGGACGCAATCTCAATTGAATTGAAACTACTATTCCCACTTTTCTGGTTTGAACTAGTTGATGGAGAAGCAGCAGAATTCTGTGAATCCTCCATACTCCCCTGCTGATCCGAAGAAGTTGATGCCAAAGAAAACATACGACAAGACTGAAGAAAAGGATTTCCAAGGACACCGCTACATTTCGTCAAATTACCATTCAATGGCAGTGGTCCAGACAAATTATTGAAGGACAGATTGAATCCCGAGAGTGTGGTCAAACTTGCAAAACCAGTAGGAATCTGCCCTGAGAGTTTATTGTTATTCAGCTGAAGAGCAGTCATGTTCCTCAAGTTCACAAGATCTTTTGGAATGCCACCAGAGAAAGAGTTTGAAGAAAGTTCAAGCACTTCTAAAGAGCGCAACTGGCCCAAGCTTGTAGGAATGGAGCCAGTCAGGTTATTGCCAGCTAAAGAAAGATACTTGAGACCCTTCATCCCGCCAAGGTTGCTTGGAATCACACCTTGCAACAGGTTCCAACTCAAATTAAGAGCAACAAGAGACACCAAATCCCCAATACTATCAGAAATGGTTCCAGAAATCTGATTGCCAGAGGCATCCAAAAGTTTGAGAGATCTGCAAAGGGAACCAATTTCCATGGGAATGTGACCAGATAATTTGTTGCTGCTGACATTAACAATCATTGCTTTCAATTTGTCACACTTGTCAAATAACTCTTCAGGAAATAATCCAGTAAACTTGTTACAACCTGCGAGAAATGCATAAACAGTCTGCTCCCCTAATCTTTCAGGTGCAATAGGGATTGACCCCAAAGCACCAGTAAAGTTGTTATCACCAAAATTATGAGTTATGGCAAGATTACCACCATCTCCAAATTGTGGCAAAGGGGACTCAACCTGAGTTAAGTATGCCAAAAATGGCAGATAGGCCGATGAGGGATCGTGAGCTTCAACAGCATATGCATTTAATGATGGCATGGGAGGGCAAATGCTATAATCAAATCTGGGAATTGAACCTGAGAGAAGATTACCATTGACATCAAACAAAGTCATACAAGGAACTGGAAGTTTGTTGACAAGCTCCCCGGTCAGCCTGTTCAAGCTCAGATCAAGGAAATGCAGCCTCTTGCAATTATTAAACCCCACAGAGATTTCTCCACTGAAATAATTCTGAGCTAAATTAACCATCTCCAAGCTGTCACAAGCACCCCAATTGCTTGGAAACTTTCCATCCAGACTTGCCCTTGGCACCCACAATATCTTAAGTTTGGAGAGTGTAGCAATTTCCGTGGGCAATCCGCCTTCAAAGAAATTATATTCTTCCATAGTATATGTCAATTTCTCTGATGTTGGATCGTCCTTTGAACTACCAATAGCAGCAAGAGGATCCAACACATTCGACAGCACAAGGACAGATAATGCAGAACAATTTCCCAGCTCAAGAGGTATCGGACCACTGAGGGTGTTCCTTGACACATCCAACACTTCAAGTTGGCCCAGCTGACCAATTTCAACGGGAATAACCTCTTCAAGGATATTAGAATACAAAAGAAGCGACCGTAACCTCTTACAATTACCCAAACTACTCGGAATCCTTTCAAGCAAGAAATTGCCAGAGAGTTCTAAATGCTCAAGTTTCCCACAATTGTCCCCGATTTCATTCGGAATTGACCCTGAAAGTCGATTAAATGACAAGTAAAGCCCCCTCAAATCTCTAAAACCACCAACAAACTTTGGAATTGTCCCATTCACCCGATTCCCAGCCAAATTCAAGACTTGCAGGCCCATACAGTCAGATAATGAATTCGGAATCTCCCCAACAATCTCATTAAACCCCAAATCAAGAACCCGTAAGTTCCTCAGACCAGCGAAACGAATTGGCAAAGACCCACTAATTGAATTCCCTTCCAGATCAAGAACTTCCAACTTTTCCATGCCCCAAATTTCCACAGGAATTTCACCATTCAATTCATTGAATGGAAGTGACAAAACCCTAAGTTCTTTAAGCTTTCCAATTGACGGGGAAAGCTTACCCACCAATTTTCCTCTATTATCCAAACAAGCTCTTCTAATTCCAAACCCATATAGTGGAAATTTAGCAAGCTTAGCACAAGATAAAGAACCAGAATTACCTCCACCGGTGATATTCAGAGCCACAACCCGAGAATTGGAATCACATGAAACTCCGAACCATGAACAATGATCAGAGGTACTCGAATTCCAGTTCAATAGCATTCCAGACGAATCTGAGATTGATCTCTTGAACTCCAAGAGAGCTGATTTGTCTGCATCGGAGCTCGAAACGACGAAGCTTTGAGCTGCAACAAAGACCCAGAAGAGAATCAACAGCTTTAAAAGTTTGCAAAGATGGTACCATTTGATCACAGCAGAACAGCCAACCATTATTGAAACCGCAACAGGATCCAATAAAAAGTCCTAAGGAAAACGCTTAACTTTCGTCTCTCTCAAGTTTTTGTTTACAGCAAGTCGTCTCTCTCAAGTTGACGCAGCGCAGGAGTGGGTTTCGGTTCAGGAAAACTTAACCCGAACCCTAATTTTGGGTCTGGTTCTTGTGGACAGTAGAGAGAGAGAGAGAGAGAATGAGAGAGAAAAGGAGACAGTGGATTGTTCTTTGCGAAAACGCGTTGTTTTTTCTATTTCATTTTTGGGTTAGTTAGACTTTGTCCCTCAAACTATGAAGTATTGTCATTTTGTCCCTGTAGTTATTTAAATTAATTTCACATTACCTAAAATATAAATATTCGTTATCTTTTAAATGAAAAATATTAAAGTATTAGGACAAAGAAATAAAATCACATAATGTAGAAGATAAAATAAAATAATTTTTTTATCAAATTTTTAGGTAATATTAATCATTAGGTTATATGAAATCAATAATAATAATTAAAAGTATAATTTAAAAAATATAATAGTTCAACGGGGCAAAACAACACAGTTCATGTAATATAAACAGTCAAGCATAATTAGCCCTATATTTTGTTTTATTTTTATTTGTCTTGTTTTGTTGCTTCTCTATTTTTTTTTTTTTTTTTATGTTGTAGGTGTTGTGGGTTGTGCGTGATATTATTTCTTTTTATTTTTTATTTTTTATTTTTTTTGTATCTTTTGGTGGGGGAGTAATGGTAGGGTCCACTTTGACATATTTTTGTAGGATGTGATACATCCGCACTATATTTTCATTTTACATGTTATAAAATTATTACGTGTTAATTTTTTTTGTCTTATTATTATTTTATTTTATTAATTATATTATAAGAATTATAAATCAATCACATTAAATTTAAAGTAATGCTATGAGGACCTAATGAGAATCTAATTTAATACAATAATAAAATTAGTTATAAATTTTAATGTTAGGTAAAACTTAATTTTAATCCAATAAGTATCATTAATTAGGTCTCTAATCTTTAAATTTATGACTCTAGATTAACATAATTATATCACTTAACTTTTTTAATCAATTTAAATAATTAATTCCACCACGTCAAGGTGACACTCTACCGCTGAATTATATTCATTCGTTGTCCCTATCGAGAAATAGAACTGACTAATCTTAAATCAAATGGTTGAGAAATTCAACGCAACTATTCTTGAACAACTTGGAGTCGAGACCCTCTTTTTGCACTATTACGAATATGAAAATAATAAAAAAAAATCAAATTCAATTATCAATTGTCCTTATCGAAAATATGATTGACTACAGATTCGAGTCATAGCACATAATTTCATAAACTTATACGATTTTTTCGATCTAAATCAAATAAATTTTACATGAAAAATTTTGACTCAGCATATTTTATTCAATACGGGTAGGAGAAGATTAATTAAAATTGTTAGATTAAAAATAAATTATATCTAATATTAAAATTTATAACTAATTCAATTTTAGTATATAGAATTAGATCCCGATTAAGGTAATCAAATTAAGTATTAATGTTACAGTAGATTTATTTAGTTTTGTGGGGGACAGTAGGGACCACTGCCAGTCAATAAATGCATTAGCTCGTCAATGTTTCCTCTGAGGCTCAAAGTTTTCGGGTGGGTTTGATTTGATGGGTTTAAAAAAGATTCCTTTCTTGTCTAACGACGTGGCTCTAGGCCAGGAAACCCACGTGGGTTGCCATTTCTGAAAAGCATGATGGCCTACTGTGGTCCCCCACCCCCATGTGTTTGTTGAAACTTCTAAAGTGGTGCTAATTTTTAATAATAATATTCGTTCGTTAAGTTTTTTATTTAGTAACTTATTATATGATACGAATAATTATTTGTGAGAATTATATCCAGATTTTTTAAAGTTTGTCATTTAATTATTTAGATGCTAAAATTTAAAATATTACACATAAATTTTCTAAAATTTGTGCGCACATAACACTTTAACTCATGTCGTCAATATTTGTAAATATATTTATTAATAAATTACACTCAAACCCTCTAAAGTTTATAGGCATATAATACTTAGACTCCTCAAGTTTAAAATATTATATTTAAACTAAAAATACTTCAATCAAAGATAAAATATTAAATACTTTAAATTTTACAACCAAAATTCATATTCTATTGTATCATTTATTGAAATAAAATCAAAAATAAAAATTTACTTTTTCTTAAAAAAAATCATAATTTAGTATACAATTATACTATCATCTATTGAAATAAAACTAAAATATCAAATAAGGGGTCTAAATATACTAAATTATGATTTCTTAAAAAAAATCATAATTTAGTATACAATTATGTCATTTATTGAAATAAAATCAAAAATAAAAATCTAATTTTTTCTTAAAAAATTATAATTAGTATTTAATTTATACTATCAAAAATTGTTCAAATTCGATTCGTTTAGAATACGAGCCAAGCTCGAGTCAAGTCATGTCCGAATAACTTAACTCAATTATCAGCCTTCCCTCCAAATATATTTGTTTCTCTTTTCCAAAATAATAATTCCAATTTCTCAAAATCTTTATCACTACTTTAACAGACTTGGAATATGTGGGTATATTTGAAAATATGGTGAAAAGTGACGGTTAGAGATACAAGATAGTAGAGGCCCAAGTTTATCACGTTATCTTTGTCTGGCTGCCATTTTTGCTCTCACAATTTGAACCTGTCACCGGGAAGAGAATATCTACCAAAAAACAGAGCAGGGAAGGCCATAACAATGGCGGCAGCCATGGAGAAACAGCTATTTACCAATGAAATTCGACGTTTCATCTGTAAGCTCTGTTTTCATCATCATTTTTTTTTAAGCAGGTCTTTTCATCTTCAAGATTGCAAAATTGTTGCTTCCTATTCTTATCTGCCCATTCGATTACTGGGTCTAACCATCTAAATGGTCCGGAATACTGACATAAATTGTTGATTTCATCCATTACAACCATTGGTAGCGAGTCCCAACAAATACTAGAACCTACTGTCGATCCCATAGTTGTTGAAGACTTCCTAGCTGTTGTTGGTAAAGTATTCATCTTCCCTTCGCCTTTCTGCCCGTGAAATCCTTTTTCTCTGCAGCTACTGGGGTCTTACAAGAGATATCTTTTTAATTCGTTACAAGAACAAAACCCACTGTTCCAACATCAACTACTTACCTATACGGAATCAAACTTTTTCAAATACTGAAACTGTCAATAGATTCAATTGCTTTGCAGGCAAAAATGCATCAGTGCACCATGCTAAATCATTTGTTCAACCAAGGTCACAAGCTGCTGTTAATCAGTGGTTGAGTTCCTCAGTTTATCCTAAACTGGCAAAAGAGGCAAGCGAAAATAGGAATACAGTAAAGGTAATATCATATTCTTCTCGGTTGATGCTCATATCTGGTCATCTTTATTGAGGAATTTTATCATATAATGAGACTACAAGTACCAGCATCCGCTAACACAGGGATTACTTGGATTGTTGAACGATGGGGAAAAAATGGATCGCAATTCTAAATAAGTTGTTTTCTTCCCCCTCATGACCAATGCAATTGAATCAGAAGTACAAAGAAAATTCTTTGGGGTGGCTGGCAATTTGGTATATACTAATATGCAGAATTGTCTGCGTTGCAACTGTTGTCTAATAATAACATAAAAGTGTGAAACTTTACCTCAATTTCACTCAGTAGGGCATAGTGCAATGATAATCTCATCTTTTTAAAAAAAAAAAAAAACAAATCTAGCTTAGTTTGACTTCATGA
The DNA here is from genome assembly GCA_951799425.1 of Ilex aquifolium. Lineage (NCBI taxonomy): Eukaryota > Viridiplantae > Streptophyta > Magnoliopsida > Aquifoliales > Aquifoliaceae > Ilex > Ilex aquifolium. The sequence continues at coordinate 3,212,285 of OX637398.1, read as the reverse complement.
ACTCAAATTCGACTCTGATTATTGAAATATTGTTTTCTCCAACAGGTTTCTGCAATGAGGAGGAGGAGGGCAAACATAAGGACTGAAACTTATGTACTAATGGAACCTGGACAGAATGAGGAGTTTGTGTCTGAGGATGAATTGAGGGACAGGTTGAAGGGTTGGCTCGAAAACTGGCCAGGAAAGGCCCTGCCACCTGACCTTGCTAGATTTGAAACCATCGATGATGCTGTTTCCTACCTAGTAAGGTCTGTCTGTGAACTTGAAATAGATGGAGATGTTGGTTCAATCCAATGGTATGAAGTTCGTTTGGAGTCAGAATAAAACATTTGATTTTGATTTAGACCCATGACAATTACTAGAATGTTTTTGTACTGAAACAAAGATAGCCAATGACATATAACAGATTTGTTGCTCAATAGTACCAACGTATGTAACTCTTGTATGGTATGAATTATTATAGAATTAAATGGGTTTTAATATAATTTTACTAGAAAGATGACCAACTTGATTTTTGATTTATGATGACCTCTTATATAAGCAATTTGGTTGTGAAAAACTGAAGCCCTTTTTTTTTTATCCAAAACAGTCATTGTATTCATATCATTAAGTAGGAAAATTCGAATTACAGTCAGTTTCAATGAAAGCCTTAAGCTCTGGGGGTGGTGACCCAACCCATCCTCGCGGAAGGGAGTTGTGCATCATAGCCGACGCCAACCAATGAGCTGCCTTTAAGTTGGCTCTAGGCTTGTGTAAAAAACTAAAGTTGTGTGATCTAGCCATGCATCTAATGTCTTCAATCACTGTGTTGATTTCCCATGGTGGTACATTCTCTGTGGCGCTCAACTTAATGGCATTGAGGCAGTCGCTTAAAATTGTAACATTCATCAGTGAGCAATGTACAGCCTTGAGACAGGCATGCCAGATCGCCACAGTTTCAGCAAACAGACTTGATGCAGCAAAAAAAGATTTTGAGGTTCCATCCATCAGGCCTCCCGTCAGGTTGAACATGAGCACAGCACAAGCAGCTTCCTTGGTTCTCTGTTTAAAGGCTCCATCACAGCAGATAAGGGTCCCAAAATTCCGCTGTTGCACGCACTCCTCATTTACCACGGGTTTCTTCAGCATCCATGCACAGCTCCTTTCCTCCTGACTGAGGATCTCTGCCCATGAGTCTTTTCCTTTTAACACAGTTGCATAAGCATTTGGTGAAATATCGTTAAAGACTTTCTGGTTCCTCTCTTTCCATATAAACCAACCCACTGTTGCCATCTTTCCCATAACCTCATTCCTCCTTTGGGGTTCTGAGACTGCGTCCAGTACCTGGGAGGTACGTTGGACAATAGACATGAAACCCACTTGATCCTCCTTGGTTGCTAAGTCCATCCCTTTGAATTTACGATTTTTAGGAAGTGGACATGAATCTAAAATAATAAGACAAAATGGCTCTTAAATGATTGCAATCCAACAAAATGGCTTCTGACGAGCCCAAAGTGAACAGGGTTAGGCCCAATGAATCGAGTATAGGCCAAAATCAGCTAAAAGATAGGTAAAGTCAAGTTCGTAAATTCGACCTAACCTAAGGTTCAAGGAATCCAAGAAGATTAAAGCACGTATGGAACAATCATAGGAATACTCACTCTCGATGATTAAGACAACATTTAATTGTACTTACCTTTTGTAGCTCTCCGAAAAATTAGTATCTTTACCCTCAAGTCACCGCCTCAAATAAAACTCTGTGCCTATAAATTGTAAACTCTCCCCATTGAGAGGACATTTATCTCTACACCTTTGCACATACCCCCTCTCATAACTTTTCTCTCTTCTAGCTATTGTATCTCTCCCGGAACTAACCATTGTTCTTTCTCTCTCTCTTGTTCACATTAGTTCATTAATAAAAGTTCTCCGACCACCGTTGCCATTTTTCGAAATGAAGTAGGTCAACCGGACTGAACCACTATATATTTGTTTGTTGACCCGATATTTACATTATTGTCATTGATTGCTTTATTAATTGTCTCATTAATTCCCCATATCATTTACTCAACTGTTAATCTTGTATAAGTCTATTTTGTGCATCATCAGCTTCCCTTTCTTGACAATGTAAAACACAAGTTGAATCTGTAAAAAAAAATATGTCGCAACCATTAGATTACAATCTTCATGAGCAAAGCAATTAACATTTGGGTAAGATCACAATATTGAAAGAAGTATTGAATTAAAAAATACAATGTAAAAAGGTTAAATTATAAATTATTAAAGTCATGTTATAACATTAAAGGATTTTAAGATTTATGATCGAATAATATTAAATAATTATAACTTAATATTCAAAAGTTATAATTCGATCTTCAAAAATTATGTTTTTTTATATGATACATAAAAATAATTTTTGATAGTTAAATATTTAATTAAAAATTTGTTATGCGCAAATTTTTTTTCCTCCCGTTACATCCTTAAATAATAAATAAAATTCTGCCGTAGGAGGTGTCATTGTAATTCTTCCCAATATAATTTACTCTACAATTTTGCTTTGGGTCTAGTCTATTGGATATCAATCACCGATTCATTCATATCGAATCCTACGGTCAAGATTTGTTTCCCTCATTTACCTACGTACACAATGGGCTTGTTTGGTTGTCAGATTAGAAATAGATTGATTAAATGAAGTAATCTAGTCTAATACAATACGGAATGACAAAAGATAAAATTAAATAAGGTATTAGAATAATACATAATTTTATTTAGTGTTTGACAATACACAACATAAACGTTGGATAGTAGTTATTTAATCCAATCGGTTGTTTGACTAGAAAATTATTTCATCGTATTAATGTTGAATTAATAAAAATACTCTCAATCAATTTTTGTTATATTGATGACAACTTGATTTTATCAGTTAGGGGGTTATAATAGTAAATATATACAATAATATGTTTGAGTTGGATTATAATACTACCTCCCTTGGTGATATTAAAATATTTCTATAATACAGATCTATCGTATAAAAAATATACGATCAATATACGTTTTTTAAATTAATACGGTATCAAATTTGCTTATCAAACAAAGTATTAGGTCCAATTAAATAAAAATAATATAATCAAATATTTAATCCTCTTATAATACGTATATCAAACGAGCTCAATATACGATGTCTAAAATCTTAAAGGGCGAATTACACTTTATATTCTAAAAGATTTAAAAAAATTTATTTTATATTTTTAAATATTAAATTTCTCATATTATATATTAATGTACTAGTTATTACCTGTGCCTGAAGGCACAACGTAATAAAAAATGGTAAATAATAAACATATTTATATTTATATGCAAAATCAAATCACAAATATAGAAAAGAGATAAATAAATTTAAGCATCTGTTTGTAATGGAGGTAAGAGGTGGTGGGCGGCAATGGTGGTGGTAAAAGACGGTGATGGTTGTGATGGGTGGTAATGACTGTAGTGGCGACAGTGATGATGGTGGTGGTGACGGCGGCGGTGGTGACGGCGGCGACGGGGGTAGAGGTAATGGTAGGGCGATTTCAAACACTATTATTTTTTTTTAAGTATTTATGAGAAATAATTTCTAGAAGTACTTTTAAAAAATCACTCCAAACACACCCTTAGGGCCCTATTTTTCCTATTAAATTTATGGTGTTAATATTAGCCGTTAGATTAATTTTAAAGTAAAATTTAAAGTGATCTCAACCGCGAATAGCAAAAGTCATTTTGTTTATCTTTTGAGATTTGAATTGTAAGTTACTTTATTATATAGATTAAAAGGATTGCAATATGATATTTTCTTTAGTTTTTATTACTTATTCTGTCAATATCAATGAGATGGGTTTTGATGAAATAAACAACGAAAAAGTCACATTTTTAATATATTGAGGATATAATGTGAGAAATTTCAAAGACGAGAATGCGAAACGGAAAAATTTAATTCTTTCGGGGGTGCAAAGTGATATTCCATCAATCTTAAAACCCTCAAAGCATCGGCAGAGAAGAGGCGAGAGCCGAGAGGGTTCTAGACGAAGTTACGCATTTGAGAAGGTAGGAAACCCTAGCCCTTACCCTTTACTTTCCTTTGATATCACTTATTTCTATGCTTATTCATTAATGATGTTGGATAAATTTTGAGTTGATTATACAGAGTGATCTGGGTTTTGAGTTTATCGATTTTTATCTTGTCTGAAGTTGATTTTGAGGTTATATTATGATGCTTTTTTTGTAGCTGTTAATCATGTTGTGTTAGAGAGTGTATATGATATGAATGTAGATTCGCTGTCTTTGGTTCTGTAATTACCTCTAAGTAGATGATTTGTGGTTTTTACTGTCTTATACGACTTCTATAAGTTCAGGAAGAGGCTATTTGGAAATAAAAGAGATGGGTATGTCTTTTCTGAACAAGATGTTTGTTTTTATAGGATGGATATGTATTAGTTTATGCTGAGAATGGTGTTTTCTCATCCTTTAATTATTTGTCTTTGGAGATTGTGTGTAGAACCCAACATCCAAAATGAGAGACACCCATGGAATACGGGTCTTGTGTAACAAAAATGCACATAAACTCAGCTTATACTCTACTCAAAGCTCTAAATTGTCACGGAGGGTTTGAACTGGTGTAGGATTTAGTATAATCCATTTTACTGTCTCAGGATTACTCGGGTGGTGTTGCAGAATTCTACATGTTCCATATAAGACAAGTTAATGCTGTATTAATATTTCATTCCCTGCCCGTTACATGGTTACGTGTGTTATTGGGCATTAACTCTAGTCTTTCTATTGTCTTTAATTCTCTCTTATTGTACTTGTAAAAGGGCAGCTTAGTACATGAGCCTCCCACACTGTGGATTCTCTCTTGTTCTACTTGTAGTTATTTAAATTGATCATTTTTTCCTAGTTGATAATTGTGTTTATAAAAATTCTTAGAATATTGTATTTTACTCAAGAAGTCTCAAAAAGGGTTGTGGTTATTTGAGTTGATGATTGCATTCTATTATTCTTTTAAAGTATCTTGGGGGCTACTTGTGGATGAAACTTGCAACAATTTTAGTGGTTTGAGTCTTAATGCAACCCGTTGTTAGCTTCAGTGGTGTTAGAGTCCCAGGTGGGACGTTATGCCTAAAGAGTGTCTCTGAAATATCAAACAAAAAAAGGTATATCAGCATGGAAGGGTGGTACTAACCAGCCCTAACTTTGTTGATCTCGAGACACTTTTACCACAGATTAGTTTCCTGTTGAGGAAGTAATACTATATGTCCTTGGGAAGTTGGGGGATTATAGCCATTATGTTTTCCTATTGCTTGCTTAATTTAAAATCGAATCAATTCGCCCTTTTCAAATTTCAATTTCTTGAGGGCATGGATGCATGGGGGTGGTTTTATTCTCCAGCTGCAACAACATGATGTGGGAAGTTATGTAGCACTAAGTAATTTTCTTCTTTCTATGCTCAGGAATGGCTTTTGTTAGTAGAATTGGTAGCATTCTTAAACAAACAGTGAGCAAGCACACCAATTTGGAATTATCTGCCTCCAATACATCACTTTACCAGGCCATAAGATGCATGTCATCTTCAAAGCTCTTCGTTGGAGGTGCATAAATCCTTCTTTTCTTATGTAGATACTACATTTACATCTAGCTTGTGGTAATCACTTCACATTTTCTACTTCAGGTATCTCATATGCTACTGATGAAATGAGTTTGAGAGAAGCGTTTGCACAATATGGGGAAGTGGTGGAAGGTATGTGGATGTGTTGTTGAGGGTCATAATCGGTCCATTTCACATCTAAAAAATTTTCCCTTGTGTTCTGGTTTTATTTTGGATTTTTATTATGATCTATATTTCTATATTATCGGATATGATGTTGGCAGTGGTAGCAATAACATAGTACTGAAAAGATCTCATGTGGTGGCAAGCTTACCAGAAAATGGCAGGCAGTTATTGTGGTGGTATTGTTGTGCATATAGGGAAAACTGTGGCTGCCTTATCTTTACATTTGTTCCTCATTAGCAACAACTGTAAACTCAGTATGCGCAACAAAGCAATTCATTTCATAAGTGGTCTTGTTATTACATGGAAAAGCTCTGGCAATCAATATAGTCATTCTTTTTCTGCAGCTAGGATTATCATGGATCGTGAGACTGGTAGGTCCAGAGGCTTTGGCTTTGTAAGCTATACATCAAGTGAAGAGGCTTCCAGTGCCTTGCAGAACCTGGACGGACAGGTACTACTGTGGCTCTTCTACCTTCAGCGATCTCTAACACATCATGGATATGATTGATAGATCACCAGATTTTTTTTTCTTTTTTCCTTTCTGTAATTATCGAGATTGGTAGGTGACTAAATCCTTTATACTATGATTTGCTTGGTATGGCATGTGGTTTCTGAGAGGATAACATATCTTGTGCATTTTCCGGTTATCTTAGACTCAAACTTTCAGTTTTGGTAATTTTTCAGGATCTTCATGGGAGAAGGATAAGAGTGAACTATGCTACAGATAGGCCTCGTGGTGGGGGATTCGGAGGCTATGGTGGTGGGGGTTATGGTGGAGGTGGTGGGGGTGGGGGTTATGGAGGAGGTTATGGAAATGCCAATTATGGAGGTGGTGGTAACAACTATACTGGTGGAGATGGCGGCTACAGCAGAGGAGGTGGATTTGGTGATGGTAATTATGGAAGTGGTGGTGGCAGTGGCAGTTATGGTGGTGGAAGCAGCACCTTTGGCACTGGAAATAGTGGTGGTTTTGGACCTTATGGTGGGGTCAGCAACAGTGAAAATCCTAGGGTTGCTGGTGGTGGTGAAAATCCTAGTGGGTTTGCTAACACTGGGTATGGTGGAAACACAGGCACACCAAATGGAGGCGATGAACAACAATTAGGTGGCAATCAAGATTTAATAGATGGTGGAAATGAAGGTTTTGGCGAGGACAAGTTGGAAGGCAGTTACGAGGATGACAATAATGAGCCTGATGATTATGCCAACACCAAACGCTGAAAAATTTGGCTTGCCCTCGGAGAACTTGCTCTTGCTTGACCGATAGAGGCAGAGGATTTCTCTTCTGGACGGTGGTCGAAACTTAAATAGTTTTAACACAATTGAATAAAAATACTTTATTTGTCTGCATTTTGTTATGCCATTAGTACTTTGTGAAGTTGATAAATTCGTGTTACCCCCTTTTCTTTTCTCCTTCCAAAATTCACCCTCTTTTATTACCTCCCCATGTTTTTTTTTTGTTTAAGAGTTAAACCAATGTTTGAGTTTCTAATGAATTAGCTTTCCTATTAGGATTTTTATTCTTTGGGATAGTTATGCTGAGATTCTCTGTGGCTTGCATTGGGTAGCCTTAATTTTTCTGAACTTGCATTGCATCTCGTCTGATTTGAACTTTGTAACCGAGGGTACCGGTTTGTTAGTCTGGCACCTTTTTTTTTTTTTTTTTCAATAGTTGAGGTGTGCGAGTTAGTTTATGTGCATTTTGATTAATCATTTTTTCGATCTGATCGAAGATAGACTATTCACGTTGGAATTAGAATATTCGTAGAGAATAAATCTCTTTTATAGTTGATATTTATTATCACTTCAATTAATTATTACATCATTTTCCAATTTGGCAAAATAACCACTTTTAGAGTTCAGACGGGAACTCCAACGTGACCATCTCTGTAACCCAAGTCACCCGAGTGGTTTGATATGTTTTGTACCTCTAAAATCATGTCCGTAATTTTTGCTTCAAATCCTATCTTGGATAGCGGCATCAACTTTGACCCGTAAACACGAACTCGATACGAGATAATTATTAAACACGCATAATAAATAATCTAAATTAATAATTGACACTTCAAATATATTAAATAGATTTTTTTTTTCATGGATCTCGACACTAAACACAAATTGACACCCTAATCTTGGAACTACTGTGCATGATTTAGACCATATATCAAATTTCCTTCTTTTTAACTTGAAAATTGAAAATGACCAAAAAAAAAATTTAAAAATTGATAACCCCATACACGTAGTCAAATGATGTTAGAGTTGGTTTGAGACAAATTATAAACTTGATTCAACTCTCACTGCTAACGTCAGAGGTTTTTCCTCCAAAAAAAAAAAAAAACCCCTCAAATTTCTCCCTTGAAAATTAAACTCTTTTGTCCTAGCTCTGATTATATACCATTGGCATGCCACAACCTAGCTTGCAACAACCATGCTAAAGAGCTAAGACCCAGTGTTAAGCAACCTCTTTACTGTGGCAGGCTGAGAGGCAACTTGCAGTACGGGCAATTTCGACATCATCATAGCAACATGCAACATCAGGCACTTCCTCGGCACACACTGGAACACACTGCCTGTAGGTTCACTCGTACTTGGTCGATATCCAACAATTTCCCACGACCTGAGGTCTACACAGCCCAGAATGGCTTTTGAACTGGTAGTGCATCCGAGTTGCCCTTAACCGGTTCTTCAGTGGTTTCCTCAAGGTCTTCATCTTCATCTCCATACTCCATTAGCTTCACCAGAGTATCTGAGACAGCTAAAAAACGTTCAGTAGAATATAGAATAGCATCATAAGCATTTCTAAGATTCAGCAATATAATGCATGCTAGCAACTGGAATGATTGCAAGAGTGTTAAAGCAGTTTCCTCTGGCGTCCAAAACACAAGGAAAGTAGCTTCTTCAAGATTTCACATGGAAACCATTCGTCATGCTTTTTAGCATCTAAAATTATCAAGCATATAGATTGTAAGTATACCAGGGAGACTCTCCGCATTTAATTTATCCATGGTATTGTCCTTGAGCGCTTTCAGGTCAGGCATCGACGAATTGAATTTTGGTGGTGGTGGAGGCATGGTCCTTGCTGGGGGCAGAGGCATGGTCCTCGGAGGAGGAGGTGGCATTCCATCAGATGAAGGCTGGACTAACTTCTTTGGAGCTGGCATCGTTGAGATGTTTCTTACATCCAAATCTGATGTTAGTACACATGGCTTTAGAAACTTTGATCCCTGTAAGGATTTCTGAGAAAACAATCCAACCTGATTCCTCAATAACAGTGTAACAATGACAAATATTATGTAAACATGAGAAGACGTATAAACATGAAGTATGAAGAAGAAAGAGAAGAGGATGTCATGCAAGACAAAATAAATGCACATATACAAGTCACATATACGTGCATATATATTAGACACGGTAATACGTATGCGCATTACTGCATATATATTTTTCTGTCTACTTACAAATATGAAAATATATACTAGTATGAAGAAGTTACAAGCATCTAATAGATGAGGGATGGAGGAAGACAATTACGTGTGATATAATATAAACATGGGTATCAGAAAATGCTGAATTGAGTTATCATAGGATACTGGTTATAAAGAGTTTTAGCAGAAAGTAGTCTGCAAAACATAAGCCCAGATACAAGCAATAAGCTTTTCCATCAAATGCAAGATATAGAGGCGAAGTATAGGATAGCTGTGTATGTCAAAGACATCCCCCCTAGGAACTACTGTGGAAAACAGTAAAAGCAAAAACCGGTGCATGTGTGTATATAGGCATTGATGCCACATAAAAAACTAAACAGCATAGAATCTGGAATCAGCCCCAGATAAAAGCATTTGAAGCAGCATGCACCAATCCCATGCCGCCTCCATAATGGAAAACCCTGTGAAACATACAAACTTCCAACAGAGATCCAGTATCGGCCTGTTAGCTTCATGCAAGGTTAGAGAAAATACCTGGAATATAAAGTGGAAGAAGTCAGATACATTTAATACGAAATTATTCATTCAAAAAATGCCAGACAATTGATTCACCTTGACAATCATGCTCACTTTAGACAGACAACATCAAATATGAAATATTCATTTTATGTCTTCCTATAACAAAATATGTACTGAATATATCAAAAAAAGCAAAAGAAACAGATTACTCAGTCCACTTCAATTTTTTACACCACTCATGGACTGCAGATATTGCCACCTACAAGTGCAAATCAAGCCACTTGCGAATAAATCAAGCCAATATCTATTACTGTGTGCCGATTATGAGTGGGCAACCCCATCAAACTTCAAAGCAGCAGCATCCCAGCAATCCAAAACTCAGTTCAAGTCAGCTTATTTAAATCTCATACAAGTAATAAAACTGCTTCTGAGTGTCCTCCGCACCCCATTTGTGGGAAAATTCAACTTAACTTTAAATAAATTGATCGTACAATATAATGGAAAAATGGTTTCATCTCTAAGAGTATCGTTCACTTTGATTATGCATACAGATAAAATGATTTATGTAGAGTGAGTGATTATTATGTACTGATAATGATATTTCAAGCTTCAACATCATTGAGGGCTTGTATAAATTTTTTCAAAGCAACTGTAAATCTTATCATGGCATCTGTTTTCGTCGAGAAAGGAAGCATGCTAAGTTTACAAAAATAATTAAAGGGTGATCTCCAAATAAGATATGTGGGTGGCACTTCAACTCAGTAACTTCCTAATCTACCACATAAAATTTCTACTTCTAGGATCCTACCTCATTTTAGAGAAAGTCATTGATACAGCATCATTCACCAGTCGACACATTGTACTAACTCATGCAGCTCAAACTTACGAGGAATAAGTGCATTCTATTCCAGCAAGTGATACCCCTAATTCTTACCCCCTCCCAACATGAATAAAAACAAAAACAGTGGGCTTAAAATTTCGAAAACTCTATATACCTCTGCGCTGTCCAATGTCAAGAACTCAAAACGTTATTTACTTGAGCCCAAAAGCAATGCCCATACTTCACCACTTCAAGGAAATGAATTCTAATCTGATAGGACCCTCTTTACAATCTTATTCAGTGCCTATTACAAATGCTTTAAATTGTTCACCTTTTATTTTATTCATTGAGGTTATAATTTTGTATTAGTTCTGCTTCAAGAGATGGCCATCTTATTTATCTTTTTCTTTCTCTTTGAAGCCCTTAAAATGCAATAGGGCACTGATAACTTCATAAATGTGCTTACATGGAGAGTACACACATATACCTGGTGGGGTTTTGCAGGCTCCTTTGAAGCAACTGGTAATTCCTGAAATTTTCGTTTCTGTGGAGGTGGTTTATTCTTCTCCGAAGAACTCCTACTTGAATTTGATGCTGTGACTGCTTCTGCCGTAGAAGGTGCAACTGTAGAAGAGGCTGTCGAAGTTGACTGTCTAAGGGCTAAGGCAACTTGTTGCAAAGGTGTGACCTGAGGGTATATCCCACCATATCCACTATAGCTTGTTCCACCTGTTAAGAAAGGCTGAGGATAGTAAACCACGTTTGATTGAGACTGAGAGTGAGGTACTGCCCCCTGGGAGAAGACAGGAGTGGGACCAGAAACTGTAACTGGGGAGTCTGCTGGAACTGGAACAGATCCACCATTCGATAATGTCAAACCAGTAACTGGTATAATATTTGCTTTGAACTCGGTGCCAGAACTCTGAACTCCAGCCAAAACTTGCTGAGGGGGTGGAACAGCACCATAAATGTTAGATGATGAAACCCTGTAACAAATAGTAGAAATCACAAGTTATTGACTTCGGGGGGGCATAGGTACAGACTTTGCCAGGCATGGAAAGAAAAGCTTAATGTAGACCAACAAATTCATATAAACTAAGTATGCAAGAAGCTCCAATTGATCAGGTAGAAAACTCCAAAGATAATGTTGCAAAGAGATAGTAACATGGGATCACAACAGATGGAAAATCAATATTCCCCATTATATATTTACAGTACAGGATACAAATTTGTAAGTCTATTGTATCTAAATTCTAAAAACAAATTTAATTTACCTTCTCCAATATTATCCATACAAAAAAAGCTATTTTCCCGTCTCTTTAAAGAATACAGAAATGCATCCATACAAATGGAATGCACACTCCTCTTGAAAGTGTGTTTGCTCATATTCTTTATATAATCAAGCAGAAAGTGAACCACATTACCTGGAGGCACCACACTCTGCGCAGATTGTATCCAAAAGATTTTCAGCCAAAAGCTTTGCACGTTCTAGACTTTTTGGATTATTACTTGACAAGAACAAATGCAGTGGTTGCTGTCCTCCTGAAAGCAGAATGAAGGAGAGCAGATAATACAAATGAATTAATGATAAGCTGGACAGGATAAACTACGAGGGCTTGCAAAAAGGTCATGTGGCAGACAACACACTAACCTTCACCCTGTACATTTTCAGCATTTCCAGAACCACGTCCTCTTAGCGAGACAATTGCTCCTGTTTCATTCACAATGTGATTTACATACTGGTCCTGCATGTACAAAACCAACCAGCAGCAACAACAAACAAGCTCTCCCATTCGTATGGAGATGTCAGAGAAAGCTTTCAACATTAGAATCTTTCAACTTCATCACAAACAATAGAAAATTCAAAATGCAGTCATCAAACTCAAATTAAAGAAGGGGAAAAAAAAGGAAAAACCAGAGACGAGGTGAATAAAGCAAGATGAATGCACAGGAAACCAGACGATATATAAATTGGACCAGGACAGCAAAAATATAACTGACATAAGCTTAGCATATATCATGGTTCAGTAATCAATATAAACTGAAAAACCAGCTTCCTTTAAAAGTTTTACAGAGGAAGAGCAATCCATAGGTGAAGGGGGAAGGCCGAAGCAAGAATAAAGACCAACAAGTTTAATGAATCAACCTTGTTTGGGTGGAGTAAGGTGAGCATGTGGTCCCATCTTTCACGTTGTGCTCCCTCCACATGTGACCTCTCCTTCCCAATCCAACAAAACTCCCCCCCTCCCCCCTCCCCCCTCCCCCCTCCACACAAAACAAAAAAACAAAAAAGGGAAAAGAAACTCATAGAAAGGAAGAGGGGAAAAGAGCAGCTCACATTTGGTCCACGAATACGGGCAGCAATGTCCAATGATGGGTCCGCGTCAAAGCCCAAAAACACACATGTGCTCAGTAGCTGAGTAACCTGACTCAAATAAAAGATCACATACGTTCTGTCAATCTTATTGGCACCGAAACTTTGGATACATGTCACTGATTGTTACCTTCACCCCATTGGTTACAGAACCCTGTTTCAGCATTTCCTCCACCATGGCAGCGGCACGATCAACTGCTATGATCCTTTCTGCTGTTGTTTCCAACTGCAGCAACAAACCATATAGTACACCAATGACAATTTCCTTTAAAACAAACAGAAAAACATTTGCAACTGCAAATGGTTGCAACATTTTATGAGATAATTAAATAACATAAAATTTTTCTACACTTCCTTATTTGTAATATCAACTAAAGTCAACATTTCATGACCCATCTATAGAATATCATTAAGCAGTATATGAACTACTGAATAGCACGATTTTTATTAGTTATTCAAAAGAAAGACTATAGCAGGTGCGTCAAACCATATATTTTGAACATAACTTACAGCATACACCAGATTAGAAAGGTATAATAGTAAGGCCAGGTGCAAAAGTCTCCTGACTAATACTCAGAACTACAGCAACAGATTTGATGTGATAAAAATCAGAATCATCCATTGCAAGTAGAAGTAAAGAATATTTACAATTCATTTTAAAAAAATAAAGTTACGATAATAGTAATGAGACATCTAAAAATCATGCATATATGTGTCATATATTGATTAAAACTCCTGTTCATTTGGAGAAAACACCCAAGTAAATGCCTACAACCAGGCCTTAGAAGTTTAAACATTAAGTTATAGCACTCAGAGATTTAATCCTACAAGAATTACACTTCAATATGAACCATTGCCTAAGCTGTTAATATAAAGTTGGGACAAATGAGCATCTACAGTTTATTTTAAATATAAATTATAACAGATTGCAGAAATTTTTACAAGGTCTAGGAAGTTTCAGAAACAGATTCAGATGAGCATCAAATAACTAATAATTGGAAACAAAATTTAATCTGATGAAATCCCTTTCAGGAATGTCAAATGTTGTGACCTGAATTACCAATGAAATGGGAACAGAAGTACTACTAAAAAAGATGCTGTGTCAGAGAATTGTTCCGATAATTTTATCCATTCAATCTACTCCTCAAACAGGGAAAACATTAACAACAATGGAATACTTACATGTGCCCCAGCAGAAATGTGAAGATATAGTGGTTTTTCACCATCGGGTGGTGCATTTGGAGGTCGATATTTGCCCCTGCAAAGGCCATCCAGCACAAGCATTATATATAAAAATAACATGCCACTAAATGCCCTCACAACAGTCCTTGATGATCCACTTACCTAGTTATTACCACAGCACCAGTGCACTTTTGGATCTGCAAGGTTAATAGAATAATTAGTCAACCACCAAATAACAACAATAACACTCCACTTCTAACAGAAAGATAATATGTTAAGAACTTTCCAACTATCCTGTCATGAAAACTGATACCACCAAAAAATATTCACCTCTTCCTGTGTTTGCCGCTTTGTGAGCTTGTAGCGAACAGTAGACTCCGCATCATTAATCACAATTTCTCGTGCTATCAACTCATCCTGGATCTTTGGCTACAACATGAAAAAATTATATCAGCCAAAAACAATTGGTATCCAAACCAAATAGATGGGTGCATGCAGAAAACAAACATAAATAAACAAGGAAATACCAGGAAAGGTTTGAGACACAACACTAATTGACTATGAAAATTAAAACGAGGAGACGTGAAAATATCGAGTAGAATTGCAAATTTGTAATGAAAGTGTAAACAAAATAGAGTAAGCATTACTTTAGTTGTAATCCTCGTCACAAAATATTAAAGAATCACCGTAAGATTGGCAAGACCGGAGTGTCTTTCCAAACACCCCCTCTCCCCACCAAAAAAAATGATGGCCTTCGTAGCCCATCATATGAACAGGAATGGCTTGTAGCAAAAATAATACACACACCACCTCTTATTCATAACCTTGTCAAGCAAATGTTCCAATGACATAGCTGATTAAGCCTAAACCAAAATGCAAATATGTGACCCCCCCCCCCCCCCCCCCCCAAAAAAAAAAAAAAAAAAAAAAAAACCAAAAAAGGCAAATAAAAGAAAAGGATAACTTAACTTAAATTCAACATGAATTTCAAGAATCAAAGACAGATGATCCATTACATCCAATGTAATGAATAAATCAAGCTAGAACTCTTTCATAGTGCTGAAAATAAAAAAGAAGCTGCAAATCATTAAAAAATGCATCTTGGTCAAAAATATGAAAAGGCGGCAGCACCAACCAAAAATCAATAATGCAAATCATGTTTTATTTGTCTGAGATTTATTAGCTGTTATCCATTCCTGGTACATTATTGCACTTCGAGACAAAAAAAAAAAATCTAAAGAACATCAAACAGTTCCCATAGACATCAAGCTTCTAGAAACGTATATGCTATAGGAAATGAGAAGGAAATATAGTTGCTGTGACCTGTAGTGTTATCTTACTGGATTCATTTTCTGCACCGGTGTAGCTGTGTGTTGCTGTACTAAAGGCACTGGAAACACCGGTGGTGAAGTTTCACAGCTAGCAGTAAGCGGATTCATCAAAGAAACACCAAACATTGGAGCTACACCCGGAATTGAAATTCCAGCAAGAGATCCCAATTGACCAAATGGAACAATCCCAGGTACTCCTATTCCCGCAGAAACCAATGATTCTGCAGGCTGGTCCCACTTCCTCTTTTTTCTGCAAAATTTCCTCGCAGTTATAATTATCATCCACAACCACTATTTTGCATTCATGATCATTCGAAACAAAAATCCAAAGGGTTAATCACAAAGTTGAAGCAAGTTAATTGAGCCCCAATGTTCATGAAGTGAACTATGTACTTGCCAACTTGGTAATTTATTCTTCCTCATTTTTTTGATTGCAGTAAACAAATTCGAATATTTATCTTGAACCCCTCAACTTCAAATCATCAAAGCTGAACCCAGTTACCAGCAGAAAAATAACAAGTTTGGAACTTTAAATATATATATCTTGATGTAAAAAACTCGGAACTCAAATAATACACAATAAATACATAGGTAAAGCTTAAAAAAGAGCAAGAATCTCAATCAACGCTACCTAACGTAGTTCACACACATCATCAAAACCGAGAGTCGGCATCAATATAGACCTTCAATGATCGACAAAACATGAAGATTTAGGGTTCCAAATATTGAAAAATTGGCATTAATACCCCAAATTCCTACTCCAATATATAATGCAGAGTCGAGAGCTCCCAATAAGATATCAATTTGATTACATAAATTCATCAATTTAGTAAGAACATTATTTAATGAAAAAAAATTGAGCACCTTTGTTTTGTGGTTGACGAATCTGTGTAGGCTACGGATTCAGCCGATGATACCCTAGGGCAATTGTCCTCTTCCGTCATGGTGTTGATGCGGTCTGATCCGGTGGTGTTGTTCGATTATGTAAAGTATCGAATTGTGATGGTTGTCGAGAACCTGTGAATAGGCTGCCTGGTCGTGGTGGTGGTGGGTTTACCCGTTCACATTATGGAACAGCGCTTGCAGTTTGGTGTCACTGGTTTGACTTGACCCAAGTAAAGAAAGAGGGGCAGGGGTAAACCGGTAATTTTATATACCACATAATAATTACACTGCAAAAGATATTATTTTAAATTTAACACAGAAAATCATGAATAAAAAAGCTGGAATAGCTCAGTTGGCTAGAGCGTGTGGCTGTTAACCACAAGGTCGGAGGTTCAAGCCCTCCTTCTAGCGTTTATGATTTTGTCCTTCCTCTTTTCTCCTTTCCCTGATTGCCCTTTCTTTTTTCCCCTGATTTTAGGGGGATTTGACTATGATAGGAATTTGATCAAAAAAAACCTATGATAGGAAGAAAAAAAAATTCGTATCTTTCATTTATTTATCATTTTTTTAAGTCATATTTATCATATTGTGGGTCCTTTTATCATTGTTGTGGTATCCCAAAAAGTAATAAAAATAGTTACTATAACAGTGATAAAAACACTCATAAATGTAATTAAAACACTCACAAATATAGTAAAAACACTCATGATAATTTTTTTTGTACCAAAAATAAGTGGTAAAAATAATTATCATAAATATGGTAAAAACACTCATAAATATTCACAAAAGTGATAAATAACCGATAAAAGTGTTAAATTTTTTAATTATAAAATAATCCACAAAAATTATAAAAAACCCTAAAAGTTGGAGATACGATACCAAATTTATTTATTAGGCACCGTAGTCAAAGACCATTTTGGGCTTGTTTTGATGGATTTTTTGAGAGGGTTTGGATTGACTTCTCCAAATCCTTTCAAACTCAAATTCCTCTTTACAAAGATGGAATTCAATATTAAATACAGTACATACTCATATTTGGTATGTAACACATATACAAGTAGAACCCACCAATATATTATAATTATTAACAACTATTTCTCTTATAAATGACGATTTTATCTTTGATCAATCCAATTTATACCCATGTTAAGGGGTACAATTATCTTTTATATCCTTAACCTCTTAACCTATCTTCCCAAACCCACCCCCGGTAGGTTTGACGAAACTCATGATCATGAGTTTAATATTTAGGCCAACTACGAGCCAGATTTGAGAACTCAGGATTGAATTTTTAATCCAAACATGAGATTTGAGGATCCTTTAAACTATTTTTTCCAAATTCATCTTGCCAAACCCCCCTACCCTCTTATCAAATAGCCCTTTAGGTGTCGATTGAGAGAAGATGGGAGCTTTGAATGCTCATAAAAATATACTGACAAGAAGTTAATGGTAACTACTAACATCCATCTTTGGGAAATCTAAGCTATTTAATTCTTGTTAAAAAATGGAAACAAAGATGTTGAAAATTTTCTTATATTAGACTTCTATTAATTGATAGTTAATTTTTTAGTTTGTGAAAAACGAGTTGAATTTATGGTCCAATGAGATGAGTCCAATATTATTAAGTGATCTATTTTGATGGACTTATTTATATCTTTTTAATTGATGTGGTTGAAGCAGTTAAGTGTAGACCTTAATTTAATTGTGTCCCGTAATGGGAGAGCTCATTAGATTTATTATTATTGCTTTGAAGAAGGAGAGGAAAACCTTGCCCTTTCATGAAAGAAATTCAGATATCGAGTATCATGGCTCATATAAATATGTTCTAAATCTTGAATTTAAGTATTTTAAATTCATATAAATATGTTCTAAATCTTGAATTTAAGTATTTTAAATTTCATATACGAATCATTAAAATTTTTACAAATTACGCATCTCGATTCAGGACCGTGTCAACTTTTTCAGGACCGTGTCAACTTATACTCGATCTAAGTAAATATTGCGTTGAAGTCATATCGTGTCGGTAGTGTAAAAGTGATATCTCTTGCTGTGATTGATGGAGTCAATATTTTAAGCATTTGACACCTCAAACTCATTAGCTCCACAGTGGGTAGGCAGTGTCTTGGCGTGGCAGTTGGCACCACCTAGTACGCTGATATAAGTTTATAATTAATTCTATATATCTCAAATTTGTATCTCAAATCAATAAGTATGATTAGATTAATGGGTCCCAATTAAAAAAATTGATGAGACTCCTTCATCCAACGGTTCTCGTTCATTTAGAATGCACATTTGGGATATAAATTTGAGATATAATTCATTAATCTAAATTCATTGCGTAAATTGGGATTTTTCAATGAAAATTGGATGTCTTTTTGTTTGTTCTGCATTGACTTCCTCTACTTGTTTGGGGCTCTGTTAACCGATAGTTTGTCATTATAGACCATGGTGGCTTCTATGCTGGCCGGATCTTTGCTAATTGGAGGGACTAACATGAAATGCAGTACAGGAAACTTGGTGGGTCTAAAGGTTTCAGCAGCAGGAGGTGGTGGTGGTGGTGGTGGTGGTGGGTTTCCGTCGTTTCTTCCCAAAGAAGTTCACAAAATCAAAGACCCGTTTGCTCGAACTTTGGCTCAGAGGATTCAAAGGCTTCCTGTACAGGTCTCTCTCATGCATGCCTAGATATGATTGCGTTTTAGCATTTGGTTTAGTGTTGCTTTTGACCTTTGTTTTGTTTATTTGGGTAATGTACAAGGAGCTCAAGGAGTTTAACTCCTTATAATTAAAATGCTTGTCAAGTTCATTCAATTGTAACAAAAATATTATCATGATTTACCTTTGAGATATGCATAGTTTCACCAAAAAGGGTCACTCTAAACGAGGGTTCACACTCAAATAAAAGAAAAAAGAAGCCTATTCCAATCTTACCTATATCATGATATACAGTGAACTTTGGAAGCCAGGAGCAGTAAATAAAGCATATCATAATTTATTTTTTTGTTTTTTGATTGCCAACGATGAGTTTTAAACTCTCACCCCTGCCCTTTATGAAGATGTCACATCAATGCTTAACTAGCTCCGCTACAACGCCTTTGGAATATCCTAATTTAACTTGAACTATGCTTTCGAGTGACTTTATATTTTTTCAATTGTAATGTGGAAGAAAAGTTCAAATGGTACCTGACTATTTGCTTCTGGTATTGGAAAAAATTGTGGGTATGTGGCCCCTTGAATTGTGAGGCTCTTGTGATGTGCTTGTGATATTGCAGATTGGATTTTCTGAAAGTTGTATAATGAGTAGCTGTGTGAAGCCCCAAATACAAAGTAAGACCAATCCAGTGGTCCTTCTCCATTGTTTTGACAGGTTTGTGGTATATGAAATTTGTACTGAATAATTAAGAGAGGAGATCCCTTATGAACCTTCTTCTTTACGTTTGTACTTAGCTCTTGTTTAGAATGGAGATGCACATACCCCTTGCTCGAAGAGGCTGGTTTGGAGACTTGGGCTGTTGATATTCTTGGATGGGGTTTCTCTGATTTAGGTTTTTCCCTAATTTAAATCTGCTCTTTAACTAAGATAATTACATATTTACTTTCCTGTTTTTCGATGTGATTTATTTTGGTCCGCATCTTGTGTTGTTGTATCTCATTTTATTTCACTTTAATAGAAAGACTTCCACCATGTAATGCAGCATCAAAGCGTTATCATCTGTACCAGGTATTTTCATACATTTTTGTAGTCCTATTCAATTGCGTTTGGTTTTTCTATCGCTTGGCTTCATTCACACTGGCAGGACTTCACTTTATGTTCCTTGTAGCTATACTAGTATTTAACCCTCAATGTTTGAACTTCTAAGTTGGATTACTTACATTTATATGACAGCTTTGGAAGTCTTACATAAGAAGGCCGATGATATTAGTTGGACCAAGTCTTGGTGCTGCTGTTGCAATTGATTTCGCGGTCAATTTTCCGGAAGCTGTAAGAATTTGATTCAAGTCTAACTCTGAAATACATATTCATGCTACATGCAATGTTGATCCATAGTCGGATTCATTGTAGTCAATTCAAGTCTTAACTCTGAAATACAACCCCACATCCCAAATATATGTTGTTGGCGAAGTTCTTGTGGTTAGCTGTTGTAGAGCTTCCTAACAGTAATTCCAATAGGATTCAAAACCTCAAGGTGATTTGGGCACAATATGAAGCAATGTGGGATCCAAGAAATGTCTCACAGGAGGTTATTGGAAAAGTTTCGAGTGATTGAACCGATTCTTTTTCCTTGCCCTTTCCAACGAAGAGTCTTCTTAATTCTAAATAATGTAGGATTCAAAAATATTGTAGCCCCCTTTTTGTCAGCTAAGTGGTGGCTATCCCTCTCCAATTTGAAGTGTGTTGAGACGGGGTTGAAAGCACACCTGCCTGTAATTTATAAAGTAAATTGAGAGCTATCTGCCCTACAGTCTGCAAATTGTGCTGGAACTACAGAATCTGGAAGTCACACAGTTTTCAAACTAGTTTTTATCATGGGAGATGACGAATTCAGTCAACAATGTTACATCTTTTGTTCAAGGGATTTTGAGCTAGATAGCACATGTACACTAGATATGCATGTACAAGAGATTCTGCAAACATTTTCATGCAATTACCATTAGAAGTTTTGCACTAACTATGTGGGTCTGAGATCTAAAATTTGTTAGCTTGGTGCTCCCACACTGGCACGCATGTCTCACTTTATGAGCTATTCTTGCATTTTGCAGGTTGAAAAACTGGTTTTGATTGATGCAAGTGTGTATGCAGAAGGCACAGGATTCCTGGCAAAGCTACCTAGAAGGATGGCCTATGTTGCTGTAAGTCATGAATTCCTTTATTGTTAAGCATGCACTGCCCAACCATCTTTTTTTTTTTTCTGCACTAGGTTTCTCTGTTGAAGAGCATCCCACTACGATGGTATGCGAAGTTATTGGCTTTTGATGGTATATCATTAACTACGAGCTTAGACTGGACCAATGTGAGCATGTTCTTTACTCTCTTTTTTTATTGAAAAGCTACAGTTAAAAAAACTGGAAACTTACATACTCTGGAGTTGTATTGTGCCTCATTTGCAACGTCACCCAACTTAGGTGTTTGGTGAGATCTAATTGAGTTGTCATTGTTTTTGTTACAAATTAGGTTGGACGCCTACACTGTCTGTTACCTTGGTGGGAAGATGCTACAGTTAATTATATTCTTAGTGGGGGTTATAATGTTACTGGCCAAATAAAACAGGTATTGAAGAATTTCAAGTCTCACTTGCATAGGCATTTCATGTAATTGCTGCCAAGTAGCTACCAAAACGCTCATTATCCTGCCGATTTAAGGCTCTCATGCAGCCATGGCATTTGATGATTGCATAATCCAATGAAAATGCTTGCTGTTCAGGCTGATTATAAGCATGCATCCATCGGTCATCTTTGTTGCATGTTTATATTTTATTTTTTTTCCACAATTACTTTATGGCTGCTTTCTCCCAAAAATAATTTGCAAGGCCCATTTTTGGGGGAAAAATGAGAGTTTTGATGTCACCACACTCTTTGATCCCATAGAAGCTGCCTGAATTTTAGAGTTAATAATATGGGACTTAAACGTGATATGTCATCAACATGGGACCAACTTCCAAGAGACTTCATTATTGTTGTGATGAACAGGTATGGTTTTGAGGATATTGTATGGAATCAAGCCTGCCAAATGATGGTCTAGTTCTACCGCTGTGGCACAATCAAGAGTGCTGGTTTCATACACAATTCTTTCTCATGCTTGATTGATCAGAATTTAAGAAATCTGTGTTGTTAGCATTTTCCTTTATGATTCAGAGACTCAATAAATTCTCTGCTTCTGGTACTAATGTCACAGTAGAACAGCTATAATGTTGGTGGACCTTCTTTCAAAACAAATATTACAAAACAGTTCTGATTATTATCGACTTTGCTATGATTTGTCGTTATATAGGTGAAACAGGAAGCACTTATTATCTGGGGTGAGTGTGATAATATCATCAGCAATAAGCTAGCAGCGGTCAGTTCTGAACTTTTAGTCCTTCATATATGAGGTCCAAATTAGCAAACTGTAGAACAAGAACTAACCCTTATATGCATACGAAGTGCACGCACTGCTTTTAGGCTTTACTGGAAATATATACTTGGGGAACTAGGCATCAGTCTCCCACTTCCAAATGAAGAAGGATCCAATATGTTAGCGACCTCCTCGACTGAAGGTGCTTAAATCTATTTAACTGGAAGAAACGCCAGAACCCAGCATGATCTTGCTTATAAAAAGCTTATCTCACATCATTTTAATTTCATATTGCACCCTAGAGTTAAGTTTTAGGGGCCTGTCAAGAACTAATAACAAGTTTCAACCTCAAAATACTGGTAGCTGTATAAGTTTATCTATGTTGTGTTTGTTTCGACTGTTTCTGACATTTTGTGGTTGAACTATAATGCAGAGACTGCAGAGTGAACTACCAAACGCGATTATGCGCCAAATACCAGAATGTGGTCATCTCCCTCATGTCGAGAAGCCCCACTCAGTCGCAAAGCTGATTTCTGATTTCGCTCGATGTGGTAACTGTTAGGAAAGGCAGATTTCTAACTTCAGTTGATGATTTTCCTTTTGAACACTTCACCATGTCTTTTATATAGAATAGTCTAAAAAATGTCTATCTCAAAGCAAAAAACCAAGGTTGGAGATGCAGGGAAGAACTGAAGAAGCAAGGTTGGAGATACATATATAATTTTGTGTCAATTTTGTTTTAGATTGATAAATCATGTAAAAATTACCAACCCTAATTATAAGTGCGATGATTTCCAAGACATGTCAAAAAAATTATAATCGAGAAGAGGAGGGTAAGATGGAGCTGTGTTATCGTAAACCGCTTGATTTAGAGTCAAACTCATGGTAAAATCTATTAGCAATCTAGGTCACAACCTTCATTCTAAGATTTCAAATGAGAATGAGGCATTTGATGTAACCCAGTAAAATCAGTTCATATAAAAGACAACATGCCTGATGTTACGATTGTAAGGATCTTTCCTTGAATAATTTATGTCGGCTAATTTTTCATAAAAAAAAAAAGTCGAATTTGTAGTGATGACAAATACTCACGTACCGGCTGCTCCACTAGATAGTTTTTAATGTTTCTTCAAAAGGTTTTTCTGTTTGTTCCTTAATCTATCACTCTCGACTGAAAGGAGATTGATTGGTTGGGTTGAAGTAAGGGAGGCATCAAAAGTACCCCCATCTTTTCAATCCAACTAGATTACTTATGATAAGGGTATAATTCTGAGCATGGGTCGCCATGACATCGGAGCCCAATATACCTTGAGAACCCATAAGGTGGGCTTATTGGCCCAAAGAAAATGCCTCCAATTAGCCCACCACAAAGAGCAGGAAGGGCCCAAAGAATAAGCCCAACGGCCTCGGAAGACCAGCGACCCAGGTCCGGCTCAAATCCACACCCTTGTCCCAAAATGAATCCCGTTGCGCCACGTGTCCAAGGGACAAGGGGACCATCTCTGAAACTTCAGACAGTTACGTCCTGTTGAAGGCAGGAGGAGGTGGTGCGTAGCAAACCAGAGGGTCGTGGGCACAGGAGTGCCGGCGCACAAGAGTCTTTGCAGGGCAAGGACGGAAGGTCCCCACAAGATCAGAGGAAAAGGTAGAAGAAATGGCCAGAAACCCTAGGACAACAAATGATATAAATAGAACAGTGTAAGAGGACCTTCCCTATCCTCAGATATTCAAGAAGATAAGGCATATATACTTTGTAAAGGCCAGCGCTTGTAACTCACTTGTATTCACCTGAAATCAATATACCGCATCAAGGAGCAGGAGTCTCCATTATAGTGGACATAGCCTTAGTCGATCGGCTAGGGTGAACCACTTATAGTCCGTGTTTTCCATTTTCGATACACTATTTTCTTCAAATCAATGCATAAAACCCATCAGCCCTTCACAGGCTGGGCTTGGGTTGTTAATTCCGAGACCCCATCAACTTCTTTTCAATGTTTTTATATATAATTTGCCTTGCAAACTTATACACTTGCTAGATACGAGATCTTATTGACAACATTTAATGTGGGGAACCCTCCTATATATATAATCAAACCCAGATACAAATCAAGGGTAATAATTGATTATAAAATTAGGCTTGATAATGAGTTTGTGTTGGCTTCGTGTCGTGTCAAAATTTGCTCAATTCATGTCCTACTCAAGACACATTTATAATCACGCATAGTCAAATTAGTATCGTAAATAAGTCGTGTTTAGCTAATTTTGGATCAACCTATTTATCTAGAGTAATGGGTCAATTCGTCTATGAATCAAATCCACTAAAACGAAATCATATGCTTTATAAAACATGAAAAAAATAGACATTTTTGTTTTTCCCATCACAATTTAAAAGCATCAGCAACAGTGAATTGGCAAAAGGACAAATAAAAGGTGTAGATTCCCAGCTTAGAGACAAATAGAAGCTAAAGCTTTTGGACAAAACCATGAGCTCAGACATATCAACTACTCCCCCAAGCTACCAATAAAAATATAATGATACTCAACCCCAAAACCATATAGATATTTGCTGTGTCCAGAAAGTAAACCAGAGAAGAAGAATGGGCAACCCCCATATTTTGATGATACCTTATCCAGCACAAGGCCATGTTATTCCCTTGATGGAGCTTGCACAATGCTTAGCCCAACATGGCTTCAAAATCACATTTGTCAACACTCAGATCACTCACAAACGTGTTCTAAATGCAATGGCAGGAAAGGAAATTTTGGGCAATCAAATTCATCTAGTTTCAATCCCGGATGGATTGGAAGAAGAGGATAGGAGTATTCCAGGGAAGTTAACTGATTCAATCCTCCGAGTCGTACCGGGGAATCTTGAGGAGCTAATAAAAGAGATTAACGAATCAGAGGATGACAACATATCTTGCCTTATTGCTGATATAAGTATTGGATGTGTTCTAGAAGTTGCTATGAAGATGGGGATCCGGCGAGCAGCCTTCGTGCCTGCAGCAGCCACTCTAAGGGTCTTGGGATCCAGCATTCCAAAGCTAATTGGTGATGGAATTATCAACAACGATGGTGAGACCCTTCATCACTAAAATTAATTTCTTCTGCAAGAGCATAAAACAGTAGAGGTCAGCAATTTTTTTCTTGGGTGATGATAATTATTGTAAGTGCTTAAAAGCCAATTTCAGACGGGAGTGGAGAGAACCAGAAATTTATCTCAGATAAAAGTACTCTGGATAAGCATGGTCAAACAAATGAATGAAAAATGAATAGATGGGCTTAATTTAAGGAATAACACCAAGAAGAATAACCAATTACTACATCTAGAACAAATATCCAGTTATTTTGGCTCAATATATCAATCATAGTAGGTGTAAAAGAGGACTACAAAAGTTGCATGGCCTTGCAGGCTATGACAAACTAGAAATACAGATGTTCTATTATATCATTGATTTCGAGTGGTCAAAAGGATCAAAATTGATTTTGTGAATGCAAAAAAGCAATGTAAAAAACAATATCAACAAGTAAACAGTGACTCATGGAACTCATGACTGTAAGTTTAGAGTAGGGAAGAAATGAAGAAGCATATGTGGAGGGCTGTATGATCAACGATTTCAGTTCAAATGGTAATTGCAGGAACTCTAACGAAGAACCAGATGATTCAGCTGTCACCGAACATGCCCGCCATAGATACAGCAAATTTTGTGTGGACTCGTGGTGGCAACATGGCCATGCAGAAAATGATTTTTGAAACTGCGGTAAAAAGCAATGAAGCTGTGAAACTTGCAGACAGGCTGATTTGCAACTCAAATTATGACCTGGAGCCTGGAGCATTTTCCGCAGCTCCAGAGATTTTACCTATTGGCCCACTTTTGGCAAGCAACCGGTTTGGAAATACAGCTGGATACTTCTGGCCAGAAGACTCAACTTGTCTAAAATGGCTCGATCAGAAGCCAACCTGCTCAGTCATATATGTTGCATTTGGCAGCTTCACAGTTTTTAACCCCAACCAGTTCCAAGAATTAGCACTGGGGCTTGAGCTGACCAACAGGCCATTCCTGTGGGTTGTGCGTCCAGATATTATGGATGGCACAAACAACAGTTACCCAGAAGGATTTTTAAAAAGAGTAGCAGCTCGTGGGCAAATGGTGAGCTGGGCACCTCAGCAGAAGGTACTGAGTCATCCTTCTATTGCTTGCTTCGTGAGTCATTGTGGTTGGAACTCTACAATGGAAGGTGTTAGCACTGGAGTCCCTTTCTTGTGCTGGCCTTACTTCGTCGACCAGTTCATTAATGAGAGCTACATTTGTGATGTCTGGAAGGTGGGATTGGGGTTTGAACGAGATGAGAGGGGTATCATCACCCATGAAGAAATTAAAACTAAGATTGAACAATTGCTCGGCAACAAAATATTCAAAGCCAGAGCTTTGGATCTCAAGGAAATGATAATGTGCAGCGTTAGAGAAGGAGGTAGCTCGTACAAGAACTTCACCAATTTCATTGAATGGATGAAGGCATAGGAATGTGTTCAGGAATGTGTTCATGCTATGATCAAACATTGATGTAAAAACACCTAATTTTGTGAAAGCAAAAATGCAAGAATAGGGATTTGGTATATGATCCTTGCTCTCTTGGATTATGACAAAGCTGATATATATGAATCCCATCAAATTACCCATGTTAGATCACCCTGTCGATGTACCAAAATCATCTTGTTCAATTTCCATCATGGGTGAAAAGTTTCAGAAGATAATCAAGTAAAAAAAAACCTCTAGTCAAGTTACTGCTTCAAATTTCAATGCCCTTGATCTATCATTGGAAACAGACAAACAATAGGTCTAGTTGGTACTCAAAGGGACTTTATCCATCAAAGAATGGCAGATACAACCAAGAAAGTTGCAAAAGTGAAACTCTAATCTCCAACAAAAAGCTCCATGCTTCTAGGGGAATGACACATTTTTATGAAGTCAGTGAAAATTTGATTCAAGACGCCAGATTTACCCATGCCCCGAAAGGTGTAAATCTACTTCTTCTGCTTAAACAACAATAAGAAGCAGAACATGATTCAGAGGAGGCTATTAGACAGTTCAATCCAGCTAGATGACCATGACTTCTCCTTTATATTATTATTATTATACATATCTAAGCTGGCTTGCAATCTCACACTTCTAGATACGAGAGATCTTATTTACTAAAATTTATATTGGTGAACCCTCCTATCTATCTTTAACATTACTAGTCTAGTCAGAAACCTTAATAATGAAGATGGAAAGGAAACAAGGACAATAATTAACTGTAAAACATGGCAATAATTGACATCAAACCTCGTGGGAGAAAAAGACTACGACGCTGGTTGCTGTAAAGGATTGTGTTGGTCTGAAAGGGTTGTGTTCATTGAAATAATGTGGCCTTTCTTAAGGTATTTTGAAGGATTAAAGCCAAATTGTATAGCTTTAGGAGTTACTTCCTTCATTTGATTCTTGTAATTCTTGTTTTATTCTATAAAATTATTTTCTTAAAAAAAAAAAAAAAAACTTCAACATAGTGGATTTTGACGAAACAATAGAAGGTAATGAAATGGCTATATTGAAACGTCAACTTTAATATATTGAAGGTGCAATGTAAAAAATCTCATCTTTTAAAGTACAAAAATAAAAAAATTTAAATCTGTAAGAGTACAAAGTGAGATTCTCCATTAGATTTATAATACCTTTTGGTTAAAGAATATTTATTTATAGAGTTAATAACACTTTTAGTTTCTAAAATATCCATGTTTTGTCAGTTTGATCTTCATTGTATTAATTTTGTCAATTTGATTCTTAAAGTTTTAATTCGTGTTACTTTGATCTCTAATCAGACAATTCGTTAAGTTTTTTTACGGAAGTGACCACGTGTCATTTTTTTAGATGATATCACATGTCCAACACATGATCATTTTGTCAAAAATTTAAAGGTCAATATAAGTATGTATCATTTAAACACGAATTGAATATTTTCGTTATCAAATTGACAGAATTGATATTTTAGGGATCAAACTGACAAAAAAAATACATATTTTAAGGACTAGAAATGTTATAAACTTGATTTATGTGTTACCTCCAGTTCAACTAATTAGTGGAGTGATTAGTACGAGTCAATCAATAACAAAGATGCAGTCTTGTGGATTTAAGTTCCTGAATGTCTCTTGCCATTCAAAATACATTAATTATTATTTATTAATTAGAAAGTACGAATACGAATACAAGATATAGATACGAATTTTTGAATATTCGATACGTATCTTTGAATATTCGATGAGTATCATATCTAATACGGATATGTGACATTTACGAAATGTTCGTGTTTCATAGACTACTAACAGAAAATTCTTATATGTTGAAATTTCCATTGAAAGTAACTCCCATGACGAAACAGATGATTCAACTATCACCAACCATGCCATTCATGGACGCTGCAAATTTACCGTGGGCTGGGTTTGGTGATTTGACCACACGAAAAGTAATGTTTGAAGGCTTTGTAAGAAGTAAAAAACAGTACAAGAAGCAGCAAACTGGTTGATTTGCAATACAGCTTATGATCTGGAGCTCTCAGCGCTATATCTGAAAATCTGGAGCTATATCCGAAAATCTGTCCTATAGGCCCATTACTGGCAAGTAGGGGTGTCCATGGGCCGGACCAACTTCGGGCCCAGAATTTTTTTCGGGCTGGATCTGGGTAGAGTAGGTCCAAACTTTTAATGAATAATTTTATTTATAAATAGGGGAGGAATTGCAACATAATAGAATGAATATATCCCAACTAGTTAACACCTACCTACTTATCTATTATTTGCGCAACCCTACCCTTTAAAGCGTGTATGTTTAATACGTGCAAAAGAAAAAAATACATTATTTATAATATCCAAATTTCTAAAACTTTGAATTCCGGCACTGGGAGATCTATTTCCATGTTTTGACTGGGCTGGGCGGGTTCTTGGGCCGAGTTTTAACGGGCTTTTGCGGATGGACTATTGGGTTGGGTAATGACTTTGGGGTAGGCCCAAGCCCTCTCTTGAAGGATATTGGGCTTGGACGGGCCTATGAGATTTCGAGCCTATTTTTTGGGTTGGATAATGAAACCCGTGGGTAATCCGACCCTTTGACACCCTATTGGCAAGTAACCGACTTAAAAAGTATTCCGGCCACTTCTGGCCGAAAAACTCAACTTGCCTTAAATGGTTGGACCATTAGTCGGTCAATTCAGTAATCTATGTTGCATTAAATATTTTTTCGTGCTATCACCATTATAATGAATATTTTTTTGGAGGAGTAGGGACGGATGGTTGGTTGGGCACCTCAACAAAATATCTTAAATCATCCTTCTGTTGCTTGTCTTGTGGATGGAACTCTACAATGGAGGGTGCAAGTGTTGGAGTCCCTTTCTTATGCTGGCCTTACTTTTGCTGACCAGTTTCTTAACCAGAGCTACATTTGTGATGCTTGGAAGGTTGGATTAGGGTTTAACCGAGCAAAAAGTGGTATCATCAATCATGAAGAAATCAAGAAGAAAGTGGAGCAGCTGCTTGAGGATGAAACATTTGAAGCAAGGGCCTTGGATCTTCAAGAAAAGGTCATGAATGGTATCAAAGAATGCGGCTTCTCTACAAAAAAATATCAACAATTACATTCAATGGCTGAAGGAAAGAAAAAATAATCCAAGCACTAAACACGCTTGACTTCCACCACCATCGCCAAGCAACCACTCCTATACATCCACCTCCAACATGCCACTGCCACCATTACCATCATCTCCATCATCTCATTATCTCTATCACAACCCCACCACCATCACCACACCACGCTCACAACTGTTGTTGCACCCCCGAGTGTGGTGGCGACAGTGTGAGTGGGGTAGTGGCGGTAGTGGGGGGTGGTAAAGGTGGGGTATTGGCAGTGATGACAACGTGATAGTGGTGTGATGGAGATGGATGACGTGGTGGAGGCAGTGGTGATTGGGGCGTTAAGAATAATAGTAATAATTTAAATGTTATCAAGATTGTTTTAATTATATTTCATTCATTCCAATGAAAATGTTGATTTATAACAACATTAGAACAGATTATCAATTGTATTTGGCTCTTCATCCTAGTTGTTGTCAAACATCAAAATAATAATGTACATTCCATTATATTTTCAAGTTCATTCAATTTTTACTCTTATTTCATTCCCGAATAAAAGAATTATCGCCTACCAAAACCGAAGTGAAAGTCTGAGACAGTCAAACAATGCATCTACTTGTTCGTTGTTGCCAATAGAAAAATTTTGTCGATTGCTGCCCTTCATTGAAAGGAATGAAAACGACAAGCAAGAGAAGCTGCAACACAGGGTGACTCAAAGTAATTTGAGACTTAAAACGGAAACACCAAATGATCATTTTATTTTTAGCATTAATTTTCAAAAAAATTAATTTATTTTAAAATTTTTATGTGAGAGAGACAAAAGAAATATGCTCTAGTAGATGTTTTAACTTTTGTTTTTGTCTTTCATCGGAGAGAGAAAGAGTTTTGATTTCAATTTTTGTTTTTGTTTTTTAATTTTTTTTCCCGGAGAGAGAGGAGTGGGGTAAATATAAGTTGACTTTTGAGTACTTTTTTATTTTTTTAACTTCTGATTTTTAAGATTTTAATGTTATGAATTGGATCATAAACCCAAATTATTACAATAAAAATTTCAATTGGATTTAATTTTTTGAGGCTTTTTTAAGACTTAAAATTTAATGGATTTAAATTTTTTTTGTGGGCTAGTAATGTATCTAAAATTATGGGGCCTTCTAAAAATTTGGGTCAAGTCTACCTTAATGGACTTATAATAAATTTAGTCCACCAAATAAACTTATTTGGGGGTAAATCTATTTTTAATCTTATTAATAAATAGTTATATCCATTATTTTTTTTAAAATTCCAAAATACCCTTTTAATTACTTAAAAATAATCTTAAATATTAAATCAGTTTCTTAAACAGTTATCCATTGATTCACACTTAATGAAAGATTTTTTTTATAAATTTTGAAATTCAAATTTAAATTTGACATCACTACCATTTCTCTTTCTCTCTCTCTAACAAACATGAAGATGGGTTCTTCTTAGGGTTCCAAATCTTCATGTTCTCTATTCGCCACTTTATGCGTAGCACAAGCTCCAGGAACAACACCAAAAATCTCACACACCGCCACTAGGGGCGCAACTCGGGCGGGTTGGGCGGGTTAGACAGTCAACCCTAGCCCAACCCTAGGTATATAATCTTCAACCCTAACCCTAACTCTAACCCTACATCGGGTTGATGAACTCAACCCGAGCCCTGCCCGAGTTTAATTCGGGCGGACTCGGGTTGAATTTGAGTTCACTGCAAGAGAGACAGAGAGAGGGGGAGAATAATTACAAATTCATAAAACAATCAATATATTTCATTCATAACAGTGCACGATTATTGATTATCTGCTTTCACACCAAAAAACTAGTGATCTCAAAGCACAATCCAAAAAAACATAGAAATTAGACCCATAAAAACATTAAACTTAAAATATCAAACTATCACCACTAATTATGCATAACGCATAACAGAGTAGCAAGCAACAAGAAACAGAGGACGATGGAGTAAAAATGAAAAAAAGTGTTAATGTTTTATATATATAAAATTATTTTTTAATTTGTCGGGTTCAAGTTGAAATCGGGTTGCTGATGCCTCAACCCGAGCCCGGCCCAAATTGAATTTGGGTTGAGATTTTTTGACCCAAGTATTAAAAACCCTAACCTAAGCTCTAATTTTTTCGGGTTGAGCTCGGGTTGCCCAACCCAAGTTGCACCCCTAACCGCCACGCCCACACCGTCCCCAGTGGTGGCGCCACCAACTTCGTCATTGTCTCCAACCCCAGTCCCTACACCGACTCCGTCACCCAAATCACCATCTCTATCTTCGACCCCTACATACACCCCATCACCATCTCCTTGTCGGAGAGCTCGTCTAACTATGGTTACATGGCTATTCTGTGATGGTGTGTACTAAGAGAAGAGAGAGGGAGAGATAGAGAAAGTGATTTGAAGATTCTAAAATATGAGAGAGGCCT
This sequence comes from Ilex aquifolium, assembly GCA_951799425.1. NCBI lineage: Eukaryota > Viridiplantae > Streptophyta > Magnoliopsida > Aquifoliales > Aquifoliaceae > Ilex > Ilex aquifolium. Next base: position 3,179,817 of record OX637398.1, on the reverse strand, counting down.
CGGAAATCAAGTTAGCATGCGTGTTACTATTTTTTTTCCATATTACTATTTTTTGTTAAGTATGTTATTATTTTTTTGACGAACATGTTACTATTAATATTGAATGTTACTATTTTTTCGAAATATCAATTTTCAATGTTTTTTTTTGATTATGTTACTATATTTTTTGATGAGCATGTTACTGTTAATATTGAATGTTACTATTTTTTTCTTGACCATGTTACTACTGTTATTTTTTTAAATATTAAAATTCAATATTATTATTTTTTATTTTTGAATGTTACTATTTTTTTGTATTTAAATTGTACTATTTTTTATATTTGAATGTTACTATTTTTTATTTTTAATGTTACTATTATATATATCTATATAATAAAACAGCTACCACTTTGAATTTTATCCCCACTATATTTTTCCCCCCTAAAACCATCCCATCCAACTCAACTCAACCCAACCCAACCCAACCCACACCACATATCCAACCCACGTAACAACGGCTCCCTGCAACACACAGAGCCGTTTACAATCACTCAGTCTCTTCACTCACTTCCCCCAATTTCATGCAGACAGCGGAGGGTCTCTTCACTGCGCAACACACCATCCCCTCACCACCTCCTCTCTCTCTCTCTCTCTCTCTCTCTGGCCAGCATCCATCAGCGCCCAGCCCCAGGCTCTCCCTCCCCTCAAACGCCACTTCCTCTCTCTCTCTCTCTCGCGCGCGCCTAGCCCCAACAACACTCAGACAGCCGCTCTTTTACAGGTACGATTCACTCTAGAACTTGCTTTGTTTAGTTTTGCTGGGTTTGTTTGGTCTTGCTCCTCTCAATCCCCTCAATCACCACCTCCTCTCTTTCTGTTTCTGGGTTTGTTTGGTTTTGCTCTTCGTTCAAATGCCTACAAGCTGTTCGATCAAATGCCCCTGACATACATTCTCTGTCAAAGGCATTCTCTGTTTTTCAGGCATTCTCTCTTTCTGTTTCTTGGATTGCATTTAACCTTCAATCAAGGTTATGTGGCATTTACTGGTAGTTCTATAGCACTATATCACGGTGGTATACTCTAGCATTTGTTTGATTTGTGGCATTTTACCATTTTAAAATTTGTTGCATACTGGTAGTGCTTGATTTGTGGTATTTAACTCATTCACCATTTTACTTGATATTTTAAACCATGAGCTTGGTTTGCTAAGTTGTTGGGGCTTTGGGCAATTTATTCACCTCTTGACTCGAAAGTTTAAGTCTAAGTTCCGAGTGGTTTGTTCTAAACTTCGTAACTCAAGCGATTTTGTTTCCTTCATAATCTGATATGGGATGCCTTTTTTCCCTTCACATGTAGATCCCAACAGCTGATATAGTATATCACATAGTTTAAGCAAGTTTAAAAAAAATTCTCTACTGTTAGTTTAAGCTCTAGAACCAATGAAGAGAAAAAATAGAGCAAAGGTGTGTGAACTTGATTCCCATTGTTCGATTTCGAGTCGAACTGATGGACCAATAATTGAGCAATCAGTAAGCATCTTTGCTCTATTTTCTCTAATTTTCTCTTCTTCGTTTGTCACTTATTCAAGCATTCATATGGTACAATAATGACTTTTGTTGGCAATTTTCTTTGGAAGGTTTGGCCTTGAGAATTTTCTTTCCGAATGTCGTCTCTAAATTGGCGCTAATCTGTGTTATTGATGAAAAAGGTATTTTTGTTGTCTTTGCTACAGCCGAAGCATCTCAGAATGGATATGTTGTGCATGGTTCACAGAATGGTGGACCAAATACACCTCATTCAATGGTGAATCAAGCCATGTCCATCATGCCAATATCCGCAGCTGGTGTTCAAGCAGGTGTTCCTGGTCCCACTACTAACTTAAATATTGGTATGGACTACTGGGGGGCTGCAACTTCATCTACTATCCCTGCAATGCGTGGGAAGGTACCTTCTGCTCCAGTAGCAGGAGGAATGGTCCCTGCTGGATCTCGGGAAAGTGTGCAGTCGCAGCTTTGGATACAGGTTTTTTTATTTCATTTTTCCCTCCCCCACCTCCTGTACATACATCATCCCCCCCCCCCCCCCCCCCCTTTTTTTTCCTCTATTAAGTCCCTAATTGTAAGTGTCTTTATATATATTTGCTTTACCATCATGGTTTGTCCGTAGTGGTATAATTTTGTTTAGACATTCAAATAAGTTTGGTGCGTTTAAAAAAAATCACTTTCCAGGTGCATAGTGGTGTTCTTGCTAAATATAGGTTTGAAGTGTTCAAAGGGATCGCTAGACTTATGACTAGACGTCTATAACCAAAGGTTTGGTATAATTTAAAGGTTTGCTTCAGTTTGGTAAGAGCTTTTAAGTGCTTGACGAAAGGCCAAAATGAGCTTATATGTATGGCCATTTCTAGCAACAACGGCCAAAGAGTCCATTGAGATCTAGAGAGAGAAGAGGAAAGTGAGAGAGAGAAAATAGTGCAATACACATAGGAACTTCAATTAGTAACACTCAAATAATGTGCAACACATATAATAATAATATCACATAATAACACTCAAATTATGTAACAGTCACATAGGAACATCAATTGGTTTTAAATGTTACTATTTTTTTGTCACTGTCGTATTGGCGTTACTATTTATATCTTTATTATGTTCAATGTTATTATTTTTTATTTTAAATTTCTCTTTTTTATCCTGGAACTTTGACTTTTATGAGGTTTTTTTTATGCAACTTAGACTTTTATAGGCCTAGAATTTTAATCTGGCATATTGTAGAAATGTAAAAAATCACTCTAAATTTAGTGCCTAAAACAATAGCTTTGTTGAACTCCAAACGGTGAAAATAACTTTTTGAGTTTTGGTGTTTAGAAAATACAGTGAGTGTTTTCCTATTGGTATCTACGTTCTCTTTTCACTTCACTACATTTATATGTTTATGTTTGTTTTTCATTGTACAGGTTAATCATCTCTATCCAATCACAGGTACGATGTGTTTGATGTTGTGCTAAAAAATCTTACTTGGTCAGTGCAAAAAAAAAAAAACCATTTTAAATTTTTTTTTAAGTGGCAAGAGGAGTTTTGCATTGATATCATTTCGGAAATAGTCATCCCACTTTTGGCATTCACTTGAATTCCTATATGAAGAGTCTCTTATGATTGGAAATTTGATTCATTTTTGGAATTTTTTTCTATTTATGTGTATGAGATTTTTGTTATCTTAGGATTCTAGCGGATTCATATATACTATACGAACTGATTTTGACACATATTCCTGCCCTTCTCTCATGTTCGACGAAATTTCTCGCAGAGACTCGCATCAACGATACCATTACTGGGTATTTGTTCTCTCGATGTTTTGAATTAAATGTTTATTTTGTGCTATTTTGTTATCTGCTATTTGGAGTAATGTGATTCTTTGTTTACCTATCATGTTGATTGCATAGTCACTGTTGTCATTGGTTTGAAGATTTCAACGTTCATTTCCATATTTATGCCTTTTGGTAATATCTGTAAAAGAAGTTTTCCTTGCCCTTTTGTAACAGTATATGATTATTTTGGTAGAAATTATTTTATCCAAATTTGATCAAAGTGGAAGTGAACTGGGCTTTGAATGACCTGTGTGTGTGTGTGTGTTTATTCTTTTTGTTCTATTTTGGTGATGTTGACTGTGGCTGTGTTTTGGCGGTTTTTTTTGGATTAGTAGTGAGGTTTTGGCAGTGCAAAAAAATGGTAAGTTGTGTGATAATCACATCCTTTTGTTGCATGTATAGGTGGTTGATGTTGTTACAGATGAATTTTTATAAGTTTAACCCAATTTTTCAAAAGAAATTAATTTTTTCAGTAGGAGTTTAGATCAAAAAGCTGTAAAGGTGGAAAGCTTGAAGACCTCAAGGCCTTAAAGTTAACCTTCCATTTCTACTTGGTAGTTTGATTTTAGATAGCCGAAACGTGTATTATTACGATATTGAATTTTTTATATTTATGCTTTTTGATTTTTTTTAGATTAATTACAGATGATTTTTTTAGATTAATTACACACGCACAGTCGCTTTATGCAGTGTTCGCATTTACACAGTCGCTTCATGCAGCCACGACACACACACACACAGTTGTTTTTGCTTGGACATAAATGGTTAGAGTATTGATTTGGGTTTAGTTAACTTTCTTTTTGGCTTTCTCTTTCTTACGGTGTTGCAATTGTTTGATCATATTGGTCTAAATTTGAATTGCTAATTCGATTTTGTATAATATGGTCATTCAGAGAAGAGTACAACTTATGTCCAATTTGTTCAATTAACTTATGTCCAATTTGTTCAATTTGTTCAACTTATGTTTAGGCTTATTGTTCAATTAGCTTTAATTGTTGGTTTGAGCTTTAATTAGTTTAAATTATTATGCGGTACCTAGGCTTATTGTCCAATTTATGTATTTTTTCAGTGAACTTCACAATGGGAAGCAACCATCGGCAGTGCAGCTTCAACGATGACACAACTCAAGTGACGATGGTGACCTCCTATGTATTTTGTCCAAACTTTGATATGTTATTGTTATTTTAGTCCACTTTTCTATCTAAGTCTTTTTTCCTGTATTTTAGCGTGAGTTGGATTTTCATGACTTGGATAGAGTTTTTAAATTCAGGTTATGTGATTTTTGTAAGAAATAGGTTGTGATTGCATTGAAACCTGAATCTTCATGCCCCAAAGGTATTAGTATGCCCTTCAATTTAATGCCCTACATTTGGTTATTTTTACAAAGAAAGGTATGCAGTTGAATAACGAGAAATAGAGAAACTGCAAGCCGCCCTTGACTTATCAAATTATTTTTGTTTGTCGCATAAGAAGTGTATTTATCTAATTTTTTTTAACTTGCTTACATGATTGATATTATTGCGTTATTATGCGTATTGGTAGTCATGTTTAGGCATGACGATGGTTAATATTATGATGTTTTTTTTGGTAGTCAGTGTGCATATGGCATGATTTGATTATGATTATGAAATATATAAGTTTTGTAGACAGGTTGATATATTTGTGACATCATATTTTCAGAGGATATTCTGCCGAAAAATTGAAAGTTTCTTATAGAGTATCCACATTTTGACCCTTTTTATTTCACTAAAGTCATGACGTTAAAAAATGATCAAACGATTTTCAGCTTAATGCATTTTCAGCGAAAATTCAATACTTGATTATTTCGCGTTCAAATTCAATATTCGATTTTTTTCAGTTGCACCGTGCCTTCAGGCACGGGTTATTCCTAGTATACATATATGTGTGTGTGTGTGTGAGAGAGAGAGAGAGAGAAAAAAAAAATAAATAAATAGTCATATTCTATATATGGATATAGATAGATATGAGAGTGAGAATTTTAATGTTAGTCAAACTCCTAAAATTTAAGAGTTATTAATTTTTAAATATATTTTAATTAAATATAATTATTGAAAGTATTTTGAACAATAAAGATCAAAATAAATTTAATATTAAATAAATTTCATTTTTAAACTTCTCACCAAATAAATCCATAAAAAAGACGGACTTCTAAATTTTCCCACGTTTTAAACTGTTGAGCCGGCCCTGCTGGCAGTATAAACTTCTAGCACACAACTTCTTCCATACTTCCAAGGGAATGACACACACATACATAAAGAGTTAAAAGTCCAAAGATTAAAAACACCAGTGATCGATAAAAACTCACGGGTAGAATTGGTATCCCCAAGGCGAGTGGTGACTGGTAAGAAGAGACAAGCACTACACAGTTGTACTAGAAATGAAAAAAGAGTAATGATATGCTTAGTAAATTTTTTTATTAAATTTTCATCCAAAATGATTTGACATAATTTTTTATCATTAGATAAGTGAATTCTATTAATATTCAATAATAAAAATTGTACCACATCATTCGAAATGAAATATTTGATAATTTTTTTTAATAAGTATAACATTTTTCACGAAAAAAACCAACAAAAACATCATATAGTCATGTAGATATAGACAAGTGGACAACACCTTGAACATTGATACATACAACAATAAATAAAATTTAGCCATAAATCTTGTTTTAATTTATTTGTAATCATTGAATATAAAAATAAAAAAATAATTAGTGAAAAAAAAAAGAAAATATCTAGACCTTTTGTTTCTTATTGACTTACATAAAAGAAAAGTGTGTAGTTATTTATTTATATAAATATATAATTTTTATTTATTTGCATATTATTAATTGGTGATACCACGTGAAAATACTGACTTAATATCACTGTTGCAATGAATATTTTTTCCCTCATCCTTGTCTACACACCAACTATAAAAGGATTATGAACTAAAGTTCAAGTTCATATTAGCAAAAATCTGCATAAGGGTCAGGCAAAATATGAGTCACCCACATGTTATCGTTATACCCTATCCTGCGCAAGGTCATGTAATTCCATTCATGGAAGTCGCTCAAACCTTAGCCAATCAGGGTTTCAAAGTCACATTTGTGAACACAGAGTTCAATCACAAGCGGGTCATAAAAGCACTGTCAGAGAAAGACGATGTTCATAATCTTGTTCATTTAGTTTCTGTCCCGGACGGATTGGAACCCTTTGAGGATAGGAATGACTTGTTGAAGTTAACAGAAAAAACCACAGAGGTCATGCCTGGGAAGCTTCAAGAGCTCATAGAAAAGATTAACGAGTCGGACGACGATGAAATCGCCTGCCTTATTGCCGACGGGAGTATGGGATGGGCACTGGAAGTTGCGGAGAAGATGGGAATCAAGCGAGCTATTTTCTGGACTGCAGCAGCTGCACAGTTGGCCTTGGTACTCAGCGTTCCAAAGCTAATTGATGATGGAATCATAAATAATGATGGTGAGGCCTTCTATTCCTCTCCACCACACATACAGGGTGTTACTTATTTCCCTTTTAAGTATTATACAAATTCGAAATGACACGATTCATTTATATTTTTTGAAATAAATGTGTTTTAGTCGGTGTTAGATAGAAATGAATCTATATATTTTCTATTATTTTTTTATTTTTTATTTTATGGTAGATCACCTATCATGAATTCAAGTAAAATTTACGGTTTATAAGTGGGTCTCTTATCCATATACGGGGTGAACTAGTATTGTGTGAAATCGAGTGAAATTGTAACAAAAAAAATCTCAATCCTACACAAAAAAATCCATATAGCTAGTATTGCATGTAGAAAACAAGTAATTTTGATATTGTTTCTTGCTAATTGTTCTAGAACTAAATAAGTTTTATTAACACCTATCGAAATTGCATGATTTGAAGAGTAATGTTATTTAAACCTAAAAATTTAATCTAATTTGTTGACCTAATGATGTCGTTTTATTAGAACTATTAGATCAACACCAAGTTTTTATGTTTGAAGGGTCCCACAGTTAATTCAAAGGTCATAGTGAATTAGATCAACAAATTAAGTCAATAAATTAGGTTTCAATACCATTGCTCTGATTTAAATAGGAAACGACTCGAATTGTCACAAGATGAAAATTGCACGACACAACTCGATTGTAGATAGTTACAAGAATTTAACTGTTTCTAATGTCTTTGGTCCAATGGTACTCCTTGTCTTGTGAAGATTTTGTCTCGTTGAGGTCAAGGGTTCAAGTCCCCCTCCCCCTTCTCCTCCCAAAAAAAAAAAAAATGCAAAAAAAATAAAATATAATTTTCTTTTTGGGCCATGTATTTGCTTTTGAACCAAAGGCCCATTGCTAATTATATGCAGTAGTAATTCATTGTAAAAATAATAATTCAGTTCTACATATAATTACCTGATAAACATAATCATTGTAAAATAAAAACAAATATAATAAGTCCAGAGAAAAATTAATCAGAATTCACAAAAGAAGATAAAGACAAAGGTGATACACGAATATAGTCTTAAGGTTAATATCTAGGTTAGTCAAATCTAGCTAGTAATTATAATAGAAATTACTTCACAGCTTGCACTACAAATAATTAGGACTTGAAGCATAAAATTGCTAATGTCTTTTGGAAATTTCCATTGCAGGAATTCTCATGAAGAACAAGATGATCCAATTGTCACCAAGCATGCCAGTCATGAACACTAAAAGTTTATTGTGGGCCTGCATTGGCGACTTGACTATACAAAAAATTGTTTTTGGACTTGTTTCACGAAATTGCAAAACATTAGAAGCAGCAAATTGGATGATTTGCAACTCGACCCATGAACTGGAGCCTGCAACATTTGCCTTATTCCCCAATATCTCACCTATAGGCCCACTATTGTCAAGCAAACGGCTAGGTCATTTCTGGCCAGAAGACTCAACTTGTCTGGAATGGCTCAATCAACAACCACCCCAGTCAGTAATCTATGTTGCATTTGGGAGTTACACTGTTTTTGATGAGACCCAGTTTCAAGAATTGGCTCTAGGACTCGAACTCACAAACCGACCATTTCTGTGGGTTGTGCGTCCAGATATAAGTAATGAAACAAACGATGCATACCTAAAAGGTTTCATAGAAAGAGTAGGCGATAGAGGACGAATTGTGGGTTGGGCACCTCAACAGAATGTCCTAGATCATCCTTCTATTGCTTGCTTCATAAGCCATTGTGGTTGGAACTCTACCATGGAGGGTATAAGCAATGGCATCCCTTTCCTGTGCTGGCCTTATTTTGTTGACCAGTTTTTTAACGAGAGCTACATTTGCGATGTTTGGAAGGTTGGATTAGGATTCAAACGCGACAAAAGGGGTATCATTAGTCATGACGAAATTAAGAGTAAGGTGGCGCAATTGCTTGGGGATAAAACATTCAAAGCAAGGGCCTTGGATCTTAAAGAGAAGGCTGTGAATGCTGTCAAAGAAGGTGGATGTTCACAAAAGAATTTCAGCAATTTCATTGAATGGATGAAAGGAAAGGAAAAGTAGTGCAGGCTATGAACAGCCTTGACTTAATTTTATTGTAATTAAGAAGCAGAAGATTTCCAAATCTCTGTTTACGTTTGTCAGTAAAAAAAGTTTGCAAATTGAACTTCAGAATCACAATAAACATTGCAAGGCTTATAAATAACATGTGGCAATAGTAATTCGTATTTCGTATAATTGAAATCTTTAGGCACTCGTAAGGAGGTGTTATGACTGTTATACAACTTAGCAGGAGGTTTATTGCCGGATAAAATTTGATTCCAACCAGAACAAGTTGCAGTACTACAAGAAAAATAGGGAACACCGACACTTAATTCCCAGCGTTTGTGTGTAACACCGTTAATAACCGGCGTTTCCTTAGGACCTTTCCCGATGGCGGTATAGGCGGCGTGTGAAGTAAACGTCGGACATATGCCGAAAATTATCTTCCAAGAGGGGGAGAAGGGCGACTACCATCATCCCGTTTCGACTGAAGAAATTGTCTAATCAGTTGAACCCAAGAGATCGGGAGAGAATGCTAACAAACACGATGAATAGTATGTTTGGTTAGCGAGAATGGCTAAATGACTATGAGTCCGCCCGTTCATTTACTTCTAAACGACAGATGTGGGTGTTCTATTAGCTAGATTGAAAGTGGGTTCAATCTCACATTGAAATTTATATCTAGGGGTGTCAATTCGTGTCGTGTCGTATCGTGTGATTCGCGTGTCGGTATTTTTGTGTTTTGACATTATTATTTGTTTTGTGTTTGTGTCAAGACCCGTGAAAAAAAAAATTAGTGTGTCCTAAGTATCAAACATTAATCTAGACCATTTATTATGTTTATTTAATAATCATATCAATTTTAGAATTGTCTCATGTCGAGTTCGTGTTGAAAGGTCAAAGTTGACACCCAAATTATATCTAATCTAATGGCTAGTTTCATTGCATTAAGTCTCTGCTTATGCCTTCAAATTAGGTCCTATGTCATTGCACATAAAGGAATTGATATTATGCGTTTTCTTTCTTTTGGTTGATTGGTTTGTAGTTTGTGAAACTATCTGTGCTGCCGGATAACCAGATCATGAAGCCAAAAGGCACATAGCTACGTTATTATCTTCCAACAAAAAACGGACAATATAATTAGACGCAAGTACAAAACATTATTGAAAACAACAAAGATTGATTGGTGAAACTGAAACCAAAAAAAAAGACAGGATAATTAATAAAGCAAACGGCAACAATGTTGTCAAAAATAAAACAAAAACCACATAGATTCCCAACTATAAAACTCTGCCTAAGCTGTTGGTTACCCAGGGCCAGAAAAAAAAAATACCACACACAAGATATAAACAAAGAGGAATTCTTTATTTCTCTCTGGAAATAGAATACAAGAATTATACAAAATTCTCTCACTGAGATCTCTCCCGAATCTCTCTCTCTTTGTTTCTTCCTCACTGATCTTGAGCATACATTTGGCCTTCACTAAGCTTCCTACTTATAGGAGCTTTCTGGCCAAGAAAGTCAAGGAGAAGGGGACACAATCAAATGCTTTGGCAAGCTTTGTCAAAGTTTCAGCCGAAAGCTTCAACCACTCCTCCAACCACTCCATAGGCTGACAAAAGTAGGGTGGCTGCAAAGTCAAAGAAAAGGGAACACATTTAATGTGGTGTGGAAGCTTTTTGACAAATGTGGTGGTGGAAGCTTTTTGACAAAAGTGGTGGTGGAAGCTTTTTGACAAAAGCTTCAGCTGTCCACCGTCTGTCTCACTGGGCTACTGGGTAGCCTTCTGATGGAGCTGGAATGAGCTGGAACCAGCTGGAACCTTCAAATCTCCCCCTCCAGAACCATCAGAAGAGAATGTAATCAAACATTCATCCCGGCTATGTCTCTGCACAGCTCAAGCTTATCCCGAGTAACGACCTTTGTCATCATGTCTGCTGGATTCTCCTTTGTGTGGATCTTCACTAGTTTCAGTAACTGTTGCTCCATCACTTCGCGTATCCAATGATAGCGAATATCAATATGCTTCGTCCGGGAATGGTACATTGAGTTCTTGCTCAAGTCCAGAGCACTTTGACTATCACAATGCACCTTGTATTCCTTCTGCTGAATACCTAGTTCTTGGAGAAACCGCTTTAACCACAACATTTCTTTACCAGCTTCCGCTGCAGCAATATACTCTGCCTCTGTCGTGGATAAGGCTATGCACTTCTGCAACCTTGACTGCCATGACACAGCTCCCCCTGCAAAAGTGTAAAGAAATCCTGATGTAGATTTTCTACCATCAAGATCACCTGCCATATCTGAATCTGTATAGCCTTCCAAAACTGGTTCAACTTCCCCGTAACACAAGCATATCTTCGATGTACCTTTAAGGTATCTGAGAATCCACTTGACCGCTTCCCAGTGTTCTTTCCCTGGATTGGAAAGAAATCTGCTCACCATGCCCACTGCATGGGCAATATCTGGCCTTGTACACACCATTGCATACATTAGACTCCCAACTGCTGAAGAGTAAGGAATCATTGCCATATCTTCTATCTCCTTCTTTGATGAGGGACAGGAATTCTTGCTCAGCTTGAAATGATTAGCCAGTGGGATGCTGACTGGCTTGGCAGTATCCATGTTGAACCTTTGGATTACCCGTTCAACGTATTTCTCCTGTGACAGCCACAATTTCTTGGTTTTTCTATCAGGAACAATCTGCATGCCTAGTATCTGCTGAGCTGGGCCTAAGTCCTTCATATCAAAGGACTTGGACAGTTCCTTCTTCAACTGGCTAATCTTCATTGCATCCTTTCCGACGATCAACATGTCGTCAACATAAAGTAGGAGTGCAATGAAATTGCCATCCGAGAATCTCTGAATGTAAACACACTGATCTGCAGCAGTCCTCTTGTAACCTTGACCCACCATGAATGAGTCAAATTTCTTATACCACTGTCTGGGCGCTTGCTTGAGGCCGTACAGACTTTTCTTCAACTTGCAGACCAGATTTTCCTTTCTTGGAACCTCGAAACCTTTCGGCTGTTCCATATAAATTTCTTCATTCAGATCTCCATGAAGAAATGCAGTTTTCACGTCCATTTGTTCAAGCTCCAAGTTTAAACTTGCTACTAATCCGAGAATGACTCGAATTGAGGTCATCTTAACGACTGGTGAGAAAATCTCGTCAAAGTCAATTCCTTTCTTCTGTTGGAATCCTTTAACGACCAATCGAGCCTTATACTTCACCAATTTTCCATTGCCGTCTTTCTTCAGCTTGAACACCCATTTATTCCTCAGTGCTTTCTTGCCTTTTGGAAGTTTCACAAGTTCATAGGTTTGATTTTTCTGCAGGGAATCCATCTCATCCTGCATGGCTTGCATCCACTTGTCTTTATCTGCATGAACTTGTGCCTCCTGGAAACTCTCCGGCTCCCCCTCATCAGTAAGCAGAATATAGTCTGACTCCGGATATCTATTCGACGGAATGCGTCCTCTTTCGGATCTTCGTGATTGAGGCTCGTCAGCTATATGAGGTACACCATCCTCTGGTTGTTGTGATGGTCCTGCAACATCTGGTGGAGGGGGTTGTTGCTCCCCCTGCTCAACACCTTCTTCATCATCTTGTTCTGCTTCTGTAGCTTCATCCTGCACTTCATCATTATCTGTGGCGAACTGTAATGGTGCAGGGTCTGGAACAATGTCCTGTGCACTGGAACTAGAACTGCTGGACTTTGTGGGATTTTCAAAGTCCTCATATGCCTGATTTTCATGGAACACCACGTCCCTGCTCCTGATGATCTTTTTGGCCTTTGGGTCCCACAACCTGTATCCAAATTCTTCATCTCCGTAGCCAATAAAGATGCACGGAGTGGTCTTGACATCAAGTTTCTGCCTCTGCTCCTTGGATACATGTGCAAATGCTTTGCACCCAAATATTCTTAAGTGAGAATAGGAGGGATTCTTACCAGACCACACCTTCTCCGGAATATCAAAATTCAACGGTACTGATGGTGATCTGTTTATCAGATAACAGGCGGCACGAACAGCTTCACCCCAGAATGGCTTCGGCAGCTTTGCCATACTGAGCATGCATCTGACTCTTTCCACAATGGTTCGATTCATCCTCTCCGCTACTCCATTGTGCTGTGGGGTACGTGGAACAGTTTTCTCATGTCTGATACCATAATTTCCACAGTATACTTTAAACTCTCTGGAAGTATATTCGCCTCCATTGTCTGTTCGGAGACATTTCAGCTTCGCTCCTGTTTCCCGCTCTACCATGGCATGGAATCTTTTGAAGCATTCGAGTACTTGATCCTTTGTCTTTAGGAAGTACACCCATACCTTCCGTGAAGCATCATCAATAAAAGTCAGAAAATATCTGTTTCCGCCCAATGATTCCACCTCCAGGGGACCGCAAACATCAGAGTGTACCAGGCTTAACAACTCTGATCTCCTCTTCATAGAGGAACTGAATGAGACTCGATGTTGTTTACCAAACAAGCAATGATCACAAGGATTTAGTGCAACATCCTTGTCAACTGTGATGAGATTCTTCTTTGCCAAAGTAAACAATCCCTTCTCCCCCATGTGACCGAGTCTCTGGTGCCACAGATTTGGTGAAGCCTCATTTTCAACTGCATTGAGGCTGTCTGAGCAAATCTTCACATGGGTTTTGTAGAGCGTGCCACAAATATGTCCTCGGGCGACAACCATGGCACCTTTCGTGAGCTTCCATGTGCCATTGCCGAAATGGTTATCGTAGCCCTGTTTGTCGAGGGCTATCCCGGAAAGTAGATTTAGCCGAAGGTCGGGCACGTGTCGGACATCCTTCAATACCAGTATACAACCAACATTTGTTTTTATCTGAATATCACCAATTCCCACGATCTTGGAAGAACTGGTGTTTCCCATTCTCACCGTACCAAAGTCTCCAGCTTTGTACGTTGAGAAGAAATCGCTGTGAGAAGTGGCGTGGTATGAAGCTGCAGTATCTACCACCCACTCAGCGTCATGGTTTGAACAATGAAGGCATGTCTCCTCATTGACAGAAAGAATGGCCACGTCTTCTGCGAGAGTGACTAGCGTCTCTCCGTCTTGTTTCTTCGGCTGATTACTGCCTTGGCCTTGCTCTCGTAGCAACTTGCGGCAGTTCTTCTTCATGTGGCCTTGCATGCCACAATGGTAACACTTGTATGTAGGTCTTCCTCCGTCATTTGATCTCCCTGGATCTTGTGACCTTCCTCTACTCTGACTCCTTCCTCTTCCCCTGCCTCTGTTACCTCCTTTTACCTCCAAGGGATCGTACAAGTCTTTACAGCTTAGAAGATCTTCCATCCGAGGTCTCCAAATTGTATAATTTGAGGCAGTGAGTTTGATCATGGCTCCCGACGTTGATTCCTCCATGGACATATTGAGTTTTTAGGCTCTAAATGTCTCGATCAAAAATTCGGGGCTGAATTTTGCAAAACGGAGTGTACCGTTGCGTCCGGAACGGTTGAAATAGCTGGGAAAGAGTCCTGGTTCACCAAAAAAAACGGAGCTGAAATTTTTTTTTTTCAGGCGACCCCAACCGAAGCTCTGATACCACTTGTTGGTTACCCAGGGCCAGAAAAAAAAAATACCACACACAAGATATAAACAAAGAGGAATTCTTTATTTCTCTCTGGAAATAGAATACAAGAATTATACAAAATTCTCTCACTGAGATCTCTCCCGAATCTCTCTCTCTTTGTTTCTTCCTCACTGATCTTGAGCATACATTTGGCCTTCACTAAGCTTCCTACTTATAGGAGCTTTCTGGCCAAGAAAGTCAAGGAGAAGGGGACACAATCAAATGCTTTGGCAAGCTTTGTCAAAGTTTCAGCCGAAAGCTTCAACCACTCCTCCAACCACTCCATAGGCTGACAAAAGTAGGGTGGCTGCAAAGTCAAAGAAAAGGGAACACATTTAATGTGGTGTGGAAGCTTTTTGACAAATGTGGTGGTGGAAGCTTTTTGACAAAAGTGGTGGTGGAAGCTTTTTGACAAAAGCTTCAGCTGTCCACCGTCTGTCTCACTGGGCTACTGGGTAGCCTTCTGATGGAGCTGGAATGAGCTGGAACCAGCTGGAACCTTCATAAGCATCTGGGGAAATGGACAACACCTTCACAAAGGCTCTCCTGCTATAAACGTAGGAACTATCTGAGAGAGAAAAGAACCAAAGAAGAACCAAAGATCATGAGCAACCCACATGTTATTGCTATACCCTATCCAGCACAAGGTCATGTACTTCCATTGATGGAATTCGCGCTATGCTTAGTCAATCAGGGTTTCAAGGTTACATTTGTGAACACGGAGTTCAATCACAAGCGGGTCATGAACGCATTGTCGGAGGAAGACAATGTGCATGATCTGATACATCTGGTTTCGGTCCCGGACGGATTGGAACCATGGGATGATAGAAATGACTTGGGCAAATTATCGACAGCAATGGTGGAGGTCATGCCTGGGAAGCTGCAGGAGCTCATACAAAAGATTAAGGACGATGACGATGATGATGATGAAATCACTTGCATTATTGCTGATAGAAGTTTGGGGTGGGCTCTAGAAATTGCCAAGAACATGGGAATCAAGGGAGCAGCATTTTGTCCTGCATCAGCCACTTTGTTGGCCTTGGTACGCAGCATTCCAAAGCTAATTGCTGATGGGATCATAAACAACGATGGTGAGGCATTCTATTACTAGGTTTTGATAATTCTGCAACTACTGTTTTTGATTATTTGTTATGAACTCATGAGTATGAGTAGAACTTACCCCTATAAATCGGTTTATAAAGAAAATATGTCTAAGAATTGATATAGATATATTTAATTTTATTTTTAACCGATATGGGATTCTAACATTCCATCACTTTTGTAACAGATGTCCACAACGGCCCACTCTATCGACATTAATCCAACGGTAGTCTTTTTTTTTTTATGACTTCACTTACACATATCAGTATTCAATGAGATACCATTATATCTAGACAAAATACCAAATCATATTAATCCAACATATAGGTCATTCCTACCATGAATCGACCACAGAGAGCTGCAGCTCAAATTGCGTTCGATCTCATACTCGATGTTGTAGTTAACTCCGATATAACCTTTTATGATGAACCCATGTGTAGAACTTGCCATAGAAAACCGACTTGCAAAGGAAAGGTGTCCAAAAATTTATATACACACATTTAGTCATATTTTGAATCGATGTGAAATTGTAACATTATTAGTAACTCCATAAATATCTAAGAATTCAGCTAACTACAGAGTCTCTCATGCAAGCATGTCTTTTGGAAAATTCGGATGCAGAAAGGGTCATGAAGAACCAAGGGCCTGTTTGGTTTGCGTTTCAAAAACAGGTATCCGAAAACAGTTTTTGAGAAGAGTTTTAAGAAATGGTTTTTGAAAATTTTTATATTGCAAAACCTGTTTGGTTATATATTTTTGAAAATAGTTTTAGAGAACAAAAAATTAAAAACTTGTTTGGACAATTATCACAAACCACCCCCCCCCCCCAATCTCTCCATCTTTCTCTTTCTCCGTCTCTCCATCTTTCTCTTTCTCTCCATTTCCTCCACACAACACACACCCACACAACACACAGAGCCACCACCGAACCACCACCAAAGCCACAACCACCACCCAATCAATCCCCTTCTCCGATTGACCGCCACCACCCAACAGCCACAACCACCACCCACCATCAACCCAAACCGAGAACCACCCAACACCCACAACCACCACCGAGAACCACCCAACACCCACCACCAAGACCACCACCCAAATCGAGAACCACCACCACCCAAAACCCACCACCACCGAAACCCACAACCACCACCACCAACCCAAACCGAGAACCACCACCACCCAAAACTCACCACCACCGAAACCCACAACCACCACCACCAACCCAAACCGAGAACCACCACCACCCAAAACCCACCACCACCGAAACCCACAACCACCACCACCAACCCAAACCGAGAACCACCACCACCCAAAACCCACCACCATCGAAACCCACAACCACCACCACCAACCCAAACCGAGAACCACCCAACACCCACAACCACCACCAACCCACACCGAGAATCACCCAACACCCACAACCACCACCCAAACCGATAACCCAGATCTAGAAAAAAAAAACCTCTTCGTCTTTGTTAAAGAGGAGGAGTTGCAGAGAGAGAGAGAGAGAGAGAGAGAGAGAGAGAGAGAGAAGATGAAGATCTGTCTTCGTCTTCGCCGGAGATCTGTCTTCGTCTTCGCCGGAGATCGCCGGAGATCGTTGCAGAGAGAGAGAGAGGAGATTCTGAAAACAGTGAAGAACTTTGGGTGATTCTCGGTTGGGTTGAGTGGTTCTCGGTTGAAAGAAAAAAAATGCTGCTAAAGAAGTTTGATGGGTGGACCTCATTAAAGAGGAGGAGTTGTTTCCCTTGTTTTCATTTTACCTTAGAAAACAATGAAAACATCTTTTTGTTGTTCTCTGAAATTACATCTCAATTCTCAAAATTTTCGAAAATTTGGAGAACAAAAATGCTAAACAAACAGGATTTGGGTGTTTTTAAAATTTTGAGAACAAAAAACTGTTTTGCAGACACAAACCAAACATGGCCCAAATGATTCAATTGTCACCCACCATCCCAGCCATGGACACTACAAATTTAGTGTGGACCTGCATTGGCGACTTGGCCACTCAGAAAATCATTTTTAACACTATTGCAGGAAATTACAAATCATTGGAACTGGCAAATTGGATGGTTTGTAACTCAACTTATGAGTTAGAGCCAGCAGCATTTAACTTATTTCCAGATATCTCACCTATAGGCCCATTGCTGGCAAGCAACAGGCATGGAAAGCCAACAGGCTACTTCTGGCCAGAAGACTCAACTTGCCTAAAATGGCTCAATCAACAGCAACCCCACTCTGTAATCTACGTTGCATTTGGGAGTTTCACAGTTTTTGACAAGAAACAGTTTCGAGAATTGGCTTTAGGGCTTGAACTCACCAACATGCCATTTTTGTGGGTTGTGCGGCCAGATTTAACTAGCGAGACCAACCACCATGACGTATACCCAAAAGGGGGTTTATAGAAAGAGTAGGTAGTAGAGGACGAATGGTGGGTTGGGCACCCCAACAGAACGTCCTAAATCATCCGTCTGTTGCTTGCTTCTTAAGCCATTGTGGTTGGAACTCAACCATGGAGGGTATTAGTAATGGACTACCTTTCCTGTGTTGGCCTTATTTTGCAGACCAATTTCTTAACCAGACCTACATTTGTGATGTTTGGAAGGTTGGATTAGGATTCAACCGAGATGAAAATGGAATCATCTGTCGTGAAGAAATCAAGAATAAAGTGGAGCAACTGCTTGACGATGAAAGTTTCAAGGCTAAGGCATTGGATCTGAAACAGAAGGCCATGAATGGTATCAAAAAAAGTGGGGACTCACACAAAAATTTCAGCAATTTCGTTGAATGGATGAAGGGAAAAAAAAAATTGAACAGGCTGCTATGAACAATCTTGACTGAATTTTATGATAATTAAGCAGTGGAAGGTGTCTAATTCTCTATCTATGTTGATTTGCTAGTAGACAAGTCAAAACAAGTTACTCTTGTATTTAAATTTTGAGTAATGCTATGTGAACTTAAAAAGTAGACTTAAAAATTAGACTTGATAATTACAACCATTGATTTCACTGTGGGCCCAGCATTTATTGGGACTCACTACCTATTCAATGGTTGAGATTATCAAGTTTAATTTTTTAATATATTTTTTAAGTCCACGCTGCATTACTTTTAAATTTTTTGCAGTTCAATGTGGGTGTTCTATTAGCTAGATTGAAAGTGGGTTCAATCTCAAATTGAAATTTATTCCTAGGGTCCTAATTCGTATCGTGTGATCCACATGTCATTATTTTTGTGTTATGTCATTATTATTTGTTTTGTGTTTGTGTCAAGACCCGTGAAAGAAAAAAAATAGTGTGTTCTAAACTAGATCACATAGAGTGAGAGTGTGAAAGCGAAAGCGAGATATTTCAAAAAAAATTGAGAGCGAGAGTGTCACTAAAAGCGTCAAATCTATATAATAAATTAGCTAGTAAGTTGAATTTTTATCCTCTATATATTTTCTCCCAAAAAAATCACATTATGTAATTCTATCACATGTTAAAT
Organism: Ilex aquifolium; assembly: GCA_951799425.1. Taxonomy (NCBI): domain Eukaryota; kingdom Viridiplantae; phylum Streptophyta; class Magnoliopsida; order Aquifoliales; family Aquifoliaceae; genus Ilex; species Ilex aquifolium. Next base: position 3,160,772 of record OX637398.1, on the reverse strand, counting down.
TATTTAATATTTAGTTAATTTATAGTTTAACACAATTTTTATTTCATATTTCATTCATACATGATAGTATACACAATATAATTTTATTGCAAATTCTTGATCCCAACCTGGCAACAAAGTGGAATCAAAACACAGGTATAAGTCTCACTACAATCCCACATCGACAGGCTAGCAACAAGTGGAATCAAAACAGAGCTATAAATATCACTACAAAGTTCAATCCCACATTGGAAACACATTGGCCAGTGGGATGACAGACAACTTATAAATGGGTAATTTAGAATTCGGTATGAAAATTTAGATTTATTTGAATTACATTATGTTAAGAAAATTTATTTAGTCTTAAGGGTATTATTATTTTAAAAAAAATTAAAAGGGTAATCTTTACTCTATTATTTGCTCTTTCTTATTATTTCTTTATCTATTTCTCTTTCTCTTTTTTTTCATATTAATAATTTATTTATTTTTTAAATATGTAAATATTTGATTTAATTTTTTCATCTCTCTCTCACTCCTTATTTTCTTATCTTTTCTCTTTTTTTCTTTCTTTATATCAACGTTACAACAACACTATTATACTAATCAGTTACAATTATGGGTGTCAATCGTGTCGGGTTAAACGGTTACGTATTGGATTATCAGTTATACAAATTAGTTACAATTAGGGGTGTCAATCGTGTTGGGTTAAACGGTTACGTGTTGAGTTAAACGGGGGACGGATGAAAAACATACAAACCCATACACGACACATTTAATAAACGAGTAGAAATTTTCAACACAAACACAAACTGTTTAATAAACGGGTAACACGACACAACTCGTTTAACTCATTTGAAAATAAAAAATAAAAAAAAAAGCAAAAAAATTATTATTTTAATAAATTTTTACACTTCAATTTTTTTTTCCTCCAACTGTACTTTCCTTAATTAGATGAGTTCCAGCCAACAGTCCACGTGATAAGTCATACCACAAAGGTCAGCTAAAAAGAGGAGGCCTACTACCTTTTTTATAGGTAACTAAAGCCTCATCTCTCCACTCCCCAGTTGATGTGGGATTCAAAGAAAAGACAATTCAATGTCTCAAAGGCTCAAAGCCAATTCAATGTTTCCTATTTTTTTTATCTGATTTCCTTACTTTTTTTTTTTTTGAAATGTTTTCTTTACTGTTTTTTCTTTACTCATTCATTATTTTATATATATATAATAATTATTAATTTATTATTATATTAAATTTATTTAAACGGATAAACGGGTGATAAACGGGTTGACAGGTCTCACCCGAATACGATCCGTTTATTAAACGTGTTTGACGGGTCAAACTGTTTACCACTGACTTGATCCGAAATGTGTACACCCAAGTGCAGGCGGTCAAGTTGTAGTAATAATCTGGTTTGAGTCCAGAGTCGAATCCTCAGGGAACTATGGTTGGTGTTCTTTGAAGTAAATAGTGAGAAAGACTTGTAACTGGAAATATTATGATTTTGAAGTTGTGGGAAGTTTTGGATAGAATGTAAAATTCTTTCCAATGGGTATTTTTCTAGACAAAATATAAGATGATTAAATGTAACAAACACTCTTTGGTTCGGGAATCAGAATATGTAGTTGATTATCCGGTGCATTATGTTTATGCTTTATAACTCAATTAACTCCCGTGTCAACGACAAATTAATCGGAAGATAGGAATGAAGTGCAATAATGGTGGACATTGAAAGTTTGTCATGAAGAGTTAGTTAGGGTACTTGCCTTGAATCAATGGATCTTTCCATGTAGGAGTCATCCATTTATCATAGAAAGATCCGTTGATTATACAAAGTACCTTTACTTTGCTAGGTGCATTCAATCACCCAAAAATCAAGTGGAGTATAGAACATTTAAGCATAAAGGTGATACACAAACATAATGTCCGGATTAATCTTTTACATATCTATCATCCCTTCCCAAAGAGTGAATGAGGACTACTCACCCTTCATAGCTATGGTAAAGCTAGAATGATGAATGGTACTCATCCTCAAAAGGTGTTACAAAGTAAAATGCTCAAGCACTAGAAGTGAAATGTTTTAAAGTAAAATAGCTAAACAAGGAGCCGATCTTCGACAAAGAATGAGTGAATCACGTTCCACCCTTCACGGCTTTGGTAAAGCTCTAGAAAAGTGGAAGAGTTTCACTCCTCTAAGGGGAAGAAGGAAGCTCCAACAATGGAAGTAAAAGAAAACAATACTTAAATTAAAAGAAAGCAATAAATACTTGGTGTTTAATCCACAACCAAGAGATGATAATACATAAAAGAAAACAACAACTTCTTGGTGTTTAATCCACAACCAAGATATAATAAAAACATAAAAGAAAACAATAACTTCTTGGTGTTTAATTCACAACCAAGATCTAATAAAAAGAAAACAACAACTTCTTGGTGTTTAATTCACAACCAAGATCTAATAAAAAGAAAACAACAACTTCTTGGTGTTTAATTCACAACCAAGATCTAATAAAAAGAAAACAATAACTCAAGAAAGTAAATAAAGCAATAATACTTGAAAGATGATTCAAGAAAAAGATTCAAGACCTTTGGAGTGTTTTCCACTAGGAAGAAATGTTCTTTACAAGAAAAATGAAACAAGAGAAGGATGCCCATTACAAGCCCCCAAGGGGGGTATTTATAGGCATCCAAATTACAAATATCCTAAAAGATATTTATCCTAAAATATATTTAATTACAAATATCCTAAAAGATATTTATCCTAAAAGATATTTAATTACAAATATCCTAAAAGATATTTATCCTAAAAGATATTTAATTACAAATATCCTAAAAGATATTTATCCTAAAAGATATTTAATTACAAATATCAAGAAAATCTTGATTTACACTTTGATCTCCCTTTGTTTTGAGCTTTAATAATTTACACCCTATGCTTTGATAAGTTGCTCTCCATGCTTTGATAATTGGCTCCCGTCGTTTTGACGCATAAAAACCTGAAAAGAACAACATTCAATGCATTATCCTTAATTCACACATTAACCCTAATTAGATTTATTTTGACTAGTTTAACTTTATTTAATTACACAATTGACCTTTTAATTTAATTACATTTTGCATTAATTAGGGTTAATCACACCCCCCAACCTAAACATTACTAGTCCCTAGTAATAAATAACAGCATAACAAAATCACTTTCGTAGATAACACGATTGCATTTAGCATATGCAATAAGCCGTTAAACCCCTAGGTGATTCCTAGTGGACGAGTTTTGTCTCGTGAAGGTTTTCAGTGAA